>JAUIMM010000222.1:2875000-4075000 GCA_031769625.1 Taudactylus pleione | reverse complement strand
CCTAGTGGGCGGCAGCCACAAAAAAGAGCTGACATGGGCTGTCGCCCTCTAGGTGAAGACGTCGAAGCCCTGGTGGGTTGGCACCTGCTAGGTGAAGACACCAAATCCCTAGTGAGTTGGCACCCACCAGGCGAAGACTCCAGAATTCCTAGTGGGAGACAACCATGAAAAAGAGCTAACACAGGCTGCCGCCCACTAGGCAAAGACACGGAAGCCATGAGAGGCCTAAGCCCTGGAGTGGTGGTGGCCACATAAAAAAGCTTAAAGGCCGCTGTCCCCCAGGTGAAGACCTGTAAAATAAAATATTACAATGTCAAAGTGTGTTGTGTTATTTTAATATTTTTTTTTACAGGTGGACTACAGGTGGCAGTGGGCCCTAATGCCCAGTATGCTGTTACTTGTGGTTTTCCAAGTACCAGCAAGCAGGAAGGGGTGCTGGGACCTATATTTCGCCTGCAAAAGAAAATATTCTTTAAAATGCTCCACATCACACAATCAACCGGGCACCCACCACCCAGGGGTGCCGGGGATAGCCCCGGGCTATCAGCCTAGGCCTGGGGTGCCCTGAGGAGGGGGACCCCTTTATTGGGGTGGTCCCCAGCCCCTCAAGAATCCCTGGCCTGGACTGACTAGCAGTCCCAGTGAAAGGGCTCCCCTGGCTGTGGTATCAGCCCCCCGTTAGAAATAGTCCAGTGCTGGTCCTGGAGAATACAGGGGGACCCTATTAATGTTTTCCCCTGTATTTCCAGAACCAGGACTGGATCAGAGCCCAGTGCTGGTTGCACAACTTACGGGGGACCCCTATGTCATTTGTCCACTGCATTTAAGCACAGCCAGGACTGGCTGCCTCTGTTTAAAAATAAAAAATAAATTAAAAAAATGGTGTGGCCCCACCCCCCAAAAACAAACAGCAGCGGGCTTTGGAGCCCTGGTACTGGTTGTGCTAAATAAAGGGGACAAATGATGTAGGGGTCCCCCATATTAAGCACAACCAGCACCTGGCTTTTCAGAACCTGCCCTGGTTGCCAAAATACAGGGGACAAATGACGTAGGGGTCCCCTGTATTTAGCAAAACCAGCACAGGGCTCTGAGTCAGTTCTGGTTCTGGAAATACAGGGAAAAAAATGCATAAGGCCCCCCTGTATTTCTCAGAACCAGCACCAGATTCCTTTTTGCGGAGGGGTGATGCCACAGCCAGGGGAGCACTTTCACCAGGCCCCCCAGCTGCAGCACCACCCCTGACCACTAGTCAGCCCAGGCCAGGGATCCCTGGGGAGTTGGGGACGCCCCCAAGAAAGAGGTCTCCTGCCACAGGCCACCCCAGGCCCAGGCTGAGAGCCCGGGTCTATCCCAAGCACCCCTGGGTGGTGGGTGCTGGGTTGATTATGTAAAGTGTGGTGCATTTGAAAATATAAATATTGGCTTCTGCTGTGGAACTACAGTTCCCAGCAAGCCTCCCCGCATGCTGGTACTTGGAGAACCACAAGTACCAGCATGCGGGGCATTACAGGTGTACTGGTAGCTGTAGTTCCACAACAAAAGCAATAATAAAAAAAACACACAACACACACTGTAGAAAAGTATAATTTTATTAAAACATACATGCAGACACACATGTACTCAGACATGCACACACTATCTCACATACTCACCTTGTATCCCTGAAGCCAATCTGTCCTCTTGTCCAGTAGGTAATTCAATGGTATACCTGTAATAAAAATTCCATACTCACCTCCTCCTATGCGTAGATCTGTCCTCTTCATACCAAAGTAGGCAAATCCTGGGTCTTGGCAAAAAAAAAACGCATTTCCCGAGCCCACGGACATTAGAAGTGTCCTCTAAGGACACTACTACCCGAATGACTACTCCGCTGCGGGATTTCAGTCCAGAAATCCCAGTGCGGAGTGCTCATTGGCTGACAGAGGCGAGCCTTCCGCCTCTCAGCCAATATGCGGTTCTCAACATTGAATTCAATGGTAAGAACCGAGCGTGCCCTTTTCCAAAATGGCGCCTCACCATTTTGGACATTCAAAGATGGCCGCTGCGAGCCAATCACGGCTCGCGATGTCATCACCCTGCCCCCTCGGCTGGCTTAAATACTGCCAGCGCAAGTTGGCGTGCACTCATTTGGCAGCGGGGAGGCAGCAGAGAAGAGCTGCCGAAGACAGAAGATGCCGGGAAGCCCTGGATGGGCGATGGCTAGGATAAAGAGCTTAAAGGTGAAGATGCCATAGAAGTCCTGGGGGAGTGGCAGCCATGAAAAAGAGCTTAAGGCTGCCACCCCCCAGGTGAAGGTACAGCTAAATAAAAAAATTTAAAAAATGGTGTCTGTTTTATTTTAAGATTTATTTTGCAGGGGTACTATAGGTACCAGCAGGCCCTTAGTGCCCCATCTGCTTAAACTTGTGGTTCTTCAAGTGCCAGTATGCAGGGGATGCCTGCTTGAACCTGTTGTACTACTGCAAAAGACAATATTTATATATTCATATGCACCACACAACACAAATCAACCCAGCACCCACCACACAGGGGTGCTGGGGATAGCCCCGGGCTCTCAGCCTGGGCCTGGGGTGGCCTGTGGAAGGGGACCTCTTTCTTGGGGGGGTCCCCAACTCCCCAGGGATCCCTGGCCTGGGCTGACTAGTGGTCAGGGGTGATGATGTGGCTGGGGGGCCCGGTGAAAGGGCTCCCCTGTCTGTGGCATCACCCCATCCACTAGAAGGAGTACGGTGCTGGTTCTGAGAAATACAGGAGGGCTCTATGCATTTTTTCCCCTGCATTTCCAGAACCAGGACCGGATCAGAGCTCTGTGCTGGTTACGCTAAATACAGGGGACCCTAAGTCATTTGTCCCCCATATTTTGGCAACCAGGACAGGTTCTGAAAAGCCTTGTGCTGGTTGTGCTTAATACAGGGGACCCCTATGTCATTGTATTTAGCACAACCAGTACTGGGGCTCCAAAGCCCAGTGCTTATTGTTTTGTTGGGGGGGCGGGGCTATGCTTTTATTTTTTTACACATTCAATTTTTAACATAGATGCATAGATCTCACTGCTGCATTCGTCCATCTGTGACTTATTGATTTGATTTTCTCATGTGCATACGCACTACCAGTGAGCCATCTGTCACCCACTGATGCCCCATTTGCACTGCACCACTGACACTGCTCTGCACCACCACTGCTGCCGCTACCCCACACGCCTACAGCCATCTCACACTCTGTACCTCCCAAACCAACCTCCTGTGTGCTGTCATCTGTTCCAGTTGCGTTAGTGTACCATTTTGTTGCCCTGCTCCCCTGCAGGTGGCCCGGTTTGCTCATCCAAACCCTGATAGTTAATACATTTTAAAAAAGCTATGAAATTCCATAGACAAAAAACTTTATGGTTTCACATGTCCCATTAAGGCTGCTTAGACATGATCTGAAAATTCACAAAACCTATTGATTTTCTGCCACTCAAACTTCAAAAAGCAATGAAATTATGATCATTAAGGCTGATGCCTTAATGGACGTGTTCCTTGCGCAATACAGATATGGTATGCCATCACACCCTGTGGTTAACTGCAGATTCAACACTCTAATAGAATGTTATTGCTGTCACTCACAAAATGGTGGAGCTGCTAATTCACAGAATTGTGTGCTCATTGGAATACACACATGCTTTGGAATACACACATGGGTTTATTATAAAACATTGTAGATTCACTGGAGAGAGTGTCAGTTGCATGATAAAGTCAGACAGTAGGAGTTCTGGACTAGATTGTAGTAGAGCAGTGTCCGGCTGCTGGAAATTTAGGAACTGGGTGCTATGGCTGGTTTCAAAGCTTTCTCAGTTAGGCCTAAATGGGAAACTGTGCAATTGGGTTTTGAACTTTTTGACAGACAGGCCCCAAGTGGTTGAGTTAGGGGGATATGTTTCTGGGGAAGTCTTGCTGAAACTGGTGGGAGTTCATATCTTGAAGGACCTGACATGGTCTCTAAATTCTACACTTGTAGCGAAACGCCTTTTTTTTCTGCGGAGACTAAAGTCAGCTTGTTTGAGTTCATAGACACTCCTATGCTTTTATCGGTGCATAATAGAGAGCGTCCTGACCTATGGGATTATTACATGGTTCAGAAATTGTTCTGCTGCTGATCGGGGTGTCCTTGAACGCGTGGTCAAGACTGCGAGTAAGATAGTG
Organism: Taudactylus pleione; assembly: GCA_031769625.1. Classification (NCBI taxonomy): domain Eukaryota; kingdom Metazoa; phylum Chordata; class Amphibia; order Anura; family Myobatrachidae; genus Taudactylus; species Taudactylus pleione. Next base: position 4,070,819 of record JAUIMM010000222.1, on the reverse strand, counting down.
GGTGTGAAATTGCCCCAAATTCAAGTTCTCTATGACAGTAGAGTAATAAAGCGGGCTAGAAGTATTTTAGCTGACCCTAGTCATCCCAACTATATAGTTTTCGAAAGACTACCATCAAATGTACGATTTATGAGTGTGCGAGCATGTACAAAGTGTTTGAGTTCATAGACACTCCTATGCTTTTATCAGCGTATAATAGAGAGCGTCCTGACCTATGGGATTATTACATGGTTCAGAAATTGTTCTGCTGCTGATCGGGGTGTCCTTGAACGCGTGGTCAAGACTGCGAGTAGGATAGTTGGTGTGAAATTGCCCCAAATTCAAGTTCTCTATGACAGTAGAGTACTAAAGCGAGCTAGAAGTATTTTAGCTGACCCTAGTCATCCCAACTATATGGTTTTTGAAAGACTACCATCAAATGTACGATTTTGGAGTGTGCGAGCACTTACAAAGCGGCTATATAATAGCTTCTTTCCAGTAACAGTTTGTTTATTGAACTGTCAAAATGCACTGACCAGAGTAATATGGAAATGTTTTACATGCGCTCGCTATTTTGTAAAGACGCCCCTTGGCCATTCGCATCATACGTCATTTCAGCTATTTATTAGATTAATCGAGTACATCGAAAGGCGTCTGAACTGCTCGCAGTGCTTGTGGAAGGTTTTACTTCCCGCAATCACTGCGAGCAGTTCAGGCTAAAAGACAACCAAGTGACGTGGTCGATGACGTAGCTTTGTTAAATATGCACACCCATTAAATGCCCATTTTGACTGTTTGGCACGCCTGCGTTCGGATCTCCACTCCCCGTTTTCAAGCAACTTCCCCTGTTACCACCCAAAAATGCCTCATTCTGTCACTCAAATTAGCAGCCCTCGCTATTTTATGAGCGCACGATTTCTGACCGCAATGCCTGGTTGGCGCATGCGCATTACGACCCATACGCATGTGCAGATGTGCGAACATCGCTCGGAGCGAACAAGCGGCCGCTTACGAGCAGCTCTGAATCAGGCCCTGACTGCTGTGCATGAATGGTATTAGGCTGCAGGTGGTCATGGTATTGAGTGCTGTGGGACATCCACCAGTACAAGCAAAGAATACAGTAGTATTACTGGGGGCTGGCTATGAATCCTGGATGCTGTATAGCAAAGCAGGAGACTGATGACTGGATTGGATGCAGAATGCTGAATTGCAATGCCAGAGACTGATGGCTGGATCAGATGCAGAATAGCAAAGCAGGGGACTGATGTCCGAATTAGATACAGAATGCTGAATAGCAATGCAGGAGATTGATGAGTGAATTAGATGCAGAGTCCTGCTGGAGCCAGGAACCAGGGTACTGATCTCAACAGAAATAAGTTGTTCTGGCCATCTTCTTAGCACTGCTCTGGGTTTAAAAAGGGTGCACTTTGCGTCCATAGACTGAGAGTGGCAGATGGCCATGTTTGGATGTACTTGATTGGACAAGTCAGTCATGTAACTGCAACCAAGATGGTGTCACCCATGTTCTGCACTTGCAGGAAATAGTCAGGTAAGAATGCCAGCCACCAGAGCCAGAATAAGACCTCATGGAGCCCTAAGCAAGATGTCACTGACACAAACCCTTACTGACACACACACACTTATTGACACAGATACCACATACTGATAGATTCCCATTACTGACACCACATATTGGCACATTTTTATTTTTATACATACATACTTACTGACAGATACTCCTTACAGGGACACAAACAACTTAGTGACACAAACACACCTACTGACACAGATACCATTTACTGAAAGATACCACTTAATGACCAATATCCCTTACTGGCGCACACACTTACTGACACCACATACAGACACACACACAGACGTTCATTTATTATACATTCACACAGCACAAGAAGATGCACCCTCCCCCATGGACTATAGCAGGCGGGTGCTGGAAACATCACATTAAACCCCCCCCTTTCCTCAACAGGGACTAGGACTCAAATGTGTGACACACAAGCACTAGGAGCATTTGGAGGTGGCAGCAGTATTGTGATTAGGCATAATGGCATCCTTAGATGGCATTATGTGTTGCTTGACTAGTGTCACAGAGGACCTGATTCAGGGCTGGATGCTCTGAAAGAGCGTTCACACTAAATCTGGGCGTTGGTTTTTTTTCTGTGCGGCCTCCTGGCCGCTCGCATATGTAATACCCCACTATGTGAGTTATAATGTCCGACTTGGCATTATATAGGCAGAGAATTCCCAGTAGTCTCTACAGCAGCTGAAGAGGTCAGGAGCAGCAGGTCACATGACCAGTGTCAGGCAGGTGTCAGTTGTCAGGGAGCTGCAGTTGGCAGTTGCAGTCCTGAGGTAACAAAGAGGACAAGACCTGCACACCTACCTGGCAGCAGTCGGCAGCCAGAGTCGCAATAATCTGCAGATGGAGACACCGAACCCATTGTGAAAGCTTCAGACAATCAGTCAGCAGGTAGACTGTGAGCCTTAAGTCCATAAGACTGCAGCTAACTACCATCTACCTTTATAGTACCAGAGCCACTCCCCTCAGTACTGACTAGTAATACTGGAAGGCACCCTATTAAGAAATACTGCCAGCCAAATTGCTACAACAGTGGAGATAGAGAGAGAAATAGCACAATGGAGACTTATGGAGCGTACACACGGTCAGATTTGTCAGACTTGTCAGATTTGTCAGATGAACGACTGAACGATTGAACGATTTGAATGATTTGAATGATTTTACCAAAGTTTTGAACGATTTGAACGATTTGAACGATTTTTGACTGCATTAAAATGAATGGAATCGTCCAAGTCTGACTGCAAACCCATCAGATGTCAGATATCGTTATCTGACAAACGGGAACGCGCATCGTTGATCGTCCATCGTTCAGGCATGTCAGATATGTCAGATTTTCCTTCAGATATGAACGACTGAACGATTTTTAAATCGTTATCGTTCATATCTGAAGGAAAAATCTGACCGTGTGTATGCACCATAAAATTGAGATTGGATAAGTTGCAACTCCTAACCAAGAACATGGTCTTATCTAGTATATAAAATAGCCTCCGTCAGAGTCATCAACCCGGGCAACGTTGCATGCATAAAAGTGAGAATAGCGCTGGACTGTTACTAAAGTAGTGAGCTCATATACCAGTTTAGATATATTTATAAGGTTAGACTAATAGATAAATGACTGTAGCTCAAGATAAGTTCAGTAAATGGCCATATATAGAGTTGATATTTACTGAGTGTCCAATGTTATGTGATTTCATATGATGTTCAATGTACTAACCATTGCAGCTTACAGGGTTCGGGAGGACAGCCGCCCAAGCGGCTTCCGGTCCAGTTCCTGTCAAATAATATATACTAAGGTGTTTGCGCTTATTTATGTGAATTAATGTCAACTGAAAGTAATTTCTGAATTCTGTTATTGTTGGTTGAAGTCACATACCAATTGTATTGTAAACGTGTGACAGTTTGTTGGAATAAAAGCAAAATTGTTAATCTACAGAAGTCGGATTTACTCAAATGAACTCCCTTTTCTTACATTTACTGAAACATTCTTCACATCTGTAAGTAATAGTAGTTTATTACACATAGCTGTGGGTGATCACCCACAGCTATTGCGAGCGGCCAGGATGATGGTCGTGATGGTCAAGAACATCGCGACCATCGGGGCTTGTGACGAGCCCCTTATGGTAGGGTCTCGTGGCCGCAAGCCCCAGAGAGCTTCTGGCTCTAATAGAGCCGGAAGCTCTCCCACTGACATCACTGGTGATGTCAGTGGGGCCAACCACAAATGGCAGGTGTTCGCATGGGAATGCCTCCGTTTGTGATGCCACCTCCCCGCCACGCCTGCAAAAAGGGGCGAGCTGTCAATCTACATTGACAGCCGCCCCTTTTGTAGTGAGCCACGGAGCGAGAGAATTTCTCTCTCGCTTAGGGGCTTGCGCACGCGCAGTGCGGCCGGTGCGAATATGCAAAGCACACCATCGACCCGCTCGCGAGCACACAAGCACTTGCGAGCATATCTGAATCAGGCCCAGAGTTCAGCTTTTCATTGTTTGATAAGTTGCCAGCATGCTTTGCTGACATACAGTAGCTGGCTATGGCGGTGACTTTATTAGGGATAAAGAAATATCTGATTTCTCCTCTGACTGCCTTTTAATACATATGGGGAAGCAATAATAATCTATAGTCCCTGGTGATTTATAATGTATAAGGAAAATGCACATTTTTCATAATAGATCTGTTCAAACACGCAAATAAAAGTACATTATAGAAAATGAATGTTACTTTAAACAGCATTAATTCCTTACAAAATATGGAGGGTTTCAGATAGATCATTATAAAGGTAGAATGTGTTCATTTACCATTGCAGATTTACACATAATAACATTATACTGTTAACATAGACTTTATGCATATTTATAAAATAAATCTGCAATTTTATTTTTTAATGCTGTTTATTAAATGCACCAAGAGTATTACTAGGTTTAAACAGCGAACCAAACACAGCTGGTCAGCAAATAAACATTGAGAAAACAAAGTATCAGCAAATCAAAGAAGTACCCAAATGTAACTGAAGTACCCAAACTGTCACACCCATGGACCACAGTATCTCATGTGTGGGAAATTTTTGGAGGTCACTCTCTCTCACCAGCTGCTATGCCCTTAGTATGCCCTGATTCAGACCCGGTCGCAAGCACTGAGTGCTCGCAATCGGGTCTATGTTTGCCAACTGGGCATGCGCACTACGGAGCCGGCTCCGTTGTACGCATGCGCGAGACCCGGCTAGCGACAGGTACTCCGTCGCTCTGGGTCTCGCACCAAAGGGGGCGAGCTGTCAATGGTGAGTGACAGCTTGTCCCGTTTGGTAGGCGTGGCCAGGGTATGGCTTCACAAACGGAGGTTTTCCCAAGCGAACGCCTGCCGTTTGTGGATGGCCCCACTGACATCACAAGTGATGTCAGTGGGAGAGCTTCCAGCTCTGTTAGAGCCAGAAGCTCTCTGGGGCTCGCTGCCACGAGACCCTACCACAAGGGTCTAGTCGCAAGCCCGATTGTCGCGATGGTCCTGACCATCGCGACCATCATCCTGACCACTCGCAATAGCTGTGGGTGGTCACCCACAGCTATGCGAGCGGCCAGGAGGGCGCACAAAATTTTTTAAAAAAGCGCGTCCGTCTCTGAATCAGGCCCACAATGTGCAGCAATGCCACCTTTTTGTGTGTGCATTTAACAAGTGTGTATGAACTCCAGGTTTCCTCCTCCCAAATGTTGTAAGATACTGTATGAAATATTAAAAGTGCATATTTTATCATTATATAAGGGGAAGATGGGTGGTTTGGGGTTACGGTGGTAGAGAAAAGCTTAAAACTGAATTAAAGATACTGTAGCTGTAATTTTTACACATCTATGAAAGGGCCCTAAGTAGTCTGAATATTTGCAAAGTAAAAATATGCATATCCACAAGATGGCAGCAATGGACCACATATTTCAGTAGTGCTTAATACATTTTTGTTGGTCAGGTGTATTTGTATAAGTTACATGTGAAAAACTCAGACATTACATAGCCATACAAAATAGTGGTTGCTCAGAACAACCTAACATTTTTCACAGTTGCTTGTAAAGGGAGTGGTTTACTCCGGACTACAAAAAAAAAGGTTCCCTCCAGCACACTGCAAATACTTGAATACTACATGATGATAGAAATTCAGAGATCTGTGTTGCATATACAGTATTTGCAATAAATGGTTAAATACCAGGCCGCGTCAAGGTTTCTCTGTACTGGCATCCCTAATGCTACATGATAATGATAATAGCACCAACTCTGGGCAAATGCATGGTGCCTAACCAGGGGCATATTTATAATGGGTGCAGGGTGTGCGGGGCACACAGGCCCCTGGGTCTAGGGGGGCCCACATCGCACACCCTGCACCCATAAAACTTACCTTTCATGCGCAGTACAGGGAAAATGGCTGCCACGGCCATTTTCCTGGAGACCTGTGCATGCACTATAAACTCTGGGCACACTCTAGTGCCTAGAGTATGTAAGGGCGGGGCTGGCCTCGCTCGCTCAATGCATAGCCGGCTGCCAGAGGGAGAGGAGGGGGCCATGTCGGAGACTGCACACGGGCCTCCCCTCTCTAGAAACACCCCTGTGCTTAACAATATATTTGCAAATGTATGAATTTCTGTTATCATGTAGTATTTAAGTATTTTTGCTGTTTTTCAGTGTGCTAAAGGAAACATTTTAATTATTATATTTTTTTATTGTTTTCTAGTCCTGAGTAAACCCTCCCTTTTAGAAGCACCTGCGAGAAACTATTAAGGTGCCTACAGACTAGACGATGTTTTCACAATGCGATATCATGAGCAATTTCCATTGAACTCTCCCCGGCAGCTCCCTGCAGTCCAGGACTCAATGTGCAGCAAAAGCTGCATGATGTGTCATAAGATCTGTTATTAACAATATAAAGATTTGCAGATCTTTAGATTGTGTAGGATAGCAGACAGATGATTGCAAATACAGGGGTATCCGTGATGCATGCATCTGTCTGTACAAACATAAACACAGATGCACGGACGGGATCAGTGAGACCCGTCCATGCTGCTGTGTTTAAAACATGAAAACCTGTGTAAACAGTGTTGCCAGTCCTCCACATTTAGCGCAACCAGCACTGGCATCTGATCCAGTCCTAGTTCTGAAAATACAGGTGAAAAAATGAATAGGGTCCCCATGTATTATCTAGAACCAGCACCGGACTTTTACTAGCGAAGAACTAATGCCACAGCCCCGCTAGTCAGCCCAACCTGGTGAACCTGGGGAGCTGGGGACTCCTCCCATTAAAGGGGTCCCCCTCTTCAGATCCTGAACGCAACCATTCATTGGCTGAGAGATGGAAGGCACACCTCTCTCAGCCAATGAATGCTCAGTGGCGGGGTTTCCATAGTTAAATCCTGGGGCTGAGCTCTCATTTGGTAAGTTCCATCCCTATATGATGGGTCCGCGATATTTGGGTTTTTATTTTGCCAAGTCTGGGGATGCGTACTTTGGAATGAATTGAAGAAGACACGAACTTCGCATAGGAGATGGTGAGTATGGATAATTGTTTATACAGGTACCCTATGGATTCTACTGAACAAGGGAACGTGATGGGTTTCAGGGATACATAGGTGAGTATGTGAGATAGTGTGCGTACATGTGTGTGTACATGTGTGTGCATGTATGTTTAATAAACTTTTACTTTGTGTGGTGTGTGTCCTGTGTTTATTTTTATATTACTTTTGCTGCGGAACTACAAGTATCAGTGGGCCCATAATACCCAGCATGCTGGTATTTGTGGTTCTCCAAGTACTAGCATGCAGGAAAGGCTTGCTGGGACCTGTAGTTCTAAAGCAAAAGACAATATTCTATCATCTATTATTTTACATCACACTACACTATCAACCCAGTGCCACTGTTCCAATGGTGCCAGTGATAGCCCTGGGCTATCAGCCTAGGTCTGGGGTGCCATGGAGAGGGGGACTCCCTTATTGGGGGGGTCCCCAGCTCCACAGGGAACCCCAGCCTGGGCTGACTAGCAGTCAGGGTTAATGCTTCAGCTGGGGGACCCAGTGAAAGGGCTCCCCTGGCTGTGGCATTAGCCCCCCACTAGAAAAAGTCCAATTCTGGATCTGGATAATACTGGGGGACCCTATTCATATTTTTCCCCTGTATTTACAGAACCAGGACCAGATAAGAGCCCAGTGCTGGTTGCGCTATATATGGTGTCCCCTACCTTGTTTGTCCCCCATATTTTGGCAACCAGGGCTGGTTCTGACTAGCCCAGTGCTGGTTGTGCTTATGTATGGGGGACCCCTACATCATTTGTCCCCTGTATTTTGCACAACCAGCACTGGATCAATAAAGCCCGGGGCTGGTTGCTCTTTTGGGGAAGGAGCCACACTGGGTTTTTTTTTCACAGGTTATTCATTTTTAAGACATAGATGCATGGACGAAGATCCATGCATCTGTGTCTTCATGTTTGCACATGGATCTTCCTGATCCATGCCCGCAAGAATCATATGCAGATCTGAAAGACATATCATACAGGCATAAACACTGTACGATATGCCACCGAATCGTGTATAAGATTGACAGATCTTACCTGCAGCAGGCAAGATCTGAAGATGCGATGTACAACCTGCTGGTACTCTCATTGGCATCGTGATCGTGAGTGGACAGTCATGATTTGGACATAGTTTACACTATTTGTTGTTCCGATGCATCGAAATCGGGTGAATCATGTAAAATATCATCTAGTTTGTAGGCACCTTTAGGTTGATCTGAGCAACCACTATTTTGTATTTCTATTCTGAGAGGCATAGAAGTAACCAGCATTGGAAGGGTGTCATGGTTCCTGTTGTGTTATTTGGAGGTCTCTGGGGTACCTTTAGGTGAGTTGTCTCTCAGCTTATATATATTTATGTATGTGTTATTATCATGTGGCACAGCAGTATGCAAATATATGGCCCGAACTGGGTGCTTTTATCATGAAACATTATGTACACCGGTAGGATGCAGGCCTTGTGACCTTTCGAATATCCTCAGTGACATAATAGAGGGACCCATTTATCATCTCTTAATGTAAGTGAAAATACTCATTCATTACTCCAGTACTCCATACACAGAAATGTGTTGCTCATCTAGCTACCCAGATACTTTCTGTAGTCCCCATATGGGGACCTTCATTCAGCAAATTCAGAAAATTTAAGTTTTCAAAGTTTGACTGCTGGAACCTATATCATATTCAGATAGAGTTGGTTCCCAGAGCCCAGCTCCTTCTATTGGAAAGCTGGGGAAGTTTAGAAGAGGGATTCCATCAGATCCCTCTACTCATGTCACTTTCCAAGTGTATGCATGAACTTAGGTCATGCATGTTAACTAACCCTTCTGGGTCTGTAAAGTTATGCTGCTACTAATTTGAAGTGTAACTGCTAGTGTTAGGGATCATGGGTATTGCTCCAGTAATATGGTATCCCACACCCCAACAGCTACCAAAATATTGTAAGGTATATGGGGCATAGAAATGAATATAGCCCATAGTAACAATGTGATAGTACTATAGTGCTATTGTACAAACACCATTCTTGTTGGTGCAAGCCATGGCACCAGGAACTTGACCCTGCTACATACTCCTGACTGCTGATATTATGAGGTAGAAAATCACTCAGGAACATAACCATCCTATTCCTCTGTCGATGTAGACATCTGTTGAAGGGCACAGCAAGTTGACATTTTTACGTGGTTATTAAATTATGAGATTAAAATAGTACATTATTATCACCAGTAATATACTTAATGCAGTATTATCATGGCCGCTACTAAGTCACTGTTATGCTATTAATACTGTATGTCTCATTAAAAAGTCTTTCTTCTCACTCAGTTCACCTGACTTTTGGGAACATCTGTCCCAACTCCAGACCTTAACTTATATGCAAACCATGTACTACTCCTACTTATGATTTAAATAACCACCCATTGCACACCTGCAGTTCTACAAACCTTAACTACATCTCCACATTTACTTTTATTCTGTCCTATCTGCTAGTCTAGATCTGTCTGCAAAACTCCTCTGTCGTCCATCCCCTTTTTACTGCCATCTTGACCCCATCTGATTACACCTTCTCTACATTCTCCCTCACAATGCCTATCTGAAGCTAGCCTACAGTACAGCTTCAGCCTCTGCCTTTCCTAATATCACTTAAATATGCTCTTGTCTCACCTGTCCACAACAAACCTTCCCTTGACCCTGCCTCTATCTATCTACAACTACCTCTCAATTGCATTCATCACTAGTCTACCAGTGAGACCTGTTTATATTGTCTTCTCTTGCCTTGAGGGCGGTAGAGAACTGCTCTGGGCCATGGTACTTTCGGACAGCAAGACCTAATCTAAGGAGGCATAGCCAAGCATACTTAAAAAAACAAGTATTTGCAGTGTCGCTCTACAGGGGGACACTGTGTGCTCTTCAGCAGGGGCAAATTCGGGGGGGGGGGTATATGATCAGTGAAATAGTAAATAGCACCTGCTCCCCTCCCTCTCTGCACCCCTGCTTGCCTTCTCCCTTCTATTCCTGCTCAAACCTTTGCAAATATGTTTCTGTCACCTTAACACCATACAGATGTATATATTCTCCTCCTGCTTGACCATTTGGCTGCTTTTGACCCTATTGTACAGCTTCTCCTTCTATGCAACAAACACAGATTTGGCCTTTGGGCTCTATTATCTCCTTGATCACTTCCTGTAATTTATGTTACTTGAATGTTCTTAATATTTATTTTTTTATTATTTTACATTTCTATGCATTCATATACAGTATCTAAGCCAAAATAAATAATATTTACTATACTATAGATTGTAAGCTTGTGAGCATGGCCCTCTTACCCTCTATGTTAGTCTAGTTATTTTGTTCCAAATTGTAAAGCACTATAGAATTTGCTGGCAATATATAAGTAAATAATAATAATAATCATAATAATAATAATAATAATAATAATAATAATAATAATAATAATAATAATAACTTTAGTTTAGCATTATCAGCTGTGGTAATATGTCTCACTGTAAGCAATACTATATCAAAATGGCATACATTTCTTTATTAATGAAAGTGTTCTGTATCAACTATCATTTTTATAAAAAAACATGTAAAAAATATGTGGAGAAATTTAAACTGTAGACCAGTATGTGAATTGATCAAAATTAGCAACATATTATTCAGTACACCAAGCACAAACCATACAGCTCTGCTCATGGTTGGTGCTACCATTAGATAGCTTTAGAGGGAACCACATAGTTTCCTCAGCAAAAAAAATTATGTCTCTGAAAGAGACATCCTTATTTTACATGGCATTGGTGATGGCTGTGGGTCTTATCAGTCACAGCTGCCGCTATAGCCAACCCCACGTTGACACATAACATCACACTTGAATTTCCATGGCACCTGGGCTCTCACACCGTCACAGCGCTGAAGTTCACTGTGAAACCTACATGGATGCCCTTCCCCAACTGCTCTCCTCCTCTCTTTCTTGGGGACATGATTGAGGAGGCAGAGCCATCTGCAGGGTTGAGAATGAAAGTTTTGCATCATGTGATGGGTATGTACTTAAAACACTCCTGGGTGGATGCTAATGCAGACCCTGTGGTGAATTACTGTTAAAGCCTCAGCCGATGGGCTGTCTACTTAGAAGCCCATCAACTACGGCTCAAATCTGGAGCAATGTGCAACTAGTTGCACAATCTAGCAAACATCAACCACACAATCAAACATTACAGCAAACCTATTGTACATTGCTGCCAGTGCAAGTGGAACTGTATCTTCAACACAGTCCCTGATGCTGACATGTCCCCAACATGCATACAGACGAAAGCCATCCCCTGTCACTGCCACGGAACACCTATTGGAATTGTATAGATTTCCTTGCAATTCCAATCTGTGTCATCCTGCAGTAGCCATCGGGATGCTTGTGCAGTGCTTCTCTGATTCATGTGTAGATTTAAAACATTAGATACTTACACCCAATGTATTAAATGCATCCACCCCTGGATCAAGCCAAGATTATCCCAGGTACATTGCATATGATCCTTTTTATTGCATTAGCCATACCTCAGGGATAATACACTATTGCATCTCTCTCATTTTTAAATCCATATTTATTTTTGATATGGAGGGCTAAGATTTTGAACTCCCGGTCTGAATATATCTTATTGGATTTCATACAAAGTGGTTGTTTTAGCTTGAAGCAATGAAAGCCAGATTTACTACCTTATGCTAATGCAAGGGCTACTGCAGGTTTACATTTGACTTTATTCAGTAAATTGATCTACCCACTGTTTTTCCATCAAAAGCAGCAATAATCATCATTTGTATTGACTCTTACACTAGCCCCATACTAAGTACGAGAGATCCATCAGAAACAGGCTTTCCTTTTCCATACACATGACTCAGAGTAGCATGGAAATTTAACTACAAGTCCACACAACTCCCATGACACTCTGACAAGAAAGCATCAGAGAAATAAATCTGGCTCAGAATTAGGCTAGTTTTCTCTAGCTACATTAATTTAAGTGTATATTTCATTGATGGATTTATTAGGCACTATTCATTTTTAAAAAATATTATGGTGCACTTTCTACTTGAATAATGTCTGATACCGACACCTGCAGCTGACACCAAAGGGATTCCTGCAGAATACCCTCCCAAGAGAAAATATATAGAAAGAAGGTGTCTGCGCTGATGTCAGTATAAAAACACAGTACTTATTAATAATAACAATTATATTTAATATACATATAAAATGAACTGCAGTTCAATAAATAAACAAATAGATATATTCACACCATTGTGTAAGCCTATGATAAATTCCTAAAATCCTTGAGAAAAAAGATATTAATCTCAAGGTAGAAGTATCTATATGCGAACAAATGGACTGGGGTTCCAATATGACAAGGTCTCAAAAATAAAAAAGCACAAATATAGACACAAAATAATGATCACCAACAGTAACTGTAAGCGACCAGATGAATATTCCAATGTGACAAAGTCTATAGAATAAGCACAGATGCAGTCATGTATTGTATGATCACAAACAGTGACCCAGATGGTAAGCAATATCGCAGCAGATATGTCATATGGTGGAACGCTGATATTTGAGCCAACCGCTCCTGAACAAAGTCACAATGTGGTCACCAGTCCTGATGCTCGTATAGGGGAAACCAGGCTTCCCAAGGCTTACCTCACTGTGAGTGATCCAGACAAGCTGAAGGCAAAGGTAAGTGTAGTCACGCCACTCCAGCGGCTCCCGACTGATGACTGGAGTAGCAGTGAAAAAATCCAGATGCAGGCGGCTCAGCGCTGCGTGTGAGCTCCAAGTGAACGGCTTGAAATGATCGTGGGCTTCCACGTGTGTGGCAATCAATGAGTGTGTGACATGCAATCACATACACTGATGAACAGAGCCATGTAGACCTGCTGGTAACTTGTATGTAGATAAAAGCCACAATGGGTATATGAAATGCAGTTCACAGAATCCTTGATCCTTCACGCGTTTCTCCCCTATTGCCTTTTGAAAAAACCACAATGGGTATTTGAAATGCAGTTCACAGAATCCTTGATCCTTGACGCGTTTCTCCCCTATTGCCTTTTGAAAAAACCCCTGCAATAGGGGAGAAACGCATCAGGATCAAGGATTCTGTGAACTGCATTTCATATACCTATTGTGGGTTTTATCTACATACAAGTTACCAGCAGGTCTACATGGCTCTGTTCATCAGTGTATGTGATTGCATGTCACACACTCATTGATTGCCACACACGTGGAAGCCCACGATCATTTCAAGCCGTTCACCTGGAGCTCACACGCAGCGCTGAGCCGCCTGCATCTGGTTTTTTTCACTGCTACTCCAGTCATCAGTCGGGAGCCGCTGGAGCGGCGTGACTACACTTACCTTTGCCTTCAGCTTGTCTGGATAACTCACAGTGGGGTAAGCCTTGGGAAGCCTGGTTTCCCCTATACGAGCATCAGGACTGGTGACCACATTGTGACTTTGTTTAGGAGCGGTTGGCTCAAATATCAGCGTTCCACCATATGACATATCTGCTGCGATATTGCTTACCATCTGGGTCACTGTTTGTGATCATACAATACATGACTGCATCTGTGCTCATTCTATAGACTTTGTCACATTGGAATATTCATCTGGTCGCTTACAGTTACTGTTGGTGATCATTATTTTGTGTCTATATTTGTGCTTTTTTATTTTTGAGACCTTGTCATATTGGAACCCCAGTCCATTTGTTCGCATATAGATACTTCTACCTTGAGATTAATATCTTTTTTCTCAAGGATTTTAGGAATTTATCATAGGCTTACACAATGGTGTGAATATATCTATTTGTTTATTTATTGAACTGCAGTTCATTTTATATGTATATTAAATATAATTGTTATTATTAATAAGTACTGTGTTTTTATACTGACATCAGCGCAGACACCTTCTTTCTATATACTATTCATTTTTAAATAGCTTATACTGTACAAAGCTCCCACGATGGATTGCTCCATCAATGGTTAAATTACAAGCCCAGGGGGTATATTTACAAAAATTTGATTTTGTATTTGATTATAGATTCAAATTAACTAACCTGAAGTCGAATCAAATTAAATTTAGATTCCACTGTCAAAATCCCACATTTCCTACAATTCGATTTTGAATTCTATTTCAAAATAGAATTCAAGGTTGTTTTATTTTGATTAGTGATTTCAAGTTCAGTTTTGGGTGTTCATTTCAAAATCTTCTATAAGATCCAATATACAATCAATCACAAAATCCCCAAAGTAATAAACCTGCTTCATGATTTTAACAGGCTTCATATGTGTTATGTATATGAAAGCATACAGAAATAAAAAATAAATGACATGGCATCTTCCCCCAAAAGCACAACCAGCACTGGGCTGCATGAGCCGGTGATGGTTGAGAAAATACAAGGAAAAAAAGATGTAGGGGTCCCCCATATTTTCAACAACCTGCACCAGACTCTTGAGCTGGTCCTGTTTGTGAAAATATTTGTAAAAAATATGTAGGGGAGGCCCGTATTTTCATCTACCAGCACCGGGCTTATACTAGCAGGGGTGTAATGCCACAGCCAGGGAACATGCTTGATGGGATCCCCCAGTGAAAGCATTAATCACCCCACACTAGTGAGGCCAGGCACAGGGCTACCTGGGGAAGTGGGGACACCCCCAATAAAAGAGTCCCCCTCTACAGGTAACCCCAGTTTGGAGCTGAAGCCTGGGGCTATCCCCTGAACCCTTGGGTGGCAGGTGCAGGGTTTATTGGTGTAAAAAATAGAATTAAACTAATATTTTCTTTTACATGGGGAAAATAGATCCCAGCAAGCCTCCCCCGCATGTTGGTACTGACCGCTGATTGGTGGTGAGTGGCCTGGCTATCAATTGACAGCCAGTCCACTGATTGGCTGACAAACAGGCAAATCAGCGACTTGGCTGTTGATTGATAGCCAGTCCAGTCAGAGCCAATCAAAGACCAGTTACTAAAGTAGCTGGCAGTCTTACAAGTGCAGGAAACCTTGTGGGTCCTTTCACTTGTAGAGAAAAGCTGTATGTGTATATTACAAATACATCTCTTCAGTGTCCAATTTTGATCGGGAGAGAGCAGTTTGTTTTTTTCAATGCCCAGGGATCTTACTGGTCTAACCTGTGCCAAATGTCAGCGGGATTCTACTGGACAAGAGGACCGAACATCAGGGCAAAGGTGAGTTGGACAAGAATACCAAACACCAGGGTAAAAGTGAGTATAGTGTAAATGTGAGTATATATAATAAAATGTTACTTTCAATGGTGCGTAAGTACTGTCTTTATTTGAATTAATTACATTTTCTTTACAGGCGGAATATAGGTACCAGCGGTCCTTTAATGTCCTTGTGGTTCTACAAGTACCGGCATGCAGATGAGACTTGTTGGGACCTATTGTAATAAACAATGTTAGTTTAATTCTATTTTGAACACCTATCAACCTCACACTGACCCTCCAGGGTTATGGGGATAGTCCCGGCCTTACGCCTCAGCCAGTGGGGACCTGTAGAGGAAGGAACCCTTTATTGGAGGGGTCTCCACTTCCTCAGGAATCCCCAACCTTGACTGACTAGTCTGGGGTGATTAATACTTTAGCCAGGGGACCCCATCAAGTATGTCCCCTGGCTGTGGCATTACACCCCTACCAGAGCTGTAACTAGACTTTTTGGAAAGAAGGAGCATTGGCACCCCCCCTTTTTCAAATAGGAACATAAGATAGTGCACCCAACAAAGGGCCACGGCCTCATGGGGATGGGCCAGGGAACAGACAGGGGTGGCCAGGAGATGCTGGGGATAAGAGAAGAGGAAGCTACAAGTGAGAATGATAATAAACAGGAAAATTGACAGACCCAAACAGTGCCCCCTGCCATGTGGAGCCCTGTGCCATGGCACGGGTCACACTACCCAAGTTATGGCCCTGACCCCTGCTATTAAGAGCCCAGTGCTTGTTGTTGAAAATACGTGGGACCCATATGTATTTTTTTGTACAGTATTTTCACAACCAGGACTGGCTCAGGAGCTTGATGCTAGTTGTTGAAAATATGGGGGACACCTACATCTTTTTTTCCCTGTATTTTCACAGGCCGGAATGGCTCACACAGCCCATTGCCGGTTATGCTTTTGTGGGGGTCCCCACATCATTCTTTTTCTTTTTTTTTTACATTTTCATAAACGTATCACACAAGTTAAGCTAATCACCATCATGAAGCAGGTCTATTATTTTGGGTATGTTGTGTTCAATTTTCTGTTCGATTTTCAATTTGAATATTAGTAAATCAGCGGATCCTATGTTTGTCTATGTAAAAGTACCGATGTTTTGGTGATATTCGATTTTGAAGGGGATTCAGTTTTTATATTTGATTTCACATTCGATTTTGACTGTAGTACGTTCTGATGATCAAATTCAAATGCAAAATCACCAAAATCTAAAATTTACCGTAGTTGAACTTTTGTAAATATACCTTCATTTATAATACTTCCAAAGGTTCCAACATCGAAACAGTACCTATAATTCTGCTGGAAGTCAGTCTCTTTGTGCCAAGTGTCTTGGCATCTATAGGTGTGTCAAACTTTGTCTAGGGTGCATAGAAACCCAGCACTGGCCCTGGTCCTGCTGTTGTATCTCTATTGTAACATAAAAAGTGCAACTAATATCATTAGCAAAGATTTAAACAAAAATGCTCTAAATTTTGTCCATCTAAGTAAACAATTATTCCAGCAGTTATGTTGCAAGACAAAATGGTGCCTCATCGCAATGTTTCTATTTAAATAATTGTTAATAGAAGATGCAATATAGCATTTAAGTTTTTTGTTTTAAATAACAAAATTCACAACTCACTACAGTACACATTTCCTTTCAAAGTTATTAAATCAAATACATATTTGTTCTTATTGACATATTTCCTTTGAATTTTATACTGAATCACCCACATCCTCATAATGTCCTCTACATATTGTTACAGAAACAATTTATTGTAAGGAATACATCGAATTAATTTTTAAATCATGTTCGGGAATTTGTCATCACCACTAATGTGATAAATAATTCCTCATCTTAACCAACCTTATAGTTAAAAATTCCTGCCTTTCAGATCTATCTACTAAGCAATGCCTACTACTTAGATTTCATTTTCTTAAATAGTATTATAAATCTGTTGTGCTCTTCGCTAAGTTTCAAACAATAAATATTTATATAAATGAAATAAAAAAAACAATAACCTGTTAATCTGTGACATTTCTTTACATAATTAAACAGTATACTATTTGCATTTGTTACACTGTATAATAATGGGTTTGTCTGGATAATTTCTGTTTCATACGTGCATATTTGAGACAAGATTGTTTGTTTGGACTTTGCCAGATTCCGCATACCCCCCCCCCCCCACACACACACATTAATTGGGAGCAAATTCATAATTTTGCCTCGATTGACTCATGTTGGTTTAATATCCAACTCGCCATGAGCTGCGACAGTGGATATTTAACTACCAGAGCAATTCAATCTTGCTCTGGTGTTGGGACAGCTGCTCCAAAAACCAGATGTCTTTGGGAGTGCTGCTATTACACTGCTTTTGGCGCTATTAAGTAGTGGCAAAACATTACACATTGCCAGGTTTGACCCTGCTTTGTTACTGCACATGCGATAATGAGTTCCCGAATATGCACTGTCAGAAGGGGCACAGGGTCAGAGAGGATGGAGGATTACTTTTGCAACCCAGACCTGCTTCCCATAAGAAGGACTTGGTCTCTGGGGACTGAAGATGACATCTGTTCCTGCAATCAAACTACAGTTTTCAGAGCTCAATGAATGTAGGTCCCCATACTATTGTATGGAGATGTGAGGCACAACGAAACTGTGCTGTGCAATATCAGTAATATCTTCTGCATTTCAGCAATGCTGAATGGGTCTGTTACTACAACAGAAACTACTCTGTGTGCATGTAAAACGGACCCATTTAGCTTGATGAACATGCCTCTGAGTGTCTAGACAATCTTTCTTATCTGTATTTATAATATTAATAGCATGAAACAGCTATCTTCATGTATCCACCTGAAATACAGTTACTAAATAGTCACTGATGCAAAACAATTTGTTACAAAATAGAAAAACTTTTTCACTTTAAAGATGTATCAGTAAAACAAAAATAAGTGACTAAATACAAAACATTTCTAAATGTCTTACCTGCAGTGTAGTATAAAGCAGCTGTAAGCAGAAAGAAGTATTCCAGTAAATACATTTTATAAAATCACTACTGGTGCATTTGATCCTGTATGCTGGTTGCTTCTTCTGCCTCAGTTAATGCCAAAGTGTTTGAGAACACAGACTGGAATTGCTTTTAATCTCTGAATTAACTCCCCTTACTGGAATTATTTCGAAATCTAAGTTAAGGAATGCAAAAATGGGAGGTGTTTTGTTTCCTCTGAAGCCCTGCTGCTTAAACAAATAGATCCAAATCCACTGGTGATAGCATCTCACTTGTTTGGCAACAATGTAAACAGGGGGTTGCTTAAATTAAACTTTGCTTTGTGATAATCTAAAAAAGGACTGTGTCTTTTTACCTTTTCTGTGGTAGCATTGCAAAACCTGCAAACAGATATTAGGAGTATACTGTATTTAACATATATTTGGAAAAACAAATTATTTATAAATACATTGTTTGATTGTGTGTTTACCAATAATTTGGATGCTAAAAGAGTCATATATGATGAGACCGAGCAGGGAAACTACTACAAGTGGAAGCTCGGTTGATTTTTGAACTAAACACCATTAGTCCCCATGGACTAAATGAAAAAAATCAATGGAGTGTCTTTAAGTGACAGTTGCAAATACAGAGCCCTATCTATATATTTTATGAGTATGGTTTTGTGGTATTTTTTATGAAATTTGTTATAATATTTTTTATAACTCTTTCTTAGACACTGTTTTTCACTCACAGTTTACATTGCTATTATCTAATTCTCACTGATCCATTTACACCTGCACATTATTTATTTTTTATGTCCAACAATTACATCACAATTTTATATTAAGAATAATCATTTTTCTTTGTAATAAACACTGCACTTCACGTGTTCATTTATTATCATTTAGTTCTTTCATTACACTGTTTCACATAATCTCATTTACACTTGGACACATTATATTGGCACTGATTACATATTGTAGATAATTTTTTATATGCCACTCCCTCTCTATAATTGGGATTTCCTTTATGTCTTTAAGGTATTCATTACAGTTTTTTAAACATTTTTCATTTGAATTTGGTCCTTGGAATGGCCTTTGACTTATATATTGTGAAACCAGTGTGTTTTCTTCTGATTTATTCAGAACTTATACTACAGTATTGGTCATCTGCAGACATACTGTATGTTCTTGTATTGCTCCTTCATACAGCACCTAGTATTTCCCATTTTTATATGTTTTGATAGTATCTACTAACTTTTTTCTAAGTTGTTCCACTCTACATATGGTTATGTCGGTCTCTATGTATATACAGGTACACCCTATGGGGTTGGTGGTGGTTTACATTCTGCTTCACTAAATGTATGACGCTTCATTTCAGAGCGGCTCCTTAGCGTCCAGGTTGCCATGAATACATGACGCAATGGGCGCTGCGACATCACTGGTGAGAGTAGCGGCATAAGTCAGTGGCAGACCCCCGGATCTCTGTAGCAGCTCCTCACCTGGCGGGCTTTGTCACTCTATGTATGGTTTGTGACTTTTCATTCGTGTTACACCTTGACAAAGGGACATGTGTGTCCCGAAATGCTGGTAGAGATTGTGTATTTTCTGTGAATACACCATTTATTTTGTGAGCCTCCGAGTGCTGCTGCTTGTTTGTGTTACTTCTCTCTCTCTCTCTCTCTCTCTCTCTCTCTCTATATATATATTATATGTGATCACAAGTGTAAAAAAACATCACAAGAGAGGGGGTTTTTGTGTAGCATCATGTTACAAAATATGTACATAAACATATAGAAATTTCTGGTGAAATGTGTATTAAAAAAAAAATGTAACAACATACTGTATAAGCCTAAGATGTATAGTGGTAATACAATGTTTATCAAATAGCAAGGAAAACTAATATGTATTTACATAAACCCTCAGCTCCAGACATCACATATAATGTAGTGGAAAAAGCTGAGACACTGATATATCCTTGTAAAAAAAATATATGTTCAAGTTTACTTTAAAAAACATAGGGTTGAATCAGCCAGTGAATGAGCACTACCAGTGAATAAACATTTTCAGGTATAATACAGTAATCTTAAATGCAGTGCATACAATCTTAAATTAGATCTATTGACTATGTTTTATTGATGCAAGTCATTATTAATTTACTGGACTTGTCTGTTCATTTGCTAGCATTGTGAGTTCATTCACTGGTAATTTCTACACCTCCACTGTTTCTTAGTTGTAAAATTCTAACTATTCCTTTAATCTTTAAACCAAAAATGTATTTTAAAAGTGTACATAGTAACAATGAGGGCACATGTCTCAAAATAGTTTCATGTTGTATCTTCTACATACACCATCCCCTTAAATATGAGAATTACCTTAACCGTTAATTCACTGGAGGATTCACCCTACAAGAAGAACAAAACAAAAAAAAAACACTAATACATTTGGGCGCTAACCTGTGAGGAGGGTATCTTGTAATTGGCAATTATGATCTGTGCTATTACCATCTATTTAAAAGCAGCCTTAATATAGTGGGAAGAGAAGCTGGATTTCCATAGAATATAGAGCATACGGACAGAAAGTATATAGGCGCTTGTCAAGAAAAGTCAGACAATTTATTACAAGGTATAAATGAAAATATACAGTAAAAGGAAAAGATAAAATATCTGATGTAGACGGATAAAAAACATATACTAAAACCATATATTATAGATATTCCATATATATAAGGAATCACAGTTATGTACTGGATAATCGGTACCACATATAGGACCTTATTCAGAAGCGGCCATACAGTCTACGACCGCATGGCCTCCTCGATGTTTTGCCAGTGCGCATGCGCACGAGGGAGCCGGCTCCCTCGTGCGCATGTGTGAGACCCGCTACGACCAACAGCGCCGGTCATAGCGGGTCTCTTTCCAAAGGGGGCGAGCTGTCAATGTTGATTGACAGCTCGCCCCATTTGGAAGGCGGGCCGGGGGGGGTGGCAGCCCAAACGGAGGCATTCCCATGGGAAAGCCTGCCGTTTGGGGGAGGCCCCACTGACATTACTAGTGATGTCAGTGGAGAGCTTCCGGCTCAGACAGAGCCAGAAGCTCTCCAGGGCTTACGGCAAGTGAGACCCTACCCTAGGGTCTCGTCATAAGCCCCAATGGTCGGGATGGTCTCTGACCATCGTGACCATCACCCGAGTGGTCGTTAGAGCTGTGGGTGTTAACGACCGCAACAGATGCGGGCGGTAAGGATGCAAGTGGCTGCCCAGTTTCTGAGCGACCGCTTGCATCCTCCGACCGCCTCTTAATGAGGCCCATTATCTCTAATTGATCAAAAATAGGCTAAAAATTACCAATAGACATGTCACTATACATTTCAGGATCAATGTTGCGAAATGGCTAAATGCTGTAAATTGTATCAAACCTAGATAGTTCAATGTTACAGATTACTTGGTGATGTCAAAAAACTAGAACACGCTGTTTCCAAAGGGAGATTCCCACCACTGGTATGTATAGTGGTATGGAACAATAAAAAAATATATACTTTTGTACTGATAAATGCATATGACAAATTCAACTGCACCACAGACATAGTGCTGTTATAGAAAAAAGAATGTCACGATATGATATCCAGCTGAAAATGTTATGTATCACATACTTATTTAGCATTTGGTTTAAATGTTATGTCCAGAAAAAAAGAGATGAACAATAAATACATTAATCTAATGCCGATGTTGATAATGTGAGCATTTCTCACGATAGATTTTGTCATTCCAAATCACACATAAAACCCCGTCAGTTTTGGGGATATCAGTTTGGTGGAGATTAATTGATTTTCCTCATAAATAGAAAAAATGGAGAGACATGCATGTAAAAAAAGGTTATATAACTTATGTTCTTTAAGTTAATTTGAAGGCTTACGTGATCCAAAGGAGCATCCACTATATCAGCGTATAGCTTATATGCTTATTCCCGGCTCAGCTGCTATTCATATCTAGCTGCTTCGGAACCACATGGGTAGTGGTGTTGAATGTTGTAAAGGAAAGACACCTCTCCGCGCAGACTGCAATTGCTGGCCAAGATCAGCCACCTTGTGCGTATCACCACCTGTACCGCGGACTTAATTTTCAGATAAAATAGTGGTGCTGTTGTGGATCTTCTAATAGCACACCTTCTCCCAACTTGTACTGCTCTCCACCTCTATTGTTAATGCGTTTCTCCGCCTCTGTTAATCCTTCAGCAGCTTCCTCAGAACAGTGTGTCTGTTTGCAGAATAAAGTATGGTACACACTGAATGGGCAAAATATGTGGTACACACTGAATGGGCTATATAGTTATAGTGCATATGCCACTGTGTACAGCGGATATGTCTGTGAATGACATCGTTCACAGACATGTCTGGTCTGCTGTGCAGCACAATAGATGAAAATATATCTTGCAGATACCTTATATTGTTTCATCTGCTGGTGTGTACGGGCGACCTGCTGATCGACCGTACATATACTGCAGGGACTTGGTGTTGAGTGAAAGCTCAACTGGGTGGGCAAACTTAAATTCTCACCCAGTAAAAGCCCTCCCAGTTCACTCGTTTATTTATACCAATCTGAAACAGGTTAGTCACCATGAGTCAGCTATGTGCACAAACAACTTGTTTGTGCACCCCAATAGTGGCTGGACATACAGATAAGAAAAGCATATGACATTATGATGCATCTTGATATTGCTTCTTTCCTTCTCGCCTGCTTTTTTGGTCAACATCTCCTGTCTAGTCATCTTTCTTGAAGTGACTGTATGGTGAACAACATGTTTTTCTGAAACTTCAGACTTATATAATTCTTGAAATCTTTCTGAAAGCGATATACTTATAGATAGATCATTTAATAAACTTAATCAAGGTTCCATACACTCACAGTCTGTAATATGCAATCCAGACATTCCCATGAAAATTATGTTTTGCCTCATTCTGAGATCCGAGCTTGGCGGGAAGACCCAAGCCAAGAGTGGGGTTTTCTAAAAATCAGAACTGCTCATCTCTAATTACTATTTTTATCATTAGTGTTAATTTAGAGACATTTACAGTCAATGTTATAAATTAATATTTCAAAACTCTGAAATATTTCATTTTTTATCAATATTGTCCAAAGGCCAGAAGGAGTGGGTTCTCTATACTCCGTAATAGAGCAGCAGCACAAACAGAGCAGTTTAATATAAGATATGATACCTATAAAATACAATATAGATAAATAGAAGAATTGTGTAAACACAGAAATTAAATGGCGACAGTTTGAGTGGCCAATGAATTTTAAAAAGTGGATACTGATGATGTTGAAAAGAATGTTACAAGAATAGATAAAGGCTTCGGGGGGGTGTGAGGACACTGTGGCAGTAGGAATAGTATTGCATCCTTAACAGAACATGTGGGTGATGTGCAGTTTAATCACCCATAGTTTGATCCAATAGAAGATCTGAGGTAGCATTTATCAACTATGCATGTTGTATGATTATTCTGCAAAGTACATATCAGCGAGGGGTTGCCTGGAAGGTTAACATTCCTATTTCAATATATTTTTTCCATTGGTGTAGAAATAGTTCCACACCTGAGAGGTGGATTTTATTGTCTTTTGGCCAGACATTATAGCATGGGCATGAGGTGTAACCACTGGTTGCTGCATTACTTGGAGACTTTCATCACCATCATAATCATCATGTTTTTCAAGTACAACACATTCATCATTATCAGTTTTATCGTCATTGTAGGATACACAATTATTGACATCATCCCGTGGCAGATTAACATCTAAATTCCCATCCTCTATTTCTGAATCATCCTCAATGCTACTCATCCTCAATTTTAAGTTAATTTAGAAATTGTGGGAGGATGCTGCACAGAATTTATCACAGTTTCAAATTGTGGTGTTTCTGACACATACATGCCACCCATGGACACCCTTGGCCTCACCTTTGGATTCTTCTGTGAACACTTAATGCGAGATTCAGAATGCAATGCCTATATTTGCATAGTTATTTGCTACTAAAAATGCGTAAAAAGTGCTGAAAGTCCCTACAGTGCATACATTCACCTAAGTGTAAGTAGAGATATACTGTTGCATATGAAGTCACTGCAGGGCCAGATTAACAATGGGGCGGATGGAGCTACAGCTCCAGGCCTCCACATAAAAATAGGCCCATTGTCCTGACAGCATGATGTTGACTGGCCATCTGCTCTCCACACGCTCAGCCATAGATCATAAGTAGTAAAATTCTATTTCTATTTACCTCACAAAATTAAGCATTTTTTTCTTTTACATATTTAGGGAGACATTGGGGCTGAGAGTATAAGGGTGTACACGCCCACATGGCACTGGCCATGCCCACACAGCACAGGTCACACCTCCTCGCCTTCTCATAATAGGCCCTTGTTCATTTTCAGCTCCAGGCCCATGTGGCCCTCAATCCGTCCCTGAGTCACTGGCATTAGATCTAGCAAGGCAAAACTATAGGCATGCCTGGGGGGTGACTGGAAGGTGGCCTGAAGTGTGTGCAAAGAGGCCATGTTTAGAGGAAATTCAGAAGAAGCCAAAGGCTGGTGCAAATGTCAATGGTGCACACAATGGTGCACCAATAGATGGATGGTTTAGAACCACCATTGGATTTGCACTGTCCATAGACATTAAAAGAGGGCATCTCAGGGCTACCACTGTCCAGTACACATTAGAACATCATGGTAAGGCTGAAATTAGCATTTGCATATTACCAGTACTGCATCCATCTCTGAATCAGGCCATCAATTTGTTCTTCAGCCTCAGTGTTCTTTTACAGGATGGATATGTCTGTTTTGATGGTGACACCAGTCACAACACTACACTTAGAGCAAGAAACTAGTGAATGGGAAGATGCATGTATCATGTGCCTAAAATGTTGAAGATTTCTAGGCACACTGTGATATAACTCTGCACTTAATATACTGTTTAAAAATATTTTTTTTTTGGGGGGAGGGGGGTAAGTTCACTGACAAATACCATTTTAATATCCCAAACTTTTGTGACTTCCTAAGTAAACTGAGATTATCATCTTCCCTACCTCCCACATAACCTTTCTTCCCACTATTTCTCTATCAGTTGATGGCACAACTATCTCCTCTAGCCCCAAAGTGCACTGTCTTGAAGTTATCCTGGACTCCTCCCTCTCCTTCAAACCACATTGGCTCCCCTTCCCCTTCAGAACCCAATTCAAGGTTCTCACACTCGCTTACAAAGCTCTCATACTCTCCTCTCCCACTTAGATCTGTGACCTCATCTCGCTTCACACTCCTGCCCGCCCTCTTCATTCTCATGCCAACTGATTACTTCCTACCACTCCCGCCTCCAGGATTTTGTCCGTTCTACTCCCCACCGTTGGAACTCTCTCCCTCTTCCCATCAGACTCTCCACCTCTCTACAATCTTTCAAACAGGCTCTCAAGACCAACTAATTCATCAAAGCCTTCCAGGTCTCATCCTAACCACTACTCCATGCCCCCTTCACCCTGTCTACCCTATCTGTATCACCCCTGTTTGTCTGCACCTCCCCTTTAGAATGTAAGCTCTTGCAAGCAAGGCTCTCTACCCTCTTGTGCTTCCCCTTACTTTATTTTTATCTACTTATTACTCCCCACTACGGCACCTAACATTTGGTTGTTTATGCTCTGTTGCTTATTTGGGTGTTATGGTCACCATAGCAATGTATATTTAACCTGTACTTGTCCTCCATTGTATTTGTATTGTACTGTAGGGGTAGACTTACTAAGAATCGAGTCTGGTCGAGTTTTTTACAACTTGATTAGCATCGCCGAAACTCAGATGATTTGAGGCTCCTGAAACTCACGAATTTACTAAGAAGTGAGTTTAGCTGAGAATGAGATGGCCGATTGAGAAGCAGATTGAGATTTCTCCCCCCGAGTAGCAAGTTTGGAAGGCGATTACTCACCCAAAACTGCAGTCTTCTCTCTGCGAAACTCTCCCGAGCAAATAGCCTGCACATAAGCTGCTTGTATTTCGTACCTGTAAAAAATGGGTTAATTGTTTAAAAAAAATTATTTAAGTCCCCCCCCCAAAAAAAAGCCTAACCAGCCCCAGACTTGTCAGCCTGTCCTGGTACCTAAAATTAAAGGGAACAAAACAAGTAAGTTTCCACTGTAATTGAGGTACCAGCACAAGTGTGCAGGGCCAGTCCTGGTTTTAATTATAGGGGGAAAAAAATGCATAGGGTTCCCCCTATACTTAAAACCAGCACCGGACCCGAAATTACCGGGGTGTAATGCCACAGCCCGGAGACCCTATTACCAGGTCTCCAGGGCCAAAGCATTCTCACCCCAAGTCACTCAGGCCAAGCCGGGGATCTCAGAGGAGATGGGGAAACACCAAGAAAGGGGTCCCCGTCTCCAAATATCCCTGGCCTGGTCTGTAGCCTGGGTGTGACTCCCCTATTTGAATTATGGACTGCGCTGCAGCCATACCCCTGGAGCCACCACTGGTACCAATGCCAATTTACTTCTTTAACCTTGCATATAATGTCTGATTTACCATTGCTCTTTTGCCGAGCCTTACAACCTTGAACTACTAACACAATCTTCTTTATTATTCATTTTCTGGACCCATTAGATTTTCACATATATTCCCCTCAATAAACAAAAAAAAAACTTTTGTCATTGTGCATACACATTTACCAACAGTGTACTTTGACCAGCATTTTTGCAAATCTTTAGCACTGTCTCTCTCATATAGACACATTTCCTACCTCCAGGTTTCCTTCCCCTTTCTTACCTCATCCACACCATGACCATCTTTTCTTCAAATTCTCCCTTCACTCAGCGTCTACCTAATCCTTTATTCTGCCACTTGTTCCCATCTCTGTCCTCCACACCTAGTCTACTCCACCTTCTATCCTTTTCTCCTTTCCTCTGTCTTTATTCATCCCCTCAGCTTCCCCCCTTCTCTCCCATTACTCCACTTTCATTCTTTTCTCCCCAACAATGGTCCTACTACCCCACCACTAGGCCCTGCACCCACCCTCCTCTCCCTGTTACCACACCACACTTCCATCTGTGTCACACTAAACTCCCTCCCTTCCCACCTCCTAGTTTCCCTTCATAGCTCAAGTGCCTGTACCATCCCAACACTCTCTATAACCCTGCCTTCAAAATTAATATCAATGCTACATCAATCTTTATAATCTCATCTCCCCCACTACCTCAGTCCTTCTCTCCTGTGCCCTTTGAAATGCCAGATATCTCTGTAATAAACTGGTCCCTGGTTTCTTCTCCAACTCCCTGAATCTCCAAGCCATTACTGAAACCTGGATGTCCCCCTCTGACACCACTTCCCCTGCTGTTCTCTCCTATGGGGGCCTCACATTCTCTCACTACCCCTATCATAGTGGTAGTGTTGGGGTCCTTCTATCTCCCAGTTACTCCTACCAACTCATACTCTCAGGACCATACCTTACATTTTCTACATTTGAGGGTCATGTCATATGCCTCTTCCTAACAATACACCTGCAAGTAGCTGTCATATACCATCCCCCTGCCTATCCTTCCAAATTCCTTGACAACTTTGCTTGCTAATTCCCACACTTTTACTCTTCAGATCTTCCCTCTATTATCTTAGGTGACTTCAATATCCCAATTGACGTCCCTACAGAACCCTCTGCCTCTAAACTTGATCTGGGTTTCACTTGCTGTTGTGATAATACTGATTACTCCAACTCCCCATTCCCCCTGTCTGACCATCACCTTCTCTATTTTAACCTATAACTCTTTCATTCTCTACCTCTGCCTCCAAAGGCTGCCATTACTAAGCGTAACATTGATGCTATTGACGCAGTTTCCTTCCTCCCTACTTTATTCTCTTTTCTCCCCTATTCTCTCTCTCCTATCCTGAACAAGCTGCTTCCCTATAAAATGCCTCCCTTACTTACCTTCTGTGGACTCTGTTGCTTCAGCGGTCACTACTCACCCTTACAAATTCACACTGTAAACCTGGCATTTCAAATGCACCAGTGTCCATTAATCTCTGAGCAACAGTGGAGAAAATCACGCTTTAAGGCTGACTTCCTAAATTTCAAATGCATGCTCTCATCCTACAGTGCTGCCCTTTCCCTCTCTAAACAGAAATATCAAGAACCTCATCTCCTTCCAGTTCTCTAACCCTTAGCCTCTCTTGGCCACTTTCAACTCCCTCCTCTGTCTACTCCCTCCTCAAATCCACTCCACACTCTTTGCCCTTGACTTGGCCACCTACTTACATCTAAAATTTAATCCATACATCAGGATATAATGTCCCACCAAACCCTCAGTACTCCACTCCCTTCTCATCTGATCCTCTCCCCTTCCACCTCCCTCCTTCACCCTATCCCTATACGCTACCTCTCTCCTTGATCCTAGCACTCTCCCCAACTACCAACCCATCTCTCTCCTTCTTTTTGCCTCCAAACTCCTTGAGCGTATTGTCTGCAACTACCTTTTCACCTTTCTTTCCTCCCACTCCTTGCTTGACCCATTTCAGTCTGACTTTCTTCTCTCCACTCCACTCCACTCTTTAGATGCAAAGAGTGGAGTGGAGTGGATGCATCGTACGTACCATCAAAACTTGCACCAGCCCTATGGCAGTTGAGAAATTATAGATGATTTTAGATTTTTTCTGGTATATCCCTAATTTCCTTTTTGACTAGTCTTTGGAAAGTGTCAATGTATGCACCCTTTATATAGGCAGGGTAAATGTTTGAAAGGTACATATTTTCCTTATAGATTTTTATGTATCGATGTACAAATCAAATGTTATTGATGGATGAATGAGGGGCAAATTTTATTCCTTTGTTTAAAACACTTTTTTGTTTTGGCATTAGTGTTTTTTTGCTCAAGTTAAATATAGTTTCACTGTTTTGTGTTGGTTGTGTTGTGGATTTCATTTGTGATTTCTTTTTGCGGGTTTTGCCTCTTGTTCCCCTTTTCTTAATGGTGGTGTGTTGTTCTTTCTTCTTCTGTAAGTTGCCCTGGTAGGGTCAGGTGGTCTCTCTGTTCCATAGACTAGGTCTATCATCATCAAACTCTTCTTCTTCCACTTCTTGGTAGTTTCTTTCTTGTGATTGTTTATGATGTGTCTGGTTCTGTTGTGTATTCTTTCTTTTTTTCTTGGATGTTTTGCATTAAAGATCGAAAATCAAGTGTTTGTTTTTGTTCTGCTTTCTGTGAATGATTGTTTTATGAGTTTGTATCGATTGTTCTTATTTGCGAAGAAATTGTGCACTGTCTTCAAAATGAAAAGTTATTTTGGTTATATGGTTTACATTTTCTTTGCAGACCTGGCATCATTGGATGGTCTTTGACCTTTCCACATTATTTATTTATTTTTTATTTAATGTTCGCTTTTTATATTTAAAAAAAATGTTTTTTAAATATTTAAAAAGTGGACCATGTTTTTTTTTTTAAACTTTTTTTATTGGAATGATAATGTGCCACTATCCATGAAGAGGTTAAAAGTTTGTATGTAAATACTGTAAACGTTATGTTTTGTAACCTATGACTGTGTACGGGTCATTTGGTAATATGTACAATGTGCAGAGTGCAATCCAACAATCAGTATTTGTGTTGGTAAGGACTTTACCACATAATGTTAGAATTAATTTTTACTGTAGAATGCATCTTGTTTAATGTATTTGTGTAAAAAAAATAACTCTTAAACATCACTACTCTTTATTTTTCCTCAGTGGATGCTCCATGGCAGATGGCTTCAAAGAAGAGGTGGTGTCAAGTGGCAGACACAGAGGAAGTGTTAATAAAAACACACACATACACATTACAGACATTGACATGGTTTGTGCAGGCATATGTAAGCTAACTGTAGGGTCACATAGGGGCCTATGTATCAAGCTGTTTTTTACATTAAATTATGTTAAAAGTGCATTTGCAGCATCATTTAAGGTATTGCAGCTATGTAGTTATGGCACAGTGCTTGAGATTTCAGTGCATATGCGCAGTGTCAGCTTCCCTGTGAGAAGTCTTTCACAAACGTGAATGACTTCTACTAAATGCTGCTATCCCTGGCACTTGCCGTCACACATTGCATGATTTTTTGCCTTAAAAATTTAAATTTTCTATGCAAGATGGATTCATATAAATTGCGGTTGTTTTGCAGACATACACACCATAACCTTCCTTTATATCTGCCTACCCCACAGTACAAAGCACCCAGTATGAGATAACCATCTCCCTCATGTTTCGGGAACACTAGCTGTCCTTCATGACCTGGCAGACCACACTAATGGAACACATGGGGCATCAGCTGAGGAGGCAAAACTAGACCTCAGCGGTGGCACAGGCAGGGCCGGCATCAGGGGAGGACTGCGGGGACTCCAGTCCCGGGCCCGGAGAGAGAGGGGGCCTGGGTAGCAGAGGTGTGAAATGCAGTGATGTGCGGTACCGCACGTCACTGCTGGAATGCACCGTGGGCAGCCAAAGACGTAAAGAGACTTGGTGGCATTTAATACATGGAGCCGGCCGCAAGCCAATCACAGCTCGCGGAAGGGATCCAGTCAATCAGCAGCGGCTGCAGTTCCGCAAGCCAATCACAGCTCGTGGAACAGCATCCAGCCAATCAGCAGCAGCCGCTGCTGATTGACTGGCTGCCATTCCGCGAGCTGTGATTAGCTTGTGACTGGCTCCATGTATTAAATGCCACCAAGACTCTTCTCCTCTTCTCTGGCAGCTGCCAGTGCATTCCACTAGTGACACGCGGTACACACATCACTCTGCGCTTAGGGAGCTCCCAGAGTCATGGAGATGGGCAAGTGTCCAGGTAAGTTTGGGCTCTGCTGTAGGGAGGGTTTGCCTAATTTATGTATTATATACAGTATCATGTAAATAAAATCACACACATACATCTGGGTAAGTGCAGTAACATTATTTGCTGTGCTAACACTTACAATTGCATGCTTTTAATTTAATATTGCTAAGCACCAGAGGTTTTTGTTTGTGTATGTATGTTATATATATATATATATATATATATATATTTATATATATATATATATATACACACACAAAACATCTTGTGCTTAGATATATTACATTAAAAACATGCAAATAAAAATGTCAGCACGGCAAGTAATATAACAGAACTTGCGAACGATTAATCTGTGCCCTCAATAGGTCCAGCCCACCCGGTCTCTCACCCCCAAAGTAGCTCCACCCACATCCACAGCTCCACCCACTTCTGCCCCATACCCCGGGGCGAGGGGGGCCCTGCCTAGTTTTTCAGTCCCGGGCCCCACCATTTCTGATGGCAGCCCTGGGCACAGGGCACCTGGTTGGCCTTTGAAATTAACAGTCACCTGCAAGACCTAACACAGGCTATCTGTGACCAAACCCAGGCCACACAGAAGTGGTCACAGTTGGCCCTCAAACAGCTGCAGTTGACACGGGAGCAGACAACGGCCATTCAGAAGCAAACACAGGCATTTGTGGCCCTGAAGAAGGCGCTGGTAGCCCAAAGGAATCTGCAAGAAGACCTTCAACATCCATAGCCAGCTCTCTCCAGATCAGCCCATGGACTGCCTCACCAGCGACCCCCCCAAGACGTAGTGTACATATGCGGGGGGACACCAAAAGGGCCAAGGAGTGAACGATGCCCTTCAGTCTCTCAATAATTTGTATTAAAAAATTATTTCTGCTTTATTGTTTTCTTTTCTTTATTTTGTTACATTATTATTGATTTAGTAAACTATTTAACAAAAAAATTATCTGTTTTTATGAAAAAATATATGGTATTTAATTTAGGGTAATGAATGTTTTAATGTTATGTCCAAGTAGGTACACTATTTCGGGGGAGCATTAAGATAAATAGGTCGTTAAACACTTACATTTACATTTAGGAACACTGTATAAGGGGTACATTTTATCTATTATGATTTACTGTAATGCACTTTTACACATACATGTACGTAGTCTATTTTTAGGGGTTACAAAATTTTATTTGTGTTTTTCAAGTTAGAAATATTTATAAATAATCAAAACGTGCATTAATTGTGTTTTACTTGTTTTCCCACATTGATTCTTACAACTCACCTAAAAAAACACCTCTATTTTTTTGAGAATTTTTAGACATGTTTTATGTGAGAGTTTAGCAGTAAACTCTCACATTTTGTAAACTTGGATACTATTACAATTGGCCAATGCAGTCTATGCAACGGAAGGTCTGAGCATTTATATGGCACATAACTGCTCAGTTATGTGCAGTCACAGTCACACATTGAGGTCTTAACCCCACATATCATGTCCAGCCTTATCACATCATGGTTGCCAGCACCTTTCTTGGCCATCCACAGTGCTCCTAAGCAGGGGTGTATCTAGGGGTCTGAGTGCCCCTGGCAAAGTTATGGACTCCCTCCATATTTTCTGAATAATTACATTCGGTCTCCCCAGCCATCTCCCTTCTTTCTCCCCAGCCATCCCTCTGCTGTGTCCCCAGCCATCCCTCTGCTGTGTCCCCAGCCATCCCTCTGCTGTATCCCCAGCCATCCCTCTGCTGTGTCCCCAGCCATCTCTCTCCTGTGTCCCCAGCCATCCCTCTTCCAATCTCCAAATTATAAACCTAATGGAAATAAATTGTCAGGAATGTGAGCTCTTTACTAGATCTGTAGCGCTCCCTCAGTGAGTGACACCTGTGGATGTCAGGAGCAGAATAAAGCACTCTGGCAGTGCTTGTAGCCAATTATGATGCATACATAATATTGTATAACACAGGTGCTTGTCAGCACTACCACAACTCCTGGGAGAACACTGCAATAAGTGGGAAAAGCAGGAAGATATTAACCAGGAGGCAGCAAGCCACAGCCAGCAGTAGCAGAGTGCCAGTCTCCATGACTGTATCAGGGCTGTGAATGGGACAGTAGTGAGTGAGGGAACTGCTGTCACCTTCAGCACCAGCGCTCGCACTACAGCAGCAGCATCTCCACTTCCACACACACCGGCCCAGCTCCCATCTCCCCAGCCAGGGTGCTGAATGGGATCTCTCTGTGAGCCAGCAGCCAGCTAATCAGGCTCCCTCTAATCAGACATGCAGAATAACAAAGATGGGACACCGATGAGAGTGAGAGGTGGATGAGGAGTAATAGGGCATGCCATGATATCCTCCAGCGCTTATAATGCTTCACTCCCTGGCAGAGCTCACATCAGAAATTGTGGGGCCCAGGACTGACAAAATAGGCTGGGCCCCCTCCCTGGCTGAATGAATGGCATACTTTCCAACTTTCAGTTGCTCCTCTCCAGAAGCCCGGAGAGGAGATGCAGCTAACCATTATGGGGGTGGGGACAGGCTCTGTATGTTATTAGGCTGCCATGTACCTCTTTTGAACTCCTCACCTTTATAGTAACATATTCCTTCCTCATTCCTCATCTGTAGCCCATCCTCCCTCTGTGACATTTCACGTCTCCCCCAACCTGCCCCATGACACAGTTATCTATCCCTTTAGTAACACAGCCCCCCTCCTCTATAGTAACATATCCCTTTCTCTTTCCTCCCCTGTAGCCCATCCTCCCTCTGTGACATCTCACATGTCTTCCCCAACCTGCCTTATAACATATTTCTCTATCCCTGTAGTGTACAAGTGATTATATTTAGCCTAAATAGTTTATCACTTGTGCATCACATACTAAAACAAATCATCAAATTCTCATAAATTACAAGTCTCATGACTTACCTCCTTGAAGAAAGCTCCTTCTGGCTGCATGTTCTGGTCCAGCTAGCTAGCACTCACTAGCACTCACTGCTCCTCATGCGCCGCAGCTCCTCTCCCAGCGGCGCGGCAGGTATGACATCACACACGCTGACAAACTTTATTGAACAAGGGGATGGAAGGGGACAAGTGGGAGCTGATGCTGACTACCTGCAATCAAACAGGTAGTCAGCGTGGCATGCAGGTTGGAGTGGGTCTCCTCTTCACCCGAGGAGGGTATAGAGCGGGTGGTAGGAGTGGGCACTCTCTTCCCTCATGGAGGGAGTAGCACTGGCGGTAGGAGTGGGCACTCTCTTCACTCATGGAGGGAGTAGCACCAGCGGTAGGATCGGGCTCCCTCCTCATTCATGGAGGGAGTAGCACCGGCGATAGGAGTGGGCCCCCTCTTCACTTAAGCGGGCAGTAGCAGGAGTGTAATCACAACCCATTGGCCACGGGTGGCACCGCCAGATGGCGCCCCCCCTCGACTGGCACCCCTGGCGAGTGCCATCCTGGCCAATGGGTAGATACACCCCTGCTCCTAAGGCACAGCCTTTCTATTGTACTCAAATAACCCGCTGCATGGGCATGGAAATATTGCATTCTTGTCAGGTAAACTCTCCAGTCCAATCAGATCCAAAGTTGCACTCACATGACTTTAGCAATAGGTGCTAAGAGCACCTTTATTTAAAACTGCTCCAGTGATCTATTCATTGCCAGAACAACTCACTTCTATGGAAGAGGATTACACCTGCATCTCCTGCTCTGCTCTGTCACACTAAGGGCCTGATTCAGACCCGCTTGCAAGCGCTGGGCGCCCGCAAGCGGGTCGATGTTGGCCCAGTGCGCATGCGCACGAGGGAGCTGGCTCCATCGTGCGCATGCGTGAGACCCGGATAGCGACGGGCAAGCCGTCGCTCCGGGTCTCGCTAAAAAAGGGGCGTGCTATCGATAGTGAGTGACAGCACGCCCCCTTTGGTGGGCATTCCAGGGGCGTGGCTGCCCAGATGGAGGTATTCCCATGGGAATGCCTACCGTCTGGGGCTGGCCCCACTGACATCACAAGTGATGTCAGTGGGAGTGCTCTCAGCTCTTATACAGCCGAAAGCACTCCAGGGCTTGCGACAACGAGACCCTACCACAAGGGTCTCGTTGCAAGCCCGATGTTCGCGATGGTCTTGACCATCGCAACCATCTTCCTGGCCGCTCGCTATAGCTGTGGGCGCTCTAAAAATTAAGAACGGCCCTGATTCAGAGCGAGCGCTCTGTCAGAGCGTCCGGCTCTGAATCAGGGCCTAAGTGCCTGATCTACTGCAAGTGCTCTGTTGCACTTAGTGCCTGTTCTCCAGCAGTCTCTCTCCAAGTGTCTGATTTTCTGCATATGCTCTGCTGCACTCAGTGCCCGAACTCCAGCAAAGTACTCTACATTACTATCAGTGCCAGATCCCTGACACTCTGCATTACCATCAGTGTCTGATCATCAGTAAGTACTCAGCATTACCGTCTGTACCTGTGCTCAGCTTTCTGAAAACATATCCCTCTCTACCAAGACCTCAAATATTCTGATCTCCTGCTACCATACTATCTGTTGCAGGTGTCCAGCTTCTTGTTCTGAGTAACTGGCAGCTGAGACTATTGCTGAGTTTCTGGCTCCAGTTCCAGTACTGCAGATCATTGTGCAGTTTCCAGGTCTGTGTTCTGTATTCAGTGTACAGCCCTAAGCTCCTTATTTCTGGTTTCAGACAGTTTTGTTTTCTTGACTCTAGTCTTTGTTTGTGCTTAGTATGAGTCTCCATTGGCTGTATGCTCCGGAGTTCACAGTTGTGGGTTCCAGCTCAAGATTCCTGGGATCAGGTCCTGTGGTTGGGCTCTCCATGACTGGTGCCAGATTGTGTCTTCTTTGGATTCCAGTTCTATACTCTAGTCCAGATCATGGTTTAATGACCTACCCTGTTGCCTCAAAAAAGACCCAAGGATTCTGATATGACTCATCAAACACAGACATTCATGACAATGGCTCAGTGCTGAGGGTGAAAACAAGAGACACTGTGGTAAAGGAGGGGAAACTGGGGGAGACAAAAAGCAGGGATGCTAAGTGATAAATTGGGAATTGTTGCAGTATAGAAGAAAGGACACTGAGGGAGAGAGGGGGAAGTTGAGGGACAGAAACTTGGAAAGAGGAGATGTTGAGGGATAGAAAAAGAGATGGGTAGAGAAAGGGAGATGAAGGGTAGAGAAAGGGATAAGTTCCAGGAGAGAAGGTGGATGTTGAGGGAGAGAATGAGGACACTAAGGGAGAGATGGGGACAGAGAAAGAGAGAGAAGGATGCTGAAAACATAAATGGAGATGCTAAGGAGAGAGAGGGGATGCTGATGTAAAGAAAAGGGGAGATGCTGTTGGAGAAATTGGGAGATGCTGAGTTATAGAAGGGTAGACACTATGAAGAGAAGGGGGTGCTTAGGGAGAGAGGTTACTGAAGGAGATTGTTGAGTTAAAGAAGTGGAGATGCTGATGTTGACACAGGAGCATGCTGAGGGAAATAGGGAGTGCTAAGGTTTACAGAGGGGAACACTGAGGGAGGGGGAGGGATGATGGAGGTGGGAAGGGAGGGTGATGATGGAATGAAGGAATGCCGAGGGGGAGGAGGGTGCTGAGAGAGAGTGAGTAGGGGATGCTGAGGGATAGATAGTGAGTCACAGAGGAAGAGCAAGGATGCTGAGGTAGATGGGGTACTGAGTGAGAGAAAAATAGATTCTGAGCAAGAAAGATGTGGGGGATGCAGAGAGCTAAAATAGATGCTGAGATAGAGAAAGGCAGACACTGAGTGAGAGAGGGGTGTGCTGAGGGAAAGAGGGGAGACACTGAGGTATTGAAGGATGGATGCTGAGGTAGAGAGTAGGGGAAGCTGAGGGACAGAGAGGGGAAACGGTGGGAGAGAGAGGGGGAACAGAGGGAGAGAAGTTGTGAAACTGAAGGAGAGAAGGGGAGAGGCTGAGGGAGAAAAGGGTGGACACTGAGGGAGAGAGATGGATAAACTGTGGGAGAGGGAGAGATTGGGAGTATGCTGTGTGGTGGGGGAAAGGTGATTAGAGCTGACTGCTGTGCGGGAGGTGGGTATAGGTGATTGGGGTAGCTGATGTGTGGTGTGGGAGATAATGGGGCTGGCTGCTGTGTGGTGGGGTCAGGTCCAGCCATGCCCAACTTGGTTACATAGGAAAAATTTTAATTGTACCCCTCAACATGTGAATTGGCCTATCACTTGACTGTGTGTAACAGGCCAAATATCCGATGCCCTGGTGGTATAGGGTGATGCGTATAAGGTGTACCACTGGTACCTTACCTGCTATGCAGACCTTGATCCTCTCTTGCCTCTTGGAGCTTGCTTGATGCTGCCAGGCTAATTGATTATATGCTATATGGGCATTTTGCTGCCCCTCCACCATTATACTGTCTTCATGCCACCCAAGCTAGCTAATCAAATCCAGAGCAAGTGGGAGGAGCAATGATGTGGCAAGTTGTGATTGGCTCACCTGGCAGCTTATGCTTGGCTGCCGATCCACAAAGTGTGATTGGCATGACATTTGTAAATTGGCTCCTCCGTTGGTGAATGTGTCCCCAGTGGGAAACACCTCCACACCTGTCCAGGGCCTGGACAGTCTGGAAGATTTCCAAACTCTCCCGAGTAATCCGAAATGGGGTGCAGCTTTGTGCTTTCCCCCAGAGCTAGGCCGTCCTAGGCAAGTGCCTAGGTCACCTATGCCCTGGACCAGCCTTGGATGGGGAGAAAAGTGATCAGGCCTCTGCTGCTTTGGGGGGAGAGCTCATCAGGGCTGCACTGCTGTGGGGGCTGAGCTGATGGGGCTGCACTGCTGTGTGTGGGAGGTGAGCTGATTAAGGCTCTGCTGCTGTTGGGACTACTGATTGGGACAGTACTGTATGTAGGTGGTGGAGAAAATGCTAATATGGGCTGCTCTGCTCTGGGGGCGAGAGCTAATAAGGGCTGTATTACTCTGGGGGTCAATGATGGGTAAAGATGGAAAGGTTTGTTTGTATTTGATGCACAAAATTAAAATATAACTTTTATTAGTCTTTAATATATGTATATCAATTATACAGTCCATGAAATATTAAAAAACTAAATTTTTTATTAAAGTGTGATATAAGTAGAAAACATTTGATTAAAAATAAATTCTCGGTACCTATACAGGTCTGTTTTAATGTTTATCTGAGATATATAGTAGTATCCTGGATATCTATATGTTATTATTTATATAGTATATTACAGCAAATAATTATTTAAACCAAGTGCCATTCTGTCAGTGTTATTGCAAATATTAATTATAGTACTGCTTTAAATAATATATGCATATGTCTACATAGTATAACATAAACAAGTATATTCAGAGGCTCAAGGAAATGTAGTCTAATAGGTTGGTGATATATTTGTACATTTGATTCTCATAGTAGGATACAGGGCTGCGATCAGAAATGGTGGGGTCCAGTACTGAAAAATTAGGCAGGGCCCCCCTCGACCCGAGGTATGGGGCTGAAGTGGGTGGAGCTGTGGATGTGGGTGGAGCTACTTTGGGGGTGAGAGACCGGGAGGGTTGGACCTATTGGGGGCACAGATTAATCATTCGTAAATTCTGTTATTTTACCTGCTGTGCTGACATTTTTATTTGCATGTTTTTAATTTAATATATCTAAGAACAAGATGTTTTGTGTGTGTGTATATATATATATACATATATATATATAATATATATATATATATATATCAAAATAACGCCGACACTCCGCAAATGAATAAACTGTACATGCCTAGGTGCCCTCTGATGGTCCCAATGGATCAAAGATATACATACAAATAACAGCGGCACTCACAGGACTTGTAAAGAAGACTCCAGACTCCAAAGGTCAAGTTCAACGTTTCAGTCAAACAACTTTTATCAAGAACCATGATAAAAGTCGTTTGACTGAAACGTTGAACTTGACCTTGGGAGTCTGGAGTCTTTTTTTCAAGTCCTGTGAGTGCCGCTGTTATTTGTATGTATATATATATATTTATATTAGGGATGAGCAGGTTCGGATTTCTGAAATCCGAACCCCCCGAGCCCCTGTGATCCGAGCCGGGAACTGAGTCCAGCTTGGGTTTTCCCGCCTGATTCGGAGCTGAAAGCGAGGCAAAGCGTCATCATCCCGCCTTCCGTCAGCGCCATTTCTCACTCTGGCTGTGGACAGTGAAGGAGGGTGGGAGATAGGGCAGGCTGGGCTATGTTGCTGTTGTTCATAGGCGCTGTGTCCACTCAGTCCATAGGGGCTGACTGGGCTGTGTTGTGCTGCTGTTGTCCATAGGGGCTGGCTGGGCTGTGTTGTTCTGCTGTCATAGGGGCTGGCTGGGCTGTGTTGTGCAGTCAGTTGTCCATAGGGGCTGTGTCCACTCCAAAGTCTATAGAGGCTGGCTGGACTGTGTTGTGCAGTGTCCTATAAAGGCTTCAGTCCTAAATGGGTGCTGTAGTGTTGTCCAGGGGGTGATCTGTCCATCAGGGGTGCTCCCCCAAAGTGCACGCCAAAAAAAATGTTTTTTTTCTGTTTCTGAATTGTGTGCGCAGTAGCCGCACGTGCATCAGCAAAGTAGCTCCAAGCGTGCGCCTGTGTCATAAGTAAAGGGCCGGCTGGCTTGACCGTTAAAGGGTGCTGTAACCCCCAAAGTGCACTCCAAACAAAATAAAAAATTATTTTCTGTGTTTGTGAATTGTGTGCACTGTGGCTGCATGTGCATCAATAAAGGAGCAGTGCCAAGCATGCGCCTGTGTCCCATAAGTAAAGGGCCGGCTGGCCCATCTCTTAAAGGGTGCTGTAACCCCAAAGTGCACTCCAAACAAAATAAAAAAATATTTTTAGTGTTTGTGAATTGCGTGCACTGTGTCTGCACGTGCATCAACAAAGGAGCAGCGCCAAGCGTGTGCCTGTGTCATAAGTAAAGGGCAGGCTGGCTTGTCCATGAAAGGGTGCTGTAACCCCCAAAGTGCACTCCAAAAACAATAAAAACATTTTTTTTTGTGAATTGTGTGTTCAGTAGCCGCACGTGCATCAACAAAGTAGCGCCAAGCGTGCGCCTGTGTCATAAGTAAAGGGCCGGCTGGCTTGACCGTTAAAAGGGTGCTGTAACCCCCAAAGTGCACTACAAACAAAATAAAAAAATATTTTCTGTGTTTGTGAATTGTGTGCACTGTGGCTGCACGTGTATCAACAAAGGAGCAGCGCCAAGCGTGCGCCTGTGTCATAAGTAAAGGGCCAGCTGTCTTGTCCGTTAAAGGGTGCTGTAACCTCCAAAGTGCACTCCAAAAAAAATAAATTTGTGTTTATGAATTGTGTGTTCAGTAGCCGCACGTGCATCAACAAAGTAGCGCCAAGCGTGCGCCTGTGTCATAAGTAAAGGGCCGGCTGGCTTGACCGTTAAAGGGTGCTGTAACCCCCAAAGTGCACTCCAAACAAAATAAAAAATTATTTTCAGTGTTTGTCAATTGTGTCCACTGTGGTTTCACGTGCATCAACAAAGGAGCAGCGCCAAGCGTGCGCCTGTGTCCCATAAGTAAATGGCCGGCTGGCTCATCTCTTAAACAGTGGTGTAACCCCAAAGTGCTCCAAACAATAAAAAACTATTTTTTTTCTGTGTTTGTGACTTGTGTGCGCATTAGCCGCACGTGCATCAACAAAGTAGCAGCACCAAGCGTGCGCCTGTGTCATAAATCAAGGGCTGGCTGGCTCTTCTGTTGAAGGGTGGTGTAACCCCCAAAGTGCCTGAATAAAAAATACAATTAATTTTTTGCTGTGTATGTGACTTGTGTGCGCTGTAGCCGCACGTGCATCAACACAGTAGCAGTGCCAAGCGTGCACCTGTGTCATAAGTCAAGGGCCGGTTTGGACATCTGAAGGACATGCCAACAATTTCTGACATGTCTACTGTCACTGCATATGATACTGTCACCACTGACAGAATGGTGAAGGATTACATTGGTGACATCATCCAAGTAGGGATGTCAGACAGTCCGTACCTGTACTGGCAGGAAAAATGGGCAATTTGGAGGCCCCTGTACAAACTGGCTCTATTTTACCTAAGTTGCCCCCCCTCCATTGTGTACTCCGAAAGAGTGTTTAGTGCAGCCGGGAACCTTGTCTGCGAAAGGCGTAGGAGGTTGCTTCCACAAAATGTGAAGAAGATGATGTTCATCAAAATGAATGATCAATTCTTCCAGGGAGACCAGCCTCCAGAAAGTACAGAGGGACCTGTGGTGGTGGATTCCAGCAGGGACAAATTAATACTCTGTGAGGATGAGGATGTACACAACACTGAAGAGGGTGAGGAATCGGTGGATGAGGAGGATGACGACGACATCTTGCCTCCGTAGAGCTAGTATGTGCAGGAACATATTAATTGCCAGCTTGTTTTGTGGGGGCCCAAACGAACCAATCATTTCAGCCACAGTCATGTGGCAGACCCTGGCACTGAAATGATTGGTTTGTTAAATGTCCTGTTTATACAACATAAGGGTGGGTGGGAGGGCCCAAGGACAATTCCATCTTGCACCTCTTTTTTTTCTTTGCATTATGTACTGTTTGGGGCCTAGTTTTTCAAACTGCCATCCTGTCTGCCACTGCAGTGTCACTACTAGATGGGCCACGTGTTTGTGCCGCCCACTTGTGTCGCTTAGCATAGTCATCCAGCTACCTTGGTGCAACCTTTTGGCCTAAAAACAATATTGTGATGTGTGAGGTGTTCAGTATAGACTGGAAATTAGTGGAAATTAATGTTATTGGGGTTAATAATAATAGCATAGGAACAGAAAAACCCACAAATTCTCTGATTTTAGCTGTTTTTATGCTTTTTTTCAAAAAAATAAAGATCCAAAACACAAAACCCAGAACCCAAAACACTGAAGGGTGGTTTTGGCAAAACCAATCCAGATCCAAAACACAAAGAAAGATCACGAAAAGTGACCGGTGCACATCCCTAATATATATATAACATACATACACAAACAAAAGCCTCTGATGCTTAGCAATATTAAATTAAAAGCATACAAATGTAAGTGTCAGCACAGCAAGTAATTTAACAGCACTTACCCAGATGTATGTGTGATTTTATATACATGTATATATACTGTATATATATATATATATAAATATATATATATATATACATATATACTGTATATATATATATACATTAAATTAGGCAAACCCTCCTTACAGCAGAGCCCAAACTTACCTGGACACTCGGCCATCTCCATGACTCTGGGAGCTCCCTCAGCGCAGAGTGATGTGTGGTACCACGTGTCACTGGTGGTATGCACTGGCAGCTGCCAGAGAAGAGGAGAAGAGTCTCGGTGGCATTTAATACATGGAGCTGGTCGCAAGCCAATCACAGCTCGCGGAACGGCAGCCAGCCAATCAGCAGCGGCCGCTGCTGATTGGCTGGATGCTGTTCCACAAGCTGTGATTGGCTCGCAGAACTGCAGCCGCTGCTGATTGGCTGGATGCCGTTCTGCGAGCTGTGATTGGCTTGCGGCCAGCTCCATGTATTAAATGCTACCAAGTCTCTTTACGTCTATGGCTGCCCCCGGTGCATTCCAGCAGTGACGTGCGGTACCGCACATCACTGCATTTCACACCTCCGCTACCCGGGCCCCCTCTCTCTCCGGGCCCAGAACTGGAGTCCCCGCAGTCCCTCCCTGATGGTGGCGCTGGTAGGATATAATTATGGAGTAGCAGAAAACATGCCCTCCTGGGGTATACAATCGGGAAACCGGCTGCCTTAATACCGACAGCCGGCTTCCCGACTGTCATATCCCGGTGAGGGTGAAATGCCGGGTGTCTATATCTAGATGCCTGTCATTTCCCCAACGCCGGGAGACAGGCGCCCGGCATCCCGATCGAAGGGATGCTGGGCGCTGCGAGCGGACAGCCGCTGGGGGAGGGTTAGGTTTAGGGCACCTGGGGGGGATTTAGGGTTAGGCACCCCCCCGGGAGGGTTAGGGTTAGGCTAGGGGGAGGGAGGGTTAGGGTTAGGCTCCCCCGGGGGGGGACTTATGGTTCGGCACCCCCCCGTGGGACTTATGTTTAGGCAGCAGGGAGGGGGGGTTAGGATTAGGCACTTAGAGGGGGGATTAGGGTTAGGCACTTGGGGGGGAAGTTAGGGTTAGGCACCCCTAAGGAGGGTTAGGGGGTTAGGTTAGTTTATACTTACCTTAGCGACGATCGGGATTTCCAGCGCTGTCGGGCTTCCGCTGCCAGGAACTCTGCTTTTGTCGGCCAGGCGGCCGGCGGTATTTCATACCGATTCCCCTCCAGGGAGTCTGACAACTCTCCTGCTTGTCATGAAACTGCTATTCTAGATGGATGAACACCCATTAATATTAGTATTTAAAATATATAGATAGTATCATGCATATGTATCAATTTTTGCAGTACCAATATACCCCATATATAACAAATAAAGATTATACCTCAGTTCATAATAATCCCTAATGGGTATACTGTCATTTTCATGGATTAAATCAGATGGTAGGTGAATTATGTTACTAATTAGATGGAACAAATACCCTTGTAGGTGAGGAAAAAATAAGATGATATAAATAATAAGTTCAGTAGTTTTAAGATACTCTCACACACACACATATATATATATATATATATATATATATATACATATATATGGGTCTGTCAGTAGTATAGTTACTTTGGAGGTGAGAGCTTGTCAGGGCTGTACTGTTGTGAGGGGGAGAGCTGATGAGGCTGCTTCAGTATGTGTGTATTAGCTCTGATCAGAGCTGCTCTGCTGTGTGGGAGTTTGTATGTTGGGGGGAGCTGATCACGGATGTGCTGTTATGGGGGGAGAGCTGACCAGGGTTGCACTGCTGTGTGTGTGTGTGTGTGTGGGGGGGGGTTGGATGAGGCTGTGCTGCTGTTGGGTGTGCTGTTCTTGGCTGCGCTACTGTTTGTATGGTTGGGGGTGCTGAATGGGCTGTGCTGCTGTGGAGGAAGAGCTAATCAGGGATGCACTGTTCTGGGGGTGAAAGCTAATCAGGGCTGTAATGCTGTGGGGGAAGAGACAATCGGAGTTGCATCTGTGTGTGTGTGTGTGTGTGTGTGTGTGGTAGAGTTGATCAGGGCTGCACTGTTGTGTGGGTGTTTATATTTATGTGTATGGGGGAGCTGATAGGGGCTGCACTGCTGGGGGGGTGACCTGGGTTGCCCTTCTGTGGGTGTAGAGCTGATCAGGGATATGCTGCTGTGGTGGGGAGAGCTGATTAGGGCTGTGCTGCTGTAGGGGGGGAGAGGCGAGTTGATCAGTGTTGCACTGCTGTAGGGGGGAGCTGAGTATGGCTATGGAGGGAAAAAGAGATCAGGGTTGCGCTGATGTGAGCTAATCAGGCTGTGCTGCTGTGGGGAAGAGCTGATCAGGTCTGTGCTGCTGTGCGAGGACAGCTGATCAGGGCAGAGCTGCTATGTGTGTGTGGGGGGAGAGATGATTGGGCCTGCGCTGCTGTGTTTAATGTTACCATTGTATTCTCATCCCACGTAACCCCTCATTTGCTCCAAAAACC
Organism: Taudactylus pleione; assembly: GCA_031769625.1. Lineage (NCBI taxonomy): Eukaryota > Metazoa > Chordata > Amphibia > Anura > Myobatrachidae > Taudactylus > Taudactylus pleione. Next base: position 4,026,147 of record JAUIMM010000222.1, on the reverse strand, counting down.
CTTATTTATCTGTTTACTGTACACACAGGGAGATCATCGCTACACTGAAGTTCTTAAAATATCTGATACTTTATGCTCCACAAGTTTTTTTATTTAAATCTTATGTGTGTTCTGTGAAGGAGAAAAAACTTTTGTGCTCACCAGACCAGCCTTTTTATCCATATACAATAAACAAGTGAGTATTAGCCAAATTTTATTTAAAATCTGCTGTTGAAAATATTTCAGATGCTGCTAATGTCTCTTACTTGGAAAGTCTCCTGTAAATTGAGCAGTGTGGGGGAAAACACATTAAAAAGGTTGTTAGAATTTTAATTGTGCCTTATAACCAATGCAGGGAAATTGCACTGATTATAACATCTGAATGTATATATCTCTGATTTTATTTTATGTTGCCTGTCTCAAAATCAAAGTACAAAAACTAAAATGTACAAAAGCATTTTTTGCAACTACACAAGTCAAACTTTTGTGTTCTATCCTTAAGCCAGGCTCCTTTCGGAAGAGTAAAGGTGCGTATCCACTAGGCGATGGGGTAACGACAGTATGATTACAACATCGTAATCGTACAGTCGTCCCACGTCCCCTGTAGTGCCTACACTGAACAATATGTCATTCAGTGCAGGCACCCTCCCTCATCCCCGAACATGGCCAATCTGTCGTTATGGGCAGATTGACCGGCATGTTCAGGTGATGATTGATATCAAAAACAACCAGCGGGAGCGCACAACGCTGGTCGAATTCAACTTATTCATGCCTGATTCATGCACAATTAATGAGCGATTGAACGATTACGATGTCGTAATCGTTTAATCGATCTGTTTAATCGGCAAGTGAATACGCACCTTAACTTTCCTGATAGAGTTTTTGTGCAAAAATATCTTTGTAACAGAGGCCCTAGGATAGCTAATTGTATTATAAGGAAATTGTATTTGTCTTACCATTTAAGGTGGGATGGCCTGAAAGAATGTTGGAAATTTCTTCACTGAAACAATGTAATTAAGATGTTTGTCAAGTAACACACTGAAGTAAATGACAAACATGAATGTTTCCACACTGCTGTGTCAATAGAGACTAGAATTGTCAAGGACGTGTGGTTGCTGATAAGAATTGAAAGCTATTCCCATTGTTTAGATTCCCCAATCCCTTGTTAGAGTAAAAAACTTTACAATCTGGTTTGGTAATGTAAACACTGTGGGCCTCATTTAGAGTTTTGTGTATTCTGTGTGTATGTAGAGTCACATGCATCACAAGTTATGTCTAACTAGTAGTACAACACAAAAGTCACATTACCTTACTCATACATTATATAAACTAATTTTGAAGTATCATCCACAAGAAAGAATAGTGTAATGCTAAGAAACTAGCAAAACTGGTGCCTATGCAGTGGTGGGCACTGGGATCACTGAATCACTGATTTCTGGCTCCCCAGTGGTGGATGTGGCACCCAGCCGCATCACAATGTCATCACATCCATGCCACTCATGGTAGCCAGGTACCAGTGGCGTAACTTCATCCCAGGTGCCCGGAGAAATATTGGTGCCCCACCCCCCAAATTCCTTTTATACAGTTCCCCCAGTAGTGGTCCCCCTATGCAGTGCCCTCAGTAGAGGTCCCCCTATGCAGTGCCCGCCTATGTAGTGCCCCCCAGTAATGGTCCCCCTATGCAGTGCCTCCAGTAGTGGTCCCCCTATGCAGTCCCCCAGTAGTAAGGGCCCCTGTAGTGCCCCCAGTTGTAATGCCCTTGTAGTGCCCCCAGTAATAATGCTCCCTGCAGTGCCCCAGTAGTAATGCCCCTGAATTGCCCCCAGTAGTAAGGGACCCTGTAGTGCCCCCAATTGTAGTGCTCCCAATAGTGCCCCAGTAGTAAGGCCCCTGTAGTGCCCCCAATAGTAAGGCCCCTGTAGTGCCCTAATATGATGCCCCCAGTAGTAATGCCGCCGTAGTGCCCCCATATGATGCCCCCAGTAGTAAGGCCCCTGCAGTGCCCCCCGTAGTGCCAGGAGTAGTAAGCCCCCTGTAGTGCCCCCAGTAGTAAGCCCCCTGTAATGCCCCATGTAGTGCCCCCAGTAGTAAGCCCCCTGTAGTGCCCCCAGTAGTAAGCCCCCTGTAGTGCCCCCAGTAGTAAGCCCCAGTAGTTAGCCCCCTGTAGTGCCCACAGTAGTAAGCCCCCTGTACTGCCCCCTGTAGTGCCCTCAGTAGTAAGACCCCTGTAGTGCCCCCAGTAGTAAGCCCCCTGTAGTGCCCCAAGTAGTAAGCCAACTGTAGTGCCACCTGTAGTGCCTCCAGTAGTAAGCCCCTGTAATTCCCCCTGTAGTGCCTCCAGTAGTAAGCCCCCTGTAGTGCCCCCAGTAGTAAGCCCCCTGTAATGCCCCCAGTAATTCCCCCTGTAGTGCCCCCTGTAGTAAGCCCCCTGTAGTGCCCCCAGTAGTAAGGCCCCTGTAATGCCCCGTGTAGTACCCCCAGTAATGCCCCCTGTAGTGCCCCCAGTAGTGAGCTCCCCCCCGCACGCACACATACAAAAAAAACAACAATACTTACCTGCTCCAGTGCTCCTGCCGTCCTTCCCCGGTGCCCGCTCCTTGGAACTATGGGAGTGATGTCATGACGTCACTTCCCTAGTGCACTGCGGCGCCAGGGGGAGGGAGGAAAGAAGGAGTGGGCACCCTCTGGTTACACACTCAGTGGGTGCCCGGCAAATGGAGGATGCAGGGGATGCAACCCCACCCTCCGTAGTTACGCCATTGGAGGTGGAGCGCTGATCAGCGGCACTCCTTCTCCATGCAGCTCCTCAGCAGTGCCCGGAATGGCCGGGTGACAATGGAGCCAGGTGCCCTCTTCAGGGCTCGCACCCGGTGGTAAATGACTCCATTGTCTCCTGGAGTTCTGCCACTGCCAGGTACAACAAGTGTTCCCTGACGGCACTGTATCTACTGTACTCTGCACCCTGAAGCATGCATGGCAACCCGCTCACTTCTCACGGGAGGATCCCGATTTTTTAACAAGCCTCCCGCTGCCCCACAAAACTACTGAATCCCCCGCCTCCACACCCCTGTATGAAATCCGGACTGCGCATGCGCAAGTCCGGATGTGACAGGAGCAGGACCTGAAAAAAGTATATAATATAGGCTGGCCACGCACCGTGGGGTTGTGCGTCGGCTGCCTTGCCCAGCAAGTAGCAGAGCAGAGCTTCCTGTGTGAGTGGCTTGTCACTGACACACAGTGCAGGCAGAGACGAGAGTTCTCTCCTGCTTAAGCGGGGGCTGCAGCAACAGCAGTGGCTTCATCTCCTTTTCCCCTTGTCTGCCTAAGCAAATAAGGAATTAAAAGTAAGTACAGCACAGTAGTAGTAGTGCTCAGGGGGTGTGTGTGCTGCTCAGGAGGTGTGTGTGCTGCGGGTAGAGAGATAACTGGGAGCGGAAGGGATGGAGAGGAGGCCAGGAGAGCAGTATTGCAGCAATTACAGAGCCAGATTAAGCAGGGGGCACATGCAGGGCTGTCTTAACAGCAGTGTGGGCCCTGGGCAAAGCAATGCATCGGGGCCCCTACCCACCCATTCATGGGAATAAAATATACTCTGTCTGGGTAATAGATAGGCTACAGCTACCCAAAATGACTTGCAGTCAAATCATGTGATGTACCTGCAATTTTTTTTTTCCCACATGTAAATCAATTTCCCGCTGCTGCAATGGAGAAAGGCTGCCATGTATGAGCAGTCATGTCTCTCACACTGCCCCGGGGCTTATTGCTGCAATAATACCATATTATACTATAATATGGTATTATACCATATCATAGTATGGTATGATATTATTGTAGCAATAAGCCCCGTCATACTGAGATTTTGTCATGTTATTATAATTATAGGATTGCGCAGTGATTTGATTCAGCCCTTACCTTTGCAGTGCGGTGGGTGCGTGCGCCTGTGGCCGGGTCGGGAGTCGCCGGGGCAGTGGCTGGCAGAGGAGTCTCTTGAGGAGGCTGAGACGGGGTGGGACGATGGACCCTCAAGTCCTGGACACCACACAGCAGGGGCGGATTGGGATGGGAAACCAGCCTGGGAAATTTCTAGAAGCAGCCCTAGGGGGTGGGGTCTGTGGAGGGGCGGGGTCTGTGGAGGGGCGGGATACTTCCTCCTCATAGGGTCTGATTCTGAGTCGGATGTAATTGCTGCTTTCCTTGCGTTTTTGTGCTGCATCTGCGACTTTATGCTAATGCCGCTACAATGCCCTTCCCTGGTGTACATCCATGTGCCCAAATATGCAAGGACTGAGACGCCCAGTGTCAGTGTCTATAGATGCTGCAATCATGCTTTGTGCTTCTGTACATGCCAATCATCCATCGCACAATTAAAACTTGCACCAGTTTTGCTAGGTGCAGATCATCCGTCTTAGTATGGCCTCCAGTGTAAGCAACGCAGTGTCTCTGTACGCAGCCACTTTCATCAACACCCCTGTGTCACTCCAATAACACGCCATACTGTGCTACATATGTGTCTGATTAGCCAACCTTCTGTAACCGCCCAGGATCGCCCAAAACATTTCTATTACCCCTCAATATGTGCCTCCCTAATATGCCTCAGTACACACAGCACCCCCATAATACCTATCAGTATGCAGTGTCCTCCACCACACTAGTCCTCAGTACACACAGCGCATTCATATTACCCTCAGTATACACAGCGCCTTCGTATTACCCCAGTACAATTAGTACCCCCAAAATACCCCCAGTACACACAGCACCCCCATTTAACCTCCAGTACACACAACAGCTCCATATTACCCCCATACACAAAGTGCCCCTGAGTTACCCCTCCAATACACAGAGTGCCCCCTATGGTACCTGTTTTTTCCTTTTCTTTTCTCCTGTAAAAAATGCAGTGACTCAGGCAAGGAGCAGGTAAACAGAAAGGGAAGGGCTGATATGTGCAGCCCACTTTGGTAGTGTTAGGTTCAGCCCCGGTGTAGTGCCCTGTGCTGGCTGGGTCATTGTTTTAGGTTGAGCTCTGTAGTACAGGCTCACCCCCACCCCCCGTGGACGGCATGGAGTAGGAGCAGGGGTAAGCTGCACTTCAGCTGCAAACCACCATAAGAGAGAACGGGAAGGGGTGGGGCCAAACGTGGTAGCTGTAGAGGCTGCGCTACGCACGCTAGGTACCGTCAGTCACAGTGCCTAGACTGACACCTCCGGTCCTCGCCTCCACCGCTGCACGCAGAGAGAGCAGTGCCTTAAGCACAGCTCTCAGTGCGGCCACTGAAGAGAGAGTGCTGGCAGCACTCAGTGCGGCCAGCGGGAAGTGGCCCGGCTTCCCAATCCGCCCCTCCAGACTACGTGGCACGCGGGGGGTAGGGGGGGTTATGGTTCTCATCATGGGGAGGGGGGAACACTGCAGGATCTAGTACTTTTAGAAATCTTAAAAATATACCAAGCGGCTGCCGGGCCCGGGTTGGTGGGCCCCTTGAAGCTTTGGGCCCTTGGGCAACTGCCCAAGAAGCGCAATGAAAGAGACGGCCCTGGGCACATGGGGTTAAGTGCCCCAGGCCACCCTCTTTGATTATACAAGCTTAGATGCTAAAAAGTTAAGGAAAGAGGGAGAACTCCAACCAAGGGGGGTTGGGCTACATGGCAGTGGGGGAGGCTACATGTCACCATGCAGAAGGATATGAGCAGCATGAGGGACTAAGGACTGCGGACAGTGCACACAGTGTAAGGTAGTAGCAGGGAAGGGACAGTATGTGTGTGTGTATTAGGGGTGTGCACCGGCCACTTTTCGTGTTTTGTGTTTTGGTTTTGGATCTGGATCTTTCTTCGTGTTTTGGATCTGGATTGGTTTTGACAAAACCACCCTTCGGTGTTTTGGGTTCTGGGTTTTGTGTTTTGGATCTGTATTTTTTTTTTAAAAATCATAAAAACCGCTAAAATCACAGAATTTGTGGGTTTTTCTGCTCCTATGCTATTATTAACCTCAATAACATTAATTTCCAATCATTTCCAGTCTATTCTGAACACCTCACACCTCACAATAGTGTTTTTATGTCCAAAAGGTTGCACCGAGGTAGCTGGATGACTATGCTAAGCGACACGAGTGGGCGGCACAAACACGTGGCCCATCTAGGAGTGACACTGCAGTGACAGACAGGATGGCAGTTTGAAAAACTAGGCCCCATACAGTACATAATGCAAAGAAAAAAAAGAGGTGCAAGATGGAATTGTCCTTGGGCCCTCCCACCCTTATGTTGTATAAACAGGACATGCACACTTTAACAAACCAATCATTTCAGCACCAGGGTCTGCCACACGACTGTGGCTGAAATGATTGGTTCGTTTGGGCCCCCACAAAACAAGCTGGCAATTAATCTGTCCCTGCACAAACTGGCTCTACGGAGGCAAGATGTCGTCCTCATCTTCCTCATCCACCAACTCTGCACCCTCTTCAGTTTTGTGTACATCCTCATCCTCACAGTGTATTAATTCGTCCCCGCTGGAATCCATCACCACAGGTCCCTCTGTACGTTGTGGAGGCTGGTCTCCCTGGAAGAGTTGATCATTCATTTTTATGAACATCATCTTCTCCACATTTTGTGGAAGCAACCTCCTACGCCTTTCGCTGACAAGGTTCCCGGCTGCACTAAACACTCTTTCGGAGTACACACTGGAGGGGGGGCAACTCAGGTAAAATAGAGCCAGTTTGTACAGGGGCCTCCAAATTGCCTCTTTTTCCTGCCAGTACAGGTACGGACTGTCTGACATGCCTATTTGGATGCTGTCACCGATGTAATCCTCCACCATTCTGTCAATGGTGACAGTATCATATGCAGTGACAGTAGACATGTCAGAAATTGTTGCCAGGTCCTTCAGTCCGGACCAGATGTCCAAACTTGGTCCTGCCTGCCCTGCATCACCGCCAGTGGGTTGCTTAGGATACCTAAGTTTTTTCCTGGCAGCCCCAGTTGCGGGAGAAAATGAAGAAGGAGCTGTTGATGTGTCACGTTCCGCTTGAGCTGACAGTGTTTTCACCAGCAGATCTTTGCACCTCTGCAGGCTTGTGTTGGCCAGAAAGAGAGACACCACATAGGCTTTAAACCTAGGATCGAGCACGGTGGCCAAAATGTAGTGGTTTGATTTCAACAGATTGACCACCCTGGAATCCTGGCAAAGCGAACGAAGGGCTTCATCCACAAGTCCCACATGCCGAGTGTAATCGCTCTGTCTTAGCTCTTCCTTCACTTTCTCCAGCTGCTTCTGCAAAAGTCTGATGAGGGGAATGACCTGACACAAGCTGGCAGTGTCTGAACTGACTTCACGTGTGGCAAGTTCGAAGGGCTGGAGAACCTTGCACAACATGGAAATCATTCTTCACTGTGCTTGAGTCAGGTGCATACCCCCTCCTTTGCCTATGTCATAGGTGGATGCATAGGCTTGAATGGCCTTTTGCTGCTCCTCCATCCTCTGAAGCATATAGAGGGTTGAGTTCCACTGTGTCACAACCTCCTGCTTCAGGTGATGGCGGGGCAGGTTCAAGAGTGTTTACTGGCGCTCCAGTCTTCGGCACGCAGTCGCTGAATGGCGAAAGTGGGCAGAAATTTTTCGGGCCACCCAAAGCGTCTCCTGCACGAACCTGTCGCTTTTCAGAAAATTCTGCACCACTAAATTTATGGTGTGAGCAAAACATGTGATGTGCTGGAATTTGCCCAGATGTAATGCCCGCACAATATTGGTGGCGTTGTCAGATATCACAAATCCCCAGGAGAGTCTAAGTGGGGTAAGCCACTGGGCGATGATTTCCTTCAGTTTCTCTAAGAGGTTGTCGGTGGTGTGCCTCTTACTGAAACTGGTGATACGCAGCATAGCCTGCCTTGGAATGAGCTGGCGTTTCTGAGATGCTGCTACTGGTGACGCTGCTGTTGTTGCTGCATAAGGTGATACATCTACCCAGTGGGCTGTCACAGTCATATAGTCCTTAGTCTGCCCTGTTCCACTTGTCCACATGTCCGTGGTTAAGTGGACATTGGGTACAACCGCATTTTTCAGGACACTGAGGACACTTTTTCTGACGTTTCTGTACAGTCTCGGTATCGCCTGCCTAGTGAAGTGGAATCTAGACAGGATTTGGAACTGGGGACACACTACTTCCATCAATTGTCTAAATCCCACTGCACTAATGGCGGATACCGGATGCACGTCTAACACCAATATAGCAGTCAAGACCTCAGTTATACGTTTTGCTTCAGGATGACGGCTGTCGTACTTCATCCTCCTCGCTAAGGACTGTTGGAGGGTCAATTGTTTAGTAAAAGTAGCAGTATTCCTACTTCCGTTCTGGGATGATGAACGACTCCCAGCAGCAACAGCAGCAGTGGCAGCAGTAGGCGTAGCAATGCAGGATCCTCTGGAGGAATCCCGGATAGGAGAGTCAATCATGCCAGTGACATGGCCTGCAGGACTACTTCCGATCCTGACTAAGGAGGAAATTGATGAGGAGGGAGTTGATGGTGTGGTTTGCAGGTGCTTGGATACAACAGGACGAAGGGATTTAGGTGTCCCTGGACTGCTTATGGTCTTAGCCAAAGTTTCTGAACTTAACAGTAACTTTTTATGAATGCGCTGCAGGTGACATATAATGGAGGATGTTCCTAGGTGGTTAACGTCCCTACCCCTACTTATTTCACCTTTACATATGGTACATATGGCAAGACAGTTGTTGTCCGGATTTGGATAGAAATATTGGCAAACCAAAGAGGTGGAATGGCTTTTTCATCCCACGGACAACAACTGTCTCCCCCGGAGACTTATTTAAACAAACCGCATTACCATCAGAATCCTCCTCGCCATCTTCCTCCTCAGCGCCAGCTACACCAGTATCCTCATCCTGTTGTACTTCATCAGTGACATCTTCAGACTGTGGGTGCTCCTTTCAGCACTTGCAGAGGGCGTGCAAATGGTGGAAAGAGCCACCTCTTCCCGTCCAGTGCTGGGAAGGTCAGCCATCGCAACCGCCACCACACTTGGACTCTCCTTGGGGATTTGTGATATCTTCTTAAAATGCACAGTTCTTCGCTGTGCTTTTGCCAGCTTAACTCATTTGATTTTTTTAGTGGGATGAGGGCTTCCATCGACTTGTGAAGCTGAACCACTAGTCATGAACATAGGGAAAGACCTTAGCCGTTCCTTGCCACTTTGTGTCGTAAATGGCATATTGGCAAGTTTATGTTTCTCCTCAGATAATTTAAATGTTTTTTTTAAGGTCATTTTCCTGAACTTTATCATTTGGGATTGTATATGCCCTCTACTATGATATTGGGCATCAGCCTTGGCAGATGATGTTGATGGCATGTTATCGTCTATGTCATGATTAGTGGCAGCAGCTTCAGCACTAGGAGGAAGTGGTTCTTGATCTTTCCCTATTTTATTTTTATCAGAGAAAGTTTGGTCCTCCATTTATGTTATATTGATATATATGTGCGTCTAAGGTGCACACAAACACAGAAAATTATTTTTATTATTGTTGGAGACTAGTGCACTTTGTGGGTTACACCACCCTTTAAGAAATGAGCCAGCTGGCTCTTTATTTATGGGACACAGGTGCATGCTTGACGCTGCTCCTTTGTTGATGCACGTGCAGCTACAGTGCACACAATTCACAAAGAGAAAATTTTTTATTTTTTATTTTTTGTGGAACGCACTTTGAGGGTTACACCACCCTTTAACAGACAGACGCACGCTTGGCGCTGTTGCTTTGAGGATGCACGTACAGTGCAGACAATTCACAAACACAGAAGAAAATATTTTATTTTTGTTGGAGTGCACTTTGGGGGTCACACCACCCTTTTACAGACTTATGGGACACAGGCGCATGCTTGGCGCTGCTCCATTGTCGATGCACGTGCGGCTACTGCACATACATTTTGCACACAAACACAGAAAAAAAATAATTGTTTATTTTTTGTGGAGCAAACTTTGGGGGTTACACCACCCTTTAAAAGACTTATGACACAGGCGCACGCTTGGTGCTGCTCCTTTGTTGATGCACGTGCAGCCACAGTGCACACAATTCACAAATATTTTTTTATTTTGTTTGGAGTGCACTTTGGGGGTTACACCACCCTTTAACAGACAAGCCAGCCGGCCCTTTACTTATGACACAGGCGCACGCTTGGCGCTACTTTGTTGATGCACGTGCGGCTACTGTGCACACAATTCACAAACAGAAAATATTTTTTAATTTTGTTTGGAGTGCACTTTGGGGGTTGCAGCATCCTTTAACGGTCAAGCCAGCTGGCCCTTTACTTATGACACAGGCGCATGCTTGACGCTACTTTGTTGATGCACGTGTGGCTACTGTGCACACAATTCACAAAGACAGAAAAAAAGAAGAATTGTTTATTTTTTGTGGAGCGCACTTTGGGGATTACACCACCCTTTAACATACAGACGCACGCTTAGCGCTCCTGCTTTGAGGATGCAGGTGCGGCCACTGTGCATACATTCACACACAAACACAGAAAAAAAGATTATTTTATTTTTGTTGGAGCGCACTTTGGGGGTTACACCACACTTTAACAGACAGACGCATACTTGGTGCTGCTGCTTTGAGGATGCACGTACAGTGCACACAATTCACAAACACAGAAAAAAAAGAATATTTTTTGGAGTGCACTTTGGGGGTTACAGCACCTTTTAACGGATGAGCCAGACTGCCCTTTACTTATGACAGAGGTGCACACTTGGCGCTACTTTGTTGATACACGTGCGGCTACTGCGCACACAATTCACAAACACAGAAAAAAAAAATATTATTTGGAGTGCACTTTGAGGGTTACAGCACCCTTTAACAGACGAGCCAGCCAGCCCTTTACTTATGACACAGGTGCACGCTTGGCGCTACTTTGTTGATGCACGTGCGGCTACTGTGCACACAATTCACAAACACAGAAAAAATATTTATTTTTTCTGCACTTGGGGGTAGCACCCCTGATGGACAGAGCATCCCCTGGACAACACTACAGCACCCCTTTAGGACTGGGATGCTGCACAGGACTTTGGAGTGGACACAGCCCCTATGGACAACTGACTGCACAACACAGCCCAGCCAGCCCCTATGGACTTTGGAGGAGTGGACAGAGCCCCTATGGACAACAGCAGCACAACTCAGCACAGCGCAGCACAGCACTACAATGCACCACACAGCCCAGCCAGCCCTAACTCCCACCCTCCCTCTTCACTGTCCACAGCCAAGTGAGAAAATGGCGCCGACGCGGGTACCTTATATAGAATCCAAAACCCGCGAGACCCGGAAGGCGGGATGATGACGTTTTGCCTTGATTTCAGATCCGAGTCAGGCGGGAAAAGTCGAGCCTGACTCGGATCAGCCTTGGATCGGGGGGGCTCAGGGGTGTTTGGATTTCAGAAATCCGAACCCGCTCACCCCTAGTGTGTATATATATGTATATATATATATATGACTGTACAGTACATATGTGTCTATATTTGTGTGTGTGTATGTGTGCGACTGCCTCTCCTCCCCCCAATGCCAGGGATCACCTCACCTTGCAGGAGTCCTTGCTGTCCGTATATATTAGACTGCTATGCCCATGTCACACTGCTACACTCAGATACCACTGAGAGTCAGCATCCTACATACAACTGCCCCCTTCCCCATTCCAGGGGTCACCTCAGACAGCAGAAAGCAGTGGTGGCATCTGTGGTAATCCTGTTTGTGCCCATGTTACACTTTTTCAGCCTAATATACTGAGGCCAGCTGCCAGCTCCCTCCTGCAAACCCTATGCCCCCCTCCCCACCAATGCTAGGGGTCACCTTACCCTGCAGGAGGCATTGCTGGCACTATAATGACCCTACTGGTGCCCCCTTTTACACTATTACACCAAAATACTACTAAGATCAGCTACCAGCAATCTACTGCCCCGCCATATCCCTGTACCCTGCCTATGCTACTCTTAGTACTACACTTTTCACCTGACACAGCAGGACACATTCCTGAGTGGAAATAGACATGTCCATAGGTGGAGCTAGATAGGCCTTTTGGACGGAGCATGACACGCCCCCTCAGTGGGGCACCTTGCTGCGCGCAGCGCATTCTACCATCAAATATAATCTCCCTGAAAGTAGTGTTCAAAAGTTGGCAAGTAAGCCCTGAAGCGATAAAAGACATGATGATGCTGCAATACTACTGCTACATGTCTGCAGAGGAGTCAGCCAAAAGGAGAGAGACAACAAGAAGGTGGCATATTTTTAGTTATCTACAATTGACCTAGGAACACCCGGTTTCACTTACAACCATAGGATAGGGAGCACACTATTGCACTTACAGCCGGGAGAAGGGAGGGAGCACAGTGATGTATTTATATGCAGTGGTGCTCCTATAATTTTTGATGAGGAGGCTGCCCATGCTGCAGTATATTGGTGCCTGCCATGTCCACTGTGCATGCACAATGGAACCAGCAGGTGCCAGGGCTGGCACATGTATACAAACACTGGCAGATCAGTGCATGCACACAAGCACCAGCTTCTAGGGACAACATCTGCTACAGCCCCTAGAAGCCAGGTAGGGCCAAGGGAAAGGCAGGGGAGTGGCATCCCATTGGAAGCACTTTATCTGTTAATTGTGGTCCAGGATGGCAGTCCCATGGGGAGAAAACATCTCTCCTTGTGGCAGCCTGTCCTTTGTGTGATTAGCAGATAGTGCTTCCCATGGGAAGTCACTGTCAGTGAAGCCAGTGCACAACTTCAACTGGTTCACTGAAGATATCAGATTTTACTGCAGACTACTGGTAAGGTCCACCCCTGCTTATATTTGAGGTGGCTTTGGTGTGGTGCACCTTTTAAAACTTACAGAGGGGTGGGTTGAGGAGCATATTTAACAAACTTACAGACAGGGTCACATTGAAGAAGTGAGGCATATTATAAAAAATACAGGCAGGGATGCACAATATATGACATATTGGCAGTGACGGAATGGGATTCAAATGCTGGCGGCTGTTTAGCTGGTTCAAATCCCAACAGTCGATACTAAACAGGATCAAGAGGCAGGTAAGTACCCTAAACTCCCCTGTCCTCCTCCCTAACCCTCCCTTTGTGGTGCCTTACCCTAACCTCCCCTCCTAGTGCCTAACACTAACCTACCGTAGGGGTGCCTAACCCTAAGCCCCCCTTACTGCTCCCTAAACTTAACCCTACTGGAGGGGTGCCTCACCCTAACCTCTCCCTGGGGTGCCTAAGCCTAACCCTCCCCCTAGGGCTGCCTAACCCTAATCTCCCCCCATAGCCTAACCCTACCCCTGCTAGACTACCTGATCCTAACCCTCCCCACCCGCAGCTAACGCTAAGGGTGCCCCAGAATTACCTTTGCTCGGGATGTCGTCCTCGGTGTTCTGGCATTGGGATAATGATAGGCGTCAGTATTTCAATTGCTATCATAAATCCCTAGCTGACATTCCGCTGTCGGGATTGTGACCGGTGGCTTCGCAGCCGCCGGTCACATGACTACATCCTGGCAGTGACATGTGGTGAGGTAAATGGCTGGGGAGGCACTGGCATGGGCGCTGAGAGGAGGGGGGAGCGGGTACAAATTTCCCATGCCTGGGCTTGCTGGAGGAGCCCGACAGGGGCCCGGGTTTGGCACTGCTCCCCCCCTTTTACATCACACAGCAGCCCAGCACATGCTGTTGTTTGCTGGGCTGCCCTGGAGACTGCTCACGGCTGCTAAGAAGCAGCCACAGTCTCCTATGCATGTGGGGGGAGCGATCAAGCTAATCGCTCCCCCCACTGGTTATGCGCCGGGCTGAGGGGGCTCACTGCGCTCTCTTGCCAGTGTGCAGCGCCACTTCGCGGCACTGCTAAACTTTTTTTTACTTAAGGGGGCGTGACCACACCTCCCACAATTAAGCCACACCCCTTTTTACCGGGGCCCGACGCGGCTCTTGATGGGCCTGGGCACTGGCTAGTATCAGAGCCAGATATACAGATACAGATATGAACTTGAGGGTCCAGGTGGGCATTATAGAAAGGTGCAGCATTATGGAGTGCTGAAAATTTGGTGTGCTTTGATCAGGGATGTTTGGAAAAGGTAGATATGGGAGGCAGTGCCTCACCTGCCATACATTTTTTACCTCAGAGTTTTGACTATAAAAAATTATTAGAATAATACAAAAAAGATATTTATAATATTTTTCTTATAATTTTTAAAGTCAAAAGAACTCTGGAGTATAGCTAAGTATTACAGGAAAGGCTCTGCCTACCCTGACTGCACATTACTGTATATTGGAGGAAACATACAGACATAGTGGGGCATATGTTGACATAAGGGCGATATATAGAGAGAGGGGTAAATGCAGGCATTGAGGGCTCATAGAAACAAAGCGAGGCATATAGAAATATAAAGGGACACACAGGGGTCTATTTACTAAGCCTTGGATGGAGATAAAAGTGAACAAAGATATAGGGCCTGATTCAGAGCCGCTCGTAAGCGGCCGCTCGTTCGTTTTGACCGATGTTCGCACATCTGCGCATGCGTACGGATTTTAATACGCACGCGCGAACCAGTGAGTGCGGCCGAAAATCGTTTGTTCGCTATATAGCGAATGCCTGCTATTTTGAGTGACAGAAGGAGGCGTATGTGGGTGGTAACAGGGGAAGGTGCTTGAAAACGGGGGAGTGGAATTAGATCGCAGGCATGCTTAAAGGTCAAAACGGGCATTTTAAGGGAGTGCATAATTAATACAGCAGCGTCATTGACCATGTCACTTGTTTTTTTTTTACTCTGAACTGCTCGCAAAATAGCGGTTGAAAAAACCAGCCACAAGAATAGCGAGCAGTTCATACGCTGGTCGATGTACTTGATTAATCAAATAAATAGCGGACATGACGTAGGATGCAAGCGGCCAGGGGGCGTATTTTTCAAAATTACAACTGCAAGTTTTGCTCGCTCGTTCAGACTTAGAGGCGTGAACAGACAGCAATTAGCGAACGGGTCATTTGAATAGCCACCCCTTGTTTTAGAACGAACGACCGCAAATAGCGAGCGGCTCTGAATGAGGGCCATAGTACCGACCAATAAGCTCCTAACTGTTATTTTTCAAACACAGCCTGTGACATGGCAGTTAAGAGCTGATTGGCTGATACTTTATCTCCATTCACTAATCTCCATCCAAGGCTTAGTAGATAGACCCCAGAGAAACATAGATGTCATAGAAGAGACATTGGGCCTAAATCAGAGGAGGACAAATAAGCAAATGAAGCAGCATCTATTGGCGGTTGCCCATGACCTTATTCAAATGTCACTACAACTCTTTCCCTTATGTACATTTATGCAGCCAAATTTCAAGGACATAGGCTCCTATTTACTACATTTCAAATGCAGATTGTAGTGTGTTAATTTCACCTAAATTTGCATTGCAAATCTAGGAATTATCACGAGAATATATCAACATTGTCAAGGAGGGACAGAGTTGGTGAGAAAGCTCTGTCCCTGCAAATCATCATCACACAATTCTCACTGTAATGTTTGCAAAAAATACAGTGAGAGTACCTCTGCACATGCAACAATGCTGGCTAGGGCTGCCCCCCACGGCGCCCACCCCCAACAATAACCCTTCATGCAATCATGACCCCCCCATGACTTCCCTCCCACCCCCCCATCCCCTTGCTGACATGTACCCCGGTGAGTAATCGGTGAGCTCTCTCCTGTCAGCTGGTCGCCAGGGCTCCTGGCCCGGGTCACAGGGGTCACAGGGCATGATTCAGACCCGCTCGCGAGCGCTATGCGGATATTGACGGCAAAGCCGTCGCTCCGAGTCTCGCAACAAAGGGGGAGTGCTGTCGATGTTGAGTGACAGCACGCCCCCTGTGGTGGGCGGGCCGGGGCGTTTCTGCCCAGACGGAAGCGTTCCCATGGGAACGCTTGCGGTCTGGGGCCGGCCCCACTGACATCACAAGTGATGTCAGTGGGAGTGCTTTCAGCTCTGTTAGAGCCGAAAGCACTCTGGGGCTTGCGGCAACAAGACCCTACCGCAAGGGTCTCGTCGCAAGCCCGATGGTCGCGATGGTCTTGACCATTGCGACCTTCTTCCTGCCTGCTCGTTATAGCTGTGGGTGGTCACCCACAGCTATGCGAGCGGCCAGGAGGCTGCTCTAAAATAACAGAAGGCCGGCCCTGATTCAGAGCGAGCACTCTGTCAGAGCGTCCGGCTCTGAATCAGGGCCACAGTGCAGGAGCCCCAGTGACCAGATGACCAGAGGAGAGAGCTCACTGATCATCGATCTCTGGTCCCTGAATGCAGGTAAGTGTTTTTTCTTCTAAAATATTTTTTTTTAGAATTCCCTCTTAGTAAATTTCAAGCAGATTGCATTTCCCATTAAAAGTATGGGAAATGCGATCTGCTTGCTAGAGAAAAGCAAATTAAAAGACTTTGGGCTCTATTTATTAACATTATTTTTACTAAAATAAAGTGAAAAAGGGTGTTTTCACACCCTTTTCACATTATTTTAGTTTCACCTGTATTTATTACAGGGCAATTGGAGTAGATTTAGTAAAATTCTACTCCAACCCCCAGTATCACTTATTTTTAGTAAAGCAGATCGCATTTCCCATAATTGTAATGGAAAATGTGATCTGTGTGCAAGTTACTAAAAATAAATTGTAAAAAAATACCGGGGGAAGCCCTGTAATAATAACGCCACCTGGAGGTGGCGTTATCCAGGGTCTCCCCCGGTTACCGGGCTCCCACTCTGCTCTAACGGGGAGAGCAGAGGCAGGAACCGGTACCAGTAATCAGCTATGTGGTCTAAAGAGACCGCAAGCTGATTGCTGTAAAAAAAAGAAAAAAAAAATTAAACATTTTTTTTTTCACTTACCTGAATCCAGGGACCGGTGATCGGGGCTCCGGTGATGGCTCCTCTCCGGTCAGCTGGTCTCCCACAGTGCACTGGGGCCCGGTCATCAGGTGATCGGGCCCCAGTGCAGTATGGGAGATCACCTGATCTGGAAGCCCGGAGAAGACAACCGGAGGCCATGAGGATGCAGGTAAGTGTAATGAAGGGAGGGGGGGTCGCGGGGGTCCGCGATTGCGGGGGGCGGGGCTTAGCGCCGGGGGCGGGGCTTAGTGTCGGTGGGGGGGTAGTAGCGGTGGTCGGTCGGCGCATGCGCGTGCTCTTAGTCGCGGTATTTTTTCCGAAAATACCGCGACTACAGTGCGGATGGGATCCGCAGGGACAGAGCTTTATCGCAAGCTCTGTCCCTGCAAGGGATTTATAGTAAATCCCTGTGATATTACCTGAATTCGCAATGCGAATTCACTCGGTAATATCACACTACAATCCGCATTCAATATGCGGATTGTAGTAAATAGAGCCCTTTGAGTTGTTTTTCACAAAAACTACTCCAATTATCATTTAATACAGACACCCTCTTTCACTTTATTTTAGTATATAATATTGATAAATAGAGCCCTAAGACACCTGTACCTGCAGCAATGCTGATTGGTTCATCCTTATATGCCACTACAAGTCGCACCACAAAAACATGCATTAGCCCTATGGCAGGTGTAGTTTCTCCATTAGGCTATGGCCTCCTTTGCCTGCATCTGTGTATGCAACCACTTTCATTGACACACCCTCAACAGTCCCATAACCCAACCACTGAATGAACCATGTTTGTCTGTATTTCTATCCACCTCCTAGTCACTGCCCAGAAATGCTGATCACTTTTTCACAGCATTTCTGATTGCATGCATCTATTTCAACAATGGCTTTGTGCATACACTTTGTGTGATGCATGCGCCGCAAGAGTTTTTAGGAGTTTTCACAAATGCGCAATTGCAAGAAAACTGCTCAACTATGTAAACATCAGCAATGTGTCCGGTTTGCATGTGGCTCTAAACCAGGCCCAAGAAGGGGGACTTATAGACATAAAGAGGCACATATAGGAAAAAGACTCATAGGAATGCAGCCAGCAGCAGGAGGAATGAATAGTGACAGGTGCCATGGAGAACTGGGACAAATATTTTTTTCTTTTGTCAGATATTGGAAAGCGTTTTTTTGTTGGTGAGTTGCTGCATGGTGTCAGGGAGTGAGGTTGAGTAAGTGGAAGTGAATGGGGAAAGGCATAGGGGCTGATTCTGAGCTGGTAATAAAGCCAAATGCAAGTAAATTTACACCTTGGTAAAACCAAGCAGGTAGGGTAAGGGGTGCACAGAGATTTAGATTTGAAAGGAGTGAGTCCAAACTCAAATCACTGTTCAGAATTTGTTGGCTACACGCAGAAGCAGCCAAAATTTACCATGCATGCTTTGTTCCATGTACAAAGTTACTTGCTTTCTTAGATTTGCTCCCAGCTCAAAATCAGTGCCATAGTGTCAAGGATGTGTGGTGGGTAAGGGGTATTTCAGTGGGTGAGAAATGGCATCACCATGGTGTCATGGTGTTGTTGATTGAGGGGTATCTCCATGCATGAGGCACAGGGCCTGCAGATTGCCTTTCCATCTTCGGGTTCCCTCTTATTAAATGCTGACTGTACTACTGTAATGCTGGGCATACACTGCCAGATATAAACAATATTAAGATAAAGCGCTCTGTGGTAATTGATCTAATATATAAATGTCAATATGATAGTGTGTAAACTATCCGTAGTCCCGTATCTTAAATATGTCGATATTCAATAAAAAAAATGGTTATCAAAAACTTGGGGCTGTGTGTTCAGAACTGGATTGATTTGGTAAGAGATGTTGTAGGATTAAACGGCTCTCTAATTGTATATATACCACAGTCTGCTTTTGATACCAAGCTGGTGGGCAATAACTTGAGGCTGGGTTTTCAGGACTAAAACCTTATAAGTCTGGAATTCTGGTGTGCCGTAAATACCACTATGGTATAATAAAGATGTGTCTCTCCAATAGATGTGATATATCAATCAACAGATAACATGTATATCAGGTGGGCAAAAACTGTCGGCAGGATATTCAAAAATATAATATTCTTATAGCAATATGCTGATCGCAGATAGGCAAAAACTGTAGGCAGGTTGTTGTATGCAATAAGACCTTTAACCAGGATACGTTAAAAGCGTAACCTCCTCTCCTCCACTGCTCTCTCCACCTCAGGACAGGAACGTAGTATCAGAGAGACATGTGACACTAGAATTGCAGTTGCTTTAGGTATGGAATGTTTGCTTACCTGACCATGAAGTCTGCTGGTCCTGTGTCACTCTGTGTCCGCAATCACTGTGTGTGAGTATGCAGGGGGAGGCTACGATACTAAAATGACTGATCATCCAATAATACAACACTGTTTTATTGAACAGTATTGAAATGGTACAGAATAACAGAATACACACACATATATATTAGGGGTGTGCACCGGCCACTTTTCGTGTTTTGTGTTTTGGTTTTGGATCTGGATCTTTCTTCGTGTTTTGGATCTGGATTGGTTTTGCCAAAACCACCCTTCCGTGTTTTGGGTTCTGGGTTTTGTGTTTTGGATCTGTATTTTTTTTTAAAAAAGCATAAAAACAGCTAAAATCACAGAATTTGTAGGTTTTTCTGCTCCTATGCTATTATTAACCTCAATAACCTTAATTTCCACTCATTTCCAGTCTATTCTGAACACCTCACACCTCACAATAGTGTTTTTATGTCCAAAACGTTGCACCGAGGTAGCTGGATGACTATGCTAAGCGACACGAATGGGCGGCACAAACACGTGACCCATCTAGGCGTGAAACTGCAGTGGCAGACAGGATGGCAGTTTGAAAAACTAGGCCCCAAACTGTACATAATGCAAAGAAGAAAAAGAGGTGCAAGATGGAATTGTCCTTGGGCCCTCCCACCCACCCTTATGTTGTATAAACAGGACATGCACACTTTAACAAACCAATCATTTCAGCGCCAGGGTCTGCCACACAACTGTGGCTGAAATTATTGGTTCGTTTGGGCCCCCACAAAACAAGCTGGCAATTAATGTGTCCCTGCACAAACTGGCTCTATGGAGGCAAGATGTCATCCTCATCCTCCTCATCCACCGATTCCTCACCCTCTTCAGTGTGTACATCCTCATCCTCACAAAGTATTAACTCGTCCCCACTTGAATCCACCACCACAGGTCCCTCTGTACCTTCTGGAGGCTGGTCTCCCTGGAAGAGCTGATAATTCATTTTGATGAACATCATCTTCTCCACATTCTGTGGAAGCAACCTCCTACGCCTTTCGCTGACAAGGTTCCCGGCTGCACTAAACACTCTTTCGGAGTACACACTGGAGGGGGGGCAACTCAGGTAAAATAGAGCCAGTTTGTACAGGGGCCTCCAAATTGCCTCTTTTTCCTGCCAGTACAGGTATGGACTGTCTGCCATGCCTACTTGGATGCTGTCACCGATGTAATCCTCCACCATTCTGTCAATGGTGACAGTATCATATGCAGTGACAGTAGACATGTCAGAAATTGTTGCCAGGTCCTTCAGTCCGGACCAGATGTCCAAACTTGGTCCTGCCTGCCCTGCATCACCGCCAGCGGGTTGCTTAGGATACCTAAGTTTTTTCCTGGCAGCCCCAGTTGCAGGAGAAAATGAAGAAGGAGCCGTTGACGTGTCACGTTCCGCTTCAGCTGACAGTGTGTTCACCAGCAGGTCTTTGCACCTCTGCAGGCTTGTGTCGGCCGGAAAGAGAGACACCACATAGGCTTTAAACCTAGGATCGAGCACGGTGGCCAAAACGTAGTGGTCTGATTTCAACAGATTGACCACCCTGGAATCCTGGCAAAGCGAATGAAGGGCTTCATCCACAAGTCCCACATGCCGAGCGGAATCGCTCCGTCTTAGCTCCTCCTTCACTTTCTCCAGCTGCTTCTGCAAAAGCCTGATGAGGGGAATGACCTGACTCAAGCTGGCAGTGTCTGAACTGACTTCACGTGTGGCAAGTTCGAAGGGCTGGAGAACCTTGCACAACACGGAAATCATTCTCCACTGCGCTTGAGTCAGGTGCATACCCCCTCCTTTGCCTATGTCATAGGTGGATGTATAGGCTTGTATGGCCTTTTGCTGCTCCTCCATCCTCTGAAGCATATAGAGGGTTGAGTTCCACCGCGTCACAACCTCTTGCTTCAGGTGATGGCGGGGCAGGTTCAAGAGTGTTTGCTGGCGCTCCAGTCTTCGGCACGCAGTCGCTGAATGGCGAAAGTGGCCAGAAATTTTTCGGGCCACCCAAAGCGTCTCCTGCACGCCCCTGTCGCTTTTCAGAAAATTCTGCACCACCAAGTTTATTGTGTGAGCAAAACATGGGACGTGCTGGAATTTGCCCAGATGTAATGCCCGCACAATATTGGTGGCGTTGTCAGATATCACAAATCCCCAGGAGAGTCTAAGTGGGGTAAGCCACTGGGCGATGATTTCCCTCAGTTTCTCTAAGAGGTTGTCGGCGGTGTGCCTCTTACTGAAACCGGTGATACACAGCGTAGCCTGCCTTGTAACGAGCTGGCGTTTCTGAGATGCTGCTACTGGTGACGCTGCTGCTGTTGCTGCGTAAGGTGATACATCTACCCAGTGGGCTGTCACAGTCATATAGTCCTTAGTCTGCCCTGTTCCACTTGTCCACATGTCCGTGGTTAAGTGGACATTGTGTACAACGGCATTTTTCAGGACACTGAGGACACTTTTTCTGACGTTTCTGTACAGTCTCGGTATCGCCTGCCTAGTGAAGTGGAATCTAGACGGGATTTGGAACCGGGGACACACTACCTCCATCAATTGTCTAAATCCCACTGCACTAATGGCGGATACCGGACGCACGTCTAACACCAACATAGCAGTCAAGGCCTCAGTTATACGTTTTGCTTCAGGATGACTGCTGTCGTACTTCATCCTCCTCGCTAAGGACTGTTGGAGGGTCAATTGTTTAGTAAAAGTAGTGGTGTTCCTACTTCCTCTCTGGGATGATGAACGACTCCCAGCAGCAGCAGCAACAGCAGCAGCGGCAGCAGTAGGCGTAGCAATGCAGGATCCTCCGGAGGAATCCCGGATAGGAGAGTCAGTCATGCCAGTGATATGGCCTGCAGGACTACTTCCGATCCTGACTAAGGAGGAAATTGACGAGGAGGGAGTTGACGGTGTGGTTTGCAGGTGCTTGGATACAACAGGACAACGGGATTTAGGTGTCCCTGGACTGCTTACGGTCTGAGCCAAAGTTTCTGAACTTGACAGTAACTTTTTATGAACGCGCTGCAGGTGCCGTATAAGGGAGGATGTTCCTAGGTGGTTGACGTCCCTACCCCTACTTATTTCACCTTTACATATGGTACATATGGCAAGACAGTTGTTGTCCGGATTTGGATAGAAATATTGCCAGACCAAAGAGGTGGAATGTTTGGTCTTCTGCCCAGGCATGACCGTGATGGGCTTTTTCATCCCATGGACAACAACTGTCTCCCCCGGAGCCTGATTTAAACAAACCACATCACCATCAGAATCCTCCTCGCCAACTTCCTCCTCAGCGCCAGCTACACCAGTATCCTCATCCTGTTGTACTTCAACAGTGACATCTTCAATTTGCATATCAGCAAGTGGACTGTGGGTGCTCCTTTCAGCACTTGCAGGGGGCGTGCAAATGGTGGAAAGAGCCACCTCTTCCCGTCCAGTGCTGGGAAGGTCAGGCATCGCAACCACCACCACACTTGGACTCTCCTTGGGGATTTGTGATATCTTCTTAGAAAGCACAGTTCTTCGCTGTGCTTTTGCCAGCTTAACTCTTTTGATTTTTTTAGTGGGAGGAGGGCTTCCATCGTCATGTGAAGCTGAACCACTAGTCATGAACATACTAGGGATCGACCTTAGCCGTTCCTTGCCACTCCGTGTCGTAAATGGCATATTGGCAAGTTTACGTTTCTCTTCAGCTGATTTAAATGTCTTTTTCAAGGTCATTTTCCTGAACTTTGCCATTTGGGATTGTATGTGCCCTCTACTATGACATTGGGCATCGGCCTTGGCAGACGACGTTGATGGCATGTTATCGTCTATGTCATGACTAGTGGCAGCAGCTTCAGCACTAGGAGGAAGTGGTTCTTGATCTTTCTCTATTTTATTTTTATCGGAGAAAGTTTGGTCCTCCATTTATGTTATATCGATTTGATATATACGTGCGGCTAAACACAGAAAATAATTTTTTTTTTGGTTTGGACTGGAGTGTACTTTGTGGGTTACAGCACCCTTTAACGGTCAAGCCAGCCGGCCCTTTACTTATGACACAGGCGCACTCTTGGCACTACTTTGTTGATGCACGTGCGGCTACTGCGCACACAATTCACAAACACAGAAAATAATTTTTTTTTGGTTTGGACTGGAGTGTACTTTGGGGGTTACAGCACCCTTTAACGGTCAAGCCAGCCGGCCCTTTACTTATGACACAGGCGCACGCTTGGCACTACTTTGTTGATGCACGTGCGGCTACTGCGCACACAATTCACAAACACAGAAAATAATTTTTTTTTGGTTTGGACTGGAGTGTACTTTCGGGGGTTACAGCACCCTTTAACGGTCAAGCCAGCCGGCCCTTTACTTATGACACAGGCGCACTCTTGGCACTACTTTGTTGATGCACGTGCGGCTACTGCGCACACAATTCACAAACACAGAAAATAATTTTTTTTTAGGTTTGGACTGGAGTGTACTTTCGGGGGTTACAGCACCCTTAACGGTCAAGCCAGCCGGCCCTTTACTTATGACACAGGCGCACGCTTGGCACTACTTTGTTGATGCACGTGCGGCTACTGCGCACACAATTCACAAACACAGAAAATAATTTTTTTTTAGGTTTGGACTGGAGTGTACTTTCAGGGGTTACAGCACCCTTAACGGTCAAGCCAGCCGGCCCTTTACTTATGACACAGGCGCACGCTTGGCACTACTTTGTTGATGCACGTGCGGCTACTGCGCACACAATTCACAAACACAGAAAATAATTTTTTTTTGGTTTGGACTGGAGTGTACTTTCGGGGGTTACAGCACCCTTTAACGGTCAAGCCAGCTGGCCCTTTACTTATGACACAGGCGCACGCTTGGCACTACTTTGTTGATGCACATGCGGCTACTGCGCACACAATTCACAAACACAGAAAATAATTTTTTTTTAGGTTTGGACTGGAGTGTACTTTCGGGGGTTACAGCACCCTTAACGGTCAAGCCAGCCAGCCCTTTACTTATGACACAGGCGCACGCTTGGCACTACTTTGTTGATGCACGTGCGGCTACTGCGCACACAATTCACAAACACAGAAAATAATTTTTTTTTTGGTTTGGACTGGAGTGTACTTTCGGGGGTTACAGCACCCTTAACGGTCAAGCCAGCCGGCCCTTTACTTATGACACAGGCGCACGCTTGGCACTACTTTGTTGATGCACGTGCGGCTACTGCGCACACAATTCACAAACACAGAAAATAATTTTTTTTTGGGTTTGGACTGGAGTGTACTTTCGGGGGTTACAGCACCCTTAACGGTCAAGCCAGCCGGCCCTTTACTTATGACACAGGCGCACGTTTGGCACTACTTTGTTGATGCACGTGCGGCTACTGCGCACACAATTCACAAACACAGAAAATAATTTTTTTTTTGGTTTGGACTGGAGTGTACTTTCGGGGGTTACAGCACCCTTAACGGTCAAGCCAGCCGGCCCTTTACTTATGACACAGGCGCACGTTTGGCACTACTTTGTTGATGCACGTGCGGCTACTGCGCACACAATTCACAAACACAGAAAATAATTTTTTTTTTGGTTTGGACTGGAGTGTACTTTCGGGGGTTACAGCACCCTTAACGATCAAGCCAGCCGGCCCTTTACTTATGACACAGGCGCACGCTTGGCACTACTTTGTTGATGCACGTGCGGCTACTGCGCACACAATTCACAAACACAGAAAATAATTTTTTTTTGGTTTGGACTGGAGTGTACTTTCGGGGGTTACAGCACCCTTTAACGGTCAAGCCAGCCGGCCCTTTACTTATGACACAGGCGCACGCTTGGCACTACTTTGTTGATGCACGTGCGGCTACTGCGCACACAATTCACAAACACAGAAAATATATTATTTTTTTAGCACTTGGGGGGAGCACCCCTGATGGACAGAGCACCCCCTGGACAACACTACAGCACCCCTTTAGGACTGGGACACTGCACAGGACTTTGGAGTGGACACAGCCCCTATGGAGAACTGACTGCACAACACAGTCCAGCCAGCCCCTATGGACTTTGAAGTAGTGGACACAGCCCCTATTAACAACAGCAGCACAGCACAACACAGCCAGCCCCTATGGACTTTGAAGTAGTGGACAACAGCAGCACTACACTACACTACACTACACAGCACTAACTCCCACCCTCCCTCTTCACTGTCCACAGCCGAGTGAGAAAATGGCGCCGACGCGGGTACCTTATATAGGATCCAAAACCCGCGAGACTCGGAAGGCGGGATGATGACGTTTTGCCTCGATGTCAGATCCGAGTCAGGCGTGAAAAGTCGAGCCTGACTCGGATCGGACTCGGATCGGGGGGGCTCGGGGGGGTTCGGATTTCAGAAATCCGAACCCGCTCACCCCTAATATATATATACACATATACTGTGTATATATTAGGGATGAGCGGGTTCGGTTCCCTGAGAACCGAACCCACCCGAACTTCGGGGATCCGGGGCGATCCGAGCCCAAGCTCGGATCTCCCTGTCTGCCCCGGATCCCTCTCCCGAGGCAAAACCTCGAGATCTGCTGTCGGATCTCGAGGTTTTGCCTCGAGCGGCCATTTAAAAAAAAATGCCTTTGCCTTTAATGGGCAAAGTGCTGATTGGCTGACAGAGCCGTCTGTCACGGCTCTCAGCCAATCAGCATTATGGTGCTCATTTGCATGTAGCACGGACTCGTGAGATCCGTGCTACATGCATCTGTGTGATTGACAGTGACACAGAGCACAGATGGGTCAGTGAGACCCGTCTGTGCTGCTGTGTATTTCAATGACACAGATGCACGCACGGACCAGGAGATCCGTGCTACTTGCATCTGTGTCATTGACACAGAGCACTAACGGGTCCGTGAGACCCGTCTGTGCTGCTGTGGTAAATAAAAAAAAAAAAACCTGTGTAAAAAGAGAAAAAAATGGCGTGCCCCCCCCCCAAAAAAAGAGCAACCAGCCCCGGGCATTAGTGACCCAGTGCTGGGTGTGCTTAAATACAGGGGACAAACGACATAGGGGTCCCCTGTACTTAAACACAACCAGCACCGGGCTAGTCAGAACCAGAGCTGGTTGCCAAAATACGGGGGACAAACGACGTAGGGGTCCCCCGTATTCTGCGCAACCAGCTCTGGGCTCTGATCCGGTCCTGGTTCTGGAAATACAGGGGAAAAAAATGAGTAGGGTTCCCCTGTATGTTCCAGAACCAGCACTGGACTTTTTCTAGCGGGGGGCTGATGCCACAGCCAGGGGAGCCCTTTCACCGGGCCCCCCAGCCGCAGCATCAGCCCTGACCGCTAGTCAGCCCAGGCCGGGGATCCCTGGAGAGCTGGGGACCCCCCCAATAAAGGGGTCACCCTCTCCAGGGCACCCCAGGCCCAGGCTGATAGCCCGGGGCTATCCCCGCCACCCCTGGTGGCGGTGGGTGGCGGGTTGATTGTGTGGTGTGGTGTAAATAAAGAATATCAAACATTGTCTTTACAAGTAGAACTGCAAGTCCCAGCAAGCCTGCCCCGCATGCTGGTACTTGGAGAACCACAAGTACCAGCATGCAGGGCATTAAGGGCCCACTAGTACCTGTAGTTCACCTGTAAAAAAATGTTTAAAAAAAACACAGGACACACACACCGTGACAGTATAAGTTTATTAAACATACATACACACACACACACACACACACACATGTACACATACTCACCTATGTAACCCTGTAGCATCGGTCCACTTGTCCGGTAAAGTATCCATAGGGGACCTGTGAAAAAAAACATACTCACCATCTCCTATGCGAGGTTCTGTCCTCTTCGTTCCAAAGTAGGCATCCCCGGACTTGGCAAAAAAAAAAAACGAAAACGCGATCCACGAACTTAGTACCGTTCTATAGAACGGTACTTCCCGAATGAGAGCTTAGCGGCGGGGTATCACCATGGAAACCCCGCTGCTAAGCGTTCATTGGCTGAGAGAGGCCATCTCCCGTCTCTCTCAGCCAATGAACGGCTCCCTCCATTGTAGTCAATGCTGGGAGCCGCAAGGTTATTAAAGTTTACCCTGCGGTTCCCACCATTGACTACAATGGAGGGAGCCGTTCATTGGCTGAGAGACGGGAGATGACCTCTCTCAGCCAATGAACGCTTAGCAGCGGGGTTTCCATGGTGATACCCCGCCGCTAAGCTCTCATTCGGGAAGTACCGTTCTATAGAACGGTACTAAGTTCGTGGATCGCGTTTTCGTTTTTTTTTTTTGCCAAGTCCGGGGATGCCTACTTTGGAACGAAGAGGACAGAACCTCGCATAGGAGATGGTGAGTATGTTTTTTTTCACAGGTCCCCTAGGGATACTTTACCGGACAAGTGGACCGATGCTACAGGTTACATAGGTGAGTATGTGTACATGTGTGTGTGTGTATGTATGTTTAATAAACTTATACTGTCACGGTGTGTGTGTCCTGTGTTTTTTTAAACATTTTTTTTACAGGTGAACTACAGGTACTAGTGGGCCCTTAATGCCCTGCATGCTGGTACTTGTGGTTCTCCAAGTACCAGCATGCGGGGCAGGCTAGCTGGGACTTGCAGTTCTACTTGTAAAGACAATGTTTGATATTCTTTATTTACACCACACCACACAATCAACCCGCCACCCACCGCCACCAGGGGTGGCGGGGATAGCCCCGGGCTATCAGCCTGGGCCTGGGGTGCCCTGGAGAGGGTGACCCCTTTATTGGGGGGGTCCCCAGCTCTCCAGGGATCCCCGGCCTGGGCTGACTAGCGGTCAGGGTTGATGCTGCGGCTGGGGGGCCCGGTGAAAGGGCTCCCCTGGCTGTGGCATCAGCCCCCCGCTAGAAAAAGTCCAGTGCTGGTTCTGGAACATACAGGGGAACCCTACTCATTTTTTGTCCCCTATATTTCCAGAACCAGGACCGGATCAGAGCCCAGAGCTGGTTGCGCAGAATACGGGGGACCCCTACGTCGTTTGTCCCCCGTATTTTGGCAACCAGCGCTGGTTCTGACTAGCCCGGTGCTGGTTGTGCTTAAGTACAGGGGACCCCTACGTCATTTGTCCCCTGTATTTAAGCACACCCAGCACTGGGTTACTAATGCCCGGGGCTGGTTGCTCTTTTTTGGGGGGGTGCACGCCATTTTTTTCTTTTTTTACACAGGTTTTTTTTTTTTTTTTTACCACAGCAGCACAGACGGGTCTCACGGACCTGTCATTGCTCTGTGCCAATCACACAGATGCATGTAGCACGGATCTCCCGGGTTCGTGCTACATGCAAATGGGCACCATAACGCTGATTGGCTTCCTGTCTGCCACTGCAGTGCCACTCCTAGATGGGCCACGTGTTTGTGCCGCCCCCTTGTGTCGCTTAGCATAGTCATCCAGCTTCCTCGGTACAACCTTTTGGCCTAAAAACAATATTGTGAGGTGTGAGGTGTTCAGAATAGAGTGGAAATGAGTGGAAATTAATGTTATTGGGGTTATTAATAGCGTAGGAACAAAAAAAGGCCCATTTATGTGATTTTAGCGTTTTTTTTTTATTTTTTAAGAAAAAATCCAGATCCAAAACACAAAACCCAGAACCCAAAACACGGAAGGGTGGTTTTGGCAAAACCAATCCAGATCCAAAACACGAAGAAAGATCCAGATCCAAAACCAAAACACAAAACACGAAAAGTGTCCGGTGCACACCCCTAGTATATATATATATATATATATATATATATATATTCATATACATACTGTGTATACTGTATATATATATATATATATATATATATATATATAGTATATATCTATACACACACACACTGTATGTGTATATATATATATATATATATATATAATGTATACTGTATGTGTGTATATATATATACTACTACATATACTGTATGTGTGTGTGTATATATATACACACACACACACACATGCACACACATATATATATATATATATACACACACACACTCTATATGTACATGTATATATATATATATATATACAGTATGTATATATATATATATATATATATACATTAGGGGTGAGCGGGTTCGGATTTCTGAAATCCGAACCCCCCCGAGCCCCCCCGATCCGAGTCAGATCCGAGTCAGGCTCGACTTTTCCCGCCTGACTCGGATCTGAAATCGAGGCAAAACGTCATCATCCCGCCTTCCGGGTCTCGCGGGTTTTGGATCCTATATAAGGTACTCGCGTCGGCGCCATTTTCTCAATCGGCTGTGGACAGTGAAGAGGGAGGGTGGGAGTTAGGGCTGGCTGGGCTGTGTAGTGTAGTGTAGTGCAGAGTAGTGTTGTGCAGTGCTGTGCTGTGCTGCGCTGTGCTGCTGTTGTCCACTACTTCAAAGTCCATAGGGGCTGTCTGTGTTGTGCTGTGCTGCTGTTGTTAATAGGGGCTGTGTCCACTACTTCAAAGTCCATAGGGGCTGGCTGGACTGTGTTGTGCAGTCAGTTCTCCATAGGGGCTGTGTCCACTCCAAAGTCCTGTGCAGTGTCCCAGTCCTAAAGGGGTGCTGTAGTGTTGTCCAGGGGGTGCTCTGTCCATCAGGGGTGCTCCCCCCAAGTGCTAAAAAAATAATATTTTTTGTGTGTTTGTGAATTGTGTGCGCAGTAGCCGCACATGCATCAACAAAGTAGTGCCAAGCGTGCGCCTGTGTCATAAGTAAAGGGCCGGCTGGCTTGACCATTAAAGGGTGCTGTAACCCCCAAAGTACACTCCAGTCCAAACCAAAAAAAAAATGATTTTCTGTGTTTGTGAATTGTGTGCGCAGTAGCAGCACGTGCATCAACAAAGTAGTGCCAAGCGTGCGCCTGTGTCATAAGTAAATGGCCAGCTGGCTTGACCGTTAAAGGGTGCTGTAACCCCCAAAGTACACTCCAGTCCAAACCAAAAAAAAAATTTTTTTCTGTGTTTGTGAATTGTGTGCGCAGTAGCCGCACGTGCATCAACAAAGTAGTGCCAAGCGTGCGCCAGTGTCATAAGTAAAGGGCCGGCTGGCTTGACCGTTAAAGGGTGCTGTAACCCCCAAAGTACACTTCAAACCAAATAACAAAATATTTTTTCTGTGTTTGTGAATTGTGTGCGCAGTAGCCGCACGTGCATCAACAAAGTAGTGCCAAGCGAGCGCCTGTGTCATAAGTAAAGGGTCAGCTGGATAGACCGTTAAAGGGTGCTGTAACCCCCAAAGTACACTCCAAACCAAAAAAATATATATTTTCTGTGTTTGTGAATTGTGTGCGCAGTAGCCGCATGTGCATCAACAAAGTAGTGCCAAGCGTGCGCCTGTGTCATAAGTAAAGGGCCGGCTGGCTTGACCGGTAAAGGGTGCTGTAACCCCCAAAGTACACTCCAGTCCAAACCAAAAAAAAAATATTTTCTGTGTTTGTGAATTGTGTGCGCAGTAGCCGCACGTGCATATACAAAGTAGTGCCAAGCGTGCGCCTGTGTCATAAGTAAAGGGCCGGCTGGCTTGACCGGTAAAGGGTGCTGTAACCCCCAAAGTACACTCCAGTCCAAACCAAAAAAAAAATATTTTCTGTGTTTGTGAATTGTGTGCGCAGTAGCCGCACGTGCATTAACAAAGTAGTGCCAAGCGTGCGCCTGTGTCATAAGTAAAGGGCCGGCTGGCTTGACCGTTAAAGGGTGCTGTAACCCCCAAAGTACACTCCAGTCCAAACCAAAAAAAAAATTATTTTCTGTGTTTGTGAATTGTGTGCGCAGTAGCCGCACGTGCATATACAAAGTAGTGCCAAGCGTGCGCCTGTGTCATAAGTAAAGGGCCGGCTGGCTTGACCGTTAAAGGGTGCTGTAACCCCCAAAGTACACTCCATTCCAAACCAAAAAAAAATTATTTTCTGTGTTTGTGAATTGTGTGCGCAGTAGCCGCACGTGCATCAACAAAGTAGTGCCAAGCGTGCGCCTGTGTCATAAGTAAAGGGCCGGCTGGCTTGACCGTTAAAGGGTGCTGTAACCCCCAAAGTACACTCCAAACCAAAAAAAAAAATATTTTCTGTGTTTGTGAATTGTGTGCGCAGTAGCCGCACGTGCATCAACAAAGTAGTGCCAAGCGTGCGACTGTGTCATAAGTAAAGGGCCGGCTGGCTTGACTGTTAAAGAGTGCTGTAACCCCCAAAGTACACTCCAGTCCAAACCAAAAAAAATTTATTTTCTGTGTTTGTGAATTGTGTGCGCAGTAGCCGCACGTGCATTAACAAAGTAGTGCCAAGCGTGCGCCTGTGTCATAAGTAAAGGGCCGGCTGGCTTGACCGTTAAAGGGTGCTGTAACCCCCAAAGTACACTCCAGTCCAAACCAAAAAAAAAATTATTTTCTGTGTTTGTGAATTGTGTGCGCAGTAGCTGCACGTGCATCAACAAAGTAGTGCCAAGCGTGCGCCTGTGTCATAAGTAAAGGGCCGGCTGGCTTGACCGTTAAAGGGTGCTGTAACCCCCAAAGTACACTCCAGTCCAAACCAAAAAAAAAATTATTTTCTGTGTTTGTGAATTGTGTGCGCAGTAGCCGCACGTGCATCAACAAAGTAGTGCCAAGCGTGTGCCTGTGTCATAAGTAAAGGCCAGCTGGCTTGACCGTTAAAGGGTGCTGTAACCCCCAAAGTACACTCCAAACCAAATAACTAAATATTTTTTCTGTGTTTGTGAATTGTGTGCGCAGTGCCCGCACGTGTATCAACAAAGTAGTGCCAAGCGTGCGCCTGTGTCATAAGTAAAGGGCCAGCTGGCTTGATCGTTAAAGGGTGCTGTAACCCCCAAAGTACACTCCAAACCAAAAAAATATATATTTTCTGTGTTTGTGAATTGTGTGCGCAGTAGCCGCACGTGCATCAACTAAGTAGTGCCAAGCGTGCACCTGTGTCATAAGTAAAGGGCCGGCTGGCTTGACCGTTAAAGGGTGCTGTAACCCCCAAAGTACACTCCAGTCCAAACCAAAAAAAAAAATATTTTCTGTGTTTGTGAATTGTGTGCACAGTAGCCGCACGTGCATCAACAAAGGAGCAGCGCCAAGCGTGCCCCTGTGTCCCATAAGTAAAGAGCTGGCTGGCTCATTTCTTAAAGGCTGGTGTGACCCACAAAGTGCACTACTCTCCAGCAAAAATAAAAAAATATTTTCTGTGTTTAGCCGCACGTATATATCATATCGATATAACATAAATGGAGGACCAAACTTTCTCCGACAAAAATAAAATAGAGAAAGATCAAGAACCACTTCCTCCTAGTGCTGAAGCTGCTGCCACTAGTCATGACATAGACGATAACATGCCATCAACGTCGTCTGCCAAGGCCGATGCCCAATGTCATAATAGAGGGCACATACAAACCCAAATGACAACGTTCAGGAAAATGACCTTGAAAAAAACATTTAAATCAGCTGAAGAGAAACGTAAACTTGCCAATATGCCATTTACGACACGGAGTGGCAAGGAACGGCTAAGGTCGATCCCTAGTATGTTCATGACTAGTGGTTCTGCTTCACATGACGATGGAAGCCCTCCTCCCACTAAAAAAATCAAAAGAGTTAAGTTGGCAAAAGCACAGCGAAGAACTGTGCTTTCTAAGAAGATATCACAAATCCCCAAGGAGAGTCCAAGTGTGGTGGTGGTAGCGATGCCTGACCTTCCCAGCACTGGACGGGAAGAGGTGGCTCTTTCCACCATTTGCACGCCCCCTGCAAGTGCTGAAAGGAGCAACCACAGTCCACTTGCTGATATGCAAATTGAAGATGTCACTGTTGAAGTACAACAGGATGAGGATACTGGTGTAGCTGGCGCTGAGGAGGAAGTTGGTGAGGAGGATTCTGATGGTGATGTGGTTTGTTTAAATCAGGCTCCGGGGGAGACAGTTGTTGTCCGTGGGATGAAAAAGCCCATCACGGTCATGCCTGGGCAGAAGACCAAACATTCCACCTCTTTGGTCTGGCAATATTTCTATCCAAATCCAGACAACTGTCTTGCCATATGTACCATATGTAAAGGTGAAATAAGTAGGGGTAGGGACGTCAACCACCTAGGAACATCCTCCCTTATACGGCACCTGCAGTGCGTTCATAAAAAGTTACTGTCAAGTTCAGAAACTTTGGCTAAGACCGTAAGCAGTCCAGGGACACCTAAATCCCGTTGTCCTGTTGTATCCAAGTGCCTGCAAACCACACCGTCAACTCCCTCCTCGTCAATTTCCTCCTTAGTCAGGATCGGAAGTAGTCCTGCAGGCCATGTCACTGGCATGACTGACTCTCCTATCCGGGATTCCTCCGGAGGATCCTGCATTGCTACGCCTACTGCTGCCGCTGCTGCTGTTGCTGCTGCTGGGAGTCGTTCATCATCCCAGAGAGGAAGTAGGAACACCACTACTTTTACTAAACAATTGACCCTCCAACAGTCCTTAGCGAGGAGGATGAAGTACAACAGCAGTCATCCTGAAGCAAAACGTATAACTGAGGCCTTGACTGCTATGTTGGTGTTAGACGTGCATCCGGTATCCACCATTAGTGCAGTGGGATTTAGACAATTGATGGAGGTAGTGTGTCCCCGGTTCCAAATCCCGTCTAGATTCCACTTCACTAGGCAGGCGATACCGAGACTGTACAGAAACATCAGAAAAAGTGTCCTCAGTGTCCTGAAAAATGCCGTTGTACACAATGGCCCTCATTCAGAGCCGCACGTTAACAACAGTACGCTCGTTGCGTTCCGATGTTGACTAACCACGCATGCGTCGGTGTTACACTGCGCATGTGCGTACGGCAGATTGCGAGCTTTTTTTCTCTCGTTCCTAAAATAGCGTACAGGAAGTGACATGTCAAATGTGATTGACAGAACAGGGCGTTTTTGGGTGTTGACGGGGGTGGAGATGAAAAAACGCAGGCGTGGCGAGGCGTTTTTGGGGCGTACATACATTAGCAGATGCGAACGTCAAATGTGTTCGGACCGTCTCATACGTCACTGGAACATCCGCTTTCCCTTCAAAATGCTCGCACAGCTTAGGGTCAGGATTACTCGACCACATTGGCGATGGCCTTCTCCTCCGTCCCGGGACTCAACGATGGTGCTGCGATTAATCGCGGCTGGTCAGTAAAGTAATTAGTGTTGGATTGAAAACTGGCTTGGTATGTGTTTGGAAAGCAGTTTATTGGGATAGCACAAAAGCGTACGCAGGTGGAAATCAGAGCTGCTAATGTCATGATTACACAATCAATTAGCGTACATTTTGGGTGTTTTATTTTGGCCACAATTTGTTGGTTATGGCCTATTGTAACAATAATGTCATCATGTTTTAATTAGCTCCCCTTTTTTTTGGTTTACTGTGGAATTTGCATCGCTGTGTGATTTTTGAAGCGTTCCTTAAAGAGGCCTTTTTTTTTTTTTAAGAGGGTCAGTTTTTGCCTTTAGGGCCAGGATTAAATGTAACCCATTTGTACAATAATGTCACAATACAATGTCAGTTTTTTGTTTTTAATTTATTGTATAAACACCAACAAATTGGCCTAATATTTTTTGGCCTTTTTTTTGTGGCAAAGATATTTGTTAAACTAAAAAAAAATGCCATAACTGGTAACATAAACGTAAATACCAAATTTATAAAAATTTCACAAGAAAGGAGAGGGAAGTTTTGACCAGAAAGGAATATGAGCCAAGCACAGAAGGAGTGTGGGCAAAGTCGCCATTGCTGTCACCGTTTTCTCGCCCGTTTGGCTGGGTGAGGGTGGGCGCCAGACCGGGTCCGGGATGCCATCGGGCTGGCCTGTCCAGAGGCAGATGTTGTGGCCTCTGGACTAGGCACAGGGCTAGGCACATTTGGAGGATTGGCTGATGTTGTGCCAGAGGTGGAGGATCCGGATGTTCCGGCAGGAAGGGAGGTCGGCTCCACCATGTGCTGGCGAACGAGCTGCTCCAGGGCATCGGCGATGCGGATGTTGGCCCTGGTATTTTCCCCCAGGGCCTAAGCAATGGTCACGTTGGCCGCAGCATTTTGCTCCAGGGCCTCAGCCACCCGTATCAGACTGGCGTCCATCCTCTGCAGAATCTCCGTATGGAAATCCGATTTAAAATTGAGTTCTGTGAGGAGGCCCACTGCCTGCGAGGGGGCACGCCCTGGACTGGCTTCTGCAGGGTCCTCAGCCGGATGTACTGGTTCCTCCCCTGCAGAGCCAGCAGAAATTCTGCGGCCAAGGCTCCCCTCTGGAGCAGACTCATCCGCCTCTGTCTCTGTTAGGAAAAATGCGAAAAGACTCACATTAGAATCTACATATTGGCACAATAGCATTTCAGAGTTGGTGACATCACAAGACTTACCTTGGCCAACATGAGGAGCCGCAAAGTCTGGCATGTCCGTATCCATGTTGGACACGCCAAACACCTCCACAGCCTGCACACACCCCTGTGCCAGCTCTTCTAAGTCTGTCAACTCCAATGACACAGGGGTGGGACCCCCACCTGTCCCCCTTGCATGCCTAGCCCTGTCGGCAAGTTTTTGCTTGAGACGATATTTGAAGTCTGCCCATCTGTGGAATGAAATTGGAACCATTATCCTTTGTTTTACAATGGGGTTTGTTTATAGGATGGGAAAGTGTTTACTTACCGCCGTTTGACATCCCGGGCTAGACGGACATAATCACCCACCCTATTGACAGCAACGGCGACCTCCTCCCACATTCTCCACTTCTGGCTTTGGCTCATATTCCTGGCTGCCTGGGGCAGGATGTCAACGCACTTCTGGATCAAAACCTCCATCTCCTTGCTTGTGAAATGTGGCTGCCTTTTTTTTTTGGCAGCTTTGGCGGGTTGACTGGGGCCAGCAGTCTCTTCCATGTCATCCTCCTCACCTATTTGGGTAAATATGCAGATTTAGCCACTTCACAACTTGCACAATATTATGTTTTAAAAGAATCATTGAGACAAAATGCATGAAGGCCTTACCGCCGGATTTTTGGCCATTGTTTCCCTGGTCTGAAGCCATGTCTCTGCTTCCAGAATGAAATCAACCAGAAATTAAATGTGATTTCGTGACGTATTTATACATGCGTCCTTAGTTTGCGGGCGCATCATTGAATGTGCGTCCCTATGATTCATCCTTAATTTGTGCTGGAAAATAAACACTATTTATTGCTTGGTGTGTGTGGAGTCGAGGTTGCGTTGTTGGTTTGTTAGCGGTTAAGGTGGTTGGATTTGGTTGTTTGCGGTTGGAGGATTTGGCGGAGTTTGTTTATTTTTGGTTTTGCTACAGTTGTTTTGGTTTTCCGTTCACATTTTTTGGGTTGATTTTTTTCCATCGTTTCCTGATTTGGTAAGTTTTGTGCAGTCTAATTTGTGGGCAATTGGTGTCTACTTCTGGTTTTTGGTTTTATATATTTTTTTTTACACTAATTTCATCTATTTTAGTTTGTTTTGGCTTTCGGACCCAAAGACCTTTTTGTTGGAAATCTTATATATTCGAGTTGGGTAAGTCCATTTTTTTTCTTGCATTTGCGAACTAATTAACGCATTTTTGACAGTTGGTGTAGTGACTTGCATTTGCGAACTAATTAACGCATTTTTGACAGTTGGTGTAGTGACTTGCATTTGCGAACGAATTAACGCATTTTTGACAGTTGGTGTAGTGACTTGCATTTGCGAACTAATTAACGTATTTTTCGAGGCTTATTCATCATGTGAACCAGTTTTGCTTTGCCCTTTTCAATTTTTGGGGTCCATTTGACCCCTATTTGACGTACGGTGTGCAATGTCGTTTTCATCGATGGCCAAATGTGTGTTTCGACTATTTTATGTGTTGGCTTGCACCAATTTGCCAAACAAAAAATCACCCTCTAAATTTTTGATGTCTCATTTTTGGCTTTTTTACAGTTTATACGTATCATGACAATACCCCGGCATGTAAGCAGCTATGGATGGTATCATAAAGCTAAGTTGTTTTATGTTACTTTTGGGGTGACTCAAAAGCCTTACATTGTAAACTTTGAATTTCAGGTAGATCTGGGGCGAATTGTTCTGGCCCTGCTCCCGGAAGACGACCAACCTCAAACTCGTCCCAGGCGTAGGCATCGTAGGCATGCAAGGCCCCAGATATTTTCGAACACGTGTCACCCTTTTTGGAATGCCCGATGATGAGGTTTTAAGACGCTACCGTCTACCTCCCAAAATCATCATAGACACTCTCTCATTAATAGAAAGTGATCTTGAGCGGCAAATTGACAGTCCAACAGCAATACCACCACTGACGCAATTTATGGCGGTGTTACATTTCTGTGCCTCAGGATCATTTCAAACAACGGTGGGCATAGTGGCGGGCATCTCCCAATCCTCCTTTTCCCGGATCCTGAGGGCAGTGATGGAGGCACTTTTCAAGCACCTCCATCATTTTATTAAAATGCCTTTGGATATGGGTGCCCTTAGTGTGGCCAAGGCCAATTTTTACCAAATAGCTGGCTTCCCACACATCATAGGGGTTGTGGATGGTACTCACATACCACTTCAGCCTCCAGCACGGCTGGAGGCAATATTTAGAAACCGTAAACACTATCACTCCCTGAATGTAATGGTGGTATGTGATGCCTCCCTCCAGATCCTGTCCCTGAATGCTAAATTACCAGGAAGTGCTCATGACTCCTTCGTCATCCGGCAATCAGGGATATGGCAGAAATTAACCAACCTACAAGCTGGTGATGCGTGGCTTCTGGGTAAGTGGAGACCTTTAGTACATAACAATGTTAAGCTTGATACACAGTGGTCCTGATGTTGGCTAATTTTTTTCACAGGAGACAGTGGATACCCTTGCATGTC
This sequence comes from Taudactylus pleione, assembly GCA_031769625.1. Lineage (NCBI taxonomy): Eukaryota > Metazoa > Chordata > Amphibia > Anura > Myobatrachidae > Taudactylus > Taudactylus pleione. Next base: position 3,988,151 of record JAUIMM010000222.1, on the reverse strand, counting down.
CTGGCTGCTCACTCCTTATTTGGCTCCCACACCAGGGCCACAAAGTGCGTATAATTCCGCACTTACAGCCACCAGGCAAGTGGTGGAGCGCTGTATCGGCCTTTTAAAAGGCCGATTCAGATGCCTCCACCGCTCTGGTGGCGAGCTCATGTATGTGCCGGATATGGTGTCTAAAATTGTGGTCCTGTGTGGGATATTTCACAACATTGCCATAAGGAGTGGTGTCCCAATGCAGCCAGAGGATGCCTTACCTGAGGATGGCCCCCCCGAGGTTGGTCGTAGGTCAGTATGTGGGGGGGCCATACGCGATGATGTGGTGGCCAGATTTTTTAGGTAAGTTGTAACAAAACTACAGTGTTTATACCTAATGTGTTTGTGTTTGTTTGCGAACATCTAATTTTGTGTTTTTTTTCTCACCATCTTCTGTTTGTTCACATAATCTTTGGCACTCCAACGCTCACTACTTCCTGCTACCCTTACCAAACCTGGATCTGGTCCTTTTGGGCATATATTCTGGAACCCATATTGCAACGCCATGTTTGTGGAATCATGTTGGCATGGTCCTTCGTCAACCAGTTCTTGATTTTTTGTTTTTATTTAATTATTTCTTGGTATGTGTTGTATTTGAATTTATCACTGTGTTCTTTTTTTGGGAGTGACCACTTTATTTTCTCTGTTATGTTGTGAATAAATGTTTGGAGAGTGAAATGGTCTTCCTTTTTTGGGACGTTAACAGCAAGTGTAACCAGGTTAACACAAGTTACATTTGACTAAGGGGTAATCCAGTACTGACGCCAGTTGAGCTAAACTGAAATATGTTTTCAGATTCCCAACCCACACCCAAAGGAAGCCTGGCCCAACCTTGGGATTTGTAAGATTGGCCTAAGCAGCTTGCGCACCAACTAGGAACCTGTAAAATGTCGAAATATGTAATTGACACTACACCCAAAAAGGGAAATGACATTGATACTGTTATGTGTTTCTTGTGTCTGTTTGACATACAAAGACAAAACACAATCTAACTTTTAAAAAAGGGAAATCCTTGCAGGAACAGTCTACTTATGTCATGCTAAACTATCTTGGTTTTGGATTTAAAAAATGAGCCAGAACTTATATTTGTCAGAATAAATTTATTTAGAAACGATAACAAAAATAAAAAAACTACTGGCGAAGGAGGCCAGACAGCCGGTCGAGGGCCACCAGAATGCCGATTACATGTTGCCACATCTGGCCAACACAATCCGCCACCTCTTGCCGACGCCTCTGTTCCTCTGTGGGTGAGAAAAGTGTGTGGGTTAATACAACAATAGGGAATCCACATTAAAAAAACAAAAACACAACGAAATCACTCCTAAACCTAAAAAAAAAAAAAAAAGGGGGTGCTGCCAAAAATACAAGGCCTATGTACAAATTCCCACAGGTGTGATATGTGTATGTTGAAATCACCAGGAAGAGGTAAAGGCAAACTGCAAAATCACCAAAAGTCAAGCCACAAAAACACGAAGAAAGGCACGACACATGATTACATACAAACAGTTTGTGCTTTAAAAAAAAACAAAATAAAAACATACCGGGAGCCAAAACGGGAGCTCCGGAAATGCCTCCATGATCCTCCTCGGAGGATCCGTCATTCCCCAAAGAATGGGGAGGAGTTATGATGGACTCAGGGGAGGGGGTAATTGGAAGAGGGGTGGGTGGAGGAGAGGGGGAAGTGGGACGGAGGGGAAGGAGGCCCGACATTTCCGGGAGAGGGTCTGGGAAGGATGGGGAGGAGTGGGGAATAGGGGAAAGATTTGGGGTGGAGTGTTGGCTGGGGGTTGGGGATAGTGGCCGGGAACGCCGTCTGGACGGACGGTGACGGCGGAGTCTTGGCTGTCCCCCTAAAATATGACAAAGAAATTGCGGTTAGTTTCTGGACAAATCCGGGGACCAAAACTAAAAAAACAAAAAAAAACAAAAAATAAGCCAAATAGGAGTAGAATGAATAAATCAGAAATAAAGGGAAAACATGCACACGCAGATATGAGTAGAAATAATACATAGGACAGACAGGAAAACATGCACACGCAGATATGAGTAGAAATAATACATAGGACAGACAGGAAAACATGCACACGCAGATATGAGTACAAATAATACATAGGACAGACAGGAAAACATGCACACGCAGATATGAGTACAAATAATACATAGGACAGACAGGAAAACATGCACACGCAGATATGAGTAGAAATAATACATAGGACAGACAGGAAAACATGCACACGCAGATATGAGTACAAATAATACATAGGACAGACAGGAAAACATGCACACGCAGATATGAGTACAAATAATACATAGGACAGACAGAAAAACATGCACACGCAGATATGAGTAGAAATAATACATAGGACAGACAGGAAAACATGCACACGCAGATATGAGTACAAATAATACATAGGACAGACAGGAAAACATGCACACGCAGATATGAGTACAAATAATAAATAGGACAGACAGGAAAACATGCACACGCAGATATGAGTACAAATAATAAATAGGACAGACAGGAAAACATGCACACGCAGATATGAGTACAAATAATACATAGGACAGACAGGAAAACATGCACACGCAGATATGAGTACAAATAATACATAGGACAGACAGGAAAACATGCACACGCAGATATGAGTACAAATAATAAATAGGACAGACACGAAAACATGCACACGCAGTTTGCCCCACAAACACAAACATTAAAACCACAATACATAACACTTACTTTCCAGGATCTCCATGCGAAAGCATGCCAGCAAGCGGGGCGTTCGCCGTTGCAGGTCGGACCACCTGCGCTCCAGCTGCCCGATGTTGTGGCGTGAGCCGAAGGACCGCAGGCGGGACCGTGCCTCCGCATACGCGGAGCGCTTCTGCCGGTTGGTCATGGGTTGAGGTTGGCTGGTGATCCGGCGATCCATGACCTCCGTAAGCACCAGCAGCTCGCGCCTGGTGAATGCGGAGGCTCTCATGATGGCAATGGTGTTTTTCTTAAAATTCATTTTTGATAAAGTGTTTAAAAATTTTCTGATTGGCTAATGTATTTTGGAAATTAACAGGAGCAATTTTATTGGTTAGTGTATGAGTCATGTGTTCGACAGGGCCAGAAATCTCTGGAGAGTTATGATAGGCTTGATGCAGTGACATGCGTAAGCAAATTTAAATAAAGAAATGAACCCAGGGAAATATGCGGGGATCCACAGCAATAGAACAATTGTTTAATTGTGGTTCACATGTTTTTTGAACAATAAAAGCGAATGTTTCATCCGTACGTATTCTGCGGGTAAACACAAACACGGACAAGAGTAAAGTTTCTTGCATTGTGTTGAAAAAAAACAAACAATTAAGCTAATTGATACATTGATTGGCATGATACGATTGAGGGAGGTAGGCAGAATAAAGGAGCAGGTAATCGACATCTGACAAGGCCACTTCCTGTTTATACTTGTGCGTGCGTTCCTTTCAAGCCATTTTGGGGATGTACGCTCGCTATTTCGTACGCTCGTTAGTTAGAGGAGGGGTCGTCAGAGATTAGGGAGGAATTTTAGATGCGAACGAAAATACGAGCGAGCCATTGAATTTAAATATTTTTGTACGTACGCCTAACGTACGTGCGCTCGCTTGCGAGTGGGTCTGAATGAGGGCCAATGTCCACTTAACCACGGACATGTGGACAAGTGGAACAGGGCAGACTAAGGACTATATGACTGTGACAGCCCACTGGGTAGATGTATCACCTTATGCAGCAACAGCAGCAGCGTCACCAGTAGCAGCATCTCAGAAATGCCAGCTCGTTCCAAGGCAGGCTACGCTGTGTATCACCGGTTTCAGTAAGAGGCACACCGCCGACAACCTCTTAGAGAAACTGAGGGAAATCATCGCCCAGTGGCTTACCCCACCTAGACTCTCCTGGGGATTTGTGATATCTGACAACGCCACCAATATTGTGCGGGCATTACATCTGGGCAAATTCCAGCACGTCCCATGTTTTGCTCACACAATAAACTTGGTGGTGCAGAATTTTCTGAAAAGCGACAGGGGCGTGCAGGAGACGCTTTGGGTGGCCCGAAAAATTTCTGGCCACTTTCGCCATTCAGCGACTGCGTGCCGAAGACTGGAGTGCCAGCAAACACTCTTGAACCTGCCCCGCCATCACCTGAAGCAAGAGGTTGTGACGCGGTGGAACTCAACCCTCTATATGCTTCAGAGGATGGAGGAGCAGCAAAAGGCCATACAAGCCTATACATCCACCTATGACATAGGCAAAGGAGGGGGTATGCACCTGACTCAAGCGCAGTGGAGAATGATTTCCGTGTTGTGCAAGGTTCTCCAGCCCTTCGAACTTGCCACACGTGAAGTCAGTTCAGACACTGCCAGCTTGAGTCAGGTCATTCCCCTCATCAGGCTTTTGCAGAAGCAGCTGGAGAAAGTGAAGGAGGAGCTAAGACGGAGTGATTCTGTTCGGCATGTGGGACTTGTGGATGAAGCCCTTCATTCGCTTTGCCAGGATTCCAGGGTGGTCAACCTGTTGAAATCAGACCACTACATTTTGGCCACCGTGCTCGATCCTAGGTTTAAAGCCTATGTGGTGTCTCTCTTTCCGGCCGACACAAGCCTGCAGAGGTGCAAAGACCTGCTGGTGAACACACTGTCAGCTGAAGCGGAACGTGACACGTCAACAGCTCCTTCTTCATTTTCTCCCGCAACTGGGGCTGCCAGGAAAAAACGTAGGTATCCTAAGCAACCCGCTGGCGGTGATGCAGGGCAGGCAGGACCAAGTTTGGACATCTGGTCTGGACTGAAGGACCTGGCAACAATTTCTGACATGTCTACTGTCACTGCATATGATACTGTCACCATTGACAGAATGGTGGAGGATTACATCGGTGACAGCATCCAAGTAGGCATGTCAGACAGTCCATACCTCTGCTGGCAGGAAAAAGAGGCAATTTGGAGGCCCCTGTACAAACTGGCTCTATTTTACCTGAGCTGCCCCCCCTCCAGTGTGTACTCCGAAAGAGTGTTTAGTGCAGCCGGGAACCTTGTCAGCGAAAGGCGTAGGAGGTTGCTTCCACAGAATGTGGAGAAGATGATGTTCATCAAAATGAATTATCAGCTCTTCCAGGGAGACCAGCCTCCAGAACGTACAGAGGGACCTGTGGTGGTGGATTCAAGTGGGGACAAGTTAATACTTTGTGAGGATGAGGATGTACACACTGAAGAGGGTGAGGAATCGGTGGATGAGGTGGATGAGGATGACATCTTGCCTCCGTAGAGCCAGTTTGTGCAGGGACAGATTAATTGCCAGCTTGTTTTGTGGGGCCCAAACAAACCAATCATTTCAGCCACAGTTGTGTGGCAGACCCTGGCGCTGAAATGATTGGTTTGTTAAAGTGTGCATGTCCTGTTTATACAACATAAGGGTGGGTGGGAGGGCCCAAGGACAATTCCATCTTGCACCTCTTTTTTTTCTTTGCATTATGTACAGTTTGGGGACTAGTTTTTCAAACTGCCATCCTGTCTGCCACTGCAGTATCACGCCTAGATGGGTCACGTGTTTGTGCCGCCCACTCGTGTCGCTTAGCATAGTCATCCAGCTACCTCGGTGCAACCTTTTGGACATAAAAACACTATTGTGAGGTGTGAGGTGTTCAGAATAGACTGGAAATGAGTGGAAATTAAGGTTATTGAGGTTAATAATAGCATAGGAGCAGAAAAACCTACAAATTCTGTGATTTTAGCTGTTTTTATGCTTTTTTTCAAAAAAATACAGATCCAAAACACAAAACCCAGAACCCAAAACACGGAAGGGTGGTTTTGGCAAAACCAATCCAGATCCAAAACACGAAGAAAGATCCAGATCCAAAACCAAAACACAAAACACGAAAAGTGGCCGGTGCACACCCCTAATATACATATATACACTCTACATGAATGTAGGCCCATTAACTAGTGGCACTCACTGTATAATTTACAGCAAAGATTCCATAAGCAGACACAGGCAGTGTCAGTTAACAACGTTTCAGGACTGAAGCCACCACCATATTTTTACCTGGGGGGCTAAATGTGTAATGGGGGGGGGGGGGCGCCGGCAGAAGTTTTGCCTAGGGTGCCTAAAAGTCGTGCACCAGTCCTGCCTGGAGAGAGCTTGCATTTTAACGCCACCTCCTCCTTCCCTGTCCTGGTAGGAGCACGGCTCTGTACGTGCTGCTGCTGTGTCTCCTCTCAGCGGCCGGTGCCAGCAGCAGCAGCAGCACCATATCCAGAGGCCTGCTCCTACAGGACAGGGAAGGAGGAGGTGGCGTTTCAGTACAGGGCCAGTGAACGCTGGCCTCTGAAGTGATAAGGAAGCCTCAGATCGCTTCAGAGCCAGCGTTCCCAGAGATGCACTGCGCGGGTGATGTCATGAAGTCACCCGCGCCGTGAGGAGCTTGCGCGGCCGCGACTGCTGGATCAAGTCAGATCCAGTCAGTATGGCAGCGGGAGCGTCAGCCTGGACAACGGCCGCATGGAGTCAGGTAAGTAGGGGGCAGGGGGGTGGGGGACTACTACTACAGGGGAACTACACAGGGGCACTACTACTACAGGGGAACTACACAGGGGCACTACTACAACTACTACAGGGGAACTACACAGGGGCACTACTACTGCAGGGGCAGTACTTTAAAGGGCACAACTACAGGGGCACTACTACTACTACAGGGGCACTACATTTACTACAGGAGACCTACTTTAAAGGGCACAACTACAGGGGCACTAGTTTAAGGGGCACTGCATATGGGCACCACTACGGGGACACTGCATATGGGCACAACTACAGGGGGCACTGCATATAGGCACAGCTACAGGGGGCCCTTCATAAGGGGAGCTGCTACAGGGGGCATTGCATAAGGGGCCCTGCTTAATGGGCACTGCTACAGGGGGCATTGCATAAGGGGCCCTGCTTAATGGGCACTGCTACAGGGGGCATTGCATAATGAGCAGTACTGCAAGGGGCATTGCATAATGGGCAGTGCTACAGGGGGCATTGCATAATGAGCAGTTCTACAGGGGGCATTGTATAATGGGCATTGCATAAAGGGCATTGCTACAGGGGGCATTGCATAAGGGGCACTAGTATAGGGGCATTGCATGAGGGAAGGGGGGTCTATGCTAAGACGGGAGAGGGGTCAGTGAAAGAGCAGGTCTGTTCTGTGAGGGGAGGAGGTGGGTTCTGCGCTGAGAGGGGTCAGTGATGTGAGGAAAGAGGGGGCTGTGATGTGGGGCGGAGGGTTAGGTTTAGGCTGTGGGGAGGGTTAGGGGTAGGGTTAGGATACTTATTGGCAGGCAGGGCCGGATTAAGGGGGGGGTGACAGGGGTGGTCGTCCCTTGGCCCCCACATATGGAGGGGCCACCACTAGCAGCAGTGTATTACCTGCACCCGCCGCTAGTGTCCCCTCCGCTAGTGTAGTGTAGACCACACAGTGAGTGCAGTCCACACTACACAGTGACATACACACAGCCGCCGGCAGCAGCTGTGTGTATGTTACAGCAGCCGATGAGAGTCAGACAGACTCTCATTAGCTGCTGCACAACGGACAGAGATGGCTGGAGCTCACACATGAGCTCCGTCTTCCGGCTCCCCCCGCATCGTGTGATGCGAGAGACGTCATGACGCTGACGTCTCTCCCATACTGAAGGAGAAGAGCCGGGACCCGGAGCTGACTGCGGCGGGCGCACCAGGAGCGGCGATTCAGGTAAGTTGTGATATTTTTTGTGTGTGTGTGTGTGTGTAAGGGGGCCGCTACAGAGGGCACTGCATAGGGGGGGGCGCTACAGAGGGCACTGCATAGAGGGGGGCACTACAGAGGGCACTGGATGGGGGGGCGCACTTCATGGGGGCACTGGGGGGGCGCTACTAGGGTCAGTGCATAGGGGGACTACAACTGGGGGCAATGCATAGGGGGGACTACTACTGGGGGCACTATATAAGGGGCACTGCATTGGGGGGACCACTACTGGGTCTGGGGGCACTATATAAGGGACACCACTGGGGGACTGTATAGGGGAACCACTACTAGGGACATTATATAAGGGGCACTGCATTCGGGGGACCACTACTGGGTCTGGGGCACTATATAAGGGACACTACTGGGGGACTCTATAGGGGGACCACTACTGGGGCATTATATAAGGGGCACTGCATAGAGGGGATCCGCTACTAGGGGTCCCCCCTATGCAGGTCTGGAGCACTATATAAGGATGACTACTGCGGGCATTATATAAGGGGCACTGCATAGGGGACCACTACTGGCTGCACTGCATAAGGGGCATTACTACAAGTGGCACTGCATATGGGGGACTACTACAGTGGGCACTGCATATGGGGGACCATTACTGGGGGCACTGCATATGGGGACCATTACTGGGGGCACTGCTACTGGGGACATTGCATAAGGGGCACTACTACAGTGGGCATTGCAAGAGGGGCATTACTACGGAGGTGAATAAAAAGAAAAAAAATGTTCCTAGGGTGATGAGAAACTGTGGTATATAGGGGCCCCCACAAGTTTGTTGCCCAGGGGCCCCCACAGACCTTAATCCGGCCCTGCCGGCAGGTATCGGTATCCTAATCTTGTTGGGATGCTGGCATCTGTATCCTGAGTGCCGGCATCCTGTACCCAACCCATACATACATACATACATACATACAATGTTTCAAGGCCGCAGCTGACCTTTTGTTAAGGGTGCTGTACAGGGGAATGAATCAGAAATTAAAATATAGTGCTATGGAATGTTTGAGGGAGGGGGGCCCCAAAACTGGTATCTTGCCTAGGGCCCCATGAGATCTAAATCCGGCTCTGATCAGAGATACCAGCAGGTCTGAATACTTCCTGAGAAGTGACTACATCTTAAGGAAAGTATTATTCACTTTCCCAGATCAATGACCCATATTTTATTTTTAATTTTCATGTTTGAGGTCCTAAGGGGAAAGACTGGGGTTTATATTGGCTGCTTCTCTATCTATTTTACAATCCACTGTGCCAGTCAGGATCCTCACCTATTTTGAGCATCATAACCAGAGAGGCTGTTCAGCATTCTCTGCTTGCCCCTGCACTGCTAGCATGCTGATCTGTGCTTGGCATGATCTATTCATTGATCAGATTTCTTGGAGATCTCCACACGTTGATAGGTGAGTGGTTTCAATCATTCACTACTGAGATGGCAGATTTCTGTCATATGGCCTATATAGTGAGGTACTGCACTCTATAAACCTAAGGTCTGATTTTTACACCAATAGAGATCTGCTCTATGGCAGGTACAATTTCTCCATCTGAACATGGCCTCTGTGGAAGCAGCTGTGAGTCTGATAACGTAGCAGATGACGTACCCGTGACACTACCATAACATGTCCATGAGACGACAAACAGAGTGATTGAATAAGATCGTCGTGGGTTAAAGTTCGAGTCTGGGGGCTGGCTTGGGTAACACCATGTGACTTAGTTGCCCTATAGGATAGGTATGTGTGTTTTAACTAGGTGTGTGAGCTTAGACTAAGGCCCTCATTCAGAGGCGGTCGGAGGATGCAAGCGATCGCTCAGAAACTGGGCGGCCGCTTGCATCCTGACTGCCCGCCTCTGTTTTGGTTGTTAGGCTGTGGGTTTACACCCACAGCTCTAACGACCGCTAGGGTGATGTTCGCAATGGTCCTTGACCATCGCGACCATCGGGGGTTACAACGAGACCCTAGGGTAGGGTCTCACTTGTCGTAAGCCCCAGAGAGCTTCTGGCTCTGTCAGAGCCAGAAGCTCTCCACTGACATCACTAGTGATGTCAGTGGGGCCTCCCCCAAACGGCAGGCGTTCCCATAGGAATGCCTCTATTTGGGCTGCCACCCCCCCGGCCCGCCTTCCAAGCGGGGTGAGCTGTCAATCAACATCGACAGCTCGCCCCCTTTGGAAAGAGACCTGCTACGACCGGCGCTGTCGGTCATAGCGGGTCTCACGCATGCGCACGAAGGAGCCGGCTCCCTCGTGCGCATGCGCACTAGACAAACATCGAGGCGGCCGTGCGGTCGTAGACCATACGGCCGCCTCTGAATAAAGCCATAAGCCTCTTTTGTTCCTGTCTTCAGAAGAGATAAGTGCTGTATAGGATCTCGGTCTCAAGTGCTGTTAATATTTGTATTGTATTTGAATATTTAATTCTTCCTCTTTTATTCTATTTTCTCCCTCTTGTTCTTTCTTTCCAGTTTTCTTTCCTTTCCCTTTCCTGTGCCTGTGTCCTCCTTACCCTGTGCCCTCCTTGCCCTTGTGAACTCCCTGCCCTGTGTCCTCTTTGTGCCAGCAGCTTTATAGCCCTGCAGCTAGCTTTTTAACTAACCCCCCGGTCATGTCTCGCCCGTGCCGGTCTCAAAACCCCCCCGGTGTTACCTTGATGGAGCCGGGTCCCATGCATTGGCGGGCGTGGTAGAGCGCCGTGGTGCGCGGGTGCACTTGCCCGCCGCGGCTGATGATGGAGAGTCCACAGGTTCTTCTCCTCTGGGGGCTGCTGGGTGAGTACACTACTACTGTGCCTGCCCGCTCGCATGTCCCGGCTCGCGGCACTGCTGTGAGTCGCGGACATGCGCATTCACGTATCCCGGATGGGACACACGCAAATAGGGTGGAGGTGGCCGCGGGTTCGAGACCAGCCCCATCTCAGGCCCTGGCTCGTGCCTCCAGGGCCTCTAGGGCCCACATAAGGTGCAGAGGCGCTGTGACCCGATTTCAAGATGGCGGCTCTGCTCAGCTCCCTGAGCCTGCTCGGGAGGCGGAGCTTGGAGGCCATTTTGATAATCAAAATCAGAGCTTGCTGCAGGTGGGCTCTGTCAGCAGCTCTATAGTCATGAATAATGCAGCCCTAGGGGTTTCCCTGAGTGCAGAGCCGCAGTCACAGGGGGCAGATGTCAGTGTGGGGCCTCCCAGCTTACCAGCAGTTGCTATGCCCACAGGTTTAGGGGATGCTGTGGGAGTTATAAATATCATGTATTCTATGGCCACATTATTTGCCCCTTTTATAGCGGCTTTTTCACAATTACCTGGGCCCGGGTCTTCAGCTGGTGCACCCCCCGCAGTTCTTACACCGCAGTTGCCAGTGACCATGCCCGAACAAATGTTGTCAGCGGTGCGCGCATTCGGGTCCTTAATAGCGCAAGGTACCTCAGGAGCGGTCCCTTCCCTGGTTTCGGCCAATTCCGCATGTTGCTTCTTCTGCACCTTTGTCTTCATCGGTGGCTGTGGCGCCAGATGCTGTGTTACCCTCTTTTTCAGTTGGCGATGCCAGCGACGGTCCCGAGGATGCAGCTGTGGATGAGGAGGTGGCTTCGGCTGATTCTTTGGGTGATGAACAGCCGAGTGCATCAGGTGGGTCTACTTATGACAAGAACGATGACAGTAGCAGCTGTTGTTCCTCTTCATCGCTAGTGTCTGATGCCAGCAGCTCTGCTAGGGTGTGCAAGCAAGCCGCTAAATATGGTAAATGAGAGGCCGACCAGAGAGATAAGTAATCTAAGCGCTGTCGTTCCCGTCCACGCGCCGTTTCCCTAAATGGTCACTGGGGGTTCGCTGTGATAATACGGCAGTTTTGCACGGCTTGCGCCCATGCTGTAAGCGTAAGATTATGAAGGGCCTATACGTGGACATTTTTGTGCTCACCGACAAAGCAAAAAAGGATTTTAAGGCGGCCAAGACTAAGGGAGGAGTTGGCATGGACGCTTTCAAGTCCTTTAGTAATTGGATCGCGGGTTTCTGCATGTTTGCATCATGCTATTTAATAACTCGTCCTGAGGAGCACTTAAATATTATTAGGTATCTGCACCTGATTAATAGCATACAGCGCGGTTCCCGGGGATTTGCCAGGCGAGCTTACGATGAAGAGTTTCGTCGGAAGCAGGACGGCAGGCCTGTCATTGAGTTTGGTGGTAAAGACGTGGAGGTGTGGCTGGAAGTCACTCAGCCACCGCGTCTTCCAGTCGAAACTCCCCCTATGCAGCATCCACCAGGACCGGGTCGATTTTCCACTCAGACTCAGAATAAAGGCAAATGTTTTGCTTTTAACAATGCCACCTTTACTCAGGGGCAGCGGTGTAATTTTCGTCACCTCTGTTTGCCTTGCGGAAGAGCCCACCCCGTGTCCAATTGTTCCTGACCAGCTGGACAGCAGTCTTGCAAGCTACCCGGGAATACTTGGGCTAAGTAAGGCATCATCTCCAGTGCGTTTGGATGCTATGGCCAAATGGTTGGGTTGGTACCCAAACCTTGAGGTCGCGCATTTTTTGTATTCCGGTTTCACTTTTGGTTTTAAATTACCCATTAGGGGTGAGGTTAGGGTTGGACCTCCGAAGAATCTGCAGTCAGTGCATGCATTACCTGAAGTACTAAAGGCAAAAATTCAGAAGGAGGTGAGCTTAGGGCGAATGTCAGGCCCATTTGAACAACCTCTGCTGGAGGATTTGATTCTTTCTCCAGTGGGAGTTGTCCCCAAGAAGTCTCCTGGTAAATTTAGGCTCATTCTGCATCTGTCATACCCATTAGGGCCATCGGTGAATGATGGTATACCTCCAGAATTCTGTTCAGTGGGGTATCAGTCATTTGACAAGGCCTTGGAGATGGTTAGGTCGTATGGCCCCGGTGATCTCATGGCTAGATAGATGTGGAATCGGCTTTTCGTCTACTTCCCCTGCATCCTGACTCCTTCAGGTACTTGGGGTTATGCATTGGCGGCAGATTTTTTATAGACAAGTGCTTGCCTATGGGATGCTCTGTTTCCTGTGCCTTTTTTGAAAGATTTAGCACCTTTCTTCATGGGTGCGTGGAGACTTCTTGTGGGGGTCACGGGATAGCTCACTATCTTGATGATTTTCTGTGCGTGGGTCCTGCCGATTCAGACCGTTGTGCGTTTCTTTTGTTTTCTTTGCGAGCTCTGTTTTTTCATTTCGGGGTTCCAGTTGCCGATGAGAAGACTGAGGGTCCTCTCACTTGCCTATCTTTTTTGGGTATCAAGATTGACACTCTGGCAGGGGTTTCGAGGCTTCCTCAGGACAAGGTGGTGAAATTGCGTGATGCGATTGCTACATGTTTGGCTGCAAACAGAATTTCTTTACGGAAAGCCCAATCGATCTTAGGTCTGTTGAATTTTGCCTGTAGGGTTATCCCGATGGGCAGAATTTTCTGGCGAAAGCTGGAGTGTTCCACAGCTGGGGCGTCCAGGCCGCACCATATGATTCGCCTGTCCTCTGAAATCAAGAATGATCTGTCCATTTGGGCATCTTTTCTTGTTAAATTTAAAGGTGTGGTGATTTGGATGGCTCCAGCTGTCGACAGCTTTCAGCTGCATCTTTACACCGACGCAGCAGGTTCAGCTGGTTTTGGTTGCTACCTTGCCAGGTCCTGGTGTTCGGCTCCTTGGCCAGAGGAATGGGTGCATTTGGGTCTCACATGGGACCTGTTGCTCCTCGAACTCTTTCCAATCATGGTTGCATTGGAGGTGTGGGGTGAGCGTTTGTGTGATCGCAGCATAGTGCTCAGGTGTGATAACCTTGGTATTGTGCATGCAATTAATCAGCAGCGTGCTAAATCATTGCTAGTGTTGCTAGTTTTGTCGCAATTAGTCTAAACTTGCTTGCGCTGCAATATTTAATTTAGGGCGCGGCATATTCCCGGGGCGGAGAATGAAATTGCGGACGCGTTCTCTCGGTTTCAGTGGTCTAGGTTTCGATCTTTGGCCCCTGAGGCTGATGCTACTGGTGTGCTTTGCCCCTCTTATGATTGGCAGGTCATCAAGCCGGCATGGAGGGCTTAGCGCACCAGTCTGTCGCTCCGGGTACCCTGAAGGCTTGGAAAGAGTGGGAAGAGTATTCTCGTTGCCACAGACATGGAGGTAGGAGCAGGCATCAGTTGATGCTTTCTTTTATTTGGCATCTCTATGTCTCTGGTAGATCCAGAGCTGTGGTTTCACTTTATTTGGCCGGTATTTCATTTTTCTTTAAGTTAAAAATCCTTCCAGACCTGACAAAGAGCTTTCTGATTCAGAGGGCCTTGAAAGGTTGGGCTAGTTCGGTTCCGGTTGCACCCGACAAGAGACGTCCCATTGATATTTCCATCCTCCCATTACTCCTCGCGGTCATAGCAGATGTGGGCGATTCGGTTTTTGAAGTTGATTTGTTCAAACTAGCTTTTTCTATGGGCTTTCATGGGGCTTTCCGGATTTCGGAGTTGGTGGCGGCCTCCAAGCGAACTGATTCTGTGCTCCTTCGGGCGGACGTTCTGGTAGGGGAGAGGTCGTTGCTTTGTAGGATTAGGTGCTCCAAGACTGATCAGCTGGGTAGGGGACATTGGATTTCACTTGTCCCTTCTGAGGACTTGCGTATTTGCCCAATTGCCCATGCCAAGCGTTATCTTCAGGTCACCCTTAACTAGATACCAGTTTGGTTGGGTTTTGAAGTGCTGTGTCTCTCATGTCGGCTTCCCCCCCAGGATTTCGGTACGCACTCATTTCGTATCGGGGCAGCAACTTCCTCTGCTTCAGCGGGATTTTCTGTATCCGAGATTAAGGCTTTAGGTCATTGGAAAACCTCCAGTTATAAGCGTTACATTCGGCCCCTGCATTGATTGCATTGCGCATTCAATAATGTTATGTTTATTCGTTTGTCATGTTATTTGTTTGTTTACCTTCAAAGTATGGTCTTGTGTGTTTTGTTTGTCCTGTCTACCCGACTTGGGGATTAGCTACTTGCCGCTGTGGCAGCGGAAGTTTGGAGGCATTTGACCTTTTCTTTTTACCTGAACTGACGGACCTAATTCGGCTTATTGACATCACTAATTACAATTAGTACGTCCCTCAGCAGGTTTTTTGATTTTTCCTCCAGCCGAGTTATCTGTGTTTCCCTTTACCCCTCCTCCCCCCCTCCCCTCCCCCTTATACCCTCATGTGTCTTTATGTTTGTTTCGAACTGGCACTGAAGCTTGTCTAAATTTCAGCCTGGCATCTGGTTACACAATTTTTTTCTTTTTGGCAGATTCTCCGCTAGTTAATTATAATTGCAAATTAATTTAATTTTGCATTATTTTTCTCCCCCTTCAGGTGTTAAAATTGACCCTCTCAAAATGTGGATTGTTGGCCGCTCCTATATTTTCTGGGCTGCTAAGTACATGAATGCTTGTGGTGATCCTTCCTTCCCTTGCTCCGATTGTGTGCGGTGGATTGGTGTGATAGGGATGCTGTGGCAGGCCTTGTGTCCTAAACTTTTAGAATCTGCAAGGCGTTTTGGGACTACCGAGGTTTTACTGATTCACTTAGGTGGAAATGATCTTGGTAAAATGACTGGGTTGGAATTGAGGAGATCCATGGCTGACGATGTTGCTAGGATTGCATCAGCATGGCCTTCTTGCAAGATTGTATGGTCGTGTATTGTGCCTCGGCTGGTCTGGCATGGTGTACAGAATGGTAGGGCGATTGATGAAGCCAGAAAGAAGGTGAATGCAGCAGTCGCAAAGCAGGTGTTGGCCTCTGGTGGTGATGTTGTTGTGCATGAGAGGATACGTTTCCGGCATGCATACCTGTATAGGAGAGATGGCATTCATTTGACTGAGGAGGGGTTTTCGATTTTTGTTGAGGATCTGTTCCAGGTTATTTCTTCAGTGTTTTAGTTAAGGTATGGTGGCGGTGCATTGGTTCTGTAACCAGACCTTCGTGTTGGCGGGAAAGAACGGCAGGTCACCGCTTAGGGTGCAAATAGCTTTCAGTTTGTAGTTTTATAGTATTTGGGTGCGCTCACCCTCTTTGACTCGTTTAGTCGCTGGATCAGCCTGCCGGGGATAGCGTCATCACCCTTCCAGGTGGGTAGTCATGTTAAAGGGTTGAGTGGATACCTTTTGTTGACAGTTGTTTTAAGTTACCGGTTGCTCTGCACCTAAGACAGTGTCCAATTGGTATGCATGTCTGTGTGCTGCATGGCTGGAGTAAGCTGTATGTTGCCGTCCTTTCTTTGCCACCATACCTCCAATCAGTTTAGATTAATTTAATACTCATTAGATAATTTTAATAAATTACTAACTAATTATTCTGCCAAATCTCATGTCTCCGAGTCTTTATTTCATATAATTTATTAAGAAGGTGTTTTATCGCATGGTGTTACACAAGGCACCCCTCTGACGATTGAAAGTTTATGACATTTTTGCTCTCACTTCAGGCAAGCACAATAGCGCCTTTGTGTGTACACCAAAAGATAAAGCTTGCGCTCTAGGGATTTTCTGACTTTTTCATGCATGAGTATTAGCAAAAATTCACTCCATTACCTGAACATTTTAATTGCATGTGGTTTGCATGTGACTCAGAAACAGGCCCCAAGTGAGTTGATTATGGAGATTGCAACAACAAATGTAGGAAACAGGAGCAGAATAGGGGACTATGGCCCTCATTCAGAGCCGTACGCTCTGAGCAGAGCGCACGCTCTGCATGAGGGCCGGGCTCCATTTTCATGGAGCGTCCTCCTGGACGCTCGTATAGCTGTGGGTCACCACCCACAGGCTACACGAGCGTGCATTTTGATGGCTGCGATGGTCGTGACCATCGCGACCATCGAAATTGCGAGCCGGAGCCTGCGGTTGAGGTTTTCAACCGCAAGCTCCGGAGTGATTTTGGCTCTATCAGAGCCAAAATCACTCCCACTGACATCACTAGTGATGTCAGTGGGCCGGCTTCTGACGGGAGGCGTTCCCGTGGGAACGCCCCCGTCAGGGAGGCACGCCCCCGGCACGCCCACCAAAGGGGGCGTGCTGTCAATCAACATTGACAGCACGCCCCCTTTGATCGGACACAACGAGCGAAGGAAAGTCCTTCGCTCGTCGTGTCTGGCGCATGCGCACGACGGAGCTCCCTCCGTCGTGCGCATGCTCAGTGCAGACCATCGACCCACTTGCGAGCGGACAGCCGCTCGCGAGTGGGTCTGAATCAGGCCCTATATTGTGTGTGAAATGCTCCTGACCCAGCACTGAATTGACAGAGGGCCTGAATCAGAGATGGATGGAATTGCACAGACAAACACAAGCGGCTGTGCAATTCCGTCCGTTTAAATGCAAATGCAGAATCTCCAATGGGACTGATGTGAATGACGAAACTATTCCCTGTATGCACTACATAATATGTGTGCACTATATAAACCATGTTAATAAATATATAAATAAATACATAAGAAATGAGTCATCAGGGGCTCAGAAGACTCAGAGATGGTACCAATCAGGTAGGAGGAAAGTAAAGTGTGGACATGTTTTGAGGATAAAAGCAACGGAGGTTCCCATCTTGGGGCTAGGGAGTAGAAACTGTATAGGAAATCAGACAACGCTAGTAAGGCCTCTAGAACTTTGAAGCCCAGATGGCAAATAGCATTCAGTAGCCACAGTTGGATTTCAAGTTTAGAGAAGACACTTCGGGTAGTAAGTATATATTTTTCAAAGAAAATTGAAGCAAAAGAGAGAGAGAGAAATCATTGCATGTGCATGTTGTCGCTGTCTTTTCTCTTCACTACTGGGGATGTCTCTAGCAGGGACTTGAATTGTCTACGTCTCCCAAAACAGAGAATGAAGTAAGATTGCTGGTACATTGAGCAAATATAGAAAGAATGCAGCAGTCTCTAATGACAGCTGACTGGGCCCCTCAACCTGCATACTGTAGCACTCAGACTGTGGCCCACATTAGGTAACAATACTGACACATTTAGATCTGTATTGCGGGCATGGTGGTAGATTATTGCAGTGAGAAATGGATGTGCATTCGCTTTAAATGAGTGAACCTTAAGTTAGGGCAGAAAATGCAGAAGACAATCAAGAGAAAAGCAGTGGAGTCAGTTGCATTTATAATGGGTACAGGGTGTGCAGTGCACACAGTAGCTTCTCTGTGAAATGAAGTGCTTGATGGTTACTCTTTTTAGGTGGGCATATTACTATTTGTCAACAAATAACACTTGGGGCCTGATTCCTAAAAACTCCTAAAGCACATGCATCACACATAGTATATGCACAAAGACACTGTTGCTATTGATGCATACTTTATGCTCAATGTGGGCATCTCAGTCCTTGCACATTCAGACACACACTTTTATACCAGGGAGAGGGCTGATACTAACTTTAGCATATAATTGCAGGTACAACTATGGCAAACAGGGCCGGATTAAGGTCTGCGGGGGCCCCTGGGCAACAAACCTGTGGGGGCCCCTATCAATAGAAGTTGAATATATATATATATATATATATATATATATATATATTAGTGTGTATATATATACCAATCTTCCAGATTCCCGGCACTTGCTCCTGATGAGATGTTTAATGCACTGGTGCCCTCCTAGGAGCAATACCAACTGGCGGCACTCAGCGTCTTCAAAGAAAAGTTATAATTTTATATCCTACGTTTCGGGCCTCCACCCGTTATCAAGAATAACTTTTCTATGAAGACGCTCAGTGCCTCCAGTTGGTGCTGATATATTGTCTATATACTGTGTAATATATATATATATATATATTGTGACACAGTCAGATTAGGGGTCCCTCTCCTGGGTAGAAGTCTCATTCCTTACACACACACAGCAGCGGGAAAGCAGCACACCAGTCTGGATGCGAGTGCAAGCTGGTCGGCGCCAGTCTTTATTGTACAGTGTCAGAAATAACATAAAGAAAACATAAACATAAATCCTAGCCCTGTCGGGGCACTAACTTCACAGGTGGTTCCCTCACTACCAGAACTTGGCAGGGCCTAATGCCCTCACCAGCGACAAAGGCACAGCACAACACTCACAGTTAGGTTTTCAAGTGTCTCTGAGCAAACTCCCTGCCTGCTCTCCCAGGTGAGACAATCAGCCCTCAACACACTAGGCTTATATTGGCCACTCTCAGGTGGAAATCCTAAGAAGCCTGTTACCAGGCTAAGAGAACCAAAACCTGGAGTGGCCGTGGGTGGAGCCCTCCCTCTCCTCTCACCCACAACCCCCAGGTCCCAAACCGGCTTTTCAAAAAGCCGAGACTCAAGCCTGCTACACTGCAGACTTTCTCCTGGGGGTTTAGAACACATAAGACAGGAATCTGGGACAAATGTACCTGCCACAGACCACTTTACCAGTGATGCTATCACATATCCCCCCCCTTTGTTTCGACCTGTGGGGCGGAACAACTGAAGCCCCCAAACAATGAACGCGTGACAACGCATCTGCATTGGCCAGCTGGCTTCCTGGCCTGTGTTCCACTGAAAATTTAAAAGTTTGTAACGCCAAGAACCATCTCGTAATTCTTGCATTACTGTCCTTATTTTCGGACATCCACTTCAAAGGGGCATGGTCCGTGATCAATTTGAACTTTCTTCCAACCAAGTAGTACCTGAGAGCCTCTAACGCCCACTTTATGGCCAACGCCTCCTTCTCCACTGTGGCATAGTTTCTCTCATGTATATTCAACTTTCTGCTTAGATAGAAAATAGGGTGTTTCTCACCCTCCTTGTTCTGGGACAGGACTGCTCCTATACCTACTTCTGATGCATCGGTTTGTACTATGAATTCCCTTTCAAAATTAGGAGTCATCAGGACTGGTTGGGAACACAACGCTACTTTCAACTCCTGAAAAGCTTTCTCTGCCTCAGGACTCCATTCTACCATGACTTTTTGTTTGCCTTTGGTCAGGTCAGTCAGTGGGACTGCCATGGTGGCAAAGTTGGGTATAAACCTCCTGTAGTACCCCGTAATTCCCAAGAAGGCTCTCACCTGCTTCTTATTCAGAGGCCGTGGCCAGTTTTGTATGGCATCAACTTTATTGAGCTGTGGCTTTATCAGGCCTCTGCCAATGGTGTATCCCAGATATTTTACTTCCTCCATGCCTAGACAACACTTTTTTGGGTTGGCTGTCAAACCTGCCTTATAGATGGAGTCCAACACTGCTTGTACCCTGGGTAAGTGAGACTGCCAATCAGGACTATGAATGACCACGTCATCCAGATAAGCAGCCGCATACCGTCTATGGGGCCTTAGAAAAAGCTGTCTTTTGTTTGGCGCTCTTGGTTAACGGTACTTGCCAATACCCTTTGGTTAGGTCAAGAGTGGTTAAATACCTTGCCGTCCTTAGTCTCTCAATCAGTTCATCCACTCTTGGCATCGGGTAGGCATCGAATTTTGAAACACTGGTCAACTTTCGGAAGTCATTGCAGAAACGCACACTCCCGTCGGGCTTTGGAATCAACACAATGGGACTTGACCATTCACTATGTGATTTTTCAATAACCCCTAACTCTAGCATATTTTTAATTTCTTTCGACACCGATTCTCTTTGTGCTTCTGGTAACCTATAGGGCTTTAGATTAACTTTAACCCCTGGGTCAGTGATTATGTCATGTTTAATGACCGAGGTTTTCCCAGGTACGTCAGAGAACAGCACCCTATTTCTGATCAGAAACTCCTTGACCTCTTGTTGTTGAATTGCCGACAGGGTTTTTGCCACTGTCACTTTGGGAACTAAGAGCCCAGGATTTACTGGAGGGGCTCGGACGGCCGACAGTACCGTTCTATCTTTCCAGGGCTTTAACAGATTTATATGGTATATCTGTTCCGGCTTTCTTTTCCCCGGCTGGTAAACTTTGTAATTGACCTGTCCCACTCTTTCTAAGATTTCAAAGGGCCCTTGCCATTTAGCCAAAAGTTTATTTTCCACAGTGGGAACCAACACTAATACTCTGTCCCCAGGAGCAAAGCTGCGTAACCGGGCATTGCGGTTGTATACCCTCTGCTGTGCCTGTTGAGCCTGTTCCAGGTGCTCTCTCACTATCGGCACTACCGCAGCAATTCTCTCCTGCATTTGAGAAACATACTCAATCACCGTTTTGTAAGGACTAGACTGCCCCTCCCATGTCTCTTTGGCAATGTCTAGTAACCCCCTTGGGTGTCTCCCATACAACAAGTCGAAGGGTGAAAACCCGGTGGAGGACTGGGGAACCTCTCTTATGGCCAACAATAAATACGGCAATAAGTAATCCCAATCCCTACCATCCGTGTCAACCACTTTCCTAAGCAGGTGTTTTAACGTCTTGTTAAACCTCTCGACCAGCCCACCGGTTTGGGGGTGATAAACCGAAGTTCTTAACTGTTCAATTTTGAACAGGCGACATAACTCTTTCATGACTTTTGACATAAACGGTGTACCCTGGTCAGTTAGTATCTCCTTGGGTATACCCAGCCTGCTAAAGACATGAACTAGCTCTCTGGCAATGGTCTTGGTTGACGTATTGCGCAACGGGATCACTTCCGGGTACCTGGTAGTGTAATCCATTATGACCAGAATATACTGGTGTCCCCTGGCAGACTTCATTAAGGGTCCAACCAAATCCATCGCTATTCTTTCAAACGGCACCTCTATAATAGGCAATGGAACTAGTGGACCCTTAAAATGTGGCCTGGGAGCATGATACTGACACTCAGGGTAGGAGGCGCAAAAGTCAGACACCTCTTTATGAAGCCCGGGCCAGAAAAACCTCTGCATTATTCGCTCAGTGGTTTTCTCTACCCCTAGATGGCCTGCCGTTATATGACTATGGGCCAGATCCAACACTGTTCTTCTGTAGGCTTTGGGAACTATTAGTTGTTCCACAATATCTTCCCCCTTCTTAGTCACCTGATATAACAAATCCTGACACATTGCCATGTGGGGATAGGACAAAGGACTATCAGGGTCTACGGGTTTACCATCAACTACTTTTACATTCTCCCTGGCTTTTACCAAAGTAGGGTCATTCAACTGCTCCACGGCAAGGACCTCTCTTCTGACCTCTAAATCAGGCAGACGATCACCTGGCCCAACAACACTTCCCACCTCAATGGGAGGCACATCAGTTGGTGGGCCACCGTCACGCTCCGCATTCTCTAGTTCGCCAACCATAGTAGAAAAAGGGAATAACTCTGACTCCGAAGAAACTCTCTCCTCCACTACATCAACAACCTTCTCAAATGGATTGGGGTTGTTCACCTCTGGAACAAAACGGCTTTCCCACAACTTCCAGAAGTGAGCAAAGTCTCTCCCCAATATTGCATCGTACACCAGACCACGCACCAAACCCACAGAAACTATAGCAGAGCCACATGGTGTCTCGATGTTCACCTCGGCCGTAACATAATATCGAGTATCCCCATGTATGCAGGTCACACCAACAGTTTTCCCCTTACGCCTCAAGGGGTTCACCAGCTCAGCTTTTATAAGTGTCACCAAGCTACCAGAGTCTAACAGTGCCTCTACTCGGTTGCCATCTACAGTGAGTACACACATGTGCTTATCAGTCTCAGCCTGCCGGTCAGCCATAAAGGCTGTCTGTGCAAAGAAAGACCCCCTGCGGTAGACATGAGCAGTATCACATTGCATAGGTTCAGTTGTAAGTGAACAATTAGCGGCAATATGGCCGAAGCCACCACATCGGAAACACTGAGTCATATTAATGTCTAGTCGTTTACGGGGCAAGATCCTTCATGGCCTGGCAGGCCTGTCTCCAGGTTCTACACCCTCAGTCTTAGGTACATTCCACCGCCCAGCACCCTTCTGCCCTGGAACAGTCTTACCAGTGTCTGTGGGAGTTCGCCGGTGCGCCATCGGGGCTCGGTGGGGCATACTCATCAGCTCCTCAGCCGCCACATACCTCTCCACCAGCTCGACCAACTGGTCCGTGGACTTAGGGTCTGCATGGCTCACCCACTTGCGCAGAGTCACAGGTAATGATCGCAGGTACCGGTCCATCATGACCCTTTCCACGATCTGTGGTCCTGTCAGCATCTCGGGCTGTAGCCATTTTGAGGACAGATGGACAAGGTCATGCATCTGTGAACGTGGAGGCTTGTCGCTATGGAACTCCCAGCGGTGGACCCGTTGGGCACGAACAAAGGTGGTGACTCCCAAGCGAGTTAGGATCTCCTGTTTTAGTTTTTTATAGTCCTTGGCATCAGCCAGGCATAAGTCGAAATAGGCCTTTTGTGGCTCCCCAGACAAAAAATGTGCCACCAGACTTGCCCACTGCTCCTTGGGCCAACTCTCCCTTTCGGCCGTTCTTTCAAATGCAGTGAGATAGGCCTCCACATCATCGCCCAAAGTCATCTTTTGGAGGAAGTGACTGGCTCGTACGGAGTGAGTGGGGGTGGGAGGACCAGGAGTAACCTCTCTGGGCCGGGCGACCAGGTGCTGTACCACCTCTCTTATGGCCTGGCTGTTTACCGCTAAGGCCTGGCGGGTTTCCTCAATGGCAACCTGTTGAAGTCTGTTAGTCTCCTGCTGAGCTCTGGTAGATTCCTGCTGAAGTTTGTTTGTCTCCTGCTGAGCTGTTGTAGCTTGGAGCAAGGCCTTAATAATGTCCTCCATTTTGTTCTGGGGTGTAGGCTGGAAGCTGAACCTTGCCTCTCTGAGCATTGGTGCAGCAGCTCCCCCTTCGGCCAGTTTTTTTGTGTAAGCTGCCTGATCAGAGTTAAAAGTTCCGATCGCGGCAGCGAAAGCCTGGAGAGGGGTGTGAGTGAAGGGCTGGCTGTGCGGCCGCCGGCCACCAAAGGCACCAGCCCAGTGGGACCTTGCCCGGAGTCCTGGTGGCAGGTGGCCGGGGTTCATTAGGAGATTGTGGCTGGGGATAGTGTGTGGGGGCCTCTTATCCGTGGGGGCCCCAGGACGACTGCCCCTGTCGCCCCGCTTATAATCCGGCCTGATGGCA
Organism: Taudactylus pleione; assembly: GCA_031769625.1. Lineage (NCBI taxonomy): Eukaryota > Metazoa > Chordata > Amphibia > Anura > Myobatrachidae > Taudactylus > Taudactylus pleione. The sequence goes on along the minus strand of JAUIMM010000222.1, from coordinate 3,964,385 downwards.
AAAGACACTAAAGTATGCAACTGAGACCAAGGCTGAGACCATGTATGTATGTAGGTGTCATGTTGTGGCCTAAGATTGGCCGTTACTCACCCAGCACTGGCTTCACCTGATCCCTTGGTGGTCAGATGTTAGATACAGTGGCGAGTGACGCTGCATCCATGACAGTCTGCATCACCTGACTACCCTTTACCCAATGGTAGCATGGCAGTGGTCAGCTGACGCTGTCCACTAATGCTCTGCTACCACAGGGTATAAAGCTAGTTTACGGACAGCATAAGTTGCCTGTGCAACATTGTCGCTACCTTGTGTTTACGTGCCATCATATCGTTCCAGGTTCCCGTATCATCATTCCCTTGAGTCTCTATGTGTCTGTCACAGCGCCGCTAAATCCAGGTCCCTCTTACCTGGTCCGGTGATGCTGGACTCTGGGCTGGCGTGGGACAGCGGGCGGGAGATCCCCTGTGCCCGCTGTCAGCTGTGCTCTCTTTCCTCCTCTGGCAGCTGTGTGCAGGCGGCCGCGGCGTCCATAGGAGCGTGTGCGCCACTCTGCATAGGATTTAAAGGGACATGCACACAATTTAGGGTAACCTCAGAATTCGCCAAAATCAAGCACTGCCTATTTAAGGAAGTATAGGAGACCATTCCTGTGCCAGAGTATAGGATCATTTACCATTCTCCAGTGTTCCCGTGATATTCCATTACCTGTTCCTGACCTTGGCTTCGTTTGTGACTCTGATTTCGCCTGACCCCTGGAACTGCATCTGATATCTGGTTTTGACTTCGGCAATTCCCTGTGACCTGTTTACGCCTGCGCCCTGGTACTGTCTAGTCCATTTGGTTCTGACCCGGCCTGTCAACTAAGCTATACATCTCCTCCACTGCATCCAGAGTTCACCAGCAAATGTATAAGAGAACCTATCCTGAGGGCCACGACCTGTGTGTCAGATGCAGCCAAGTCCATACCTTCTTGTGAGGGTCCCTGGTGAATCCATCCAAGAACTGTGACAGAATACTCTGGTCCAAAATACATGGATGCTACTGTAATTCATCACCACGAGACCTGCTCGAGAACTTACTTGCTAGAGTTGGGACAAAAGTGGCTTATATAATATCGCTATTGTCAGGTCAAGTGTTGGCTTGGGCCTCTCCATTGTGGGAAAGTAATGATCTGCTTCTCAACAACAGTGCAAAGTTTCTGAGCACCTTTCAGAAAGTCTTTGATGAGGGCGAGTGTCTTCTGCAGGATCGGCTATTTTGCAGCTGAAATAGGGAAACCAATCTGCAGGACAGTATGCCATGCAGTTCTGAACCCTTGCATCTGAGTTGGGGTGGAATAATGAAGCCCTGGTTGCCGAATTTATGCAGGGGCTGTCAGATCAAATTAAAAATGTCTTTGCATCAAGGGAATTGCTGATTTCCTTGGACAACTTAATCTCCTTATTTATCCGAGTAGATCTGCGCCAGAGAGAGAGAGCACGTGAAAAGGAACAATCTTGCCGCTTTACTTTTAAGCTTGCTCCACATTTCATGGCACCTACTGAGCTCCCAGAGGAACCCATGCAGATCGGAAAGTCTTGCCTTCCTGCTGCAGAAAGGGATAGGAGGTTTAAAAAAAAAACTTTGTTTGTACTGTGGTGAACCAGGTCATCTTCTCTCTGGCTGTCCCAAGCGTCCGGGAAACGAAAAGGCCTAACTGATCAAGGGGTGGTTAGGTTAGGTGAGTTTCAATACACCCCAAAAAACAGTGTCACATCCCAGTTTTCCATCGATGTAACTCTGGTCGTGGAAAATTCTTCTGAAGTCATCAAGACCTTCTTAGATTCGGGTGCCGATGGCAATTTCATTACGGCTAAGAAGGTCCAAGAGTTAAAGATTGTGAGTATGCCGCTGCAAAACCCCCTTTGCATCATTGGAGTGGATGGTAACAAACTTTATACGGCTACCATTCATTTGCGGGCAACCAAAGTCACCATGTAAGTAGGGGCTCTTCATCGAGGATTGATAACATTCTATATTCTTCCATCAGCTGAGAGTCCGATCATTCTATTCCATCAGCTGAGAGTCCGATCATTCTAGGTCTTCAATGGCTCTGCAAGCATGCTCTTGTTCTAGATTGGAAGTAACCTCAAATCCTCTTGTGGGGTTCCCAATGCCATGGGTCCTGTTTATCAGCTGTTAAACATCCACACCATGTCATGCTAAGCTCAGTCATCTCTCCGGAAGACCAACTTCCAGTTCCATATCAAACCTTTAGAGACGTGTTCATTAAAAGGCCGCAGAGGCGCTTTCTGCTCATCGGGAGTGGGATTGTGCTATAGACCTACTAATTGGGAAGGTGCCACCCCGTGGAAGAATTTTTCCCCTTTCGCTTCCAGAATCCCAGGCTGTAACCGAATATGTTAAGGAAAATCTAGAGCGAGGGTTTATCAGGGAGTCTAAATAACCCGCTGGAGCTGGCCTGTTCTTTGTCAAGAAGAAGGATGGAGGTTTGAGACCATGTATCAATTTCCGGGGCTTGAATGCAATTACCATTAAGGACCGGTATCCTCTACCGCTGATTTCTGAACTTTTTGACTGAATAAATGGGGCAAAAATTTTCACTAAGCTGGTTCTGCGTGGGGCTTACAACCTAATCAGAATCTGGTCAGGAGACGAGTGGAAGACGGCCTTTAACACTTGTGACAGCCACTATAAGTACTTAGTCATTCCCTTTGGATTAAGTAACGCCCCAACTGTTTTCCAAAAATACATGCACCATATCTTCCGGGACCTGTTATACAAGTACATGGTGGTATATCTGGACGATATCCTGATATTTTCAGAGGATATGGGAAGTCATTGCCAACATGTGTGTGAGGTACTGTCTTGACTTCTGGCTTACCAGCTCTTTTGCAAGCTTTAGAAATGCTCCTTCGAGTAAAAAGAGTGAAAATTTTTGGGATACATCATTTCGGGTTCCTGTCTTAGCATGGATTCAGAGAAGCTTGCTACCATTGTAAACTGTCCCCATCCAGTCGGGTTGAAAGCTATTCAATGTTTCCTGGGGTTTTGCAATTTCTTCTGCCAGTTCATGAGGAATTATTCGTGCATCGCAGCACCCATCACTGCTCTTACCAAAAAGGGTCAAGACACTCGGGTATGGCTACCTGAGGCAGAGGAAGCATTCAGCCAATTGAAGCAATGCTTCCTTTCAGCGCCTAGTCTGAAGCAACCAAATTGTGATTTACCTTTTTTTTGGAGGTGGACGCTTCCACGGTTGGTGTGGGAGCAGTGCTGTCACAGAGGGATAAATTAAACAAGTGGTACCCCTGTGGGCTCTTCTCCCAGAAGTTCTCTGCGCCAGAAAGAAACTATGCTGTCGGAGATAAGGAACTGCTGGCTATCAAGTTGGCTCTCCAAGAATGGCGGTACTTGTTGGAGGGAGCTAAATTTCCAGTGACAGTATATACTGATCATAAGAACTTGATGTATCTCAAGACGGCCCATTGTCTAAATTACCGTTAGCCTAGATGGTCATTGTTTTTTGATCGGTTCAATCTTGTGATTATCTACCGGCCGGGTAATAAGAATGTCAAGGCCGATGCACTGTCTCGAGCATTCAGTTCTGCTGAAATGGAGGAATTAAAGGAAGACAAGGCCATCCTAAACCCTGTCTGCTTTGTAGCTTTGTCCAACAAGGGCAAGATTCTGCCGGGGAATACATTTGTAGCACCTGAATTCCGGTCCAAGTTGCTTCAGTGGGCATATTCTTCACGTTTTAGTGGGCATGCCGGAGTCAACAGAACACTGGAATTAATCCTCAGGGGGTATTGGTGGCCGACGGTCCGTCAAGATGTTAAGAATTTTGTGGCAGCCTGTCCTATATGTGCTCAGCACAAGATCCCCCTGCACTCACCATCAGGCCCTTTGTTGTCACTTCCAGTGCCTGATTGTCCTTGGTCTCACATTTCCATGGACTTCAAGATGGATCTACCTTCATGCCAAGGGTTCAATACTATTCTGGTGGTGGTGGATAGATTCTCCAAAGTGGCTCACTTTGTTCCATTAAAATGACTACCCTCAGCACCTAAGTTGGCGGAACTGTTTATTGGAGAGATCTTTAGGTTGCATGGGTTTCCTAAAGATATTGTTACTGATCGAGGGGTACAGTTTACCTCTGGATTCTGGTGAGCATTATGCAAGTGCTTTGGCGGTAATTTGAGCATCTCTTCAGCTTACCATCCATAGAGTAATGGCCAGACGGAGCGAGTAAACCAAGAATTAATAAATAATCTATAAAAACAGATTAAATGCGCTCTAAACCCTTATCACAATGATATGTGGCAAATATCAGTGTAGGAATATCGGCAAGTATGGGCGTGTATGTAAATTATGAAGTCAAGCTGCAGTATAATAAAGATTTTACTGAATTAAGCAATGCTACACAATATCATAAAATGGTATACATACACTAAATAAAAATAATAAATCAATTAAATGAAAAGTCCAATAGGATATTTGTATAATGGTGCTGAAAGTATGAGCACTGCCGTGTTCAAATATTCATGAGAGTGATGTCAAGAATAAATTGACCAATAGCAGTCAAAGGGCCTGATTCAGACCCACTCGCGAGCGGCTGTCCGCTCGCAAGTGGGTCGATGTTATGGACTGAGCATGCGCACGACGGAGGGAGCTCCGTCGTGCGCATGCGCCAGACGCGACGAGCGAAGGAAAGTCCTTCGCTCGTTGTGTCCGATCAAAGGGGGCGTGCTGTCAATGTTGATTGACAGCACGCCCCCTTTGGTGGGCGTGCCGGGGGCGCCTCCCGTCAGAAGCCGGCCCACTGACATCACTAGTGATGTCAGTGGGAGTGATTATGGCTCTGATAGAGCCAAAATCACTCCGGAGCTTGCGGTTGAAAACCTCAACCGCAGGCTCCGGCTCGCAAATTCGATGGTCGCGATGGTCTCGACCATCGCGACCATCACAATGCACGCTCGTATAGCCTGTGGGTGGTGACCCACAGCTATACGAGCGTCCAGGAGGACGCTCCATGAAAATGGAGGCCGGCCCTCATTCAGAGCGTGCGCTCTGCTCAGAGCGTCCGGCTCTGAATGAGGGCCAAAGTCCAGAAACTATGCAATATTGCAGTCAAAGTCCAGAAACTATGCAATATTGAGTATTAAATCAATGCTAACTATCCACAGATGTGGAATATGGGAAGTTTGGAAAAAATGAAAGTATAAGGAAAAAATACACAAATAGGAAAAAAAAAAAATAAAAAAAAAAATTGTCAAGTTCAAAGTTTGAGTTAATTGTGAAAGCGAGGACCGGAGACCCTGGAGCTCGTAGACAGGAGTGATAAGTAGCATGGAGGTGTATGTGTTGGTGTGGCGTTCCGCAACAGGTGCTGATGATGATGGTGTTCCTGGGGTAAGTAGTACAGAGGGCTGCTGGAGTGTATGGAGGTGTGGTGCCAATTCCATGTATAGCAATGGGAGAGCATGACTGAGTTAGCCTGGGGTCACCAGGCAACCTCCGGCACGTCCCGTCGGCTGACAGCTGGGTGTGCAGAGGGAAGGGGAGAAACGTTTGTGGTACAGTGGACCAGACGCCGTAGTCCCCTGCTCGACTGTGGACTCACTTCCTAGGGACTCGGCAGTGTACGCTCTTCCCCTAGCCGGCTTGCTGCAGTCACTCTCTTCCTCTCATCGTCACTTTCTTCCGTGTCCTTGAGCGAGTGAAGTGGCTCGTCAGGTGCCACTGGAGCAGATAATCACAGGATGAACTTCCGGTTCCTTGCTTGGTGGCAGAGTGTGGCCAATGTGTTTTGACCCATGTGTGGGGTCTTCCTCTGGGCAGAATTAATGAAGTGACTGTGTCTCAGGGTTACTTAAGTTCAATCACCCTGGGCATGTCTCATCACGGATTGGTGGATGGGGGTTGGGGCATGGTAAGAGATTTAATATGCCTTGCGAAACCATAGGCTCCTTCGTGCGCATGCGTGAGACCCGCTACGACCGACAGCGCCAGTCATAGCGGGTCCCTTTCCAAAGGGGGCGAGCTGTCGATGTTGATTGACAGCTCACCCCATTTGGAAGGCGGGCCGGGGGGGTGGCTGCCCAAATGGAGGGAATGTTCCAATGGGAATGCCTGCCATTTGGGTGAGGCCCCACTGACATCACTAGTGATGTCAGTGGAGAGCTTCCTGCTCTGACAGAGCCAGAAGCTCTCCGGGGCTTACGACAAGTGAGACCCTACCCTAGGGTCTCGTTGTAAGCCCCGATGGTCGCTGTGGTCTATGACCATCACGACCATCACCCTAGCAGTTGTTAGAGCTGTGGGTGTAAACCCACAGCCTAACGACCGAAACAGAGGTGGCCGGTCAGGATGCAAGCGGCCGCCCAGTTTCTGAGCGACCGCTTGCATCCTCCGACCGCCTCTGAATCAGGCCCTGAATCTCTAGCCCTTTTTAAAGCTAATATATACATAACTTTACAGATACTGGGTCCAATACCCAGACTCTTCTTGAACACCAGATTCAAGGACGCAGCACATTTATACTATACCTATCAAGATGTTATTTATTGATCATAATGTTTATTTTTATTTTTTATTTTACAGTTTCATTTTATTTTAAAGATATAGGGAGGGTGTAGATTTAATAAGCACCTTATGATTAAGCACACAGGCCCTTGTTGGTCATTTGCAGATTGCACACCAGGAGGCCAGTTAGTAATCAACAGTTTTGCTTTAAACATGCATTTAAATTCCAACTTAAAATTACAATTTGTTTTACTACAACATGTATCATTATACCTTGTATGTATGCTGATTAAATATCCACAGATCTTGTAACCATATATTGGCAGGGCTTATCACTTTAAAAGAATTGGTGAACATCTGGTATGTCTATGACCATGCTTTCACTATTCACTTATACCAGATTTTGAGATTTACTGATTGACATTTCATCCAGCCTATGCTTTCGCAAGGCAGATTAAATCTCTTACTATGCCCCACCCCCCCACCCCCCATCCACCAAACTGTGATGAGACATGCCCAGGGTGATTGAACTTACAGTAAGTAACCCTGAGACACAGTCACTTCATTAATTCTGCCCTGAGGTAGACCCCACGTGGGTAGAAACACGTTGGCCACACTCTGCCACCAAGCAAGGAACCAGAAGTTTACCCTGTGACTATCTGCTCCAGCGGCACCTGACGAGCCGCTTCACCCACCCGAGGACACAGAAGAAAGTGACGACGAGAGGAAGAGAGCAACTGCAATAAGCCGGCTAGGGGAAGAGCGGACCCTGTCGAGTCCCTAGGAGGTGAGTCCACAGTCGTGGAGGAGAGTACGGCGTCTGGTCCACTGTACCACAACCATTTCTCCCTCTCCATCTGCACACCCAGCTGTCAGCCGACGGGACGCGCCGGAGGTTGCCTGGTGACCCTTGGCTAACTCCGTCACGCGCTCCCACGGCTATACACGGGATTGGCACCACACCTCCATACACTCCAGCAGTCCTCCGTACTACTTACCCCGGGAACACCATCATCATCAGCACCTGTTGCAACCCAGCAGCATTCATCTGCAGTCAAAGTGCGGGACGCCGCACCAACACATACACCTCCATGCTACTTATCGCTCCTGTCTACGAGCTCCAAGGTCTCCGGTCCTCGCTTTCACAATTAACTCAAACTTTGAACTTGACAATTTTGATTTTTTATGTTTGATTTTTTATTTTTCCTATTTGTGCATTTTTTCCTTTTACTTTCATTTTTTCCAAACTTCCCATAATCCACATCTGTGGAAAGTTAGCATTGATTTAATACTCAATATTACATGGACTGTGACTGCAATATTGCATAGTTTGTGGACTTTGACTGCTATTGGTCAATTTATTCTGGACATCACTCTCATGAATATTTGAACATGGCAGTGTTCATACTTTCAGCATTATACGTGTTACAATCTTAATATCCGATTGGACTTTTCATTTAATTGATTTATTATTTTTTACTCAGTGTATGTATACCATTTTATGATATTGTGTAGCATTGCTTAATTCAGTAAAATCTTTATTATACTGCAGCTTGACATCAAAATTTACATACACACCCATACTTGCCGATATTCTTACACCAATATTTGCCACATATCATTGTGATAAGGGTTTAAAGCGCATTTAATCTGTTTTATAGATTATTTATTTATTCTCATTCTAGGAGGCTAGACACCCTTCTATAAGTTCAGCTCACCACCCTCATTTAGATCAAGTCCAGTGCGCATTATCTCTTCATCGTTTCTCTATTATAAACCAAGAATTAGAAAAGTTTATTCGGATGTATGTTTCTGCCAATCAAAATAATTGGGTTTCTCTGTTACCTTGGGCTGAGTTTGCCCACAATAATTTGTACCATGAAGCATCGAGACATTCTCCCTTCTTTATCCAGTACGGTCTGCACCCACTGTTACCCGAGTTACCAGGTCTTCAGTCAGTACCACTTCCAGCTGTGCATGGTACAGTGAATCGGTTTTGCAATAATTGGAAGGAGGTAAAGAAAAATTTGTACAAAGCCTCTTCAAGGTATCAATTTTTTGCAGACAGGAAGAGGAGGCAGGGCCCGTTGTTGAGTCCTGCTGATAAAGTCTGGCTCGCAACCAAGCATCTGAGATTAAAAGTTCCTACTATGAAGTTTGCTCCCAGGAACATCGGCCCTTTTCAAATTCTTCAAGTGATCAATCCAGTGGCATTCCGTTTGAAATTACCAGGTACACTTAGGATACCTAATGTGTTTCAAATATCTCTCCTGAAGCCTCTGGTGCTTACTTGTTTCTCTACACCTTGCAGTCCTCCTCCTGCAATTTTAGTAGATCATCAAGAGGAGTATGAGGTGAAGCAAATTCTGGACTCCAGGTTTTCAAGGGGATCAGTACAGTTCCGGGTAGATTGGAAGGTTATGGCCCAGAAGAACGGTGTTGGGTCAAGGCCTCAGACATTCATGCACCTCAACTACTGAAAAAATTCCATCAGAGGTTTCCCTGACAGGCCATTTGTGGGGTGTTCGGTGCCCACCCCTAGAAGGGGGGGTAAAGTCACAGCGCCACCGAATCCAGGTCCCTCTTACCTGGTCCGGCAACGCTGGACTCCGGGCTGGCGTGGGACAGCTTGCAGGAGATCACCTGTGCCCGCTGTCAGCTGAACTCCCTATCCTCCTCCGGCGGCTGTGTGCAGGCAGCCGCAGCGTCCATAGGAGTGTGCATGCTGCGCTGCATAGGATTTAAAGGGACATGCACACAATTTAGGGTAACCTCAGAAGGGGCCAAAATCAAGCACTGCCTATTTAAGGAAGTCTAGGAGAGCATTCCTGTGCTAGAGTATAGGATCATTTACCATACTCCAGCATTCCTGTGATATTCCATTACCTGTTCCTGACCTTGGATTTGTTTGTGACTCTGATTTTGCCTGTCCCTTGGTACTGCATCTGATATCTGGTTTTGACTTCGGCTATTCCCTGTGACCTATTTACGCCTGCTCCCTAGTACCTAGTCCATTTGGTTCTGACCTGGCCTGTCGACTAAGCTATACATCTCCTCCACTGCATCCAGAGTTTATCAGCACGTGAATAAGGGAACCTATCCTGAGGGCCGCGACCTGTGTGTCGTATGCAGCCAAGTCCATACCTTCTTGCGAGGGTCCCTGGTGAATACCGCCGGCACATTAGATTCCGTGCCTTGGGCATAGGTCTAGCCAACTCCCTAAATATGGGGCTCATCCATAATCCATCAGAGAACTGTGACAGTGTCATCTCCTTGTGCAACAGTGCATCCGAACATCTTGCCTGTGTGCTATAAAAGTGCCAAATCCTTTTGCAACAGTGCATCTGAACATCTTGCCTGTGTGCTATACAAGTGTCATCTTATTGTGCAACAGTGCATTAGAACACCTTGCCTGAGTGCTTACAAGTGCAATCTCCTAGTGCAGCAGTGCGTCCAAACACCGCACCTGTGGGCAGTTACAAGTACCACCTTTTGATACAGCAGTGCATTAAAGACATAGCATCTATGTGTGGTTACAATTGCCACTTTTTAGTGCAGCAGTGCATCAAAAACCCATCACTTGAGTGCAACTTCAAATACCAATTCCTAGTGCAGCTGTACTTCTTCTTGAAGTACTCTTTTTGGGCCACTGTTGTATTTTCTCCATTCCCATGGGTATTGGATACCTGACCAAAGGACCGCGACCTGCCTGTTGAGTGCAGCTTAAACCCATATCATGCTAGGAGTGGTCACTTGTGAACACCTCTCAGTAGGTTAGATTCTGCACCCTTGGTCAGGTCTTGTCAACGTCCGGTATTCATGGATGAGGAGATCTTATATACAGGCCCCAAGCCTCCGATAACTCCCTCAGCCTGGGATCTCAGCTTCCATCCCTTCTACAGGCGATTCCTCAAAGTCAAACATGACAGTTTGCTCATGCCCAATGGAAGCTACTGGTTTCCAGGTGGCGGGGGCATTACAAGACCTTGCCTCATGCATGGATCAGCAGGAAGTGGCTCAACATCAGGTTTGTCATTACTTTCAAGAAGTCTCTGGACAATTACTGTCTATACAGATGACTTGGATATGCTCCTCCCTTCTCCCACTATGGTTGCACCATCTAATCCTCCAGTTCAATCTCCGGCTCCTGGCGGTTCTAAGTCCCGTTTTCAGCAGGCATCTCCTGAGTGCTTTGATGGGAACCCTCGTCAATGCAGGGGTTTCATCAACCAATGCGAAATTCAGTTTGAATGTTTGCAGCAGAATTTCCCTATGCCTAGGTCGAAGGTAGCGTACATTATCTCTATGTTAACTGGAAACGCTTTGGACTGGGTGTCTCCACTATGAGAAATAGCAGATCCACTAGTGTCCAATTATAACACTTTCATTTCTACCTTAAAATTTTTTTTTGATGAGCCTGGTCGCACTGCTTCAGCTTCTTCTGACCTCCTTCAAGTCCGTCAAGGAACCCGTACTGTAGGACAGTACATGGTTCAATTCCAGACCATTTCCTCAGAATAAAAGTGGAAATAAGAGGCCCTTAAGGCAGCTTTTCTTCATGGTCTGAAAGAATGAAGGATGAACTAGCCTCTCGATACCTCCAAGAGTCTTTTGCTGAGGTAATTTTGCTTTGCATAAAAACTGACCTATGACACAGAGAACATTTTGCCAGCAGGGGTCGAGTAGACTGGTTTCAAGATTGATCACCCTTGGATGTTCGTCCTTGGTCTCCTACCATCAGTAGGAAAGAACCTATGCAAGTCAATAGATCTCGTCTAACCACTGCTTAATGAACCCATCGGTTCCAAAACAGGCTTTGTCTCTATTGTGCCACCCCAGATCATGGCATTAAGAAATGTCCTCTACTTTCAGGAAACGCAAGACCCTAACCACTTCTGGGAGTGTCCAGTTAGGGGTATTGATAAAGCTATCCCCTTTAATGGACAGTTTTTTTGCAGTGTATCTTTTCTATGAGGCGAAGACAAAGGAGCTGAAGGCCTTAGTTGATTCTGGAGCATCTAGGAACTTTATTTTGGAGTCCTTGGCACACTCTCTGGGTATACTGGTCAATCCTCTTCCCAGCAAACTCTGGAGTGGATGACAGTGTCATTTTGGGGAATCCAATTCCGTTTATTACACAACCAGTGTCACTTCAAATTGGCTGTCTTCATCAAGAGAAGCTGGAATTCCTTGTCCTTCCCAGATCCTCTTATGAATTAGTCCTTGGGTTACCGTAGTTATAAAAACACAATCCTACGTTGAACTGGTCCACTATGCAAGTCCTTGCTTGGAGTCAAGACTGTTTTCACCAGTGTCTATCCCATGTGGTACCTGTACACACCTATCAAATTTCTGCAAAATCTTCTCCAGATCCCCATTAACCAGAAGCATACCTGGACTTTGCTGATGTATTTAATGAGCATTCTGCGGATATATTGCCTCCCCATTGCTCTTCAGTTTGCGGCATTGACCTCATTCCGGGAAAAATGCCTCCTCGAGGTTGTGTCTACCCCCGTTCTGTACCCAAGATGGCAGCCATGTCAGAATACATTAGGGAGAATCTCTCCAAGGGATTAACCTGACCATTTTCTTCTCCGGCATGAGCCAGTTTCTTCTTTGTTGAAATGAAGGACGGTAGGCTCAGACCCTGCATCGACTACAGAGGACTCAATGCTATAACTGTTAAAAAACGGAATCCATTACCCCTCATCTCTGAACTTTTTGATAAAGTACATGGAGCCTGTATATTCACCAAGTTGGATCTCAGAGGGACTTATAATTTGATCCGTATTAAGTCCGGAGATGAATGGAAGACCGCGTTCAATACTCGTAACGGTCATTTTGAATATTTGGTGATGCCATTTGGCCGAAGTAATGCTCCAGCAGTCTTCCAGGGATATGTCAAAGATATTTTTAGAGACATCCTCTACAAGTTTGTTGTAGTCTATCTCGATGACATTTACATTTTTTCTAAGGACTTACAGAGTCACTGGCAGCATGTCAAAGAAGTCTTGTCCCATCTTCATGACCAAGTCTCTATGGGAAAATTTCCAAATGTCTCTTCGAGCAGCCATCCATTCCGTTACTGGGACACATAATTTCTGGGATTTTTTTACAGATGGACCCAGACAAATTAAAAGCCATTCAAGAATGGCCCCAAATAACCTCCTTAAAACTATCCACCATTTTTTTGCCTTCTCTAATTATTATAGAAGATTTATTTTAAACATCTCTAGGGTGGTTGTTCCCATTACAGCTCTCACTAAAAAAGGTTTGAATACATCCCGCTGATCACCCGCAGCTATTGCTGCTTTTCAAAATCTCAAAACAGCCTTTTCTTCAGCTCTGATTCTGTGACACCCACAACTGGATAACCTTTAACTCTGGATTTGGACACTTCCACTGTGTGTGGGAGCATTGCTATTTCAAACTGCTGATGACGGGAAGAATCACCCTTGTGGATTTTTCTCTTGTAAGTTCTCACCGGTGGAGAATAATTATGCCATTGGAGATCAGGAGCTACAGGCCATGCGCTTAGCCTTGGAAGAATGAAGACACCTGTTGGAGGGGGCGAGATTTCCAATTACCATCATCATAGATCACAAGAACCTGGTTTACCTTAAGAATGCCCATGGCCTGAGTGCTAGACAGGCTGGCTGGTCCCTCTTCTTTTCCTGGTTTGATTTCAAGCTTCAATTTTGACCTGGAGTCCTCATTTAAAAGGCTAATGCTCTCTCTCGATCCTTTCTGTTGCCTTCAGAAGAAGAGGATCAACCACAAGTCCAGACGATATTGAATCCTCTTGTCTTTGTGCCCACTCAAATCCTTTCTCTACCTCCTGGAAACATTTTTATAGTTCCCCAATTACAGGAAAAATTGTTGACGTGGTCCTATGCTTCTCTCTTTGCCAGTCACTCGGGCATTCTCAAAACATTCAAGTTTCTACAACGTTCATACTGTTGACCCATTATGGGGGAGGATGTTTGAAAGTTTATTGTATCCTGTGCCAAATGTGCTCAACATAAGTCCAGTAGTCACAAATTTGTTGGTACACTGCACCCTCTACCTGTGCCGGACACCCCTTGGACTCATCTCTCGATGGACTTTATTTCCGAAGTGCCACCCTCCAAGGGTCACAATACCATTTGGGTTGTGGTTGACCGGTTTTCAAAATTGGCCCATTTTATCCCTTTAATCAGTCTTCATTCTGCTCCTTAGTTAGCATAGGTATCTATTCGAGAAGTCTTTCGACTTCATGGCTTGCCTAAAGAAATTATATCTGACCATGGGGTTCAGTTTGTGACAAAGTTTTGGAGGGTCCTCTGTGTTTCCTGTGGGATTAAATAAAAATTCTCATCGGCCTACCACCCTCAGACCAATGGCCAATGACCAGGAGTTGGAGAAATACATCAGGCTCCCTGTGTCCTCTTCACAGGACAATTAGATTTATCTTTTACCTTGGGCAGAGTTTGCTCTCAACTTCAGTTACCATTCCTCATCTAATACCACTCCATTCTTAGCGGTATACAGCAAACACCCATGAGTGCCTAACTTCCAGGAATTACCACCTTTGGAGGTTCTTGCAGTTACAAGTCTGATGGAGTCTTTCTCAACATTATGGAAGGAGATTCATTGCTCCTTAAAAAAAGCTTCTAATAGCTACAAAAAATGTGCGGACTGGAAACGTCTTGCTGTTCCTTTTATGACGGTCGGATACAGGGTGTGGCTTTCTTCAAAGAACATTCGAAGGTTCCTAGTATGAAATTTGCTCCTCGCTTCATTGAACCATACCACATCCTCAAAGTCATCAATCCTGTGGTTTATAAATTGTAGCTAACTCCACAGTTGAGAATTTCTAATACTTTTCATGTCTCATTGTTACATCCACTGGTTCTTAATAGATTCAAACATTCTCATCCAAAGACTCATCCAGTTCAAACAAGTTGAGTTTGAGGCTGAAAAGATCCTTGATTCCCAGCATCGAGTTGGCGCTCTGCGGTATCTTATTGATTGGAAAGGGTATGGCCCTGAAGAACAGATTGGATCAAGGCCTCTGACGTTCATGCTCCTCTTCTGGATTGAGCTTTCCACAGAGGAGAGGGTACTGTCAGGTTGTAGCCTAGGATTGGCTGTTACACACCCCAGCACCAGCTTCCCATGATCCCTCCGGTGGTCAGACGTCAGGTGCGGTGGCAAGCATCATACTTAGAGCCATGTGGACATCCATGAGCTGTGCCATGCCTTGGTTACTGCTGTTGCCGTCATGGATGCATCCATGACAGTCTGCATCTCCAGACTACCCTTTACTCATATGTAGCATGGCAGTGGTCAGCTGGCGCTGTCCACCAATGATCTGTATATGGTATAAAGCTAGTCTCCGGACAGCAGGAAGTTGCCTGAGCAACATTGTAGCTACCTTGTGTATACTTGCTGTCACCTCGTTCCAGGTACCCATATGGTCATTCCCTTGAGTCTCTATGTGTCATCTCCTTGTGCAACAGTGCGTCCGAAAATATTTGCCTGTGTGCCATATAAGTGTCATCTGTGCAACAGTGCATTAGAACACCTTTCCTGAGTGCTTTACAAATGCTATATCCTAGTGCAGCAGTGCATCCAAACACCTGTGGGCAGTTACAAGTGCCACCTCCTGATGCAGCAGTGCATTAAAGACATAGTGTCTATGTATAGTTAAAAGCGCCAACTCTTGGTGCAGCAGTGCGTCAAAAACCCATCACTTGTGTACAACTTCAAATACCAATTCCTAGTGCAGCTGTACTTCTTCTTGAAGTGCTCTTCTTGTATTTTCTCCATTCCCGTGGGTATCGGATACCTGACCAAAGGACCACGACCTGCCTGTTGGGTGCAGCTTAAACCCATATCCCGCTTGAAGGGGTCATTGGTGATCACCTCTCAAAAGGTTAAATTCTGCACCCTTGGTCAGGTCTTGTCAAAGTCCGGTATTCGTGGATGAGGAGATCTTTTAAACAGGCTCCACACCTCCGATACCTCCCTCGGCCCGGGATCTCAGCTTCCATTCCTTCTACAGGAGATTCCTCAAAGTTAAATGTGATAGTAGGTATGTATGTATGGGGCCCATTTATTAAGGATCGCATTTTGCAATGCGATCAGGGCATGCAGTATCGCCCATGATCGCATTGCAAAATGCGATCATACCGGCCGAATGTATGATCCGGCACATGCACGGAGACGGGCTCCGAACAGAGCCCGTCCCTGCGATGTGGCCAGAGCGCATTCCGGGCTGCTGCACATGCGCAGTCCACGCGGACTGCACATGAGCGGCGCCCATTGCCAGCGGAGGGATCTGGAAGATCCCTCCGCCGGCTCAAATGCGGTAAGTGCCCATAGGACACAGCGGCTAACGCTATCTGCAGATGGCGTTAGCTGCTGGGGTCAATATCAGGAATGCGAAGCATTCCCGATATTGATACATTTGGCAGCATCGCATCCCCCATAGAAACCTATGGGGGAGGCGGCTGCCGGCGGCAATGGAGGGATTGCAGCAGGTATCGGAGATACCTGCTGCGGTCCCTCCTTCATACATTCGGGGGGATACTAAGTATTTGAGGTAAACCCCCGAAAACAGGTGTTTTGATAAATGGGCCCCTATGTGAGTATTTTTAACAAAAATGCTTGATAACACTAATCAGTGTTTTTTTAAAAAACAGGTGTGCATCATAGACACATGGAAAACACACAGCTCATTCTGTAGAATCCATCAGTCCAGCATTACAAATAGCTAAACCATAGTAATTTATAAATATTCCTTTTGTTGGGAAATAGGAGTTTGGTTAATATTTTCACAAGACTTTGAGTATACAGTATGTGACTAGAGTTTACAAAACTTCACAGATTTGTTATTGACAGATTTTGTGATTCTAACTCACACTTGGGTAAATTTAATAAGCTTTGAGTTTGTGTTTTTCTGCAATTTTAGGAATTTAGATGCCTATCGATGGCAATAGACCATTGGACTAACTATCAATTATTTAACATACAGCCTCATTCAGATATGTTGAGTCCCTAATGACAGCATATTATTGTTAATTTTCTTGAATTCTAGCGTTTGCATCATGCATTCTACTGAGTGTATTATTTTGATTATCTACAGCTATACATATCCTAGTAATACTTACAGTACATTCATGGCAGACAATACATGGTTTCTCTTCCTCATTTGCCTAAAACACTTTCTATTGGTGATTTTGGGTATCCATTAGCTCAACCTGTGTTTCCTCAAATGCAGCTATAGCACTAAAATATTGCGTTGCATGATGGCAGGCATGGCACTTGTTGTTTATGGTTTCTGTATTGGTGGCTCTAGACTTAGTAGTGTTGGTGGTGAGATTTTAACAAGTCTAATATAATTGTGTCTTCCTCATCTCTATCACCAGGGACTGGAGAGTTGTTGTAGATGTCCACAGGATTTGATAACTGTTGGGAAACTAAAGGCAATTAAAGGGTTGTTGCCAATAGCATGTTAACAGTAGTGCATCATGGTGTGTTTAAAGGCAATTATGTGTTTGTTGCCAATAGATTGTTAACAGTAGTGCATCATGGTGTGTTTAAACCACTTTATGATAATGTACAGGTAGTTAGCCATTAGCAGAAAAGTACACAGCTTTCTAAAAACTTACATAGTAAACTCAATGCAAAAAAAAAGATTTAAAATAATGTAAACTTTAGTCTAGATTTAGCAAACATAAAAAAATAAATATTGCAATTTGTGGGAAAAGTTGCATTTTTTTACATGCCTTTTAAAATCACATTTGATGACCTTTTTTGTGTTATGTTTATAAACAGCTCACCAATTGGCCACACAGGAGCTGGAGTGGATGTCTTTATTGCATCGTTGGTGACCAGAGGAGCTGTATTGTTTTCCTAATGATGATAATCTAGTGTTGGAGGCAGGGCCACAGCCCTTGATGGACCTACACAATAATTTGTATTTATCATTAATATTGTGTAAATGTTTAATGTTGGCACAGATTAGGTACGATATTCCATTGGAGACAATACTGTCACAATACAGGCAGCAGAATTCCAAAAGTCAAATACGAATGACTTTTAGTGAGCTGCCTTTCACTCATCTACCATGATCATCTTGATTTTCCACTTGAAATCATTAACAGCCTGCACCTACTGCATTAATAGCCTGCACCTACTGCATTAACAGCCAGCAGTGTTGGACTGGGGCATGAAGGGCCCACCGGGGGAATGCAGTGATTGGGGCCCATACTTAGAGGTGTGGCCAGCCTCCAGAGGCTGTGGCCAACCTCCACAGAGGCTTGGCTAGCCATAAGAGAGTGCATGGACTGGGCCCCTTTAAAAATGTATGTTTAGTAAATACTGCTAGTGCATGCATAATATTGTACCAGATTATTAACAGCAATGCATTGTAGAAAATAGACCATAGTCCTGTGCAGTATATATAATGTAACATATGTATAATGTATAGTTCAAGCACAGTCTTTAACCTGATTCTTAGAGAAAGGGGAGGGATTCCCCTGTACTCCTGTGGGCCAGTCCGCCCCTGACAGCCAGTACCTAATGCATTAACAGCCTGCACCTACTGCATTAACAGCCTGTATCTACTGCATTAACAGCCTGCGCCTACTGCATTAACAGCCTGCGCCTACTGCATTAACAGCCTACGCCTACTCCATTAACAGCCTGCGCCTACTGCATTGACAGCCTGCACCTACTGCATTAACAGCCTGCACCTACTGCATTAACAGCCTGCACCTACTGCATTAACAGCCAGCACCTACTGCATTAACAGCCTGCACCTACTGCATTAATAGCTTGAACATACTGCATTAACAGCCTGCACCTACTGCATTAACAGCCTGTGCCTACTGCATTAACAGCCTGCACCTACTGCATTAACAGTCTGTGCCTACTGCATTAAGAGCCTGCGCCTACTGCATTAAGAGCCTGCGCCTACTGCATTAACAGCCTGCGCCTACTGCATTAACAGCCTAC
The DNA here is from genome assembly GCA_031769625.1 of Taudactylus pleione. Lineage (NCBI taxonomy): Eukaryota > Metazoa > Chordata > Amphibia > Anura > Myobatrachidae > Taudactylus > Taudactylus pleione. The sequence goes on along the minus strand of JAUIMM010000222.1, from coordinate 3,945,857 downwards.
ACCTACTGCATTAACAGCCTGTAAATACTGCATTAACAGCCTGCACCTACTGCATTAACAGCCTACACCTACTGCATTAACAGCCTGCACCTACTGCATTAACAGCCTGCACCTACTGCATTAACAGCCTGCACCTACTGCATTAACAGCCTGCACCTACTGCATTAACAGCTTGAACATACTGCATTAACAGCCTGCACCTACTGCATTAACAGCCTGTGCCTACTGCATTAACAGCCTGCACCTACTGCATTAACAGTCTGTGCCTACTGCATTAAGAGCCTGCGCCTACTGCATTAACAGTCTGTAACTACTGCATTAACAGCCTGCACCTACTGCATTAACAGCCTGTGCCTACTGCATTAAGAGCCTGCGCCTACTGCATTAACAGCCTACACCTACTGCATTAACAGCCTGTAAATACTGCATTAACAGCCTGCACCTACTGCATTAACAGCCTACACCTACTGCATTAACAGCCTGTAAATACTGCATTAACAGCCTGCACCTACTGCATTAACAGCCTACACCTACTGCATTAACAGCCTGCAAATACTGCATTAACAGCCTGCACCTACTGCATTAACAGCCTGCACCTATTGCATTAACAGCCTACACCTACTGCATTAACAGCCTGCACCTACTGCATTAACAGCCTGCACCTATTGCATTAACAGCCTGCAACTACTGCATTAACAGCCTGCATCTATTGCATTAACAGCCTGCAACTACTGCATTAACAGCCTGCACCTATTGCATTAACAGCCTACACCTACTGCATTAACAGCCTGCACCTACTGCATTAACAGCCTGCAACTACTGCATTAACAGCCTGCACCTCTGTCTGCCAGATTTTTCTTTCTGCACCCTGTTGTTTCTGTTGCCAGTTTCCCTTACAACACATCTTAATTCTTCACAACTGCATTTACCATGGCCACATTTTCATCAAACTGAACCTCCTCAGACTCTAAATCCACATCCTGCACTTCCTTATCTAACTCTGGCTCCCTTTTTTTTTACTCCTTCTGCTCTTACCCTCCAATCTAATACAAATGACATAAGACAGATAAGACAAATACTGAAAAATACCTACACGAACGCAAGCACTAGCACAACACAGGAACATATAATCAATTATATAGATGCAGGTCCGGCGACAGGGATGGCCCAAGGGTACAACTGTACTGGGCCCCGAGGTCCTAGGGGGCCCCGGAGTGTACCACTGCCTGCCCTGCAGTGATCAGCAGGGTGCAGGCATGTACGGGGTCCCTGCTGATCACTGCAGCAGCAAGTCCAATTGCGGTCTGGGTGTGTGGGGGCAGGATGCCATCTGCCATCCGCCACCTGTGTGGAAATGACCTGCAGCCGGACCGCATGCTGCATATACACATAGCAGCAGGGCCGGCTGGTCTGTGTCTCTCACTGTTGCTGGCCTCCAAGGCTTGGAGAAGCTCAGCACGGTGGCGGGGGCAGGGCTACTGCCTGATGACTCCTCGATCTCTCAGCCAGTGATCTGAGGGGTCTGATTGCGCTGAACTGTTTCCTAAGATCACTGGCTGAAAGAGAGATTAGGTAGCCCCACCAAAGTGCTCTGCTCTGCCTCTCCATTCCCGACTCCCGCTAAGCAGCACCAGTCAGGAGGACTTACCAGAAGTTGCCCGGGAAGCTCCAGCAGGTAAGTGCAGCCTGGGGGGAGTATGGGATAGGGTTGGGAAGCACAGTGGGGGATGGGAGAGCAGTGTGGGATGGGAGAGCACAGAGATGAATGGGAGAGCACAGTGTGGGCTGGGGGATGGGCTAGCACAGTGGGGGATGGGAGAGCACAGTGTGAGGTGGGGGATGGGAGAGCACAGTGTGAGGTGGGGGATAGGAGAGCACAGTGTTGGATGGGGGATGGGCTAGAACAGTGGGGAATAGGAGAGCACAGTGTGAGATGGGGGATGGAAGGGCACAGTGTGAGGTGGGGGATGGGAGAGCACAGTGTGGGATGGGGGATGGGAGAGCACAGTCTGAGATGGGGAATGGGGGAGCACAGTGGGGGATGGGAGAGCAAAGTCTGAGATGGGGGATAGGAGAGCACTGTGGGGGATGGGAGAGCACAGTGTGGGATGGGCTAGCACAGTGGGGGATGGGAGAGCACAGTGGGGGTGGGGGATGGGAAAGCACAGTGTGGGATGAGGTATGAGAGAGTATAGTGATAGATGGATTGAACGGCACTCCTGGGTCTGCGTTGCAGCGTTAAATGACAGTCAAAAAGCCATACATGTGAACCGACATTTTAGGTTTTAATTAACCCTTATTTAAGGAACTATGGTTAAGGAAAAAGGGTTCATTAAATCCCAAAATGTCGGCTTTAGTAGATGATGAAGATGGACTAGTATCATCATGACTGGTGGCACTGGCAGCAGCTCCAGCACTAGTATGTGGTTGCTGCTCTTCTCTCAAGTCTCAACTGATCGTTCTCCATATCAACAAATACAAATTAAGTGGGGTACAGCACACATGTCAATTTGCGCCAATTTTAAATATTACACTGTGGTATCAATGACCTACACTGTCACAATATTTTTTAATAATAAGAAAAGAATAATACACTGCACTGCCACTTACAGTGTCACACAATTATTTATGAATAAGAATAACACACTGCACTACCACTTAGTATCACAAGATCATTTATGAAGAAGAATAACACACTGCGCTAACACTTAGGGCCTGATTCAGACATGAGAATAGAATGATATATCTCTCAACTGATCATCTTGGTGAAACCATGCTGCACTGCAGGTGGGACAGATTTAAAATGTGCAGAGCGATTTAGTTTTGGGAGGAGTGTTTCCAAACTGACATCTAAATTGTAGGGTGATAGTAAAGCTGTGCAGTATTTGTGGCCTACATGCAAAAGCAGCCAGCATTTACCACACATGTAAAAAAAATTATGTATTTACACCCCTTGCATTACAATATGATTGTTCAGGTTCACAGATGAGAGAGATATCTCACTCTATTCCCAAGTTTGAATCAGGCCCTTAGTGTGATAAGATAAATTATTTATGAATAAGAATAACACACTGCACTATGACTAATAGTGTCACAATACATGAACGATAAACTGTGGTCTGGCCAGCAGTGTCACCAAACAATAATAGCGCAGCTAAGTTGCTAACAAACATACAAAAAAAAAAAATATATATATATTTTAGTGGACATTGATATTATTAATTAAAATTTAACTTTTATGTTTTTCACACTGGGGAAGAGTACCCCTGAATGAGGCAGCAGCCTCTTGATGAACAACACAGACAGCACCCTTTTTTAATGGACAACAAATCACCCCTGCCGAGTGCGGACAGACCACCTGCAAAGTCACAAATACGTGGATGATAAACTGCGGCAGTGTCACAGTACAATAATAGCACAGCTAGGTTGCTAACACACACACACACACACACACACACACACACACACACACACACACACACACACACACACACACACACACACACACTTTTATTTTTTTTACTTTGGGGATTAGCACCCCTGAATGAGGCAGCAGTCCCTTGATAAACAACACACACAGCAGTGGCATAACTATAAATATTGCTCACCCCTACCAAAAAAATTTCAGACCCCATCCCACCCTGGCCATAAAACAAACACACCCAAAGATGATGTTTAAGGTGTGTAGTTCCATGATACAATAATGTCCCTTATGACACAATTAGTAATGCCCCTTGTGACCAGACGCCTTTCGCCTAGGCCGTCACTGGTCACGGGTTAGCGCTTTCGAAATCCCAATCACCATCAGTGACCGCCTGTCACTGACTCCGCCCACTGCACCGTTGACGTGTAATGATGCTGCCACCACCAAACTCTACCATTGGCGTTTGGAACCGCTTTTTAGTTACCCTCAGGCTCCTGCCTAGGCACCTGGATCCGCTTCTGCTGCGTATGCGTTTGATTAACTGCAGACACACCTGCTGTTTGGTGTCGGCTGTTCCCTCCTGATCCCTCGCAATGGACCAGGTCTGCACGGTACCTGGCAGAGGGCTTGAACTTGGAGACACAGAGCTCTTACCCAGAACAGCAGGAGAACGGAATAGCGTTTTGCGCAATTCTGTTGGTCGCAGGATACAGATGTAGTAGAATTTAAAGGCAAAGGTGTTTATTGCTCTCAGTCTTAAAAAAGACCCTCCCTTCGCATTGCAGGGGAATAATCAGCATACATAATATATGTTACAGCACTTCTTCTCCACACAGGATTTTCAAAGATGTACAATATTACTAGGCACAAAGCCTTCTTTTATGCAACTTTAATACACATTTCCGCAGGGGGTAAGCCCGCCTTGTGGTTTTCAACCAATCATCATAAGTGCATGACATGTTCATGTGCTAGCCACATGCACATTTAACATTGTCCCCTATGGACAGGGGAGTGGTCACTCCCTTGAGCCTGAGACTACCTGGGGTTTTGGTCGCCACCCAGGAGTCGGCTCGTCTAGGACTGGGGGAAGGTTTTCCTCCAAAACCCTACTTCCAGGAATCTGCTAAGGGACCAAGCTTCCTACTTCTGACTGAATCTGAGCTCCAGAGTTGGGCAAGCAGGGTCCCCGGGCACGGTTTCCTGACATTGAAGGGAAGCGATTTGAAGCTCCCTAAACCCACTTAGCTGGCTGCATTAGCCAGCTCCCTATGCACCTCCTCATACTACTTCCAGGCATGAGGCTGCATAGGGGAACATTTTATTCCCCTAGGGAGAAGGCTGGGGGACCCCGCAGCTCACCCAGAGCTCCGGATGCCCCTGGACCTTCACAGACCACAGGTAAGTGCATTTTACTTAAATTATACATTTAACATACATGCAATTCATATTATACATTTATTTTAACCGTATGTACCTAGGGGTGTGCTTTTAACTGTGCCCAGCGCTGGGCTTTACCAAACCAGCCCTGCCATGCTGGGACACTGGGAGCCAGGCTCCCAGTCCCCAGCATAGGGCTTTTAGCTTTGTGGCCTGGGATCATGCCCTGGCTGCAGCAGCTGCACTTTTCCCCCAGCAGCTCTCAGCTGCTCTCCCCCTTTCCACACTGGAGGTACAGAGAGCTAACTCTCCCTGCCCCAGTGGGCAGACAATCTGTCTGGGGGTGCTGGGGCATCAGGAGCTACGCTCCCAGTCCCCAGCGCCCAGTGCACACTTCCCCCGGTGCCGCACACCGGGGGTTAACCAGCGCCACACAGGGAGCCGGCTAGCCCGGTTCCCCCTTCATGTGGTGCTTAGCCCTGCCGTCCGGGTCACTTGTCCCGGGGGCAGCGACTTCCTGCTGGCCTTGAGCACTGGGGTGCTGGGAGCGCAGCTCCCGGTCCCCAGCAGCCATCACCTAGCTCTGCCATTTCCGGAGGCTGCCCGGGAGCTGTAGCGCAACACACAGCCCCCGGCCCTCCGACGCAGAGCACCTCTCCGGGTAGCTGGGGTGCTGGGAGTTGAGTTCCCAGCCCCCAGTGATCGGCATCCTGCCCTGCCCTCCGCTGCTTGGCTGCAGTAAGCAGCCGGCACGGAGGGACCAGCGGCGTCCCTGTGGAGCTGGGATGCCGGGAATCACACTCCCAGCTCCCAGCATGGAGCGCTGAGCGGCTCCCTGCACTCCGGTTTCCCCTGGTGTGCCACACCGGGGGTTACCTCATCCCTGCCGCGGCCGCCAGAGCTGGGCTGGACCGCGGCAGGGAAATACATAAATGAAAACATTTATTTAAAACACTCGGCGCCTGGCGCCGCTAACATATTTAAGAGATGGCGCCTAGCGCCAATAATACAATTAAATGTGGCGCCTAGCGCTCATTGTTACCTTAGAAAATGGCGCCGCAGCACAGGGGTTAACCCCTTCAGTGCCACGGCCGCCATTCCCCACATGAGGCCGGCCTCCAGCCACACTTCTCCCCCCCCTCAAGCGGGCCACCAGAGGGCCATGTCCCAACGATTTGGCTCCTGATCCCGCAGTCTCTTGGGGGGTTCAGGGAAGCTACCTGGGGGGCTTCGGCTCCGGCCTTGACAGTTCATCTATATTGCAGTGGGCCTTTCCTTGTTGGTGCACAATGTCCAAATAGTCACACTGAAGTCCAAGGCTCCACCATAACAGTCTGTCAGTTTCTCTTTTGGAGGGCCGGTCGCACACATAGTGCTGAAGGGGGTCCAATGCCCAAACAATTGCCAACCATTGTGTTCCAATTGTGGCATACCCCACCTCCCACCATAGCAGTATACGGCTCCAGCAAGCCAAAGGGTGCTCCTGCCCATCTGGCTCCTCCTGGCTCTGTACTGCTCCCAGTCCATGCAATGACGCATTAGTTCATACCACAATGTCCTGGTCCTGAAATTGCGCCATCTGCACTGGAGCTGGTATCAGAGCCTCCTTCAATGACTGGAATGCCAACTCACAAGCGGGTATCCAGTCCACTGACTTGGGAAGTCTCTCCCTGGTCAACTCTGTAAGGGGTGTCACTACAGCACTAAGGTCAGTGACAACTCATCCGTTGGGGCTTACAGTTTCTAAGGTCAGTACCTGTCCTGGGGTTGTGGGACGGGGACAGTTTCTGGTTGCCTCCACCCCCGCTGGTCTGGGCCTACCACTGTCTCCCCCCACTCTATACCCTGGGCACTGCACCTCTGTCATCTCCACCTGGAATCTGTATGTACTTCCTGTCAGACCTGCCCCACCATCCTCCTCCAACGACCTATGACTATGGGAACCTACCCTGTCACCTAGGCCGTTTCTCACCACCTCATCCGCTACCTGTTCCATAGTGATGGCAGACAGATCACCAGCCTCTGAACTCCGTGTGGAATCCACCACGGGTAGGCTGCATGTCTTCCCCAATCTCCTTGACACAAGCAGGGGACCTTGCTCCCTAACTGGCCTATCCCCTTCTACCTTCCTGGATACCCTGTACGGTAATCCTTCCCGCCAGGTCACACTCACTGCCGCTATCCCTGAAAGGCTGCTGCCAGCTTGGCACGATATGCCTTCCAGATGTGGGTCAGCAAGCTGAGCTTCCCTGAACTCCGGTCTGGGGCCCTCACTTCCTTTTAAATAGGGACAGTCTACAGGGGATATGGGTTGGGATCGCTAGGGTCAGTTTGGTTAAGGTCAGTCAAAGGGAAGTCAGTGTTGTCATTCATACTCACCGCCGGAGTTGGCAAACCACTAGGGACAGGAGCATCACTGGGCACCCTCACAGGATCCAACAAGCTGGAACCAACATCCTCTGCATTTCTAGGGGACGTAGACATACCTGAGGCAAAAGGCATGCTGAGTAGATGTGCTGATCTAGCCGCTGTAATCTTTTCCTCTGGGCTGGTTGATGCTGTGGTAAGCTGCGCTGGCAGTTGTCTAGCCGCTGTAGTCTTTTCCTCTGGGCTGGGTTGTTCTGGTGCAGTTGATGTAGACTGTGGTCTGGAAACTTGACTTCGGACGATGGCGTTAGCAAACGTGGTAACGATTCCACCACCATGGTCATTCCCCAGGACCACATCAGTTGGAAGGCCATCCATGACAGCAACATCCCTCAACTCTGGGCCAGCTCCCCAGTCCAGGTAGTCTCTCGCCACAGGTACCTCTCGCTCCATTCCACCTTCCACGGTCACTTTGGCAGTGCGACCTGGCAGTACTGTGGCAGGATCAATTAGGCAGGGGCTCACAACAGTGATTGAGTCCCCAGAGTCTCTTAATCCTTGTCCCTGCAGGGGCCCCACTTGGACCATCTGCAGGTGCTGCCACATATCTTGGGGTGGCCCCTTGGCCATGCAGGTGACTCTCTCCGTAGAGTCCACCTGATTCTCCCCATACTCCATTGGACTGGCTGGAGTAGGAACAGTCTCTTTGGACTCACCTCACTGGGTCAGGCAAGCAAGCCGGGCTCCAGCACTCGGATTTGGGGCACGAGTCTGGGGTGCTTGGGGTGTGGGACAGTTCATCCTCAGATGTTCGATTTTCCCACAGTCATAACACTTCTTGTCCAGTCGGGGCCCCGGTGGTCTCTGATGATTTGCAGGGACAGGGCGGGGCGAATGCTGGCCAAGAGCACCTGGGTTGGAGGATGCCCTATTTGGGGGGTGATGAGCAGAAGAGGGGTGTTCCCCTGGTTGTACAGTCCATTGGGGTCGGCTGCTAGTCGGGCGCTTGTGCCCTTGTGGCCGAATTGCCACATAGTTGTCCGCTAACTGGGCCGCCATCTTCAAGCTGGGTGGCTCCCGGTCTGGCACCGACTCCTTTACCTGCGGTAGAACTGCTCTTGGCATAGCAGATCAATCAGTGCGTCCCAGGTAGTGGCACCAGATCCCTTCACCCACTTAACCACATACTGCCTCAACTTGGTGGCGAACTGCTCATGGGTGCTGGTAGGGTTCTTGGGAAAGTCCCGGAACTTTTTCCTGTAGGACTCAGGAGTGACAAAGTATTGCTGTAGGAGGGCCCTTACGACTTCGTCATAGTCACTGCAGTCCTCGGTGGCTTCTCCTCGATAGACCTCCAGGGCCTCTCCATGCAGTGTGGGCACCAGGTGTCTGACCCACTCCTGCTTGGGTAAATCGTGTAGTTTACAAGTCCTTTCAAATACTTGCAAATGTCCATCAATGTCCCCATCACTGTCTGCAAACTTGGCAAACTGTATACGTCCTGATCTGTGTACAGCAGTCTGCAATGGTGCTTGGGGTACCACGGCCGGTGGTGCCCGCTCGCCATGCCACATCCGAATGATTAGCAGACGCTCCTGCTCCGTTGCCTTTTCTCCCAATTCTGCTAGCTGCTCCGCTAGGGTATCCATTCATAGGGATCCCTGCCATGCTGGGGAATGCTGAGAAACATAAATGCTGCAAGAGGGGGCGGGACTTGTTGCTCTCACCACGTTCTGAGGGGCATCCATTGTTACGCTGGCCGCACTTTCCACCTCCATCTGATGCAACTCCATTCCGCTGTTATCAGTCATCCTGCGCGTTCTCCTGAACTGCAGTTATTCCTCTCCTGAGTAACTCGGCTTCTCTCGTCGGGTGACTGAAAAGCCGCCTGGGATTATCCCACCGCTATGCCACCAGATGTGACCAGACGCCTTTCGCCTAGGCCGTCACTGGTCACGGGTTAGCGCTTTCGAAATCCCAATCACCGTCAGTGACCGCAAGTCACTGACTCCGCCCACTGCGCCGTGGGCGTGTAACGATGCTGCCACCACCAAACTCTACCATTGGTGTTAGGAACCGCTTTTTAGTTACCCTCAGGCTCCTGCCTAGGCACCTGGAACCGCTTCTGCTGCGTATGCGTTTGATTAACTGCAGACACACCTCCTGTTTCGTGTCGGCTGTTCCCACCTGATCCCTCGCAATGGACCAGGTCTGCACGGTAGCTGGCAGAGGGCTTGAACTTGGAGACACCACGGAGCTCTTACCCAGAACAGCACGAGAACGGAATAGTGTTTTGCGCAATTCTGTTGGTCGCAGGATACAGATGTAGTAGAATTTAAAGGCAAAGGTTTTTATTGCTCTCAGTCTTAAAAAAGACCCTCCCTTCGGATTGAAGGGGAATAATCAGCATACATAATATATGTTACAGCACTTCTTCTCCACACAGGATTTTCAAAGATGTACAATATTACTAGGCACAGAGCCTTCTTTTATGCCACTTTAATACACCATAAGTGCATGACATGTTCATGTGCTAGCCACATGCACATTTAACATTGTCCCCTATGGACAGGGGAGTGGTCACTCCCTTGAGCCTGAGACTACCTGGGGTTTTGGTCGCCACCCAGGAGTCGGCTCGTCTAGGACTGGGGGAAGGTTTTCCTCCAAAACCCTACTTCCAGGAATCTGCTAAGGGACCAAGCTTCCTACTTCTGACTGAATCTGAGCTCCAGAGTTGGGCAAGCAGGGTCCCCGGGCACGGTTTCCTGACCATGGAAGGGAAGCGATTTGAAGCTCCCTAAACCCACTTAGCTGGCTGCATTAGCCAGCTCCCTATGCACCTCCTCATACCACTTCCAGGCATGAGGCTGCATAGGGGAACATTTTATTCCCCTAGGGAGAAGGCTCGGGGACCCAGCAGCCCACAGAGAGCTCCGGATGCCCCTGGACCTTCGCAGACCACAGGTACATGCATTTCATACTATACATTTAATTTAACCGTATGTACCTAGGGGTGTGCTTTTAACTGTGCCCAGCACTGGGCTTTACCAAACCAGCCCTGCCATGCTGGGACACTGGGAGCCAGGCTAGACCCAGCGCCACACAGGGAGCCGGCTAGCCCGGTTCCCCCTTCATGTGGTGCTTAGCCCTGCCATCCGGGTCACTTGTCCCGGCGGCAGCAACTTCCTGCTGGCCTGGAGCACTGCGGCTCTGCCATTTCCGGACGCTGCTCGGGGGCTGTAGCACAACACACAGCCCCCGGCCCTCTGACGCAGAGCACCTTGCCGGGTAGCTGGGGTGCCGGGAGTTGAGTTCCCAGCCCCCAGCGGTCGGCATCCCGCCGTGCCCTCCGCTGCCTTGCCGCAGTAAGCAGCCAGCACGGAGGGACCAGCGGCGTCCCTGTGGAGCTGGGACGCTGGGAGTCACACTCCCGGCTCCCAGCATGGAGCGCTGAGCGGCTCCCTGCACTCCGGTTTCCCCTGGTGTGCCACACCTGGGGTTAACTCATCCCTGTCGCAGCCGCCAGAGCGGGGCTCGACCAGGGCAGGGAAATACATAAATGAAAACATTTATTTAAAACACTCGGCACCTAGCGCCGCTAACATATTTAAGAGATGGCGCCTAGCGCCAATAATACAATTAAATGTGGCGCCTAGCGCTCATTGTTACCTTAGAAAATGGCGCCGCAGCACAGGGGTTAACCCCTTCAGTGCCGCGTCCGCCATTTCCCACGTGAGGCCGGCCTCCGGCCACACCCCTTATGACACATTATGGCATGCTGTAATGCCCTTACACATTATGCAACAAAATAATGCCACGTATAACACATAATGACACACAGTAAAACCCTTATAACAAATTATGCCACACCGTATCCCTTATACAGTGCCCCCTGTAGTAGTCCTCCTGTAGTTGTGCCCCTTATACAATGCCCCCTGTAGTAGTGCCCCTTATGCAATGCACACTGTAGCAGTACCCATTATACAGGCCCCCCTGTAGCAGTGCCCATTATGCAGGCCCCCTGTAGCAGTGCCCCTTATGAAATGCCCCCTGTAGCAGTGCCCCTTATGCAATATGCCCTGTAGTAGTGCGCCTTATGCCATGCCCCCTGTAGCTGTGCCCATATGCCAGGTCCCCGGTAGTTGAGCCCATATGCCATGCCCCCTGTATTTGAGCCCATATGCCATGCCCCCTGTAGTTGAGACCATATGCCATGCCCCCTGTAGCTGAGCCCATATGCCATGTCCCCTGTAGCTGAGCCCATATGCCATGCCCACTGTAGTTGAGCCCATATACCGTGTCCCTGTAGTTGAGCCCCCACCGACACCCATGTACCTCAGTCAGGTGATTTGGCTGTGGCGTCCGCCTGCTCCTGTGTAAATATGCTGCTCCTCTTCAGCTGAGCGCTTCTTCTCCTCACACTCTCACAGACAGCCAGGCACACATTTGTGGGCGTGGTCCGATACAGTGGTGGAGCTGGCCTAACAGACACTAGAGGTCCAGTAGGACCTCTAGCATCTATCTCCTCCTAGGTGGCAGCCATTTTTGGAGGGACATTTTCAGCAGATTTCATGCGGACGGCAAGTCTGCATGGAATCTGTAGCCCCCAAGCCACCACACCCCACAAGTGTGCATGCCCTGCGGGGGCTGTAGTTACGCCACTGACAGACAACACCCCTTCTTTATGGAAAAACAAAGCACCCCTGCCGAGTGCGGACAGACCACCTGCAGAGTCACAAATACGTGGACGATAATCTGCGGTTTGGCCGGCAGTGTCACCAAACAATAATAGCACAGGTAAATTGCTAACACACACACACAAAACAAAAAGCACTTTTATTTTTTTTACACTGGGGATTAGCACCCCTGAATGAGGCAGCAGCCCCTTGATGAACAACAGAGACAGCGCCCCTTCTTTATGGACAACAAAGCACCCCTGCTGAGTGCGAACAGAACAATCTCAGTGCAGAGTCACAAATACGTGGACAAAAAACTGCGGTGTGGCCGGCAGTGTTCACCAACAATAGTAGCGCAGTTAAGTTGCTAACGCACACACAAAAAACCACTTACTGTATATATTTATTTTAAACTTGGGATTAGCACCCCTTCTTTATGGACAACAAAGCACCCCTGCTGAGTGCAGACAGACCACCTGCAGTCACAAATACGTGGACGATAAACTGCAGTCTGGCCGGCAGTGTCACCAAACAATAATAGCCCAGCTAAATTGCTAATGCACAAAAAAAAGCACTTTTATTTTTTTTAAACACTGGGGATTAGCACCCCTGATTGACAGAGCACCCCCCTGGACATACAGCACCCCTTTATGGGCTGCAGCCCTAGCCCCTTGATAGACAGGACAACAACAGCAGCCCTTATGTATAATAAAACAGCAGCAGTTCCTTGATTGACAGGACAAGTGACACAGCAGCTGCAGCTCCCACTGAAACCCCCCCTTTATATACTGCAGCCCCAGCCCCTTTATGGACAACACTGCAGCAGCCTTTAGTCCCAGACCCCCAACAGAACAAGTTGGTCAACACACAAACAGTGACAGCAACACGTCTGTTCAGTTCACCATCCACACCTGGATTATGGTGGCAATCACCGGGACCTTTATAGAATCCAAAACACGCAATAATCTGACAGCAGGACGACGTTTTGCTTAGTTTTGAGATACGAGTCACGCGTGAAAACCCGAGCCTAGCTCTGTTCTTGCCTCGGATCTGGAAGTTCAGGTGGGTCCGGTTCTCTGAGAACCGGACTGGCTCATCTCTATGGTATATTGAATTAGACATATTTTTAAGATATGTTTTCAGTAGCTAGGTCCACCAACATAAATCTTGGGGCCCAGCACATTAATGTTTTTGGGCCACCCTCATCCCTTCTCGGTAGGTATAGAGCAGGGCTTAATCTGGTCCTAGAGAGTTGGTGGAACTCATCCTCCTCTCCAAACACAGGTCCTGTGCTGCTACTTGTTCTTGAAATTTCAACAGGCTTATGAATTCCTAATAACCTTTATACACAAAATGTTGCGGTTTAGCATAGCGTACGTATATGAAATAATCACTTTCCACACTTTGAGTGTGGTTCCATAGCACAAAAGTTATTATTCACATAAAGCAGATAGTTACACGCCTTGATCTATAATACAATTATCGCAAAGGTCATACAATATGGAGCAATTATTGACTAATAATCCTAGATACCAGGGTCCTGAACTTTCTTTTTTCCTGCATTTACTTGAACTTACCCTTAAACGTAATTATTTCTTGTTTGATGGATGTTTCTACCTACAAGTACTAGGCTGCGCAATGGGTTCTTGCGCAGCCCTGGTCTATGCTATCACTTTTATGTTTGGGGTTGAGAATGATTTATTTTTCAGCAACAATGTATTCTCTAACTGTATCACCATTTATAGACGTTACATAGATGATGTGTTCCTTGTATGGAATGGTACTTATGAGTCTTTCTTGTTTATGATGGAGACTGTGAACTTTATTGACCCTAATATCAAATTTATGTTTGCAATTAGTGCTAGCGAGATACATTTTTTGGATGTACTAGTACAGGTAAAAGAACATACAATCTATACCTCTGTCTATAAAAAAAACTACTGACAGAAATAATCTGCTCTTTGCCTCTAGCCATCATCCAAAAAACCTTATAAAGGGTCTACCGTACTCTCAATTTCTAAGAGTACATAGAATATGCAATGATCCTGTTGATGAAAAATACCAGCTTGATGTAATGATGAATGATTTCCTTGCCAGAGGCTATTCAGGTAGATTATTGAGAGAGTCCAGAGATCGAGCCTTACTTACACCCAAGCGCAGGACTTTCAATACTCCATTAGACACTGAAGCCATTGACAAATTGGTATGGGTTAATGGTTTCAGTGCCAGTAGTGAATTAGTCATTAAAAAGGCTCGTCATTTTTGGCCCATGATTAATAATGACCCTGCTTTACCCTCACTGAGGAATTCCAAAATTCTCCCCTGTTTTAAACGTGGTCGTAATGTCCGGGACTGGGTAGTCCATACTGATATCACAGGCTTTGACAAAGTTGTCACTACCAACTTCTTGACTAAAAAAAATGGCAATTATAGATATCTAGGTTGCTCTACTTGTAGTTTTTTAGAAACAGGTGATAGTTTTGTGCACTCACATAATGGCCATAAATTCAGGATTAAACATATCCTAACTTGCATTAGCCAATTTGTTATCTACTACATCAGGTGTCCTTGCGGATACCTATATGAATGTAAGCTCTTACGAGCAGGGCCTCTACCCTCTTGTGCTTCTCCTTACTTTACTTTCGCCTACTTCTTACCCCCCTCCAGGGCACCTAACACTTGGTTGCTTACACTCTATTGCATATCTAGGTGTTATGGTCACTTATGTATCAATGTATATTTTCCATGTCCTTGTCCTATTTTGTACTGTAAGTCAGTTGTCAAATTATTTGTTTATGTACTTTGTAAGGCGCTGCGGAACACTTGTGACGCCATATAAATAAAGGATAATAATAATAATAATGTAGGTAAAACTACCAGACAATTCCGAGAGCGTATGGCGCTGCACAGATCAGCAATACGTATGGCTCTAGCAGGGATGGACAACGACCAGCCGGTGGCCCGTCACTTTAGGGAGCATAGGCATAATCTGTCTGCTCTCCATTATAAAATGATCGATCAAATCCCTAACTCCAAACAGGGGGGGGGGGGTGACAGGTCAACCGCGTTGTTGCAATTGGAGGCTAGGTGGATTTTCCGCCTCAATACTGTGCAGCCTTATGGGCTAAATGAAACCCTGTCCTTGACATGCTTTTTGTAAGTCCCCTATATGTCTTTGATATCATTTAATATCATCTCGATTATTTTGTGCCCTTTATGGTCTGTATTAACTCTGTACTATGGCGGGGTGCACACTCGTGGTGTTGTCTTCTTATGTATATAGGTATGCTGATTTTTGTATGTATTTTATTCCTGATGAAGGTCTGTAAGGACTGAAACATTGAGTTAATAAACATGCCTGTGGTCCATTGACCCGGTGCTTATAACATATCTATTGTGAGTGCCACCGCCGTTTTGCATTCTATTATTCCCGTTCTTGCCGGAGGTACCAATTCTATTTTTCCTGGAGGAAGAGTGCCAAGCCTGCGGCTGTACTAATATATATATATATATATATATATATATATATATATATATATATATATCCATATCCTCAAACTGGTTATTATTAATTTTACTTCTATCTGAACTAAAAGATTGACAGACAATGGGGGTTTGTCCTGTTCATAGATGGAGCAAGCTTTGGAAAACAATCTGATAATTTTAACAAAAGGCTCTCCTACTACAACTGTTAGTTCTACTTAACTACATCAGCATTGGATATAAGGCCTACATTTGTTAACAATAGCTACAAGTCTGGCAATTGCTTATAAATCAAAATTCAGGACACTTCAATTGTGCATATCAGTGTCTGGGTTACATTTCAATTGCCACAGACATACTGTGTATATATTTGAAATAAACACTCACAGTATTTTTGTGTATTCTTGATTATTTGTCACAGACATGTCTACAAGACAAGTCTGTCATAACTGAATATATGAATTCTTTAAATATATATATATATATTTATATGTGTATCCGTGCATATGTGGTATGATAGGATTTAAACAGTGTGCAGTGGTAATGCGATCGCACAATGCTAATAATAGCATATTAGCATCACACACCATGGTTTCATGCTAATGACGCAAGATGGCATCATCAGAGGCAACCTAAAATGGCATAGCTCGATATTCATTTTAAGATCTGGTCTCAGCCAATCATCTGGCTTCGACAGTCCATCCTTTGATAGCAAACAACACGCTATCACACACTGGTCTTACTTGTTTTTATTTTTAGTCTTACACTATGGGATATTATTTAATGGGATATTATTTAATGGGATATTATTATGGGATGGCACAATGTGGTCATTAACCATCAATAATGTGTCTCTGGGAGGGACATAAAACTATCCTTATATGCACACCACTGTTCTTGGGAGATCATGGGAAAGATGTGAGGATGCACCAAACCTATAAAGGAAGTCTTGAAGGGGATAGGGACTTACATTATGTAAGATTTTTAAAATAACATTTCATAATACATTTCATGCATTGCTATATTTATACATCATCTGATGGTACATTCTAGTTCAGGACTGTAATGCAGTTCTTCATTTACCTTAGTATTCACACTATCATTGCTTACCACCATCATGATTTCATTCTCATGGTTTATTTTAGTATTACATTTTCCACATTTCATCACAGCAGGAATACACCTGACACATAAGCCAATTACTAAGATGACAACCAATATAAGGATCAGGAGTTTACCTATACTAGCAACCAATTCTTGGACCCACTCTCCTAGACCGGAGAACCATTTCACAGGGTTCAACCAAGTGAACCACTCTTCTACCATTTCCTCAACTTCAATCAGTGAAGCATTATGGTTCTTTTTAAATTTTCATTTCAGCTGCAGAATTTCATCCACCTTCCGTTCTATCACCTCCCACGGGTCACTAGTATTATTTGTATATATATATATATGTGGAGCACTTGACACCAAATTGGGTGGCCAAAGTTACACAATACCCTCCAGTGACAGCTGTTAAATAATTTAACACTAGCCTATGTTGCACAAGTTCTTTCTTATAAGCTTGTAACTCCTTACCTGTATACCTGAATGTGTCATCATATATCTTGGAGATATTATCTATTAATTTAGCAAGATCTTGAATATATCTGAAATTTAGAGTACCCCCAGCAATCCTGGTGGGATCCAATGCTACTAAAACTTGAAAGCCAGTTGTTTCACTAATCGATTGTGTGGCTTTATGTACATCACCAGGTATCATGTTTCTCATGTTACGGTGTTCATAATGCGTATGAAGATATGGGGATGGCGTGTTTTTATGGATACCAAGCATTTCACCATGTGTAAGGGTCATAACTTCTGGAAGTATCCTTCCCAAATAACATAAACCTTCTGAACTCAGAGAGAGCCACTTATACGCTTTCCTTCCACATATAAAATACACATCATCAGGGAGTACATAAGGTATAGTAAACATCATTATTGTCACACACATTTCCCTAGCAAGTGATCCTATTTCAGGTTCTCCCATTTGACTCATACAAGTTTTTGGTTGTAAAACCTTGGCACAATACCCTTCTGGTACCCTACCAACCATTTCTTTGGTGGAACTAAGTGTATATTTATACCGGAAGTGTCTTCCACCTAGTCTAATTGTGCGTAAAAGTTCTAGATTTACAGGTTCATTATCAGCTCTTAGTGAGAAGGTCATCATCTGGTTATTCGCAGTCACCTCCCAACTTCCTGGTTTATTGAAGTTGGTGATGTTCAAACATAAAAGTGATCTATCTACTTGGTACAGGTGGAGTTTACAATGAGGTTGTTTGGACTTAAGAAATTTTCCATCCAGTGCATCCCCTCTTTGCAATTCTAAAACCTCAGAACCATTCAATGGGAATGGCAGTAACCCTACATTATGTTGTCCTTGAGGCACGTGAGAGCATACCCAACAGTCAGTTTGGTTTAAAACTTTGCCCACCATGGTATGATAATCTTCTAAAGGATACCCACCCCAATACAGGTTATACTTAGGCTGGCACCGTTGGATGCATATCTCATCGACTACAGACCCACAAAACTCACACATACAATAATCCTCAGACGATAGACCTTCACACTGTCTCCAAGTTTCAGGCATAACAGATCTCTTAGCAATTACTGTACTGGGTTTGGTCCGATACTCCCCCGATTGGTTTAGAGCTCCTTATCCCAACTCCACGCCATCGATATCGACATTAGCTCCCCTCTATGTTATCTGTCCCCATCACAGAAACCAGAAATCCCCAAACAACCCAGGATGATGAAAGCTCTGGAAGAAAACTCAAAGATAACCACAGCAGGCCACTCCATTGCTGAAAACAATGATCTACAAATTTCTTTAGCTCAGGTATCTCACTGTAACTTTTAACCCTCCCGGAACAGACTCGCAATTGACAGGTCAACGTTATCTGCCTCGATTCTGCCTTGTCTCTCCACCGGTAGGTTGACCTTCTTACAGTGAGTGGAATGGACCCAGGAATCTCTCTCTGCCACTTTCAAGGAAGTTGTACTCCTCAGCAACACTTGATATGGACCTTCCCACCGATCTGTCAAACAACCTGAACGCAATAAATTTCTGATCATAACAAATTCTCCAGGTTCATCATCATGACAGTTTGCTTCTGGCATATCATGTGACAACAATTTCAGTTTCTGCTGTTGCTGCTTCAACTGTTTACTATTTGTGATAAGATACCTTACAGTTACCTCATTGTTACTTTTCAAATCTTCCTGTGGGCTTATAATCAAATGAGGTTGTCTACCAAACAGTATTTCAAAGGGGGACAGATTAAGAGGGAGTCTGGGAGTTGTCCTGATGCTATGAAGGACTAGTGGTAATGCTTCTGGCCACCCCAGTCCAGTTTCTGCCATGATCTTACTTAATTTATTTTTAAATAATACTGTTAATCCTCTCCACCTTGGCGCTGGCTTGTGGTCGGTAAGGGGTGTGAAGTCTACTATTAATACCCATCAACTTACACATGTTCTGGAAGACATCACCTGTGAAATGAGTACCCCTATCACTTTCAATAATTCTAGGAATACCATATCTGCATACAAACTCCTGAACAATCTTTTTAGCAGTGAACTCAGCAGTATTAGTGGCAGCTGGGTATGCCTCTACCCAGTTAGAAAATACATCTGTACAAACTAATACATACTTGAGGTTCCTGCAGGGTGGTAATTGGATGAAATCAATTTGTATTACCTGAAAAGGTCCGTCTGTTGGAGGAATGTGGGATGGCTCGGTTGGTATTGCTTTTCCAACATTCTTCCTCAAGCATGTCAAACAGGACATTGCCCTCTTTTCGGCTTGGGAAGAGAAACCTGGTGCACACCAATATGCCCTGATGAACCTGCACATACCCTGCTTACCCAGGTGAGTCAGACCGTCAGACCGTGCGCTGCCTCAGCCAAGCTCAGGTAGTATGCCTTGGGTGCCACCGGTTTACCTTGTCCATCTCTCCAGAGTCCAGAGGACTCTTGCCCACATCCCTTAGATCTCCAGACTGCCTTTTCCTTAATTGAACACAAATTTTGCATGTTTGTGCATATCAATCATCTGGAAAACCATTATCATTTGATTAGTTGGCACGTTTACTCTTAAACCTGCTGCCCATTTGGCAGCTTCATCTGCCCTGTTATTGCCCAGTGACATCGGATCATCTTCACATGTATTGGGATTTACACTTAATGTAGGCTACTGCCTTAGGCATTTGGATAGCTGTCAATAGTCCTTTTATGTTTTGAGTGTGTGACTGGTGTGCCTGCTGCTGTCATAAAATTTCTTAGACGCCATAGAGCACCAAAATCATGTACTTGCCCAAAGGCGTAACTAGAGTCAGTGTAGATATTAGCAGATTTGCCTTTTGCTAATTCACATGCTCTCCTTAGTGCCACCAGCTCCGCCACTTGGGCCGAGTGAAGTGGACCAAGGGGTTTGGCTTCTATGATGTCTTTGTCATTTACAACAGCATAACCTGTACATAACTCCAGTGTCAGTTTGTCTATGACATCTCCCATCCATGTAAAATGTCACATCCACATTTTCTAAAGGTGTATCACATATGTCAGGTCTTGCAGTAAAGGTCTGATTTAAATATTCCATACAATCATGTGCATCAGTATACCTGCAAAACTCACCTTCCACCTGTGACTCACCTCTCTCCACCCTTTGTGCATCCTGAGGCACATATGGTAAATACATTGCTGGGTTTACCATACTGCACCGTTTGATGGTGATGTTTGCAGGTGCTATTAGAGCTAGTTCCCATTTTGTGAACCTAGCTGAGGAAACATGTCTGGTTTGGGAAGAATTCAGCAAAGCAGATACAACATGGGCTGTATAAACAATCATATCATGACCTAATACTACATACTCACTCTTACTGACCAATAGAGCAGTTGCTGCTACACTTCTTAAACACGTTGGGAGTGTTCTTGCCACAGTGTTCAATTGTGCACTGCAGTATGCTACGGGCCTACTGGTATCACCATGTTTTTGTGTGTGGACACCTGCTGCACAACCATCAGCTTCCATACAATACAAATCAAAAGGTTTTTCATAATCAGGTATTCACAATGCAGGTGCTCTTGTCAGACTATCCTTAAGATTAAGGAAAGCCTCCTCTGTGTGTATGACACGATCGGGCTTTGAGGAATAGACTAAGTCCTGTAATGGTAAAGCCAAAATAGAAAAACCTGGGATCCACATTCTGCAGTATCCACACATTCCCAAGAAGGCACGGATTTGCTGTTGGTTACGCGGCAGTGTCAAGGTCTGTATGGCCTGGATTCGATCAGTAGTAAGATGTCATAACCCCTGCATTAGACAGTGTCCTAAGTATTTAACCCTGGACTGGCATGGCTGTAGTTTGTCCTTAGCAACCTTGTGTCATGTTTGCGAGAGATGAAGCAATAAAAGTTTAGTATCATTTAAACATGACATAAACGAATCAGACAACAACAATAAATCGTCCACATATTGTATTAGAACAGATCCATTGGCAGGTTGAAAAGATTGTACACAGTCGTGTAAGGCCTGGGAGAAAATGCTGGGGCTGTCTATGAAGCCCTGGGGCAATCGTGTCCATGTGTATTGTACCCCCCCTGTATGTAAATGCAAATAGGTACTGACAGGATGAAAAGGGACAGAGAAGAAGGCAGAACAGAGGTCAATGACAGTAAAATGGGTTGCATTTGGTGGGCTCTGCATTAGAATGACAGCTGGATACGGCACTACGGGGAATTGGCTCTCTACTACCTTATTAACCCCTCTAAGATCCTGTACCAGCCTATAACCCCTCCCACCACTCTTCTTTACAGGAAAGATGGGACTGTTGGCTACACTCGCTGTAAGTACTAAATTCCCTGTTGTAATAACCACTCAATTATGGGATAAACCCCTATCTCTACCTCCTGTTTTAATTGGTACTGGGGAATTTTTGGAGCTTGCCTACCACCCTTTAGATTTACCATTACGGGAGCTACATTTGCCATCAATCCAGTGTCCTGTCCATCTTTGGTCCAAAGTGAACTTGGTATTTGAGATAACATCTGCTCTACCTGAGATGGATTCTTATCTGAAACAGTAGAATGAAACATTAACCTATGGGGAGTGTCCAGTATATCCCTAACCTCATGTGCAACTCTCTCTGGGATATCTTAAAATATACTGTACCATCAGGGGTACAATAAATGACACATCCCATTTTGCATAACAAATCCCTTCCCAATAAGTTAGTAGGAGCCGCTGCTGCCAGGAGAAAGGAATGCCTGGTATGCAATGGACCGATAGTAACCTCTGCAGATTTTGTTAAAGGATAATGTTGCACTTTACCCATTACACCCATTGCTGGTACTGTTTTGCTGGTCACCTGCAAATTAGATGGAGATGGTTGCCTCTGTGTCTACAAGAAAAGAATGTTTAGTACCAGCTACATCAGCTATCATTACAGGTTCTTCTCTAATATCCCCAGTTAACCTGACTGGCTGTAGACTACAGGTGTGACCTGACCCCTAGAGCTGACTATCTTCTTCCAGCAAAGCATTCACTGCTGCAACGTGAGCAGGTGATGGCTGGAATTGACCTGACTGCTGTGGCTGGGGCTTCTGTGGGTATCTGGGTGTTCCCTGGTTTGGCGTTTCCCACTTTTTGGCTTTACAGAACTTACTTATGTGGCCCTCCTTGCTACATCTATAACACCTTCATGATTGATGTGTTGTGAAAGATTGTTATTGTGTTGGTTGGGGAATGAGGAAAGATTGTGGTTGTATGTAGGGATAAGGCTTTGGAGGTTGTATGGGATGAGTGTATTGTGGCTGTGTGTGATAAGAGTGCTGAGGTGTTATTTGCATTAATTCCAGAGCTTGAATACGAACAGCCATTAGTTTCTCACTCTGCATTTCTCTCTTCCTAAAATGTTTTTGTCATATTCAATTGCAGATTCCCTGAGTGTGTCTACCGTAACTCCCCTCCAACCAGGAAGTGAGGTCTGAACCCTGGCCTTTAGAGTGTCTTTAAGACCATCCATAAGCACTGTGATTGTCATTTCCCTGTGATGGGTATTGTCTTTTATGTCTTCTATGCCTGTGTATTGGGTAATAGTCTGCAGCGCTCTGGTAAAATAATCTGCTGCTGACTCACTCTCTTTCTGCTTAATCATGAAGATTTTACCCCAGTCAACAATTAATGGGAAAAATACTGCAAATTGGGTGACAATATGGGTTATATTGTCCTGATTATCTGCATCAGTTATGGGACTATCTCCATCCAAAACACACGCCGTGATAAACTTTTTCACGTCGGTATTGTGTAGAAGACATGCCCGTAATACCACTCGCCAATCTTTATTGGTTGGCTCATTAGCATTGCCTAAATTTTTTACAAATCTCTGGCACTTTGATAGTTCTTTCCTAGGGTCGGGGAAATCTGTCATTATGGAACGTACTTCTGCTCTTGTCGATGGACAATGCATCGCTACATCCCTTGTGACCACTACACCATGTGCGTCCGGATTCCCATTGGGAACAGTTGTTGTCCAGAACGGATTGATGCCTGCCACACTGCCACCTTTGACCTTACTACCTGTTTGAGGGTTCAGCCTATTGCTACTACGTATGGTATTAGTGATCTCCGCTACTGTTACAGTGGGTGTTAATACTTCCTGCACTGGTGGGGATACCTCCCATTGCTGGTACTAGCGGGCAGCTACCTGTGCTTGCTGTGGTGGTACATTTAACATTTGTGCAACATGGGAAAGAGCGGACATCACAACAGGTTCATCATCTGCATCATAAACATGTTCCTTATAGTTACTTAGAAGAGGGTACAAGTTACTTGTTAAATTTTTATGACTTTTGAGATCGACTATACCTTGACCCCCATCCGCATAGGGCGGAGGTGGTGTGAATGCGCTACTAACAATACCTTCTGCAATGTTACCTTGCTGTGCACGCTCCTTTGCATCGTGGGTGTGATGCTAGTTAGCGTCACGTGCACACCGCTAAGCCACATGTTCCCCTCGTGCTGCGATAACTTCAAGCAATCATTAAATGTTACCCTTTTCTTCAGAGACTTCACTTCCCATTACTAGGGATTGCCTTGCACCCATCTGAGTAAATGCTTAGCAATTTCTAGAAAATTTCGATTGGTGAATGATTTTCAGTGAGCTACATTCACGCACTCCCTCCCATTATACACAGCAGACCCACCTGACATTAGTCAGCTTGTATAACGAGGAGCAGAATAACCACCTGTTGAAAATTATTCTACTTGCGACGATATTAACGCAAGCTTCCATTGCTCGCTTCCTACTTTGAGTTTACTCCCGCTGGTAGCATCTAGAAGTTCCAATAACTCCTAACCTTGCCAGCAGTTTCACTCTCACGACAACCCCCTTCACAATCACGGTTTATATAACCATGTGGTTCGATCACATTGCCCAAGGAACCTAACTGATCAATGGACTTTGCGATCAATGGGTGTTGGACCAAGAAACCCCTTCGTTTCTCAATTACCTTACCACAATATACCTGCTTTGTACACTGGCCCAGTAGTTTTTACTGCCCCTTCAAGCATCTACCAAGTTTTCACTGAGGTTTAACAGACAGTAACCTCCACTATTTAGGCTTCACAGACAGTAACCTTCACAATTGCATGTTTCAAGTTACATACACCTTTTCTGTGCAGAAAATAGAACCTTTTCCTTAATATGGCAGTATAATACAGAGGTTTAACAAGCAATCACGCTATGCATACAATGACCGTTTGAACATGTGGCATCAATACAGGAAATATGCGGACGCTATTGTGCGACTTATCCCCTAATACAAAACTTTAACAATGAAGGAAAACACACTTTTCCTTCCTCGTCCCTGGTTCTAATCAGTGCTCCTTCAACTCACACAATAACTGGTAGCAGTCTCTCAACAACAAAGTGGTAGCGGGTAATCGAAGGCAAAGCTTTCTTTCCTGCTTATGGAGCCATCCACCCTTTTGGTGAGAGACCGATAACCGGGTGTTACCATGTAAATTGGTAGCGTGATTTCACTTGATGAGCCCCCAATTATAAATTCCTAATAACCTTGATACCCAAAATGTCGCTGTTTAGCATAGCATGCACATATGAAATAATTGCTTTCCAGACTTTGAGTGTGGTTCCAAAGCACACAAGTTGTTATTCACATAAAAGCAGATAGTTACACACCTTGATCTATAATACAATTAGCGCAAAGGTTATACAATATACAAGGTATAGTCGATACATATGCAGGCGCACCGGTCCCACTTACAGTCATCAATCCAGAGGTCTCTTTTCATCCCTGAGAATGGCTACTAACTGGGACCAGGACAAAGGCTATATACCCTAACAGATCATGATAACAACAATGTAGACAGACAAACATAATTCCATTGGTTCTTGCTCTTGGTCTTTGTAGTACGCTGTAGTTCATAGGACAGTTCACTAGGGGTATGTCCCAATTATCCAGATTACATTGATGTTCTTTAATAGATTTAAATTAGATAGAGACACTGCATTACAGTTTATACATTCTAACCAATAATTTCATATATTCCATAACCATCGAACGCAAGATGCATCTCCCTCCCTGACAGGTTCAGATATCTGGAAATAAACTGTGTATCAGTTTAGTACCAAATATGCCATGTCTATCATGTTGTATACCATAAATATTAAACACATGTATTTTACATAATAATTAATAACTTTAATATAAACCATAATGTGCAGGAACCTTTTATGATTGCGTGTATATTTATGATTATATGTATGTATGCATTGTGTGTCTTTATGCAGTGTAAAAGGTGCACTGTGTGTTTCTATTTATAATTGCAACTGTATATATATATGTGTGCACGCATTGTGGATACCCATGGGATCGCTTAAGTGCATACACATATATATATATATATTATTATTATTAACAGTTTCTTATATAGCGCAGCAAATTCCGTTGCGCTTTACAATTTGAATCAAGATTAACACTATACTGGGTTGTAAAAGACATACATACATGACATACATAAGGGTAAGAGGGCCCTGCTCACAAGCTTACAATCTATAGGGAAATAGGTGTTGATACACAAGGAGAGGTGCTATTGCAAATTGGTCCAGCCCAATTGCAGATATTCTTGGTGGGCTGTATAATCCAATCACACTGGAAAGTTGGCCTGGGGTTAGGAGGATGTTCAATTGAAGAAAGAGAAGATGTGATAGGTGTTTACTATAAGAAGAGAGTTAGATAGGGAGCTATAAAAGGTTAGGTGGGCGGTCCTGGAATCTGATAAGCTTGTCTAAAGAGGTGAGTTTTCAGAGAACGCTTGAATGTTTGGAAACTAGTGGAAAGTCTTATTGTGCATGGGAGGGCATTCCACAGGGTGGGTGCAGCCCGAAAAAAGTCCTGTAACCGTGCATGGGAACAAGTAATGCGCGGGGATGAGAGACGCAGATCTTGTGCAGAATGGAGATGTCGGGTTGGAAGATATTTTGAGATAAGTGAAGAGATGTATGTTGGTGTGGTTTGGTTAATAGCTTTATGTGTGAGTGTAAGTATTTTAAATTGAATACAGTAGAAGACCGGCAGCCAATGGAGGGACTGACAGAGTGGATCAGCAGACACTGAACGTTTGGTGAGAAAGAGCAACCTCGCAGCTGCATTCAAAATGGATTGTAGTGGGGAGAGCCTGTTTTTGGGAAGACCAATTAGGAGACTATTGCAATAGTCAATGCGGGAAATTATGAGTGCGTGTATAAGAGTTTTTGCAGTGTCTTGCGTAAGATATGATCGAATTTTGGCTATGTTTCTTAGATGTATGTAACAGGATTTAGAGACAGATTGAATGTGGGGAAAGGATGACACCTAGGCAGCGAGCTTGTGGGGTGGGGTAGATTGTCGAGTTGTCAACAGTAAAAGAGATATCAGGTTGGTAACTGCTATTGGCTGGTGGAAATATAATTAATTCTGTTTTGGATATATTAAGTTTGAGGTGGCGAGATGACATCCAAGATGAAATGGCAGAGAGACATTCAGTGACATGGACCAGCACAGATGGTGACAAATCTGGGGAGGATAGGTAAATTTGAGTATCGTCCGCGTATAGATGATACTGAAAACCAAAAGAGCTGATTAGTTTGCCAAGAGAGGTGGTATATATTGAGAAAAGCAGAGGACCTAATACTGAACCTTTATATATATAATATACACACATATACATATACACACTCACATATATATATATATATATATATATATATATATCCTCAAACTGATTATTATTTATTCTACTTCTGTCTGAACTAAAAGAATGACAGACAATGGGGTTTTGTCCTATTCATAGATGGAGCAAGCTTTGGCAAACAATCTGATAATTTTAACAAAATGCTCTCCTAATCAGGGCCGCCATCAGAGGGGGACCACCGGGCCTCAAGTCCCGGCCCCGGAGGAAAGAGAGAGAGAGGGGGGCCTGGGTTGCAGCGGTGCTACACCACACCGGGAGACATGGGATGCAGGGAGGGTTCATAACGCCTGCGGCCACAAGCCAGCCTGAGATCGCAGAACGGCAGCCAATCAGGAGCGGCAGCTCCTGATTGGCTGCTGGTCCAGGAGCTGTGATTGGCTCATGGCTGGCTTTTGAAATGCCGTCAGAGCTGTTTATGAATTCTCCTGGCTGCCGTTGCAGCACTGCTGCCACCCGGGCCCCCATCTCTGAAAAGCAGTCAGTGCTAATTTTACCCAGCTGGCTGCACCAGCGCAGCCAGCTGAAAAGACCATGAAAAGAGGGTACTCTCTGACCTTGTCCTGTGCTCTCCCCCCTGTTCCAGCCAGCTTTCCCTGTCCACATGCTATTTCAGCAGTCTACCCTGCCTTGCTCCCCCCTCTGTTACAGCCATTGCTGCCCACCCCCAAGTCCAGCAAGCCTTCCTTGTCCCCCCTAGTCAGCCAGCCTTCCCTGTACCCCCCTAGTCAGCCAGTCTACCCTGCCCTGTGCCTACCCCCTAGTTAAGCCAGCCTTCCCTGTCTGCCCCCTAGTCCAGCCATCCTTCCCTGTATCCCCCATAATCAGCCAGCTTTCCTGCCCTGTCCCTCCCCCTCTAGTTCAGCCAGCGTTCCATGCCCTCCCTAGTCAGCCAGCCTTCTCTGCCCAGTCCCCCCCAGTCCAGTCAGCCTTCTCTGCCCTGTGCTTCCCACCCTAGACCTGCCTGCCTTCCCTGTCCCCCCACTAGACAGCTAGCCTTCCATGCCCTCTGCCTCCCTTCCTAGTCCAGACAGCCTTCCTTGCTCCCCCCCTGACCAGCCAGCCTTCCCTGCTCCCCACCCCCCCCTGTCCAGCCAGCCTTCTCTGCCCTGTGTTCTACACTTACCCTTCTAGCTTTTTCTGTGGATCCAGCTTTTTCAGTGTAATATATATATATATATATATATATATTATAGCATGTCAATCTAACAACAACCACAGTGCAAGTTTGTGAATTCTTAAAGGCACCAATTGATATCCCACCCCCCACCCCCCCAGTGTAGCTCCACCAACCTCTGTTCTCATCCACCCCTGGTTGGGGCGGGGGCCTGCCTATCTTGTCAGTACTGGGCCCCGCAATTTCTGATGGCAGCCCTGCTCCTAATGCAACTGTTAGTTATGCTTAACTACATCAGCATTGGATATAAGGCATACATTTGTTAACAATAGCTACACGTCTGGCAATTGTTTATAAATCAACATTCAGGACACTTCAATTGTGCATATCAGTGTCTGGGTTACATTTCAATTGCCACAGACATAATGTGTATATATTTGAAGTAAACACTCACAGTATCTTTGTTTATTCTTGATTATTTGTCACAGACATGTCTACAAGACAAGTCTGTCATCACTGAATATATGAAGTCTTTAAATATATATATATATATATTTATATGTGTATCCGTGCGTATGGGGTATGATAGGGTTTTAAACAGTATGCAGTGGTTATGCAATCGCACGATGCTAATAATAGCATATTAGCATCACACACCATGATTTCATGCTGACGAAGCAAGATGGCGTTGTCAGAGGCAACCTAAAATGGTGTCGCTCGATATTAATTTTAAGATCTGGTCTCAGCCAATCATATGGTTTTGACAGGCAGGTTGGCAGAGATACTCTGAGATGGAATTTGGCATTGGAAAGTTTATGGTTGCCCAGGGTTAAAAAATTAAAATGTAATATTTGATTTCTTAAAATTTCTGCCTGCATACTTAAATTGGTACTCAAATATGACATGTAAAGTAAATTGATGGGGGTCTGGATGTTGCTTTAGGAGCAGGAGGTTAATCCTGCTTGTGAGTATCTGCTAATAGACAATTGCTGTTTTGTAGCCATTTCTAGTAGTTGTGTTTATCTCTGTAACCTTGGTGATGGTAACACTAGTAATGATGGCGCCTGAGCATGATGATGTCATCAGCACTAGACCGCCGGCCAGGTGAGTGGTCCCGATTCCAGCAGTTGAGCAATCACTTGTGATGTAGCAGTTGTATAAAAAGGTATGTATTTATGTTTCTCTTTATCTTGACAAAAGTTTAGTGAAACTGAAATGTTGATGATATTTGCCATACTGTGATCGTCTTTTGAATGATGTGAAGGCTTCAAAGCTCGACCTTATGATGATGCTAGTTCCAGTGTGGGACCTCCCTGCTGCATAGACCTGTGTGGCTCAGGCATGGCACGAATTTCCAGGAAATGGACCACGTGAGGTGTGAGTCCGAGTATTGTGTCAGGTTACGGCCTAGGCTCCACCATTACTCACCCCAGCACCGACTTCCCCTGACTTCTTGAGCGGTCAGACGTGAGGTGAGGTGATGAGTGATGAGTGATGTGCTGAGGATTATGCCTTGGGACCGCTTGGACTTCCATGTGCTGTTCCGTGACTTGGTTACTGCAGTTGCCATCATGGGTACAGCCATGACAGTCTTCATCACCTGACTGATCATTTCCCAATGGTAGCGGGTTGCTGTCAACTGACGTTGTCCTTCAATAGGGTTTATAACTTGGTTCTGGAAACAGGAAGTTGCCTGTACAATGTTGTTTCTTCTGGTGTATGTTTGCCATTACTACATTCCAGGTTCCGTGCTCCACTCTTCTCATAGCTATTTCTATTATTCATCCACAGCATGTGTACTGAGTACCTTCATCTAGTACCACTGCATGAAACCACCTTTCACCAACAGTGCTGCATCTAATAACACAGTGTGTGTTCTCAAGGCTGAATTAAGGGGGGTTACAGGGGTGGTTGCCCCGGGGCCCTCACACACAGAGGATCCCCCACACAGGGTCGATGTGAACCTGCCGAGAACAGGTGCCAGCAGCACCTGTTCCCAGGAGGAAGCTCTGCAGCCACGGCTATTCTACTGCATGCTTCTAATGGGGAGAGGGGACCACTGGCTTCACACTTATTCCCCCCCTTACACTGCCTATATTGGGAGTGGAGCCAATACGGCAAGCCCCACCCCTAATGAATCAAGGAGGTGCGCGGGTCCTTTTGCAGCCTGTACCAGCAGCAACTGGTGAATCAATAGTAAGAATGTATGTGTACTGCTTTAGTGTGTGTATATATGAATGTGTAATTGTGTATATGTGTAAGTGTGTATATTGAGTATGTATGTGTCAATGCGTGTATAGGTGTTAGTGTGGGTATGCTGTTGATGTGTATGTGTGAGTGTATGCCCTGTGTTCATGTGGCCTGGGGGGCCCTCCATTTGGGTCTTTTTGGGGGTGTGTAAGCTCGGCTCTGTGTGGTTTGAAGGGGGCCCCTCAACTTAGTTGCCCTGGGGCCCCCACAAGCCTTAATCCTGCCCTGTGTGTTCTCAGTACCATCATCTAGTAACACTGCATGATATCATCTTCCAGTGACAGTGCTGCATCTAAGATCACAGTGTGTGTACTCAATACCATCATCTAGTACCATTGTATGATACCATTCCTCCGTGACACTGCTGCATCTAAGACGACAGTGTGTGTACTCATTACCATCATCATAATATCATTGTATGATACCATCTTCTAGTGACAGTGCCACGTCTAAAGCCACAACTAGTGTACTCAGTACCTTCATCAAATACTGTCTTTTGTTATTTCTTCCATGTGCCAGCATTACCTCAGGATCAGCATCAAGTGCACTCTTTATGCAGCTTAGTGCTAGTAGTGCTATTCCACTGTGTCTCATCTGTGTTTGTGTTCCTCTATTCCCACAACATCATGTGGCTCAATATCTCCAGGAACTCTCCAGGCAACTACTTTACATCCAGTTGAACTTGATCACTCTACTCCCTCCTCCCACCATGTCTGTTTCTACCAATCCTCTAGCTACAGTGAATCAGAAATCTCATCTTCAGTTGGC
Source organism: Taudactylus pleione (assembly GCA_031769625.1). Lineage (NCBI taxonomy): Eukaryota > Metazoa > Chordata > Amphibia > Anura > Myobatrachidae > Taudactylus > Taudactylus pleione. The sequence goes on along the minus strand of JAUIMM010000222.1, from coordinate 3,915,096 downwards.
ATCACCCAAGCACTTTGATGGAAACCCTATATGCTGCTGGGGTTTCATCAGTCAATGCGAGATCCAATTTGAGTGTCTTCCACAGAACTTTCCTATGTCTAGGTTGAAAGTGGCTTACATCATATCATTGCTGACTGGAACCGCCTTGGATTGGGTCTCCCCATTATGGGAACAGGCAGATCCTTTAGTTTCTAATTATGAAAATGTTATTTCTTCCTTCAAAATAATTTTTGTTGAGCCGGGCCACTCTACCTCAGCCTCCTCCAATCTCCTTTGAGTCTGACAAGGAACACATACTGTGGGCCAGTATGTGGTTCAATTTCAAATGATTGCTTCTGAATTAAAATGGAATGAAGAGTCTCTCAAGGCCGCCTTTCTACATGAACTATCTGAAAAGATGAAAGATGAGATTGCCTCTTAGAATGTTCCAGAGTCTCTTTTTGAAGTAATCTCTCTCTGTGTATAAAAATTGATTTACACCATAGAGAGTGGCTGGCTAATAGAGGGCATGAGGATCATTTCAGGGATTGGTTTTTGCCAGATACACGCTCTTCCTCTCCAGCAACAAATAAAGACAAAACTATGCAGGTCAATAAATGTTGTTTAACTGCGGCTGAGTGAACCTGCTGGTTCCAGAACAAGCTTTGTCTTTACTGTGCACTCCTGACCATATTCTAGTCTTTACAAGACTAGAACCCAAAATTTCAAAGCCTTGGTAGATTCCAGAACCATCAGAAATTTTCTTTTACTCCCGTTGCTGGCAAGCTGGCTCTCTCGGGAGTAGTTGGCAATGTAATCCTTGGAGATGCTATTTCTTCAGTTACCCACCCTGTTGCACTCCGAGGAGGGGTTCTAAATGTTTCCATTGATGTCTGTCCTGTGTGCTTCCTGTACAAACCCATCAAGTCTCATCCTCTATTAAGTCTCTTATTAACGATCAATTAAAAGTTAACCCAGATCACCATTTGCTGGAAACATGTCAATATTTTGCTGATTTCTTTAATGAACAGGCTGAGGACAAATTGCCTCCCCATCACTTTCACAATTGTGGCATCGATCTCATTCCCATGAAAAATTCCACCCCATGGCTGTACACCATTAAAAAATATACTCCCTGCCACTCAGCATGGAACTCTTCGAGAAGTATTGTCGGTCATCTTTTTTTTGCACAAAATTAGACCTCCAAGGGGCCTACAATTTGATTCACATCAAGGCAGGGGATGAGTGGAAAACTGCGTTCAACACTCAGAACAGCCATTTTGAGTGAGTGTGGGAGTTGTGCTGTCTTAGACAGCTGAAGATGGGAAGAGTCATCTGTCTGGGTTCTTTTTGCATAGATTTTCTTCGGCCAAGAAGAATTATGCCATTGGTAACCAAGAGTTATTGGCTATGTGATTGGCACTGGAGGAGTGGAGACACCTTTTAGAAGGTGCAAAATTCCCTGTCACTATCATCACTGATCATAAGGATCTTGTATGTCTCCAAGCAGATCATCAGATAAACACCAGACAAGCTCGCTGGTCCCTCTTCTTTTCTAGGTTTGGCTTCAAGCTTCAATTTCTTCCTGGAGCCTTGAACAAGAAGCTGATGCTATTTATTCTCCACAAGAGGAGGAAGATCAACCCCAAGTTTCCCCAATTCTCAATCCTCTTCTCTTTGCTCCCACTCAACTCTTGTCTCCTCCACCTGGCATCTTAGTGGCACCACAGCAGCATAAAAATTTATTGATGTGGGCCCATGCCTCTCTTTTTGGTGGTCATTCAGGCATTCTCAAGACTTTCAAGTTTTTACAATGATCCTACTATGAAGGAAGATGTTCAAAATGTCATTGTTTCTTGTGCCAAGTGTTCCAAGCATAAACCTACCCGCAATAAGGTTGTTGGCAAGTTTTGTCCTCTACCTGTTCCAGATGCTCCTTGGACCCATCTATTGATAGATTTTATTTTTGAGTTACCACCTTCCAAGGGTCATAACACCATCTGGGTGGTAGTAGACCAATTTTCAAAGATGGCTCACTTTATTCCCCTAGTCAGTCTTTCTTCTGTACCAAAACTGGCTATAGTGTTCATCTAGGATATCTTCAGGCTTCATTGTTTGCCCAAGGAGATAGTGTCTGATTGGGTGTACAATTTGTGGCGAAGTTTTGGAGGGCAGTTGGTGCTTCCTGTGAGATTAAGTTAAAATTCTCTTCCGTCTATCACTCTCAAACAAATGGGCAAACACAAAGGGTGAATCAGGAGCTGGAGACATTTATCAAACAGAAAAACTTTTGCTATCGGCGCTAACAATAATATACTGCAAATCTATTTGTGGGCAGCAAATAAAACTAAGGGGATTTTGTCATATAAGCCTGCAGCCCAGCATCAAGGGACACCTTCTTTTTCTGCAGGTCCCTACACTAGCACATTTGCCCAGCACACCATAACATTGCAGTTAAATGTACTCAGCTCATAGATACAGATTGACACATCTATACAGGGGCTGGCTGTGAGCCTCACCCAACTAGGCATTTTATAGCCATAATTTAAAGCTGCTATGATAGCACAAGGCAAAATTTTGAAACAAAACCGAAAATAAATATGCCCGTGCTGGTACCAGCAGCTTGGCAATATTAATCCCAGACAGTGCATCCAGAAAGTATTCACAATGCTTCACTTTTTCCACATTTTGTTATGTTACAGCCTTATTCCAAAATGGAATAAATTCTTTTTTGTCCTCAAAATTCTACACACAATACCCCATAATGACAACGTATAAAAAATTTTTTTGAGATTTTTGCAAATATAATAAAAAAAAACACTAAGAAATCACATGTACATAAGTATTCATGGCCTTTGCCATGAAGCTCAAAATTGAGCTCAGGTGCATCCTGTTTCCACTGATCATCCTTGAGACGTTCCTACAGCTTAATTGGAATCCACCTGTGATAAATTCAGTTGATTGGACAGGATTTTGAAAGGCATACACCTGTCTATATAAGGTCCCACACTTGACAGTGCATGTCAGAGCACAAACCAAGTATGAAGTCCAAGGAATTGTCTGTAGACCTCCGAGACAGGATTGTCTCGAGGTACAAATCTGGGGAAGGGTACAGAAAAAGATCTGCTGCTTTGAAAGTCCCAAAGAGCATAGTGGTCTCCATCATCCATAAATGGATTAAGTTCGGAACCACCAGGACCCTTTCTAGAGTTGGCCGGCCATCTAAACTGAGCAATTGAGGGAGAAGGGCCCTAGTCAGGGAGGTGACCAATACCCCGATGGTCTCTCTGTCAGAGCTAAAGCCAGGGCCATAACAAGGGTAGTGCAGCCTGTGCCATGATACGGTGCACCACAGGGCAGGGGGCACTAATCGGGCCTGTCAAATTTTTGTTTATTAACATTCTCACTTGTAGCTTCCTCTTATTTTATCCCCAGCATCTCCTGGCCTCCCCTATATCTTTCCTAGCCCTTCCCCATGAGTTCATGCTCATTTTTTGGGTTGTTTATGTCCCTATTTGAAAAATAGGGGGGGGCAATGATCTTTCTGGCACAGGGCACCAAAAAGTATAGTAACGGCTCTGGCTACAGCATTCCTCTGTGGAGAGAGGAGAACCTTCCAGAAGGACAACCATCTCTGCAGAAATCCACCAATCAGGCCTGTATAGTAGAGTGGCCAGACGGTAGCCACTCCTTAGTAAAAAGCACATGGCAGTCCACCTGGAGTTTGCCAAAATGCACCTAAAGAACTCTCAGACCATGAAAGACAAAGATTGAACTCTTTGGTGTGAATGCCAGGCGTTATGTTTGGAGGAAACCAGGCACCGCTCATCACCAGGCCAATACCATCCCAACAGTGGAGCATGGTGGTGGCAGCATCATGCTGTGGGAATGTTTTTCAGCAGCAGGAACTGGGAGACTAGTCAGGATAGAGGGAAAGATGAATGCAGCAATGTACAGAGACATCCTGGATGAAAACCTGCTCCAGAGCTCTCTTGACCTCAGACTGGGGCGACAGTTCAACTTTCAGCAGGACAACGACCCTAAGCACACAGCCAATATATCAAAGGAGTTGCTCCAGGACAACTCTGTGAATGTCCTTGAGTGGCCCAGCCAGAGCCCAGACTTGAATCCAATTGAACATCTCTGTAGAGATCTGAAAATGGCTGCACACCGATGCTTCCCATCCAACTTGATGGAGCTTGAGAGGTGCTGGAAAGAGGAATGGGCGAAACTGCCCAAATATAGGTGTGCCAAGTTTGTGGCATCATATTCAAAAAGATTTGAGGCTGTAATTGCTGCCAAAGGTGCATCAACAAAGAATTGAGCAAAGGTTGTGAATACTTATGTACATGTGATTTCTTATTTATTTATTTTTTATTAAATTTGCAAAAATGGCAAAAAAAACTTTACACATTGTCATTATGGGGTATTGTGTGTAGAATTTGAGGACAAAAATTAATTTATTACATTTTGGAACAAGGCTGTAATATAACAAAATGTGGAAAAAGTGAAGCATTGTGAATACTTTCCGGATTCACTGTAAATGTATACAAAACAGAAAAACTTTTCGTATCGGCTCTAACAATAATATACTGAAAATCTATGTGTGTGCAGCAAATAAAATCAAGGGGATTTTTTCATGATTTGAACAAAGCATTTAAGCCTGCAGCCCAGCGTCAGGGGATCCCTTTTTTACTGCAAGTCCCTACACTAGCATATTTGCCCAGCACACCATTACATTGCAGTTAAATGTACTCACCTCTTGAAACAGAAGGACACATCTATACAGAGACTGGCTGTGAGCCACACCCAACTAGGTCTTCTATAGGAAAAGACAGAGACGTTTATCAGACTTTCTGTGTCCTCCTCTCAAGATGACTGGGTTGTTTTATTGCCTTGGGCAGAGTTTTCCCACAACTTCAGATTTCATTCTTCTTCAAATTCTACTCCATTCCTTGCAGTGTAGGGTAAACATCTAAGGGTACTGGATTTTCAAGAATTACCTCCCATGGAAGTTCCTGCTACTACTAGCCTTGTAGGTTCATTTTCAGATATATGGAAAATATTCATTGCTCTCTGAATAAGGCTTCCAGTAACTACAAGAAGTGTTTAGATCAGAAACATCTCACTGTTCCCCTTCTGAGAGTTGGAGACAGGGTGTGGCTGTCATTTAAATACATTTGTTTGAAAGTTCCAAGCATGAAATTTGCTTCACACTTCATTGGACCATACCACATTCTTAAAGTTATTAATCCAGTGGTATATAAATTGGAACTTCATCCTCAGTTGACAATCCCCAACACCTTTCATGTTTCTCTGTTATGTCAATTAATTCTTAATCAATTTCAGCATTCTCCACCCAAGACACCTCAAGTTCACTCAACTGGGAGTCAAATTTGAAATTGAGAAAATCCTTGATTCTCAGCATCGGTTGAATTGTCATCAATATCTTATTGATTGGAAGGGATATAGACCTGAAGTATGGGCATGGATTAAGGCTTCTAACGTCCAACTGGACTGGCTGCTATCTTTTATTGAAGTTAATGTTTTATGTGCATTTGGGGCTCCCTTTGAGCAGCCTTGTGCAGTTGGCTCTAGAGGACTTGATGGCAGGGCTGATTCATTACCATCCTCCTCAAATACTGCACCACCTAATTAGAGCTCCTGGCCTGCAGTGTGGTTGTCTCATCGTCTGAAGCTCCCAATGCACACTTCTGATATCCCTGCTCCTTCTCTGAATGAGCTTTCCCCCTCTTTGTTCCTCCTCTTTAATTGCACTACTCTACATTATTAACACAGGGGAGCAGATCTTTGTATGTACATGCAGCACCCCCTGATGTCACCTCTGATCCTCTACTTAACATCTACTCCTCCTCCACAACTGCCCTCTGCAATGCTCTCTTCCTGCATTTTCTCTGCACCTCTGGATGCTTCTAACATTGGTAAGTTGATCAGGCAGTATATATTTAAATTAGCTTCAGTTGACACTATGTTTTCTATATTTAGGAAATGCATGCTGTTTACTATTCCAGTAGCAGAATAATTTCTTCTCTTTGTGTGCAGCACTAGTTTTTTATATTACTACAATAGCCCCATTCTTTACCCCCAAATGTGCATATCTCTATGACCCCCCTCTTTTTGCCCATTTGTTTGTGTGCATCTCTGACCCCTCTTTGTGTGTGTCCATGGCTTTCTCCCTCTATATGTTTTTTTTTAATTTTATGTAAGTCTTCGTCATGTGTGTCCTTTAGTTTGTGTGTCTGTCTAACTCTTTTTTTCTCTCTTATATCTATCCCTCAACCTTCTTATAACATTAGCCTCCACCACTCACTTTTCCCCACTGCTTCTCACAGCTCACTTTTTTCTTGCCCTTCTCACAGGACCCACACCATCTTCCACTGCTGCCCTCTTCCCATGTACTCTTGCTTCTCCTCTTCTGATGAAGTCAACAGCTTCCTACAGGCTGTCGATTGAAGTGATATGTAAATAATTTGATTTTAATACATTTTGCCTTATAGAGCCAGTGAATTTTATGACCAGAGATAATCTTGATTGTGGTAAAATTTGCCAGCTTTCATCAGCAAATACTTCCTTGTACCAGATCTGCCTGTTTAAATTTTCTTGTTTGGTTGTCTAGACACTCTCACTTGGTTGCCATTTTCTTTTACTTTTGCCACAATTTATTGAGCCCCTACCATTGATTTCCTCAGGGGACCTTTAATGCCCTACCCTGACACTGCTTTTTATGGTTTTCATTTTCTTTTTTATATATTCTTTTATTTAAGAACGTACAAGTCAAAAATAAATACAAATATGTCAAACATACACAATAAATATTTGACACAAATAAATCCAATTTACAAAAATATTATAAAACCAATCTATACAAATATAACTTGAAAACAAAAATAGCAACAAAGAAAAAGGAATAGAAAGGGGGTGGGTGGGAAGGAGGGGTAGGGAATACCTAGGTCTGCAACAGATATAACAATCAGTAATAGATTTACTTACAAAATAGACTAGGTTAAATCATTAAGGCATTATATTCGGCAGAGTCTTTAAATTCAAGCCAGTAAAAAAATGAGGCTGTAAAAATAAAAAGGCGATCTGATGCGGCCAAAGAAATTTCCTCAATAGTCATATACATATCTATGCGATTCAGCCAACCTTTAATAGTTGGGGGTGATACTGATCTACATTTAACTGGAATAACTGCCTTATCGGCACTATTAGTATGTCGCAAAAGAGACTTTTTATTATTGGAGATAGGCCAGGATATCATATTTAAAACCCAGAACTCTGGTCCATCAGGAACCCCTTCACCAACAATATCATTAGTTATTTGGATAACTTGTTGCCAGAAAGAGACCAATAATGGGCATAGCCACCATATATGAAGAGGAGAACCCAAACTCCCATTGCATCTCCAACATATATTGTAAACACCTGGAACATTTTGTTCAATATACTGGGACATCGATACCATCTGGTAATAACCTTATAGTGTGTCTTAATAACTGATATACTCTGGGATGAAACATGAGAGTATTGGAAAACTTTTAACCATTGTTGTTCAATGAACTGCAAATTCAAATCATTATGCCAGCACTTGTAAATTTAGGCAGAGAGACAAAAACATTATTTTAAAGCATCTTATAAATTACTTAAATTAAATAGATGGAATGGTGCATAGGTTCCTTTTGGGAACAAAACATTTCAAAAGGAGTCTAGTCTCTAATCAAAACTGCACGAACATTAATCTTCCTAACATAGGACATTAATTGAATATAAGACAAATATTCTGACTGAGGAAGGCCCAGTTCCGTTCTTATGTCCAGAAAAGAATGGACTCCCCCTGAGTTAACTAATTGGCCTAACCTCAAAATCCTGACAGAATTCCAAAGACAGAAAGTACATTCCTCTACGCAAGGCAGGTATTCGAGATTAGGTATAGAGGAAGTCAAAGGAGATGGGACAGAGGATATCAAGGTTTCTTCCATATTTGCAAAGTAGGGTGTCACAGACCCGGGCTGACTCGCAGATACAACAATCTGGATCAGCTGGTTGTGATACCGGCGCACCGCAGGCACTTACCAAAATACACAGTTCTTCTGCCACCATGCAGACTGTTCTCCGGTGGTCTGCAATCTCCCAACAGATTAATAATAAATCACATTCAAATGACACACAAATATGTAGCATGGATCTATCCAGGCATGCAAGTTCAATAAGAATCACGGAGAATATGCTAGATTAAATGTGTTTAATCCAAAAAATATTTTCAAGGCTTAGTTACAAAAATATTAATAAAATGACAAACAGATTATAATGCAAATATTCTCATACAAAATAAAAGAGAGAAATAATTCAGAGTCCCTAAGACAATTTACACTAAAGTTCTTAGCACTGCTGATGGGGTGGGGGATCTCACCCACAGGAATATTCTGATGCACTCCCAGACCTGACTGTCTGAACCCCAAGGAGTGGACATTGAATGTTGGATGGTATTCTCTTTATATACATCCCTAATTCTTTGTTGATACTTAACAGGGTCTCCCAATCAGGTCAGCAGAGTTTGAGATTAATAATTTCCAATACAGGGTTACCTGGCCAAACTAGCAGGGTCCCTGCTTTAAAGATAAGTGATGATATAACTCTCTTCAACTTCCCCATTCTAGACCTATAGTAAATACCAGAATCCTTATCTTAGCCTCTATAGCATAAAAAGAGTCTTTAGAAGTAGGGCATTGAAGTAACAGGAGGTCTGGTTCAGGGATTATGATCTAGGACACACATGGCCTCACACTGTGAGGGATATACATCATTTTGTTACCTTAAAGCCATTCACTTGCTAATTCCAGCCCTTTCTGACCTGCACACCAAATAGCAATGGATTTACCATGTTTATACAGTCTATAAAACTAAAGAACACACAGTTATATAACACTCCTCAAATCACAGGACATAGGGGGTCATTCAGACCCACTCGCGAGCGGCAGTACGCTCGCAAGTGGGTCGATGTTCCCCACTGCGCATGCGCACGACGGAGGGAGCTCCGTCGTGCGCATGCGCGAGACCCGGCGAGCGAAGGACTTTCCATCGCTCCGGGTCTCGCACCAAAGGGGGCGTGCTGTCGATGTTGATTGACAGCATGCCCCCTTTGGTGGGCGTTCCGGGGGCGTGCCTGCCAGACTGAGGCATTCCTATGGGAACGCCTACCGTCTGAAGCCTGCCCCACTGACATCACTAGTGATGTCAGTGGGAGTGATTTTGGCTCTGATAGAGCCAAAATCTCTCCTGGCCTTGCGGTTGAGAAACCCGACCACAGGGTTTCACTCGCAAGTCCGATGGTCGCGATGGTCAAGACCATCGCGACCATCTTGTTGGACACTCGTATATGCTGTGGGTGGTGACCCACAGCTATACGAGCGTCCAGGAGGACGCTCCATTTGAATGGAGGTGGGCCCTGATTCAGAGCGAGCGCTCTGGTCAGAGCGTCCGGCTCTGAATCAGGGCCATAGATCATTATCAACCCCTCTTCCTGGAATGCATATCTTCAAAAGAGGTGGGGTAATACTTCAGCCCTTCTAGACACACACAGTTCAATTAAAGGACTTCATAGTACACAAAATATTATTTCTGGCGATTATTCTTGCGATTAATCGTCACACGCCCCCCTGAAGTTGGACACAGGAGAGACAGTGATCCACCTATCACATTCTCTTCTGTGACCCCTGCTACCATGTCATCTCATTGCAGTACCAATCTGCCTCTTTAGCAGCAGCTGCTACATTTACCAAGGGGTCAGGTTTCTGATCATTTTCATTTAGGTGACACATGGCTATTACACATTTTTCCATGTCATACCAAGCTCTGAGCAAATTACTGTGGTACACAGTCTTGCTCTTCTCTCCCTCCCCTGCTGCCAACACATAATTGACATCTTGGAGATATGGCACTATTAGCTGGGGACTTTCCCAGGCAGCCTGTAGCTTGGTCAGGTGCATAGGGCTAAACACCAAGCCCATGTGGCCCAACTCACAGGTGCCCTCCCTCATGCTGCAGTCATACCAGAGCTTTTGTTTCACCTGCGCAGGGTTCAGGTCATTCTGCGCCATTCCCCTCAGGGACTGTAACTCCTCCCTGAACGTCACCATGTACGACACCACTGACGTTTCAGTTTGATTCAGTTTAATCAATTTACCTTCCCACTCTTTCTTAACCAAATCTAAGGGGCCAAACACCCTGCGCCCGTATAGGAGTGCAGAGGGTGAGAAGCCAGTGGGTTCCTGCGGCACCTCACTGTATGCAAAGCGGCGATGCAGCAGGAACCCCTCCTGGTCTCTTCCCTGAGACTCCACAAAAGTCCTAAGTATTTGGTTTAAGGTGATAGAGTGGGATTCAGAATGGGAGTATTCGGCAGTACCTAACATAGACACAACCTTCTCATCAACCATAGGGGTAGACCCTGAAGCTATAGCCTCCCCCATGTCTGGTTGTGGGTGACGGATACCTCCTTCTACCCTGTGCCTTGAGTACGGCACCTCATTCATGCCTTCTGGGCAGTCCTGGGCCTCCAGCTCATCTGACCTGGTCTGAATCACTGCTGGTTCAGGTAGGGAGTACTTCCATTTATCACTCTGCCCTCGCTCCATCTCCTTACACAGTATCTGGGAGTGATCATTGTCAATCTCTAGCTCCCTGAGACCTACAACAGGAAAGGGAACTTTTGCAACCTCAATGTCATTGGAGACAAAGTACAATCAGACACCACATTTTAAAAAAATTGATCACCAGCCTGCACTTCTAATTCAAAGGGTAGGATCAGTTGTGACTCTGACACACCCTCCTCCCTCACAGGATCATCTAATTCTAATGCATTGCTATCCAGCATTCCAGTCAGGTCCTTATCCAACAGCCCAGTGGGGGTGTATGGCTTATGACTGGGTCAGTGGTGTGTGACAGGATCACAAGCACAGGTTCAGCAGCAGGAAGTTTGAGGCTAAGGGTCTCTCTGTCATAGTTAATTGGGGCTAGAATCCTTTCCTCCCCTTCATGACCTGTCTTAGCACAGAGATACATCACATACTGGGAACTATATACTTTGGCCCTGATACCTGGACCATCAGTTGCCATACAAACATGGGTGGACTCTAACACATTACTGACCCTACCAGATTCCATCTTGAAAACTTCCTGTTCCTAGATCTGCTGGAATGAGGGTCGGTGTGTGAGTGTGGTAAGACTTTGGACACGCAAGGTTACTGTCCTCTGTGACTGCTAGCAGACCACTGCTCATTCCTTCAGGGATTATTGCCCAGCTCCTCTCTGCTGCTTCCTCCTTGGTACTTACAGTTATGGCAGGAGTCACATCAGACACACGTTTACACATTTCATTACCATCAATCCCTGGTACTTGTAATTTTTCCAGATCATTTGCACCAGGGACTGGAGCAATTTCAGCAGTACCATATACAGTGGGACACTCGGCTATGCCAGTAACTGCACCTTGTTGCAAAACCCTGATATTTCTCTCCGAAGATATTTAATTTTCCACAAATATTATATCTGGTTTCCCTTCATGGTATTCCTGGCTGATTCTAACATGTTTCCCTTTCTGACCTGCTCGGCTAACTCTTTCTCTTACAGATTCCAGGCTAGGGTCAGTTTGCTGTGCAGCTTTGATAGCATCCCTCTGGACTACCTGGTCATTGTAAGGAGTTAGGGCAGCAGCTGCCCCGCCCTTTTCCAATTCAGTGTCTGAGACTGACCTGTGTACAGGGAGGGAGGGGGGATGAGGGGGATTAACCTCTATTGAGCTGGATTCCACACCTGCAAGGGTTAACTCACAGCCCCTCTGCGCTGTTGTGGCCGGGTCCTTACTGTGAATGAAGGGGTTACATTGGACTCATTGTTGCATACAGTATTAACCTCAAATACTGATAAGGGAACAGTTATCAAATCATTTGCTAACCCCCTATCACACATATTTGCACTGTAACACGTTTCTGCCTGCCTAGATTCTGTCCTGGGAATCTGCAAAGGGTTAGTTTCTGGGACAGACAGATCAGCAATATTTTTGTCATCACATACTGTTATACCCAAATTGCACTGGTCATCATAATTCACCTGGGGGAAAACAGGGTTAGCTTGTATTATCACAGCATTATCAACATCAGCAATGGCATCATCTTCACATGTCTCTGTCACCTTCCAAAATGCAAAAGGATCACTGAGCATTTCTGGTTCTTGACACAAAGTCACAACATTGCAAGATTCAGTATGAACACATACTACCTGAGATGAGTCACACGGTGCAATAGAAGCAATAGAGATAGCAGGAACAACATTTGCAGGAACATATTGGGATAAGAATCATCCAACTTCAGTGTCCACTAACACATTGGTGGGATTATTTGCAGACATTCCCACCTCTCTCATAGAAATAGGATTCTGAACAATTATGTCCTGTGCAAAATTGGACTCCCCCTGTAGCAAATTCTGGGCGTCCTGTGGTGGTACGCTGCTAGTACCATCAGCTTTCCTCAGCAGCGCGAACTTGGCCTCCGGATGCAATATCTCAGCAGAATATTCCACGTTGACTATAGTTGGTGAGGGCATCTTTTCTTTGTGGGCCACCTCTGCAGGCTGGGTGGCTTCTTCTCTAGCTTGTGAAATAAGCTGTTGCAGGCGGTGCCTTTCAGCATCCACCCGGCTACACTGGTCTTGCCAAAATGGGGTATGGAGTTTCCCCCAAAACCATACTTCTTCGAAAGCAGATTCAAAACACTCCTCCAGGAAGTCCAGCAGTTCCTCAAAACTCATGTTATAAGTCGGATTCAGAATCGCATCGCGATAAATGCTGAAGGCATTGAACTCATCGTCCTGTGCATTAGTTAGCTGCTCGATTATATCACGACGAGTATTGCTGTTGCAGGGGACACCTTGCAGCTGACATTCTTCAATCAGCTCTGCCATACTCATCATGGGATATGGATCATAGGGATCTGGTACAACATGCTCACTCTGATCCCGTGGTGCTGACTGGGTTCTCAGCTCAGGTTCCAACACAAGGAAATTCTCTGGGTGAGTGACAAGTAAGTCTCTAGCAGCAGGCTGATAGTGCAGCCCAGCCAGCTCCAGCTGGTATAAGCGCTCTGCTTGGCATTCTGCAGCTACACGTTCTGCAACCTCCCGGGCAGCTTCCTTGTCTGCCGCACGTTCCGCTGCTTCCCGTTCTGCAACCTCCCGGGCAGCTTCCCTAGCAGCAGCAGCAGCAAGTTCCGCCGCTTCCCTGGCTTGGGACTGCTGCATTAGCTGCATTTGCAGTCCTTTTCCCCCAAATCTTTGCAGGCGTTTTTCAAGAACTTATAAAAGGCCATAACCTCACTGGAACTAGCAAAGTTATCCGACCTTTCCCTACTATCGGTGGTAATGTCCAGTGTCAGAGGATTTCTCCCAAAAAAGTTTGTCTCAGCGTTATCCTTTCCAGCATCCTGGCCCTTATCTGCCGTGAGGAGTGCTTGGATCAGCTGATCTTTGCTCTTGTGGATGCCGACAATCCCTCTGTCCTCTCATAGGACACAAAGCTCATCCTTCTCTAGATGCTTGTACCCATGGGCCATCTCGGATCTCACTTCATGCCAAATAAAAATAGAAAAGAAAAACGAAGAGAAGGGGGGGGACAGAAAGTATTTGCAACTGTATGTCCTTTACAATATTATAAGCCTTGAGCGTACTCTCCGGTCAATTAGAATGCTGATCCTATCCAGAATCACACAACTAATTGACTTAAGTTCTTAGAAAAATAAAAATGATTATCCCACCGCTTGCCATCAATTTGTCACGAACCTGGGCTGACTCGCAGATACAACAATCTGGATTAGCTGGTTGTGATGCTGATGCACCGCGGTCACTTACCAAAATACACAGTTCTTCTGCCACCACGCAGACTGTTCTCCGGAGGTCTGTGATCTCCCAACAGATTAATAATAAATCACATTCAAATGGCACACATATGTAGCATGGGCCTATCCAGGCACACAAGTTCAATAAGAATCACAGAGAATATACTAGATTAAATGTGTTTAATCCAAAAAATATTTTCAAGGCTTAGTTACAAAAATATTAATAAAATGACAAACCGATTATAATGCAAATATTCTCTTACAAAATAAAAGAAAGAAATAATTCAGAGTCCCTAAGACAACTTACACTAAAGTTCTTAGCACTGCTGATGGGGTGAGGGATCTCACCCACAGGAATATCCTGATGCACTCCCAGACATGACTGTCTGAACTACAAGGAGTGGACATTGAATGTTGGATGGTATTGTCTTTTTATACATCCCTAATTCTTTGTTCATACTTAACAGGGTCTCCCAATCTGGTCATCAGGGTTTGAGATTAATAGATTTCCAATACAGGGTTACCTGGCCAAACTAGCAGTGTCGCTGCTTTAAAGATAAGTGATGATATAACTCACTCTTCAACTTCCCCCTTCTAGACCTATAGTAAAGTAGGGCACTGAAGTAACAGGAGGTCTGGTTCTGGGATTATGATCTAGGACACTGACTTCAGGGGTCATAAAAAGGGAGAGTTGTTCACACATGGCCTCACACTGTGAGGGATATACATCATTTTGTTACCTTTAAAGCCATTCACTTGCTAATTCCAGCCCTTTTTGACATGCACACCAAATAGCAATGGACATACCATGTTTATACAGTCTATAAAACTAAAGGACACACAGTTATATAACACTCCTCAAATCACAGGACATAGATCATTATCAACCCCTCTTCCTGGAATGCCTATCTTCAAAAGAGGTGTGATAATACTTCAGCCCTTCTAGGTACACACAGTTCAATTAAAGGACTTCATAGTTCACAAAATATTATTTCTGGCGATTATTCTTGGGTATTCGAGATTAGGTATAGAGGAAGTCAAAGGAGATGGGACAGAGGATATCAAGGTTTCTTCCATATTTGCAAAGTAGGGGTGATAGTAGGATGATCAATTGATGGTATAACCTGAGCCCAGGGTAGGGCTTCTAACGGGATAGAGCTGGAATGTTCCTAAACTAAAACTCATTGCTGATCAGAGTTAAATTGAGACCAATTAGCAACCCTATTTAGATGTACCACCTGAGAATAGTATAAAAAATAGGGGAGTTGAAGTGCTCCATTAACCTTAGTCCTATATTTTAAAGTTTGATAAAGCACCAAACTTTTTAAACTCCAAAGTTAAATTAGGTAACAAAACTACTGGGTTGGTAATAATGGCCAATAAATCATCTGCAAAAAGAGCTAGTTTGTATTTCACATTCCACAGTCTGAATATTGCAGTTACAACTAATAGCACATGGCAAGGCTTCCATGGTCAGTATAGAAATGAAAGGAGACAATGGACACTCCTGCCTAGTCCCATTTAAAATTGGAAATGGTTTAGACAGTACTCCATTTATTTTAACCTGGGAATAAGGATTTTTATATAAAGCTAGTTTTCTAGAGAGGTACACTGGACCCAGACCCATAAGTAGAAGCACACTGGCCATAAATTGCCAATCCACTCTATCAAAGGCTTTTTCGGCATCTGTGGATAATAAAATCATGGGAGATTTAGATGACATAGACTTATGAATTAAATCAATCATATTTGTTGTGTAGTCTTTTGCTTCTTGCCCAGGGACAAAACCGGTATAGAGGAGCCTTGATGCTGGCCAGCACTTAATTATATATTTGCAAATGTATGCAACCAATACCTCTGAATTTCTATTATCATATAGGATTCAAGTATTTTTGCTAATATTGCTGCAGTGTGCTGGAGGGAATCTTGTTTTTTCTGTGGTTCAGTATAAACCCCGCCCTTTACAAGCACCTGAGCAATATCATTAAGCTAATGTGAGCGACCACCATACTTTCTATTTGCAGTTCTGAGAAGCTTGAAAGGAGCCAGCATTGGGAGGATGTGCTGGTCCGTATAGTGCCATTTGGAGGTTTTTGGGGTACCTTCTAGGTGAGTCAGCTCTCAGCTTATACATGTGCTGTTATCATGCAGTACAATAATTGTAATTATATGACCCAGAGTGGGTACTACTAGTTTGTAGCAATAATTATTTTGGGGTGAGCGTTTGGCATGGGGCCCCCGGAGTGGCTCTGGCTGGGCCTTTTCAGGGCATCACCACTTAATTCACATAGATATTTTTTCATCACCTTTCCATTTGTTTGTTTATTATTTATGTAATTTTAATTCTCTCTTATTATATTAACACTTACTGATTATCTTGACACATCTATACTTTACACTTCACTATCACCTTTCTTCCATTTTTCATGTGATGCCCTGGGAGTGGTCCTTGGCTGGGTTCTTTTGGGCTGCTCTGCACCTCGGACGTGAATCCCTTAATGTTAGGGACGCTGGTATAGAGGAGCCTTGACGCTGGCCTGGCGCTTAATCATATATTTGCAAATGTATGCAACCAATACCTCTGAATTTCTATTATCATGTATATTGCTGCAGTGTGCTGGAGTGAATCTTCTATTTTCTGTGGTTCAGTATAAACCCCGCCCTTTACAAGCACCTGAGCAATATCATTAAGCTAATGTGAGCGACCACCATACTTTCTATTTCCAGGGACAAAACTTACCTGATCACTATGGATCAAGGTAGTTAGCAGTGGTTTAAGACGATTCGCCAAAACCTTTTGCATATAATTTAAGATCTACATTAAGTAGATAAATAGGTTGATAGCTGGAGTAGGGTCCTTGCCCACCTTAGGGAGAAGAGTGACATGAGCCTCAAACATTTGAGGAGAAAATTTGTTCACATCATCAATCTCGTTGAAAGCCTGGAGCAATAATGGGGACAACTGGGCTTGGAATAATTTATAATAAGAGATGGTAGACTCATACGGTCCTGGACTCTTACCGGCTGGAGAAGATTTAATTGCAGACTCCAACTCCTCCAAAGGGATAGGTTGTTCTAAGAGAATCTGAAATTCGTGGATAGTTAATAAGAGAAAGGTAATCATTTGTCTCTTTAAGGTGCAATGAGAGCCGGTCTGGGGAAATGGGCCCAGATAGTTTATATACTCTATCTAAAATAATACATCTGAAAAAAGTCAGCTATGTATTCAGTGAGAAAACTAACAATGCCTTGAGCATTTTTAATCTTAGGAACAAAGGTCAAAGCTCTCTGTTCCCTCAAACAATGCGCAAGAAGTACTCTGGGTTTATTACCCCATTGAAAGTATTTATGATGACACTTTCTAAAGGCCAGCTTGGACTTATCCGATAACAGCTTATTTAAGGTCGCATGACACTGTGGGCCTTATTCAGACCCGCTCGCAAGCGCATAGCGCTCGCAAGCGGATCGATGGTGGCACAGTGCGCACGCGTGACGTGAGCCCCGTAGCGAGCGCAAAAAGCACTCTCTCCGTGGCTTACTACAAAAGGGGCGGCTGTTGATGTTGATCGACAGCTCGCCCCGTTTTGTTGGTGTGGCCGGGGGGTGGCTTCACAAATGGAAGCGTTCCCAAGCGAACACCGGCCATTTGTGGGCGGCCCCACTGACATCACTAGTGATGTCAGTGAGCGAGCTCCCGGCTCTATTAAAGCCGGAAGCTCTCTGGGGCTTGCGGCAGATGAGATCCTACCACAAGGGTCTCGTCGCAAGCCCAATGGTCGTGATGTGCTTGACCATCGCAACCATCATCCTGGCCGCTCGCAATAGCTGTGGGTGGTCACCCACAGCTATGCGAGCGGCCAGGAGGCCGCAACTAAAATAACCAGCACCTGCCCTGATTCAGAGCAAGCGCTCGCTTTTTGCGAGCGCCTCTGAATCAGGCCCTTTGTCAGTTCAGCACCCACAGTAGCGTCTAAAGATGATTTATGTGAAAGTTCCAGAGATCGAGTTTTCAAGAGAAGTGCCTCTTTCTGAGCTTCCCTTTATTTCTTGGCCATGGAATGTAAATTTATAAGTTTCCCACGAATCACACATTTAAGAGCTTCCCAGAGGGAGCATTCATTTGTTGACTTCAGAGGTACTATTAAGGGCCACAAAATCCTCAATAGAGATCTTATTTATTTCTTTGTACTCTGCGATCTGAATTAAACCTTAATTTATATGCCAGGACCAGTTCTTGGAATGAGATTCTGGAATGAGGAGTTGCAAAGATACAGGGGCATGGTCCGGCCAAGTAATACAACCAATGGCTGTACATTTAATCAAATTAAGAAATCTATAAGGTATGAAAAAAAAGTCTATCTGGGAATAGACATTATGAGGGTTAAAGAAAAAATTAAAATATTTGTCATTAGGGTGCTGTAACCTCCAGCCATCCATCAACTGATGATTGTGAAAAGTTGTCTTACCTTACACAGGTATTTTAAGGATGCCATTGAAGTAGACCTAGAAGAGTCTAGAGCTGGGTCAAAAGCCAGATTAAAGTCTCCACCTGTAATTTCAATACCTTGTTGTACAGATTCAACATATTGTAAAACTTTAGTAAAAAAAAAGTAGATTGACCCTTTGTTAGGGGCATATATATGACAAGTGTATACAATTGATGAAAAATTTTACCTACAACCAACAAAGCCCAACCTTTGATAACTATGGCCCTGATTCAGAGCCGGACGCAAGTGGCTGCTCGTTCGCTCCGAGCGATGTTGGCCCAACTGCGCATGCGTACGGATCGTAATACGCATGCGCGAACCACTCAGTGCGGCCGAAAATCGTGTGCTCGCAAAATAGCGAATGCCTGCTATTTTGAGTGACAGAATGAGGCGTATGTGGGTGGTAACAGGGGAAGGTGCTTGAAAACGGGGAGTGGAGATCCGATCGCAGGCGTGCTTAAAGGTCAAAACGGTCGTTTTATGGGTGTGCATATTTAAAACAGCAGCGTCATTGACCTCGTCACTGGGTTATTTTATAGCCAGAACTGCTCGCAAAATTGTGGTAGCAAACACCAGCCCCAAGAGTAGCAAGCAGTTCATACCCTGGTCGATGTACTCGATTAATCTAATAAATAGCGGACATGACGTAGGATGCGAGCGGCCAGGGGGTGTATTTTTCAAATAAGCGTCCGCATGTTTTGCTCGCTCGTTCAGACATAGAGGTGTGAACAGACCGCAAACAGCGAACGGTTCATTTGAATAGCCACCCCTTGTTTTAGAACGAACGACCGCAAATAGCGAGTGGCTCTGAATGAGGGCCTATGTGTGTAGTCACCTGTAAGAGGTATATGCATAGACAAAAAAAAATCACAACCCCTTTATTTTTCCCTTCTGAATTATCACTAGTAAAGACCTGTGGATAATATAAATTATTAAGTGAGGGGGAATTCCCCTGCTTAAAATGAGTCTCTTGTATAAATATAATATCTAGTTTGCCACTGCGGAACTCACAAAATATTGTGGACCGTTTCTCAGGAATTTATTTTATCCTTTCGCGTTTATGGAGGAAATTTGCAAGAATTCAGAAGAAGCCATTGTTACAACTCAGAGGGGGAAGCCACAAAGTACACCACTGGATAATCAAGGCCATCAGTGGGGGAATAAGGTCAGACCCAGAGTGTGAAAGTGAATAAAGCAGTCCATAGAGACATAGGAAGGAAAAAAAAGGGAACAAAGGGTAACATAATAGGAGTGGGAAAAAAATTAAAAAGGGAAAATTACATAATAACATCATATAACATAAATATACAAACAATCCCAGAAAATAACCCTGTACCACAGGAAAAGTCTATAGACTCCCATGGCCAGACTAAAAATTGATGAGAAACAGAAGCTCAAAAACACAGGAAAACTGCACTTAAACACCCTTGCTGGGACATTAATTAAACCAAAAATAAAAAGATATTTAATCACAATGCTTCATCAATAAAAAAAACAATAATCAAGGTACAGTAATTTTGCAATTTCTACCACGTATCACATACTGTCCATACAAACAAGTCTTTAGACAGAAAAACATATAAACATTCCTTAGAATAAAATAGTATTAGTTATCATAAAAGCAGTTGATCAGACTCCAATTATTTTATTTTATAAAAACATAAATCTGCAAAAATAAGTATACAGCAGACATTTCTCAAATGAGCCAGAGGAGGACACAAAAAGTATTGTCAATTGTCCAGATTGGCAAGCTGAAATTTAGATAACAGTAACTTATTGCTGGGTACACACGTAAATATTTTCTGTCCAACCAGCCATCTAGTTGATTGGTTGGACTAAAATCTGGTAAGGTATGAAAGCAACTGACAATCAGAAATTTGGTCCCAAATGCCGGAAAATGGACAAAAACTGTTGTTTGAACAAATTGTTTAGATCAAACTTTTAACAAACTTGTCTGAACGACCATTTTCATCTGTTTTCTGGCATTTAGGAGCAAATTGCTGATCATTAGTTACTCCCATACGTTACCAGATTTTCATTCCAACCAATCAACTAGTTGGATGGTTGGACAGAAAATCTTTAGGTGTGTACCCAGCTTTATGTTTGTTGCAATTTATATAGCAAAAAATGTTTCCTTATGCTGGACATACAGTATCTGACAGATTATTGTATAGTGTATCTGTCCAATCTGGCTGCTTTGAATGAAAACTTGGTAATGTATGGGAGCAAATGACAGTCGATCATATGGTCTTAAACACTGGAAAACGGACAAAAACAATTGTGCAAATTGGTTAAACTAATGTGTTTTAACCAATTTCTCTGAACGACCATTTTTGTCTGTTTTCCAGTCTTTGTGCGCAAATGGTCGATTGTCATTTGCTCCAAACATTACCAGATTTTCATTCCAACCAGCCTTATTGGACAGATATCTGACAGATAATTGTATAGTGTATGCCCAGCATTAGGAGAGCCAAAAGGACACAGCAGGTTTTGTAAATTGTCATAACTGGCAAGTATCCAATACATTGGATACAAATAGCTAGTTGCAGGTTTTTTAACAAGAAATAGTTCACTTGGGGATCCATTTTAAACTATCCACATAATATAATATGTTTGATTGGACCAGCTGTTAATTGTAGTGGCTACATTAAGAAAGATGTAAAGTTCAACACATAGAGCCCGTCAGGTAGCTTATAATAGCTTATCAGCGGAGTGACTTAATGAGTTAATTCACCTTAGTCTCACTCACTGTGAAAGTCCCATGTGCATACAATACATTCAATTCCTGGCAGCATCTGCCATCCACAGCCCTGGGTAATGAGTCGGGTTGTCCAGGTGCAGCTCAGTGCGGTGTAGTGACGAGGCAAATGCCGACTCCGGTCTCTGCGGCTGTTAATGGTGAGGGACCTGTAGCAATGCAGTACAGGTCACCGCATGTAATTCGTAGCAGGCAGATGATCAAACAAAACCCCAGTGGAGAGATCAGCAGCGCGTTTTGCCTACCGCTGTAGCCTTTTTCAAGCTGAGTCACTCTCCTCCATTTTGCAAACAGTTTAAAATTAATGGTGCAAGAACACAGATCATTGGTCAAATAATTAGTAACATTTAACTGTTGAGATTCCACATCTCCATGTATGGCAAGGGTGATCTCAAATTGCAGAACATCTGCACCGAAACTTCATCAGAAAACCACTGAAGAAAAAACAATTAGATAAAAAACCCTTGAACAACTTTAAACAGTACAAAAATGCAGACAAAAAGATAATGTCTAAGACAGAATTCGCCTAACACGCACAAAGAATAAGTATTAACAAAAACAGATACAAAAATAAATCAAGTGACATGTCCAGCAACAACACGAGACTGGGATGGAAAGCCTTGTTTCTTCCCCCTTTACAGGATGTCATTGCTTATCTCTAGGAACAATCAGTAAAGCTGGAGGATCCAGACGAGAGAACAGAGCAGTCCAATCTGGAAGCTACACAGAAAGAATGCAATTCCATGGGTTCCTTAAGTAAGTGAAGGGTACCATTGTGGTGGATCATGATGCTCAAAGGAAAGCCCCATTGATATTTCAGCTGGCGATTCTTAAGTTAATCACTAAAGGGACCCAACATACTCCTCTGTTGTAACTTGTTCCAGGAAAGGTCCTGGAAAATTTGTATTGGAGATCCATTGAAATCGATTTCCTGAAGTGACCTGGATTTCCAAAGGACAAGTTCCTTGTCAGTGAAATAATGAAGATGGCAAATTATATCACGTGATTTGTCCCTTTGAACATTCCTAGGCTTCAATGCCCAATGCCCTATGAGCTCTATCATATATGATTGTATTGTCTGGGCCATGTTCTAGGACTTCATTGAATAACTTGGTAAGTACTCCAATAATGTCTTGGGTCTGAATGTCCTCAGGAATTCCCCATATCCTGAGATTATTACACCTGCAATGATTATCCATATCATCCAGTCTGCTGTGCATTTGCAGCAATTCTGCAGCTTGAAGCATAGCTGTAGAGTTAAAGATGCAATGATATTCCTTCATCTTCTCCCCACGGTTCTCCAATTGTAATAAGCAATCAGTGACCTGAGCAATGTCCGCCTGTAGAGCAGAGACATCTTTTTTTGAAAGCCTTGCAGAGTCTTTGTTCAGAAGCTAATAGGTCCTGCTTCGTGGATAGAGAGTACAATTGTTGGAGAATAGTGGCCAGGTCACCCTTGGGAGCTATGGTTGGAGAGTGAGGTGATGACACCATGGAATAGTCCATGTCAGATAAAGGTATAAAATCTCGCCCAGGAGCATGAGTTCCGGCTGCCCCAGCAGACGTGAGGAAATGTTCCATCTTAGATTGGAGTAACGGTGATCTTGAGTTTTGCACTGGCTTTTATGGCAACCAATTTTCCATCCATTTGTCATTCGATTAAGTATCGATGCAGATAAAGAAAAAAATGTTTTTGGTGTGTATGACATAGTCAGCACTGTTACAGAAAAGTGGACTGAGTCTCCCTCTCATCCAAGTGAACTCATACAGCTAGGAAAAACACTGTGTTGTGGGGATGAAGGTCATGGTGGCCAAGTGGAGACATATCAACAGCACTACATTGTTTTTTATTTTCAATTAAATCTGCTCCCACATTCTGGACTTGTCACCCTGTGCACTTCATTACAGGGGTGTGTGACATAGCATGCACTTGCTCTGAATGCCATGAATACATGCTACTCCTCTGACTCTACTCAGTTGGTGAGGTCACCCCTGGCTGTGGGTGCTCCAAGGGCTGCCTGAGCCCCTCCTAGGCTCTTTATCTGGTATTCTGCCTAAAGTTAACTCATTTGCAGATGATTCTGTTCCTTAATTTTTTTGTGTGATTTCATCAGGATTAGCTTTTGTGGATCAGTTCTTTTAGGTGCCTTTGGGGTCTGGAATTGGGAGCCAAACTCATCACTCACAATTGATGATAGTGTGAGAGTCGGGTTTGTCTTCTGGTGAGTGCCATTGTGAGTCTGGAGAGACATCCTATCCTTTTTTACCCCCTTGTCTCCTATTCTGAAAGTTTTTATTTTTTTACTACAGAGAATTCGAGGTGTCCTCAGGGTCCAGGGCTTCCAGCAAATTGGTAAGAGGCACAGGGAATTTCGCTGAAGTGACCCAGATGGAAGTTGATTAGTGCTCAAATACTGCTATATTCTGGGTTTGTGGGAGTGAGCTAGGTCCAAAATTGTAAAGGACCATTTTGTAGATGTACTATATTTACCCTTACTTTTGATTCTTAAAATACTTTGTTTCATGCTCTGTAAATCTAAAAAAGGGGTAGGTAGAATATATACATGTGATAATTGATTCAGAATTTGTAAATTTTTGCTACTTCATAACTTCAATCCTATCTGGTAGAGTCCCTTATCAAAATATTGAAATCTTATCCACACAATGTATAGATGGTTCAAAGGGATCATGTGGTGCCATACCAGCTCGGCATCCACGTTGCCTGGTAACCAGCGAGACTGTTGGACCCTGCGGCTGGAAGATGTGGTATCCTGCATGCAACTTCCAGACCCTGAGAAAGTAACAAGCCGCAATAGCGGCTAGTGACAAAAACGTCACCTGCAAGAGGATAATGGGCAATAATAGAATAGAATAGAACAGGGCTGTCATTTAGAAACCACTGCAAAACTGCCACCAAACCCCCGGGATTTAGAACAGAATAAAACCTACAGTCAAACCGCCACCAAATTGCCGGGGTTTAGAACCCGCCGCTTAGTAAATTTTGCCCAATGAATATTACCTGCTATGGCTGTCCACGTTTATATATTCTTTAACCACTTAACTGACGTGGTCAGATGGGATGCAAATGCAGCCAGCTGTACTTCAGCTGACAAGGTGCAATTTCACCGTCCCGCTGTGTTTTTGAAGAGGAAATTTGTTCTACATATGTGCAGAACAGATTTCTTCTGACTTCCCAGACTTTCTTGCGGAATAGGCAATTTCTGACCAGTTTTGCTGGAAAAATCGTCAGTTATTGCATTTTCTGATAAAATATAACAAATATAAGTGGTTTCATCATAAACAAAAGTATAATCCTGCACAAGTTTGTTATATATTTTTAAATACTATATGGTCTCATTTCAAATAGATTTTTTGTTATCCCTACAATGAGGTACAATTGGTATATAATATGAAATCAATTTATACAATAGGAATCTCTGTTAATTTTCTAAGTCATTTTAGCATGTTTCACCTTTAAGGGGTTCTAATCATTTTGTTAATTATCAGGGTCCGAACGAACCCCGATAATTAACATTTCTTCTCGCCATGAGTACTGGAGCAATTCATCATTGCTTTGGTGTGGTTCAACTTATCCGGAAATCAGCTGCCTTCACAGAACTTTTCTCTGCTCCTTTGGAGCAGTGACACCAGTACGCATGTGCACAAGAGCCCCGACATCCAGAGAAAGGAGCCAGACAGGAGCGGAGGGATCCAAAAGGATCCCTCTTCGTGACCTGGATCTCCTTTCCATAGGGAAGCAATAGGATGCTTGCAGCAAGCAGGAGCAAACGCCACCTGAAGATGGTGAATGCTCCCACAGTCAAGCTCTAAAAATATAATATTTTCTGTATGGGCACAGCAAACCATTCCGCATGAGGAAGGTTAGTAGGAGGTATTTGTGATATCTCCTGTTTTACCTTCTTAATGAATGGCCTGATAACTTAATTTCTACAAATGCAGGTGGAAATGTTCATTTTTGCCAGCTTTTGTAGAAATTTACAACAGTAAAGAAAAAACCAGGCGCACTAATCCTAATCACGAAAAAATATATATAAAAACATCCAGTAATATTAATAGTAATTTAATCTAAAGCTGCTGTCAAGGATAGGTGTAAGCTCTAAATCCTATACACAGACAAAAAATAGAAAAAATGGATGACAGCGCTAATTAGATCAAAAACATTTTAATTTGATATCATTTAAAATTGAATAAGCACATCACTAATAATGCATATGAACATTAATAATTAGGCATAAATAAATATCTATAACCGGCCGGTTAGATCAATAACCTATTTCAACCCAAGAGAAAATGAACTGCAGTAATAAAATATTCCAATATCCGGATTTGTTATATCACATATATCAGTAAATATGGCGGTGCTATGTGTCTTTCAGCATTGATAATAGCAATTTCTCCTTCTGTTGGAGACAAAAAATATATATATACACGGCTCTTATAAAAATAACAGTCAGATTGCCGTTTTGTTAAAAAACAAGCAACAAGCCATCAAAAATGAATGGATCAATAATAAAAAGTAGGTCCTGTTGACATATATAGCTGTTTATTAGTCTTTCGGTTGCCTATGTTAATAGAAGTGTTTATTCAGTTGCCTTTGTTAGTAAAAGCGTTATTCAGATAGCATGCAAAAAAGATTTTATTAAAGCAGCATGCAAACTCTAATCCCATTAGATGTTAATAACAACGCCAATATCACAGCTTGTAGCAGAGAGTTCTCAGAATAGCATGCAGCAGAATTTCCAAATCTCTCAAAGATATATTCACTTGTTATTACACATTTGCATGCACATTAAAGGATTTCCTCTCATGCAAAGAGTAAGGATTCCAAACAAGGTTTACTTTCAATCCACAGCTGTGTGTAATCAGGCACCAAGGACATCCAATCCTCATGTATAAGTAAACTTTTACTCACAGTTCTCCCGGGAGAAAAAAAATGTTATTACCAGCTGGTTTAGAAACCAAAATGCAGTGTCTTTACGCGTTTCTCTGCCTTCGTGACAGTCAGCGGCTTCTTCAGAAGTATCTGCACAGTTTAGTTTCCCCGGTTTTTATCACGGGGGGGTGGCGCTATGCGCAAGCGCCAAAGGCAGCAATCCAAGCCTCGTTTTAGGGAGGAATCTCATAACTGTTTCTCACAAAACTTTATACATCGCCAAAGGCAGCAATCCAAGCCTCGTTTATGGGAAGGAATCACATGACTATTCTCACAAAACTTTGTACATCGCCAAAGGCAGCAATCCAAGCCTCGTTTTAGGGAGGAATCACATGACTGTTTCTCACAAAACTTTATACATCGCCAAAGGCAGCAATCCAAGCCTCGTTTATGGGAAGGAATCACATGACTATTCTCACAAGACTTTATACGTCAATCCATTTCTCATTCGTGGTTGCATTTTAAACGAATGTAAATAGCCCATTATATATGAGAGACACCAAGGTCTAAGGTGTTTAGTATAGTCAGATAGCCATTACAATATAAATAATACATAAAAGTTCATCATTGCCATATGTCCAATTGAATTGGACACTATAATCTAAAACATTCATATATTCTAAAACTCGATATATCATCACAAGAAAATATATGTAGATACCCTTACATAGAGAAACATATAATGTCTACTATATAATATTATATATGCAAACAATTGGTATACATATATAACTCATAAAATAAATTATTTCTTTAATCATATTAGCATAAGAATTAATTAAAATTAATCATAAAAAATTATTAAATAAAGAAAAAATAATAATAAATGAAGAGAAAGAACGAGAGGATGAAGGGAGCATATTCATTACATAAACTCTCAGATTGTGCAAAATGCATAAACCTGAATATGAGCAGGATATGGTTATATTAATTTATTATGATTCCAATATAACCTATACAAAACCACTAAGATATTACTATAAATTAGGGCACTAACCATTTAAATCAACCATAATCGTTTATTAACGAACATTAGCCACTATCTAAATGACTAAGTAAATAAGAACTAACATCTAATATGTGAGCAAATTGAGGACAGGATTATTTTTAACTGATAATCTATCAGCATAACAGTAAGACTTAATATGGGCAATAAGGCCATGGCCTAAAGGGACCTCTAGTTAACCATGGCATATACCCAAAAAATATATATATCGACCGAGTGGGCTGTTCACCAAGGATCTTACACGTCTTCATTTAAATTATACATTGTTCAACTCTACAGTATCGTTCAAACCTCCTGGTATTAGAGTGCCTAATCTATAAATCCAGTAGGCTTCTCTTTTGCATGCTGCTTTAATAAAATCTTTTTTGCATGCTATCTGAAAAACTAATAAACAGCTATTTATGTCAACAGGACCTACTTTTTATTATTGATCCATTCATTTTTGATGGCTTGTTGCTTGCTTTTTAACAAAACGGCAATCTGACTGTTATTTTTATAAGAGCCGTGTATATATATATTTTTTGTCTCCAACAGAAGGAGAAATTGCTATTATCAATGCTGAAAGACACATAGCACCGCCATATTTACTGATATATGTGATATAACAAATCCGGATATTGGAATTTTTTATTACTGCAGTTCTTTTTTCTCTTGGGTTGAAATAGGTTATTGATCTAACCGGCCGGTTATAGATATTTATGCCTAATTATTAATGTTCATGTTTAAATGATATCAAATTAAAATGTTTTTGATCTAATTAGCGCTGTCATCCATTTTTTCTATTTGTAGAAATTTAGTGATGATGAATAGGCCCCTTACTGAAAGGTCCCCATAGTATGAACTTTTTAAATATATGCAAATTTACAAGTCTTTAATACACAGTAAAATACTATATAATTTATGAATGATCTTAGTAGTGCCCTACAATATTGAAATGTCCTTTTGTCAAGCAAACATAAGTATAAACATATAGGGGTATATTTACTAAGTAGTGTTAGAAGATAAAGTGAAATGAGATAAGGTACCAGCCAATCAGCTCCCAGCTGTCATTTTTCAAACACAGCCTGTGACATGGCAGTTATTATTATTATTATTATTATTATTATTACATTTTATTTATAGGGCGCCACAAGTGGTCCGCAGCGCCATACATACAGTAAAGGGTACACAGAACATTACATTACAGTACAGTAACCAAAATATAAACAGAACACAAGTAACAATTAGCAACACAATTCTCCATACACAGTACAGCTCTGAAGCTGAAGGCTATCATAGAAGTGCTAGAGAAGATGGCTGTGAGACAGTGAGGAGGAGGACCCTGCTCCTAGGAGCTTACAATGGAACAACAAATAGAACAACATCAGGCTGACCAGTTACAATTTAAAAGAAATAAACTACAGATGGTACAGTCTGATTTTGAGGATAACCGTGTGTATAGCTGGCTCACAGGAACAGGCACTAAACCCTCCAGATTTAATTATCGGGGGTGACAACCATGGCGGCAGAGACAAGGCCAAAGTGACACATACAAATCTAACAGTGACAGCGACTTTGCCATCAATGACTCGGATGAGGGAGATACAAATAAAACAGGCCCTTTAGGCCGAATTACCCGTTCAAGGGTAGACAGTCCAGGACCAAGAACACGCGCCGTGGCGGTCAAAACCAAAGAGGTTGCAAAGCCACCAGTGGTGAGGAAGAGGACTTGATCTTCAACATCTCCTCCAGAACACTCACTACCACAGAAACCAGTGTTCTTAGCAAAGGACTTTCTTTTGTACCTTCAAACCCTCACGATGACTTCCGATGGAAAATTAATCTGCATCGATTTAATCGAAATCTCCGGGTTAAAGAATATTTTCAGGGTAAACCTGCATTGGCTGTCGATCCGTTTTTGGAGTTTTACAAAAAACAATCCACATCTAATTTTGATCCACCATCCTCCAATGCATCCTTAAAAACATTTTCTAGACTCTTGGATGAATCAGTCAATAAATTCAACAATACCCCCCACAAAATTTACTATAATCTTGATAAAGCACAACGTACAGCCCTTAAGGACCTGTCTGGGTATACTGATATAGTAATCCGCCCGGCAGACAAAGGTGGTGGCATCGTGGTGATGGATACTCACAAATATCTACATGAAATTGATCAGCAGCTGATGGATACTACCACCTACAGCAGGTTACAACAAGATCCCACCTCTGGATATCAAAAAGAATTGGTGTCTCTTCTTAATACAGCGTTTG
Organism: Taudactylus pleione; assembly: GCA_031769625.1. Lineage (NCBI taxonomy): Eukaryota > Metazoa > Chordata > Amphibia > Anura > Myobatrachidae > Taudactylus > Taudactylus pleione. The sequence goes on along the minus strand of JAUIMM010000222.1, from coordinate 3,885,750 downwards.
AAGAGGGACTCATTACAAAGAAGCTCATGATATCCCTTATACAAATACACCCCAGGGTACCCATCCTATACACGATACCGAAAATCCATAAGGATGCACATAATCCACCAGGGAGGCCAATAATTTCTGCTCGTGATTCTCTGATGCAGCCAGTGGCCCAATTCCTTGATTTCCTTATTCAACCCATAATCATGCAAGAAGAAACCTTCCTTAAGGATACTACACAATTACTTTTGAAATTACAAGCGCTCACAGATATACCTAGTGGAAGTTTGCTGTGTACACTGGATGTAAAAAGCCTTTATACCGTCATTCCACACATTGGCGGCCTTGATGCCATGAAATCGTTCCTGATTCGTAAGAATTTTGACAGTCTAAATTTGGATCTTTTTTTGTCTCTTCTAAAAATTACTCTAACACACAACTATTTTCTTCACAATAATTTATTTTACAGTGCACCGGATGTGCTATGGGCTCTAATGTCGCTCCGTCCTTCGCCAACGTCTTTATGTTCGAACAAGAACAATGTTTTTTCTTTGATAATCATGATATTTCCAATAACATTGTTTTCTACACAAGATATATAGATGACTTGTTTTTGATCTGGTCTGGCTCCCAAGATGAGCTGCAACATGTGATTGACTATATTAATCTTCAAGATAACCCGGTCAAATTCACCTATCAGATTAGTGACACACAAATTAATTTTTTGGACATCACTATTCATCTGCAACAAGGTAAAATTCAGACTTCTTTATATAATAAATCCACAGACCGGAATACTCTCCTGCATCACAGCAGTTGCCACCCACCAGCCCTCAAGAAGTCACTCTCTAAATCCCAGATGCTAAGGGTGGCACACATTACCAGCGACCACAATGCATTACAACAGACGTTAAATAGTATGACTTCTAAGTTTCTCCAAAGAGGGTATCCACTCTTTGATTTAATCAAAAATAAAAAAGTTATCTGTATTCCACGAGAACAACTTCTCTTACCTGCAGATCGGACCTCAAGAACAGAGAATTCCGTTCATCACTGAATATAATTTAGCATGCCCAGTATTACCCAGGGCAGCCAAAGGCCTATGGCCCATTATAGCAGGCGACAAAGACCTACCCATTTTTAAAAACAAAAGACTGATGCCTGCGTATCACAGGGGTAGAAATCTGAGAGACATTTTAGTGAAAACAAACATTTCCAGTCTCCCTTCCAACACTTCTTCTTTTTTAATACAAAAGAAAATATCTGGGTGTTATAAATGTACATCATGTACCACCTGTAACTACATGGAGAGCGGCCATTATTTGAAACACCCACATACGGGTTATAAATTTCCAATACGTCATGTGCTGACTTGTGCCCATGTGGACTTGTGTATGTTGGTCAAACTACACGCACATTCCGCGAACTTATGGCTTTACGCAGGTCAGCGATCAGAGCGGCCCTTTTGGGCAAGGAAATGGTACAACCTGTCACCCGACATTTTAAAGAAGCCCGACATCAATTATCCAGTTTGAAGTACAAGATCATCGACCATATTCCAATTGACATTCGGGGTGGTGACCGTGCAAAACGTCTGAGCCAATTGGAAGCTAGATGGATTTTTCGACTAGATACCATTGCCCCACGGGGCTTAAACGAGAAATTTTCTTGGAACATTTTTTTGTGAAACAAATCTTTTTTATATTTGTTTTGTTTTATTCACCTCATTATGTTTTGTTTTTCAGCTCTTCATATTAGCCCTTCAGAGGTTTTTGCTTTTCTTCTTAGGTATTCGTTTCTCTTTTTCCCTCTCCTTTCTCTCCCCTCCCCTTTCCCCCCCTCCCCTTCCCCCCCCTTTTTTTCTTCCCCCCCTCCCTTTCCCCTTGCCTTCTTCCCTTCCCATATCCCCTTCCCCTTCCCCCTCCTGTTTTCTTTCTTTCCCCTCAATTCCTCCCCCCTTTTCTTCCTTTCTCTCCCCCCTTTTTTTCCCTCATCCCTTCTCCCTTTTTCTTTTCTTTTACTTTTTTTGTCTCCCCTTTTTTTCCCGTTTTTTCTTCTTTTTTACTGATTTTTCCCTAGTGGTTTCTAATCCCCCTTTTTGTATCTTTTTCTTGTCTTTCTGCATATTGACACCCTATTTTGCTTATCTTTGTTCTGTACTAAGTGAAGCTTTTTTCATTAGCGTCCAGTAATATTGCAATTACACTATTTTTCATAACTAGAATTTTTTTCTATTGTCAGTGGTCTATCATCAAGCATTTCTAGTACTTTGGTATCCTGCCTGTTTTCTCTTTTTGTTGTCGTAGTACATTGAATTATGTTCTATTAGTGACATCTTATTTATAATTTAATCATAACCATGGCTTTGTTATTGATATGCGTTGTCCTTATCCTCAGTGACCTGCTCCACACACCTCTGCATCATAGCTCCTTTCATTGTCTATATATATGTTATGCACTGCATACATTTCTTGTTTTTAATATATTACTCTTTAATATATCAATTTCACATATCACTCAGTTCACTGTTTGCGTTACACAGCCGCGCGCACGGCTGTTACATTACACACTCTTTTTGTTTGTCTCAGTCTTACACTTCTTGCGGCTGCCGGAGACCCCAAATGACGTCACCAGCTGAGCGTCGGTGTTGCCAGGTTACACCATCAGGAGTTCCCTGCTTCCGCCGGATGCCGCGCTGGAGCTCGTCCGTGCATGCCGCCCTATCCTTTCAGCACCTTCTCATCCACACAGCACTATATTTAAGGTAAGCACCAGTCACCTTTAGTTTGATACCAGTTGTACAGTCCTGATGAAAAGGTCTACGGACCTTGAAACGTCGACATGACTCTGTACCATTTTTTCAACATGATTTAAGTATATTATATATTTTTCTATTTTTCTTAAGGGAGTGCCTCCTGTGTTTTGTTTTTTCCTTGTGAGTTGCTATACCTCATATTGGAGATACATTGTATTGGTATATATATATATATATATATATATATATATATATATAAAGAAGCGAAGGAAGGCGGCACTGCAGGTCTTAATCAATCGTCTTATTTATTGCCAACGTTTCAGGGCTGAACGCCCCTTTGTCAAGGATGTATCCTTGACAAAGGGGCGTTCAGCCCTGAAACGTTGGCGATAAATAAGACGATTGATTAAGACCTGCAGTGCCGCATTCCTTCGCTTCTTTATACTTTACACTGAGGAGGGCACGCAGGTGTCTGCATTTGTGTACAAGGGAGTGCCGGACCGATTGGACCTATATATATATATATATATATATATATATATATATGCAATATCTACATTTGTATAAGGGAAAGATAATGCAGAAATTATCACATCAATTTGTTTACAGGAATTTATAACAAGATCCATCTAAAATATTAAAACAGGATGCACGTAACATCTTACAAAATGCAGTGGGTAATTGCCTCCTAAATTAGTTTTCTCTTTACAGTTTTGATTCCACAATATCAAAGAACCCACTTCTTTTATACCATTTAAAAGATCCATAAGAACTTAGATAGGGCAACCAATAATATCTGCAAAAGGCTCCCTTTTTCAGAATGTAGCGGTGTACATAGATGCATTACTCCAACTGTGTGTGAAACATCATGCAAATTTTCTTCCAGATACTGCCAATTTTTTTAACTAAATGATATGATCTACAGCAAATCAAAATAATAAGGGACTTGAAGCTGTGACTAGACTAATTTGGCATAATTATTACTACTCAGGTCCTGATCCATGTGTCAGCCAAGTGTCATTCTCACTCTTGTTCTGATGAAAATGCTTATGATTTTGCATTGAAACAATGGTTACTTTAGCCTTCTGTGTCAGATGTGTTTTTTCAGCTAGTAGTTCCGCACTTTGGAGGATGAGTATGACTTATGTTTTGTGGGGGCAACCAGCAAAGTAATAGTGTTTGGAGTAGTGCTGGGCTACTGGGATTATATTATATAATATCAATATTGTGGTGAGAGAGGGTTGTCTCCCACCTGAATTGCCCACCTCCTAGTGAGATCAGCTCTCTCCAAGGGAGGCTGGAGTGAAGTCTGTGCATTCTGCATTAGCAGTGGAGGTGTCCAGGATTCCATGGTTGCACAGGTCCAGCTGCAACTCATCACTAAGCTGCAGAGGAAGAGTTAAAAACTCTCACAAACCCACTGCTCTGGGCACTGATGCTAATAGCGGCAAGTTTATTAGGCCTAGTGTTGTAGTGCAATGGACCAAGGGCTTTGCTGGGAGAGCATGGCCAATTGTGGCTGCAAGCTACTGCTAAGCATGAGAAGTGCTGGGACATTTACTTTATTTGTTTATTTATGTTATGCTTATGTATGCTAAAGTTTAGTGTCTGCTGCCATTAAAGACACTGCTATGCTGAGTACCTGTCTGTCTGAGTCCTCATTTCAACACCCCATGTTACATTTAGTGGCCTGTACTGAGATTGCACTGCTGTCTCACAGCGCAAATGCCCGACGCCTCACACGTGGTAAAGGATATAACAAGGCAGAATGTTTGGTATACGTGAGTAAGGTTGGTGAACCAGAAAAACCATAGTTATATTAAGTACACTGTAACTTGTTGTGCACTGTAAGAAAAGCTGTTTGTGTGTAAACTGAGAAAAAAAAAAAGTTGATTTCCTTTTTTGTAACTAAGGTTCTTGAGACATATCAAATGCTGATTAGTATGTTCACCAGCTAATGTGTAATTAAGTTCACCTGTTGTTTAAACAAAGCAAGACACACATACTGAGGTTTAATTAAGCAGTGCTTAAAAAGAAAAACTTTTTCCCTGTGTTCTGTTTAACCCCAGCATTGCTAAAAATAAAAAGCAGAGTTTTATGTTTTTGTGTTAAACTTGAATAACAGTTGCATTCCTGAAAGAAAGAGAGATTTATTTTTGGAAAATACTGACTTGTTATTTAAAAACACCTAGACTTGTACATACACCTCCCACTATAAAAATGGAGGAAGTTTTTTGTGCTATAGTAAATTTGCTAGCCTCCCATCAAAAGACAGTGGAGCAAATGTTACAATTGGTGACCATATCAATGGGCACAACAGCTACTACAGGGCATCTAAAGAACATGTCCTCTTCAGCATTTAAAGTGGCCAGCAGAAACTTGGGCTTATAGACTTGCCCATATCTCACTGGTGAGGCTCAGAAAGCCAATGCTGATTTGTCCTCTGCTGATGTGGAGAAATATGTCCTAGTCAAAACTGTCATTCTGGCCATGTCAGGTCTCACTCCTGCTGGGAAAGTGCAGAGCTTCCATGAATGGGCCCTACTATCAGGGGTCCCAATTCAGAAGCAGGTGGCAGAACTAGCCAGACAGAGGTGAAGTTGGCTAATGCCAAAAGACCGCACTGCCACTCAGAGTGTAGAGACAGTGGTTGTTGACTAGTGTATAAGAACAATAGGGCGGCATATGCAGCGCTGGGTCATACACGCTGATCCTCAGAATTTATAGGAATTAATTATAGTATTGGAGCAGTATGAGACCACAGGAAATATGACAAAAATGCTAGAAAAGAAACCAGGGAATGGGCGACCTGTTAAGATGACACCCCATTGGCCTGTGACCCTGACTATCACCCCTGGAAACACCACTGGAGATGCCAGAGTCATTTGCTGTGAGTGTAGAGAGCCAGGTCATGTAAGGTGGGACTGTGCTAGGAAAACAGAGCCTATGGAATGTGGGGTTGCTAGTATAGGCACAACGTACCCCGCTTTTTGCATGATGGTACCCCTGGATTCCAGACCTCTATTAATGTGGAAAACTGTGGTACTAAATGGTTGAGAACTGCTAGCTAGTATAGACATGAGGAGTGAGATAACATTCACCTCAGAGGCTATCCTACGCAGAGCAATGAAAAAGATGCCAGGGTTAGTTGAAGTACTCTGAGTTCATGGATCCACAGAAAACTTCTCCCAGTTGCAAGTGAGCCTCTTCACAACGGAGCACACTTCTGAGGTGGTCACCATGGTTGGTCCTAAATTCCCCTACCCTATCATATTGGGACACAATTTCTCAGGATTTGTTGAGCTCATAAAGGAACCACAGAGACAACACCAATATAAAGTCTCCAAGGCCATACCTTGGAAAAGGGAGAAGAGTGGAAAAGCATGGTGAGTCCTCCTTGGAAAAGGGACATCTGGCTTACCAATATTAAGTGAGGATAGCCCCAGTCCAGCTTGGGATATGCTGCTGGCTGACATGCATCTGCAAAGTTTTGCCTGATATCAACAAAATGATGCTGCCCACAGGAATGTCATGGCTAGTGTCATAGAAGTTAATGGTATCATAAACACTGCCTACCCACTGGAGGCCACTCCATATTTTGTGCTTAAAACCAGTCTATATAGAATCAAAGTGGAGCAATGGAAGTAAATTGAGCAGTTGTTGGTGCCCATAGCACATATACCACTAGTGTTGCGAGCCGCTCATACCCATTTTTGGGGAGGTCATCTCAGAGAAGAGAAAACACTGGAACATATTCTGCTCTGATTCTTTTGTCCAGGAATCATGGCTGAAGTAAACTGATTCTGCCAATGCTGTCCCATTTGCCAGAAGACCAGTCCAAGGCTTCGTTTGAGAGCACCGCTAGTACCAATGCCAATTGTTGGGGTACCATTTGACTGCATTACAATGGATCTCATATGTTTTAGTAACCCTGGATTATGCCACCCACTATCCAGAAGGGATACCCTGCTATCACCAAAAAATTAGTGCTCCTCTTTTCTTGTCTCGGATGCCCTAAAGAAATCTTTACAGATCAAGGGACCCCATTCATGACCCATGTAATGGCAGAGTTATGTAAGAAGCTAGGAATAGCATGTCTGCATACTTCAGTTTACCACCCACAGATGGATGAGTTGGTGGAAAGGTTTAATAGGACCCTGAAGTCTATGATCCACCAAGCTGTCCTAGATAGTAAACAGGAATGGGATGAAGTGCTCCCTTTCCTGATGTTTTGCTATATGTGAAGTACTCCAGTCCTCAACTGGGTCTAGCCCTTTCGAGCTTCTTTTTGGAAGACAGCCTAGAGGCCTTCTGGACATTTTAAAATAAGGCTGAGAACAGCAGGAGGTGAAGGAACCAAATGTTGTGAAATTTGTTAGAACGCTATATGGACAACTGTATAAAATAGGTCATATTGTACGAGAAAATCTTATAGAGGCTCAAAGTCAGCAGAAATGAGACTCAGATGTTTCTGCACAAGTGTGGATGTTTTGTCCAGGGGACAAAGTTTTACACTTAGTACCTGTTAGGATCTGAGTTTCTTGTGGACCCGGGGTGGAAATAGGAGCAGACACCTGAACAGATTTAAATTGAAAAGTGGGTCTTTTAATGGGTGAACTTGCAGACATGTACACGGATAATATAAAGTCCTGAATATAGATGGGGAGGTGATGACTAGAAACTGAAGTGAAGTAAGAGAGGGTAATGTCCAGGTAGTGACAGAAATAATAGAAAGTCTTTGTAATCCAAATGGTCACTTCAAGGCTGCAGACAGGATATCAGATTATAGATTGTTGAAGATGAGATGAAATCCAGAGATGTTATGCAGTAGTTGAATAGTAGGAGCAGTTGGTTAACTGATGAGTAGTACTGAGATGGCTCAGTGTAGAAACTGGATTAGCTGCAGAGAGCTAGGTAAGTGGTGGCAGTGCAGGTACAGGCTTAAATGCACACTTTGGTCTTTAGGCAGGGAGAGGGTTAATAGAAGGTGCAGGGTGGTTCCAGCAGGAGACTGGGAGCAGGCAGAGAGATGCAGGCTGCTTGGAAGCTGGAATCCAGTAAGAGCACAGGTGAGCATGGAACAGACAGGTCTCAGGAGCACCGGAACTCTCTCACAGCATGCACTGTGAAACACATTGCATTTATCAACTATGGGGAGCTTTGAACTCCCTTAAGTACTCAGTGCAGGATTGTGAATGGTTGGAGAGAGCATGTGACATGCAAGGATTGGAGCAACTAAGGCACATGACCAGAGGCAAGATGGCCCATACCAGAGTGGAATGGAAACACCACCAGGCCTACCCCAGCCAGAATAACACAGTGCCTGTGGAACACCTCGCACAGCTAATGTCCGCCACCAGACTCCAGCCCCTCTGCCAGAAGGAGCACCCTTACAGGTAATACCCATTGTCCCTTATGCCGAGAAACTCTGGTCATGACAGTAGCCCCCCTCCTTACAGGTGGCTTCAGGACACTTGCCATGCTTCTCTGGATGGGCAGAGTGAAACTTCCTGATGAGTGTGGGAGCAGAAATGTCTTGGGCATTAGTCCAGCAGCATTCTTCCAGGCCATAGCCTCTCCAATCCAGAAGATATTGCAACTGACGCCTTTGGACATGGGAATCCAATACTTGGAACACTTCAAACTCCACACCTCTCACAGTTTGGAAAAAGGCAGGAACTGGAAGGACTTTGAGGAACTTGTTGAGAATCAACAGCTTGAGTAGGGATATGTGGAAAGAATTAGGGATTCTTAGGTAGGAAGGAAGTTGGAGATGGTAAGAAACTGGATGAATTACTTCAGTAATGGAAAAGGGTCCAATGAATCATGGGAAAAACTTAATTAATGGAACTCTGAGGCGTAAATTACGGGTGGATAGCCAAACTTGATCCCCGATTTGCATTTAAGACACTTTCCTTTGCTTCCTGTCCTCCTGAATTCTGTAACGTGAGGAGGTCTTTTCCAAATTTGTGCATACTTGGGCCCACATTGAGGCAAACCTCCGTACAGTGTCATCCACAGCCGGTACGTCAAAGACAGGCAGACTCCAGAATTCAGGGACTCAAGGGTGAAGACCGTACACAATAAGAAATAGTTTGATTTGTGGAGGAATGGTAAGAAGTGTTGTGCGCAAACTCAGCCCAGGGAAGAAATTAAGACCAATTATTTTGGGAGGAGAAAAACACGGTGGAGAGATATTGCGCACTGGCCTCAATGTAACTGATGGGGGTGAGCTGCACTTATAGAAGGGTGTCTGGCCTCCTAGAATGAGATTAAGTAGTTTATCTATAAAAACAGATTAAATGCACTCTAAACCCCTATCACATTGGTATGTAGCAAATGCCAATGTATGGATATTGGCAAGTATAGGCGTGTATGTAAGTTATAAGGCCAAGCTACAGTATGATAAAGAAATTTAATGAATAAAACAAAATTATATAATAGCATAGATTGGTGAACATCTACTAGGTAGGATATTATAAATCAATAAAAGAAGTCCAATATGATATTGGGACGGTAACAGGTGTACTGTTGCTGAAAGTCTGAGCACTTCTGTGTTCAACTCTCATGAAATATTGTCAATAATAAATTGACCATTAACAGTCAAAGGGCCTGATTCAGAGCCGCTCGTAAGCGGCCGCTCTTTAGCTCCGAGCGATGTTCGCACATCTGCGCATGGGTTGTAATGCGCATGCGCCAACCAGTCAGTGCGGTCGGAAATCGTGTGCTCGCAAAATAGCGATTGCCTGCTAATTTGAGTGACAGGATGAGGCATTTGTGGGTGGTAACAGGGGAAGGTGCTTGAAATCGGGGAGTGGAGATCCGAACGCAGGTGTGCCAAACGGACAAAACGGGCGTTTAATGGGTGTGCATAATTAACAAAGCAGCATCATCGACCACGTCACTTGGTTGTCTTTTAGCCTGAACTGCTCGCATGATTCATACGCCTTTCGATGTACTCGATTAATCAAATAAATAGCGGAGATGACGTATGATGCGAGTGGCCAAGGGGCGTCTTTACAAAATAGCGAGTGCATGTTTCGGACGCTCATTCAGACATAGAGGCGTCAACAGACCGTGAAGAGCGAGCGCTCAATTTAAATAGCCAGCCCCTTTTTCTGAATGAGCGTCCGCAAATAGCGTCCATCTCTGAATCAGGCCCTAAGTACATAAATTATGCAGTGTTGAGTGATAGAACACTGCTCAGTGTCTAAACATGTGGAATACTGAAAAAAATGAGTGTGCCAAAAAATGTACAAATAGAGAAACAAAAAATCAACAGTTAAAGTTCAAAGTATGAATTAGTTTGTGGGAGCAAGGACCCGAACCCCTGGAGCTCGTAATCAGAGGTGGTAAGTAGCGTGGAGGTGTCAGTGTTGGTGCGGCGTCTCGCACTTTAGCTGTAAATAAATAGTGCTGGGTTGCAACGGGTGCTGATGATGATGGTGGTGTTCTCGGGGTAAGTAGTACGGAGAGCTGCTTGAGTGTATGGTGGTGTGGTACCAAACCCGTGTGTAGCCATGGGATCGCGTGACGGAGCTTACCCAGGGTCATCAGGCAGTCTCCGGCGCATCCCGTCGGCCCACTGCTGGGTGTGCATAAGCAGGGGGAGAAATGGTTGTGGTACACTGGACCAGATGCCATACTCCCTTCCTCGACTGTGGACTCACCTCCTAGGGACTCGGCAGGGTCCGCTCTTCCCCTAGCCGGCTTGTTACAGTCACTCCCTTCCTCTCATCGTCACTTTCTTTCGTGTCCTTCGGCAGATGAGATGGCTCGTCAGGTGCTGTAGGGCAGATCATCACAGGGTGAACTTCTGGTTACTTGCTAGGTAAAAATGTTTCCAATGCGTTTTGACCTACTTGGGGTCTTCCTCTGGGCGGGATTAGTGAAATGACTGTGTCTCAGGGTGGTTTAAGTTCAATCACCCTGGGCATACCTCATCCTGGATTGGTTGATGGGGGGTGGGGTGTATTAAAAAGTTAGATGAGCCTTTTATATCCATAGGCTGGATGGGATGTCAGTCAGTTAGACCCACAGCCTGGTGTAAATGAATAATTAGTGAAAGCATGGTCATAAATGAACAGGATGTTGAAATAAACTTCATATAGGATATTGCCCAGTTCTATTAAAGTGATGAACCCTATAAATATATAGTTACAAGGTCTGTGGATAGTTATTCAATATACAGTCAGGTCCATAAATATTGGGACATTGACAGAATTTTCAGATTTTGGCCTCTATTCACCACCATAATGGTTTTGAAATGAAACAAACAAGATGTGCTTTAACTGCAGACTTTCAGATTTAATTTGAGGGTAATTACATCCAAATTGGGTGAATGGTGTAGGAATTACAACAGTTTCAATATGTGCCTCCCACTTTTTAAGGGGCCAAAAGTAATGGGACTATCAACTCAAAAGCTATTTCATGGACAGGTATGGGCTATTCCCTCATTATTTCATTATCAATTAAGCAGGTGAAAGGTCTGGAGTTGATTCTAGGTGTGACATTTGCATTTGGAATCAGTTGCTGTCAACTCTCAATATGAGATCCAAAGAGCTGTCACTATCAGTGAAGCAAGCCATCATTAGGCTGAAAAATGAAAACAAACCCATCAGAGAGATTGCAAAAACATTAGGTGTGGCCAAATCAACTCTTTGGAACATTCTTAAAAAGAAAGAACGCACCGGAGAGATCAGCAACACCAAAAGACCCGGAAGACCAGGGAAAACAACTGTGGTGGATGACAAAAGAATTATTTCCCTGGTGAAGAAAAACCCCTTCACAACAGTTGGCCATATCAAGAACACTCTCCAGGAGGTAGATGTATATGTGTCAAAGTCAACAGAAGAGTGAATATAGAGGGTTCACCGCAAGATGCAAACCATTGGTGAGCCATAAAAACAGGACCAGATTAGAGTTTGCCAAACAACATCTAAAAAAGCTATTACAGTTCTGGAACAACATCCTATTGACAGATGAGACAAAGATCAACTTGTACCAGAGTGATGGGAAGAGAAGAGAAGGAAAGGAACTGCTCATGATCCAAAACATACCACCTCATCAGTGAAGCATGGTGGTGGTAGTGTCATGGCGTGGGCATGTATGGCTGCCAATGGAACTGGTTCCCTTGTATTTATTGATGATGGGACTGCTGACAAAAGCAGCAGAATGAATTCTGAAGTGTTTCGGGCAATATTATATGCTCATATTCAGTCAAATGCTTCAGAACTCATTGGACAGCACTTCACAGTGCAGATGGACAATGACCCGAAGCGTACTGCAAAAACCAAAGAGTTTTTTAAGGGTAAAAAGTGGAATGTTATGCAATGGCCAAGTCAATCCCCTGACCTAAATCTGATTGAGCATGCATTTCACTTGATGAAGGCAAAACTGAAGGGAAAATGCCCCAAGAACAAGCAGGAACTGAAGACATTTGCAGTAGAGGCCTGGCAGAGCATCACCAGGGATGAAACCCAGCGTCTGGTGATGTCTATGTGTTCCAGACTTCAGGCTGTAATTGCCTGCAAAGGATTTGCAACAAAGTATTAAAAAGTGAAAGTTAGATTTAGGATTGTTTAGGTTGTCCCATTACTTTTGGCCCCTTAAAAAGTGGGAGGCACATATAGAAACCATTGTAATTCCTACACCGTTCACCTGATTTGGATGTAATTACCCTCAAATTAAATCTGAAAGTCTGCAGTTAAATCACATCTTGTTTGTTTCATTTCAAAACCATTGTGGTGCTGAATAGAGGACAAAATTTGAAAATTCTGTCAATGTCCCAATATTTATGGACCTGACTGTACATGCAGGATATAATGATATATTGAAATATGGTGTAATAAAGCAATTTGTAATCTCAGTGGGATTTAAGTGCATATTAAGAGCAAAATTGTTGATTATTAACTGGCCTCTCAGTGTGTAATCTGCAAGCGACCAATAAGGCCTTGTGTGCCTAATCTTGTGATGCATATTAAATCCGATATCCTCTGAAGGAGTGTATTTTTAAAAGGGAAAGAAAATTTTAAAACATTAAGATCAATAACTGACATGTTTATAGGTATAGTATGAGTATTATATGTCCTTGAATCCAGTGTTCAAGAAGAATCTGGGTATATAAAACCGAGTACCTGTAGGAGATATGTATCTATTAATTTTGAAAAGGGCTAGAGATTCATTCTCAAATTGTTAAATAAAGAACATATATAGGACATATGTCCTGCTCACAAGGGTTAGATGTATTATTGCATCAAACGCTAGATTATTGTTGGTATTTGCAAGTGGCTATTCTTAGTCGCACACAATGGACCTAATCTCGTTGTCCAGATTGAGTCCTCTCTGATGAACGGTGCCCATGTGGATCATTGTCCTGAGTTCCTCTTTGCTGATTTGTTTAATATAATCACCTGCCCGCCAGTTGTGCTTTACTTATTTAAGTGCAGAAAATTCGAGGTGTTTTGGATCTGATTGATGAAATTGTTTAAAATGTTTTTATTTATTATTTATTTATTACCAGTTATTTATATAGCGCACACATTTTCCGCAGCGCTTTACAGAGAATATTTGGCCATTCACATCAGTCCCTGCCCCAGTGGAGCTTACACTCTATATTCCGTATCACACACACACACACACACACATATACACACTAGGGGTAATTTTGCTAGGAGCCAATTAACCTACTAGTATATTTTTGGAGTGTGGGAGGAAACCGGAGTACCCGGAGGAAACCCACGCAAGCACAGGGAGAATATACAAACTCCACACAGTTAGGGCCGTAGTGGGTATCGAACCAACGACCTCAGTGCTGTGAAGCAGTAACGCTAACCATGTTTTGAAAGAGGATGATTATCGTAACCCTTTGCTATGTTGTAAAGGTGCTCCTGCACTCTTGTTTTTAAAGGGCGGATGGTCCTGCCAATATATTGTTTGTCACAAGGGCATTGCAATAGATATATGACCCTTTTACTACTGCACGTCATGCTCTCCCTGATCTTCCACACTACATCATTGCTTGTGGTCTTTACTGTTAATTTGGGTTTGGTGCTTCTTTGTTTAGTTAGTGTGCAAGCTTAACATCTGCTGCAGTAAAAGAAACCTCTTGATCCCCCTGGCTTTTTTTGGTGCCAAATATTTGTCAAAGTGTTTTCTGTAGGATCTATATTCTGTGGAGGTATGTGATTGGTTGTAATTTTCATTCTAATATTAGATGTTTTGCGGAATACTACCTTGGGTCTAGGTGGTAAGGCCTTGCTCAAAATTTGATCACCTAACAGGATGGGCCAATGTTTGGACACTAGCTTTTTGATACGTTTAGCTTGATTGCTGTATTCGGTGATAAAGTAGATGTCATTGTCTTTATTAGTATCTGATTGTGATTTACATGTTAGAAGAGGGTCTCTGTCACTCTCCTTTACTGCTTGGAAAGCTGATTCTACTGTGTTAGTGTTGTACTTCTTAGCTACAAGTTGTGATTTAAGTTGTTTGCCCTGTATCACAAAATCCTCGGGTCTAGAGCAATTGCGTCTAAGTCTCTTAAATTGTCCTGTTGGTATGCTGTTGAGCCAACTGGGGTTATGGCTACTGGTAGCTAGGATGAAGCTGTTAACATCAACTTTTTTGTGATGGGTGCTGGTGTGAATGTGGTTGTCATCAATAAAGATATTTAAATCGAGAAATTCTATCTTAGTCTTACTGTAATAGGTCGTAAAGTGCAAATTATGATTATTGGTATTGATGTATTCAATGAATGATATGAGTGATGGTTCGTTTCCTTGCCAAATAAAGATTATGTCATCAATATAGCGAGCCCAGAGGACAAGGTTTGCGCCAAAATCATTATTGGACCAGATGTACTTGTGTCTTCCCAATGACTCATAAAGAGTTTGGCATAACTTGGCGCAAACCTTATCCCCATCGCCGTGCCTGTGGTCTGCAGATAAAATTGATCATTAAACCACAAGTAATTATGTGATAAAATATAAGATATACTGTTCAGGATAAATTCAGCTTGTATTGGGATCATCTTGGGGTCATCTTTAAGAAATACTTAATGCTTGCTACACCTTGAGTGTGTCTAATTATGGAATATAAAGAAGTGATGTCGCTAATAGCTAGCCACAAATTGTCATTCCAGTTTATTGTCGTGAGTATGTTGAGAATGCTTGTGGTGTCTTTAAGATGGGACTTCTGTAGTTTGACATATTTTTGTAAATAAGTATCCAGATATTGTGAAAGATTGGAGGTTAGTGACTTAATGCCTGATATAATGGGCCAACCGGGGGGATTAATGGGATCTTTGTGGATTTTAGGGAAATGGTAACAGACTAGAATAACGGGGTGTTTATTATCTAAAAACTCATGTTCCTTCTGGTTAAGAATCCCCTTGTCTAGACCCTCCTTCAATAGTAACCTGTGTTCATGTTGGTACTCTTTCATGGGGTCATATGGTAGTAATTTGTATGTTGAAGAATCGTATAGGATCCTCTGTGCCTCTTGAATGTATTTAATTTTATCCAGAATAACTATGCCACCCCCCTTATCTGCTGGCTTGATAATTATGTCAGTATTATTTCTTAACTCCTCAAGTGCTGCTAATTCATTCTTAGTTAGATTCTTTTGTTTTGGGTTGGATTTAGATGTTTTATCACACACATGTTCAAGGTCTTTAGCTAGCATGGTGGTAAATGTTGTAATGTGGTTACTTGTGGCCTGGATGGGGTAAAATCTAGAGGGAGGTTTGAATTCTGTATGTAAAAATGCATCCTGAGCCGGTTGGTATTGAGGTGGGGGTTTTTGATAAAAGAATCTTTTGTGGGTCAGTTTACTAGCAAATTTATGTACGTCCAAATAGGTGTTAAATTTATCAGGTTGAGTGGTAGGGGCAAATTTGAGTCCCTTGTCTAGTACTGATAGATGGTTATTTGTTAATTTAGATGTACTTAGATTAAAGATGCCCTGTCCTTTAGTGGTGCCTGCATTTGTCCTGATTTTATTGCTGATCTCCCCTCCCCTGCACCCTCTTCTAATTTTCTTTTTGTTTGTTTTTTTAGTGGGTTTGCCAGGTGTGCATCTGTTGGTTGTCCTAAAAAAAAGGGGTATACACATGGTGAATTGGGCATGACTGTTTGTGTGTTCAATTCCATAGTATTATTGTCTGGTAATCAGTAGTTAGTTCTGGTATGGTCTCTGGGTGGGTAATGTGGGTGGTCAAGTTAAGGAGTTCAGGTTCTGTCTATTGTATATATTGAATAACTATCCACAGACCTTGTAACTATATATTTATAGGGTTCATCACTTTAATAGAACTGGGCAATATCCTATATGAAGTTTATTTCAGCATCCTGTTCATTTATGACCATGCTTTCACTAACTTTTTACCACACCAAACCCCCCATCAACCAATCCAGGATGAGGTATGCCCAGGGTGATTGAACTTAAACCACCCTGAGACACAGTCATTTCACTAATCCTGCCCAGAGGAAGACACCACGTGGGTCGAAACGCGTTGGTTACATTTTTACCTAGCAAGTAACCGGAAGTTCACCCTGTGATGATCTGCCCTACAGCACCTGATGAGCCATCTCATCCGCTGAAGGACACGAAAGAAAGTGACGAGAGGAAGGGAGCGACTGCAACAAGCCGGCTAGGGGAAGAGCGGACCCTGCCGAGTCCCTAGGAGGTGAGTCCACAGTCGAGGAAGGGAGTACGGCGTCTGGTCCAGTGTACCACAACCATTTCTCCCCCTCCTTCTGCACACCCAGCTGTGGGCCGATGGGACACGCCGGAGACTGCCTGGTGACCCCGGGTTAGCTCCGTCACGTGATCCCATGGCTACACACGGGTTTGGTACCACACCTCCATACACTCAAGCAACTCTCTGTACTACTCACCCCGAGAACACCACCATCATCATCAGCACCCATTGCAACCCAGCAGCATTTATTTACAGTTAAAGTGCGGGATGCCGCACCAACACTGACACCTCCATGCTACTTACCACCTCTGATTACGAGCTCCAGGGTCTCTGGTCCTTGCTCCCACAAACTAATTCATACCTTGAACTTTAACTGTTGATTTTTGATTTTTTGTTTCTCTATTTGTGCATTTTTTGGCACACTCATTTTTTTCAGTATTCCACATGTTTAGACACTGAGTAGTGTTCTATCACTCAACACTGCATAATTTATGTACTTTTACTATTAATGGTCAATTTTTTATTGACATTATTTCATGAGAGTTGAACACAGAAGTGCTCAGACTTTCAGCAACAATACACCTGTTACCATCCCAATATCATATTGGACTTCTTCTTTTATTGATTTATAATATCCTACCCAGTGGATGTTCACCAATCTATGCTTTTATATAATTTTGTTTTATTCATTAAATTTCTTTATCATACTGTAGCTTGACCTTATAACTTACATAGACGCCTATACTTGCCAATACCCATACATTGGCATTTGCTACACACCAATGTGATAGGGGTTTAGAGCGCATTTAATCTGTTTTTATAGATAAGCTACTTAATCTTATTTTGGGAGGAGGACATGAAAAATCTTAAAAAGGTCTCCAGATCCTGGTTTACTCTCTCAGTAGATAAATTACTTTGCAGGTGACAAGCCATAGAGAAATTCTATTTCACTTGTAAAATAGAACAGAGTGCTCTCCAAAACTTTGCTACAAATTGAACACCGCGATCCGAGACAATCTCGGCAGGAAGTCCATATGTGTTGAACAAAAAGATGAGCCAGATCCGATGCAGAAGGTAATTTCTTAAGAGGTACATAGTGAACCATTTTTGAAAATCAGTCTATCACGACCCAGATGGTGGTAAGGCTATCTGAATTTCTTAAATCTGTTATAAAATCCATGGAGAGGTGTGTCCATGGGTGAGATGGAATGGGCAGAGGTAAAAGTTCACCAGCTGGGGATTGACGAGGAGACTTGTGCTGTGCACATAAAGTACAGGAAGAAATTATCTCCACTACGTCAGCTTACATTGATGGCCACCAGTAAGATCTTCTTCGGAATTCCAGTGTTTTCCGAATGCCAGAGTAACCTGTGAACCATGAAGAATGAGCCCATGTAAGTAGCTGCTTCCTTAACTCTGGGGCCACAAAAGTCTTCCCAGTAGGAGGTTGTAATTGTTTTGCAGCAAATACTTTCGACTCTAACCCTGGAGTACTACGTAGAATCTCAGAATTGTTGTCACAGGACAGGGATCTTGATAAGGCATCAGCCTTTTGGTTGAGAGCTAATGAGCGGAAAGTCCAAGTAAATTGGAAACGAGCAAAGAATATTGCCCACCGGGCCAAATGAGGACTCATGCACTGGATATTTTTCAAGAAAAGAAGATTCCTATGATCCATGAAGACTGTAAAGGGGAATTTAGCCCCTTCCAAAAGGTATTGCCATTTATTTAATGCCAATTTAATGGCTAAAAGTGTTCTCCTATGGCATAGTTTCTTTCAGCTGGAGAGAACTTCTTAGATAAGAACCCGCATGGATGGATTTGATTATCCTCAAATTGTTAGGAGAGGACAGCCCCCACTGCCTCTGAAGATGCATCCACTTCTAACAGGAAGGGTCTATCCAAGTCAGGTTGTCTTAAGACTTGAGCTGTTATGAAAGTCTGCTACAGAAGTTGAAAGGCTGTTTCTGCCTCAGGGGGCTACAGAGCAGGGTTGGCATTTTTGCGGGTTAAAGCTGTAATGGGAGCCATTAAAGATGAAAATCCCTTCATGAAACGTCTATAATAATTGACAAATCTGTGAAGTCGATGAAACACCTTCATTGTCTGAGGACGACACCAGTACAAAATCGCTTGAACTTTTTTAGGATCCATTTCCAAGCTGGAACTGGAAATGAAATATCCAAGGAAGTGTACACTTGAAATACTGAAGATACATTTTTCCAATTTATAGTAGAGATGGTTCTCCCTCAGAGGAGACAGGACTTCTTTCACATGTTTGTGGAGTTCCTCTAGGGAAGAAAAAAAATCAGAATGTCATCTAGATAGACAACAACGGAGATGTATAACAGATCTCTGAAGATCTCATTGACAAAACCTTGAAAAACAGCAGGTGCATTGCACAACTCGAAGGGCATGACAAGATATTCAAAATGTCCATCCCTTGTATTGAATGCGGTTTTCCACTCATCTCCCATGCGGATATGAATAAGGTTATAAGCCCCGCGTAGGTCTAACTTGGTGAATATGGTAGATCCCTTGACTCTATCAAATAACTCTGTAATCAATGGGAGTGGATATCTGTTCTTAACCATAATATCATTAAGGCCTCTGTAGTCTATACATGGTCTTAGCCCACCATCCTTCTAAGCAACAAAAAAGAAACCTCCAGCAGGCAAAGTGGAAGGTCGAATGAAACCTTTCTCCAGATTCTCCCGAATATACTCTGTCATGGCTTTGGTCTCTGGCAGAGACAAAGGATAAGTATGACCACGAGGGGGCATCTGGTCAGGCAGTAGATCGACTGGACAATCCCATTTTCTGTGAGGAGGTAAGACATTAGCTTGTTTTTCAGAAGACATCAGCAAAGGATTGATATTCTTTAGGTATTTCTGGAGCTACTAACAACACTATTTTCCTCACAGGTCATTCTATGGGAAGACAGGATTCCTGACAACTTGTACTCCTTGAGAGAACCTGCATTGTGCACCAGTCAATCCTGGGGTTATGCTGAAGTAACCAGGAAATCCTAGAATAACTTCATGGGAAGTCTTGGGTATAACTAGAAAAAGTTGGAGAAAGAAAAAAAAGGGGGTTGTATCTGCACAGAAAAATTTCATTTTTTATATATCCATATATTGATTAACCAACATTTAGAGAGATACAATGTCCAAGGGAACTTGGAATTCAAAAATATCTTTTGTTGGTGGTGCTCCCCAGAGTCAAAACAGTGTTTTTATACCAAAAAGAAGAGAAAAAGAAGGCTCTTTTTTTGGGGCACTCTTATGTAGAATTAATATATTGATTAAAATTAAACTTTAATTGCAACCTTTAAAATTCCAAAATGTATATACGACACAAACAACATATAAATAAAGTCAAGATTGTTATGTTATAATTCAATCATATTGTGTATACTGGACATCAAATTTCAAAGCAAATACGAAAAAATATATTACATAAAGCATTTAGTATGCACTGTAAGGGTTCAAACAAATTCTAGAACCTTCCTAATAATTAAATGCCATTTGATTCCATCAGAATACACTAGTGAATGTGAAAAAAAGGGGGGGGGGGGCGAAAATATGGTAACATGGAACAATTTTATCTAGTGTTCATAAGTCTCAGATATACAACGCTATATTGGGTATCTAGGGTGAACAAGACCACAGCGGGCAAAACGCGTATCCAGGACTCTCATCATCATGGTCTGGCAGGTGCACACGCCGACCAAACTCCCCCACTTGGATATCTATTGATGGGCAAAAACTGTAATGTACCACTAAGACCTTTATATTTCTTTGGCATAGCCTGCTATTATCGCTCCTTACTACATGGAGACAAATGGAGATAGTGTAAACTATTATTAGATATCTTTGCACACATATATATGCCTGCATAGATTTACCATACAGCAAAGGCATGGTGGATGCACTTATAGATATACTGTGTCTCATATAAAAAATAAAAGCAGACGCTGATAAGAAACTATGTGGTCAGTGACATACAGCTTAACTAAATATTGAATTGACATATACAATATTGGTAATATATATGTATATATATAACCTCTTATATCATCCTAAATAAGTCTTACATATGGGACTACAATTAGACATGATTCTCTTGTGTGCTGGTTTATCTATTTATTTGTCTGATTCTACATGTTTGTAAGAACACACTGCTGAGGTGATTTGATCTTAATCATACTCAATAATACCCAGTAACATGTTTGCTGTTTGTTTTTTGTTCTTTATTTACAAGAGGTAATTGGTTACAATTGTGTCTAAATCCAGATATCATCATAGACTCTTGTCTGTTACTTTCCTTTAAAACATCAGACAATTGTATAACCATTATAACAAAAATAGATAACTAGTATGAGGTATATATACTACATTATTATATGTTGATCTGCTGTGTACAATCATAAAGAAATGTTCCACACAATAACAAGTAAAGTGATCTCATGACACTTATTATTTGTGTCGAGCTAAATGTTTGCCCTAGATACCCAATATAAGGTTGTATATCTGAGACTTATGAACACTAGATAAAAGTGTTCCATGCTACCATATTTTCGCCCCCCCCCCCCTTTTTTGACATTCACTAGTGTATTCTGATGGAATCAAATGGCATTTAATTATTAGGAAGGTTCTAGAATTTGTTTGAACCCTTACAGTGCATATTAAATGCTTTATGTAATATATTTTTTCGTATATGCTTTGAAATTTGATGTCCAGTATACACAATATGATTGAATTATAACATAACAATCTTGACTTTATTTATATGTTGTTTGTGTCGTATATACATTTTGGAATTTTAAAGGTTGCAATTAAAGTTTAATTTTAATCAATATATTAATTCTACATAAGAGTGCCCCACAAAAAGAGCCTTCTTTTTCTCTTCTTTTTGGTATAACTAGAAAACTAAGATGCTGAGAATAGAGTGCTCCAAGACGAGCCAAGACCGGCTGGGTCTCCTTAGAGACAGTTCCATTTAAAAGAGGTTGTCCATCTACAGAAGTCAGGGAGATAGAGTGAACAAGAGATGTACAAGGAATTTGTAACTTGTCCACAAAACTAGATGTCATGAAGTTCCCCGCTGCTCCAGAATCTAACAGAGCAGTGACAAAAACTGGTTTAGGCTTAAAGTCCAAAGCTAAGGTCAACAGAGAATCATTACATTTTGGGGACAGACTTATTACTCCTAACTTGATGTTCCGGGACCAGTTAGGAATGGGCATTTCCCGGCTCACGGGAACAGGAGGCCACCAGGTCACCCGAATCTCCACAATATAGGCAGAGGTTTTTTAATATTATTTTCTGAAGTGCCTCTTTAGAGATACAAGTATGATTCACCTGCATGGGCTCTTCATCTATAGGAGAGGGAGGTAGGCGGTAGGAGTGGGTAGTGGGGGTGGCTTGTAATGGTCAGTTATATGCTTCTCTGTCTGGCATTCCCTAAAGCGTAGGTCAATTTTATTGCAGAGAGAAATCATATCAATTAACTTAGTTGGAAGCTTGCGGGTGACCAAATCATCCTTTAATCGATCAGAAAGTCCATGCCAAAAAGCTGAGATAAGGGCATCTTCATTCCACTTGAGCTCTGATGCCAGAGTCTGAAACTGTACAACATACTGGCTGACAGGACGGGTTCCCAGTTTTAGAGTCATAATACTGGATGAGGCCGAAACTGTACTTCCTGGCTCATCAAAAATCCTCCTAAAGAATGTTAGAAATTCAGTATAATTGGCCAGAAGAGGGTCTGAATGCTCCCAGAGTGGAGAAACCCAATCCAAAGCTGAGCCGGTCAATAAGGACACAATATAGGCCACTTTAGTTTTAGTGGAAGGAAAGTTATTTGGCTGCCAGGTGAAATGCACATCACATTGATTAAGAAAACCGCAACATAGCTTGGGACTGCTGTCAAATGTATTTGACATAGGCAGATGCAACCGAGGAAATGTTCTGTAACCTGTATTATCAGAAGGGGGAACAGGTGTAACCACTGTAACATTCGAAGTAGTCAGAGTATTTTGCATGATATCTTGGTGTTTAACCATTTCTAGGAAGAACTGAGCCATTTGGTGTTACATAGTTTCCAGGTTTTCCAAACGGGTTGCTATGCTCTGAATTAAATCCATTCTGGACTCCTGTCCCATAGACTCCATTGGGCCAGTGCAAACTGTTAGGATCTGAGTTTGTTGTGGACCCGGGGTGGAAATAAGAGCAAACACCTGAACAGATTTAATTTGAAAAGTGGGTCTTATAATGGGTGAACTTGCAGACATGTACACAGATAGTATAAAGTCCTGAATATAGATGGGGAGGTGAAGTTAGAGTGGGTAATGTCCAGGTAGTGACAGAAATAATAAAAAGTCTTTGTAATCCAAATGGTCACTGCAAGGCTGCAGATAGGATATCAGATTACAAATTGAAGCAGGTGAGATAAAATCCAGAGAGGTTATGGAGTAGTTGAATAGTAGGAGCAGTTGGTTAACTGATGAGTAGTACTGAGATGGCTCATTGTAGAAACTGGATTAGCTGCAGAGAGCTAGGTAAGTGGAGGCAGTGCAGGTACAGGGTTAACTGCACACTTAGGTCTTTAGGCAGGGAGAGGGTTAATAGAAGGTGCAGGGTGGTTACAGCAGGAGACTGTGAGTAGGCAGAGCAATGCAGGCTGTTTGGAAGCTGAGATCCAGCAAGAGCACAGGCACACATGGAACAGACAGGTCTCAGGAGCACAGGAACTCTCTCACAGCATGCACTGTGAAACACATTGCATTTATCAACTATGGGAAGCTCTAAACTCCCTTAAGTACTCAGTGAAGGATCGTGAATGGTCGGAGAGAGCATGTGACATGCAAGGATTGGAGCAACTATGTCAAATGACCAGATGCAAGATGGTGGTGCCCATACCTGAGTGGAATGGAAACACCACCAGGCCTACCCCAGCCAGAATGACACAGTGCCTGCGACACCCCTCGCACAGCCAATGCCCACCACCAGACACCAGCCCCTTCGCCAGAAGGACCCGCCACAGCATCCTTACAGGTAATACCCGTCATCCCTTATGCCGAGAAACTCTGGTCATGACATTACCGACACAAGAGAGCAAGTTGTTTAATTAATAATTGAGGTACCAATTATATTGCACACTAACGGCACTGCATGACCTTTCCCCTATCACTATTTACTTAATAGATTAATTTGGGACTAAATAAAAAATGCCTTTTCATAAATATAACCTTAATTTGTGTTCATCAAAATATACTGTATTGGTGGATAGTGTAGGTACAGTAGAGTATAATGGAGTATGGAGATGCCATAAGTGTTGTACATATTATAGTGTTTTTATACGGTAAATTATAATCTAAAAATTAATGTACAGTATAGTGGCTAATATGATTTCACATGTACTGTACAGTACGTTTTTATACACGGAAATAATATTGCTCTGGGCTATAAAAGCATAACACATTTCATGCACTATTTTATTCCACCTTCCAATTTAATGTGTTCTAATAACAAACACATGCTTCTTTTTTGCTTGGTAAAATAATCACAGATTATGTATTGTAAAGGCATACTTTGTATCCAGTAACCTTGTTCTTTCTTTGTTCTCTTCATGTACTTTTTGATAGTTATTTTAGCTGTTTAATGTACTTTTTATGTAGCAATATAGTATTGATAAACTGTTAAACTCTTCATTCACCTACGTGTAATTTGATAATTACTAAAACAAACTAAACTGTATTTGCTCAATTAGTAGACAATAGAAATAAGCAAACATTTCAAAACTCTTCTGTGGAATATTTGCATTTGACTGGGGACTTTGGCAATCTGGCAGAATTTGGCCTTCAGTGTTCTACACAATAATTCCCTTCCCCAATCATTTGTATTCATAGTTTACAGTGTAATGTTCCATTAAATGGCAAGTCAAAAGTGAAATATCAAGTTTGTTTTTCTTAGGAACTTCCATTTCTTTAAAAGTTTTCTGCAGTTCATCTATACCTGCCAACTTTTGTTAAATAAAATGTCAGCAACTGTCAAGGCCCACATACATCAGCAATCGATTGTGGCAATTCTGCAATTTGCAATCGATTGTGTATAAAAATCTGCAATGTATAGGTGTGTCAGATCGCAGATTGCAATCAAAAAGTGATTAGAATTGTAAAATCAGATTGTCCAGCATGTTATTCAGATTTCACAGATCGATTGGGGCTGTAAATTGCTAGTGTATGGACAAGATCAGCAGATTTGCAGACCGTTACTATTAAAATGATGGGCCTTTCAAGATAGTCAGATCTGTGTTTGCTGCAATCGACCTGCAAATTACTGAAAAAGATCTGTATTGTTAATATATGGGCGCAGATTGCTAGATTGGGAAATCCTAAATCGGACAATATATCTTCAAATTGTTTAATTGTGGTTCTCAGATTGCTGATGTATGGGGGCCTTTAGAGGTATGTGATGTGGGGGGCTGGCATAATTGTATAATTTGGCCTGTCCTCGCTAATCATAGTTTGTGGTATTGTACTGTTGAGGATGGGGCCACGATGATGCAATTCAATACGAGTTGGTAAATTTGAGATTAGCTCATATCTAATGCACAGTATGCAATAACAATAGAAAAAAATGCTACAGATAATACATTGTTAATTAAATTAATATGAAATGCAATTAATATAGGCCCTCATTCAGAGCCGTACGCTCTGAGCAGAGCGCACGCTCTGAATGAGGGCCGGCCTCCATAATTATGGAGCGTCCTCCTGGACGCTCATATAGCTGTGGGTTACCACCCACAGCCTATACGAGCGTGCAGTTTGATGGCCGCGATGGTCTTGACCATCGCGACCATCGCCACTGCGAGCCGGAGCCTGCGGTTGAGGTTTTGAACCACAAGGCCCGGAGTGATTTTGGCTCTATCAGAGCCAAAATCACTCCCACTGACATCACTAGTGATGTCAGTGGGCCGGCTTCTGACGGTAGGCGTTCCCTTGGGAACGCCCCCGTCAGGGTGGCACGCCCCCGGCACGCCCACCAAAGGGGGCATTCTGTCAATCAACATCGACAGCACGCCCCCTTTGATCAGACACAACGAGCGAAGGAAAGTCCTTCGCTCATCGCGTCTGGCGCATGCGCACGATGGAGCTCCCGCCGTCGTGCGCATGCGCAGTGCACAACATCGACCCACTTGCGAGCGGACAGCCGCTCGCGAGTGGGTCTGAATCAGGCCCATAGTTCATTAAATATTTTTTGCAAAAATTAAATTGAAGACTGATAAACTCTCCCCAATTATTTATAAAAAAGGCCTTGTAAGCTATGTTTTAAAAGTGTAGTTCCATAAGAGTTAATTTATGAGGTATAGACAATGGGCCTGATTCAGCAAGGATCGCAGTTGCTTATACGCACGCAATTGGGTGATTATTTCGCAGTGCACATGCGTGCACATCCCAGTGCGCGTGCACGAACCAGCCGCTACGATTGGAACTGCGATCGCAGTAGCCATGCATACCCATCGCAGAGTGATTGACAGGAAGTGCCGTTTGTGGGTGGTGACAAGGGGGTGGTCAGGCGAACTCAGGTGTGCCAGTGCATTTCAACGGCATTGTATGGGCGTGCATAAATTAGCCAATGCGATACCAGATGCAGCCTGATGTCTCATAGCATGTGCTGAAGTAAGCAATTCCTGATTGAGGTCTGACCTGCTTTAACTGTGCATATAGGTCAGATGTTACTTGATGTTACCGATTATTTTGCGATGTTGCTCAAGTATACGGATGTTTGTAAGGTGAAGTGGGCGTCCTTATGTCAGGCTGTGATCGCAATGCGAATGCAAACATTTGCATATCACTGCTGATATTTTGCGTTTATATTTATTTAATTTATATTTGCGTTGCATGCATATAAGCAGAATAGCGATCCTTGCTGAATCACACCCTATACTTGAACTTTACTCAAACCTGTGTGAGGTTGGTTTTGCAATCACACTATCACACAACTGATCTAGCCAACAGACTGTCACTCCTTTTGAAGTCAGAATGTTAGATGTAGCAGAAGTTCCACAGCAAAGCTTTTATGAGACTTTAGAGGACATGTTTTTTTAGTTCGCTTTGTCCTTTAGGGTTATATGAATTAACAATTTGATATTGAAAGGTCATGTTTACATTTAAAGAAGGCTCAGATCAGTCCACATGAGTATGGAAAATAGCTGGATTGACATGAATACCATGAACAAAAAGTTTTACTGTATTTCTTTGATTTCTGTCGTTTGCTTGAATTCTGTAAACAGAAGTGATAAGCTATTTAATGTCCACTAAATGTACAAGTAGAAGGAGGGGAAAGGAGGCAGCAATTAGCTTCCCATGGGTCATTTAAGATTAAAGGGTATTGAGCATAACTCCCTACTGCTCTGATTTAGATGAGACTGTCACAACTTTAGTGGTCGGTCCAGCCATACAGTCGGCACATTTGTACCATACATGCCTACCCTCCCAGTTTTCGCGGGAGGCTCCTGATTTTTCAGGTAACCCACCGCACCCCCGGAAGGGTAGGCATTTCTCCCGCATTCTGCCCACTTCCTAGTGAAGTGGGCAGAATGAGGAGACTACCCATGGCGATCGCGGGTCTCTGTGAAGGGGGCAGGGCTTAAGATGTGATTCATGCAGAATCACAGCATTTGGCCCTGCCCCCTATGTATATTTTACCCAATCGTGGAAGTTTTGCCGTGAGGGTGCGGGGCTTAATGATGTGAATTATTAGGCTCCACCCCCATCAGCCCCCTGCTGCTTCTCTTACCCGGGCTTCTCCTGGGAAGAGATTATTAAAGGTAGGTAAGTATGATTTGTACTTAATGACAAAGTGCCTGATTCAGAGATTTACTTACATGTAATCTTCAATTTCTTCTGTTCATTTGCGCAGGAGCCGCACCACACATCTACTTATCTGGTCCTGCAACATTGGTCGCAGTGCTCTAAAAGCATGATTGACATGCTGCTGGCATTTGGGGCAGCGACAGGGACTATTAGAGAAAACAGGGGCGTGTGTTCTGGACATCATAAGGGTTACTCAGATGTCCAATGTTCGTACAGTTTATCCAATACTGCATCTTTGGCTATAGTAGCAGTCCAGAGAAGCCTTCAGAGGGTCTCTTTATATTAAAGATGTCTCCGGAGTCTTTTACATATTTTAGCACAGCCACAAAGATGCAGCGGGTGTGCCATTACCGTATAACTCTGTATCAGGCTACAAATGCTGAGAGATATGGCACAGTCACCACTGCTCTGCACAGAGGTAAACTCTCAGTATTTGTCATTTAATGTTTTTAATAAGTTCATGTTAAAATCTCCTGGAAGTATTAGACAAATGGAAAATTTACAGCACGACATGTCCTTGAGCATAATTACTAAATGGAAACTAGGCAGTATGCTCAACAATAATATGGCCATAATGAATAATAAAAAAACATTGCTCCCACTAATGCATTTAAAAATAATATTAGCTCCATAACACTTATATTGAAATTGTTTTTCTCTCCATCTTTCTCCTTCTCTCCGTCCCACTCTCCCTGACACTTTGTCACCATCTCTCTCTCCTCCCTTACCCTATTTTCTCTCCTCCTTACCCCAACATTTTCTCCCCACCTCCCCTTCCTCCTCCCACCAAAGTCTCTATCACTACCCCTCACTCTCTCCTGTGTATCTCTGAGTTTAAACCAATTGTCATTAACTGTCAATATGATTGTCATGCCTTCAGCATAGGGCTTGTTATGTTGCACTAATTCACATTAGCACCCCCACCTAGTGGTCAGGACAGCAGCAGTTTAAATCTGATCCATTTTGACCTTCTTAGAATTCCATAGCAGTCTAGCAATGCATTCCAGGCTAAAGGAGCTGTAAGCAGCCATTTTCCTTTTCATATGGTCCCAGACAGTCATCATTACATATACTCAACCTGGTACAACATCCGATGGTGAGTTCTAAGCTTCAACTGTGCCATAGATCTGCTGAGCCAGTTATGTTATGCATGTCAGCTGTACTATGTGACATTGCAGCCTGTACTTTGCATACTGTATGTTTCGTGTTGTTTGCATATCCCATGTTATGTATATGTTTGCCTTGCATTCCCATGTACATATAGTAATTGATTTCATTGTTTGTTTACAGTTTTACCACATCACTTGCCATCACTTATCATCATATCATCACTTGTCATATCATTACTTCTCATCTACGCAAGTTCCTCTATCGAATAATAAACTCAGTTCTTCAGATCACATCTGACTGGATTATTGGAAGATAGAGTATTGGTTATGTTGACTGCTCCAAATTTGTCAGCCACAGTGCAGGGCAGTACAGTAAAACATCGGGCTCCCAGCGTGTGATGCATATATCTGACTTCGTCAGCAACATTATCTGTCAGCAAGTGGGACACATACTGACTTACAGATCTCTTACACTGCCAGCAAGAGCTATCTGATTATGACAGTACAAGAGTTTCTATACACTCTAACCATGGCAGCTCAGCAATAGGAGTACCGCCATTGACTACACAGGAATTTCATACTGTCAGTACAGCTACCTGCATATGGCAAGACAACAGTCCCTGCACAGTCAAACAGCCTAACTACAGTCCCAAGACCCTGACTACTCATAGACCTGCTACAGTGTCAGCTCAGTTATCTTCACATTAAAATACAGCAGCCTCTACACAGTCAAGCATTTCCATTTCATCATCATGTCACAGAAAATGACATCCTCATACAAAACAAGGTCCCAAGTCTCTAGTTCCTCCAAATCTTTATCTGTCAGCAATGCAGCCATAATGGCACGCGCAAAAGCGGAAGCTTCAAAAGTGCGGGTCACCTCTGCTGAACAAGAGATGCAATTGAAAATAGAAAAGTCACATCTGGATGCAGAAAGAGTTATGGAGAAACAATGCCTAGAAGCAATTAGTGAGAAGCTCGCTGCAGAGAAGGAGGCAGCAGCTGCTATCGCTGAAACACAATTCTTAGAGTCTGTAAAACGTCTTAATATAAGGAGGATCAATGTGCTTGACGCAGAGCTTGGATCGCAGAATTCATTGCAACGCACATCAGAATATGTCAATCAAGCATCCAAAATGAGCAGCAAACCTCAATCAGTACAAAGCATTCATTCAGACTTTGTCAGTGAAATAAGCCAAACACAGAATGCAGTGCCCCCAATAGTCAACAGTGAACTGCAAACTTGCAAACAAGAGAATTCTAGACACAGGGAACCCATGAGGGACAACCTTCCCCCACACCAGGTGTCTGAATCTGCAAACTACAACAAAGGCACAACTACCCGCACACAAAAGTGGTATGATACAAGCCATACCTGCCGACATTCTGGCTGCTCCTTCCGGGAGGGAGCAGCCAGATCGGCAGGATGGGGTTGGCGTGGCTGAGACAAGGGGGAGTTGCCGGTCGGGTGATGTCACTTGTGGGCGTGGATGGGGCGGAGTCACACAATCGCGTCAGTTTGGCCCCGCCCCCGCTTCACAATGCCAATAAAATAGGCATTGTACAGCAGGGGGCGGGGCCAAAATGACGTGAATCGCGTCACCGGGCACCCTAGCTGCGGGGGTTACAGGGGTTATAGCAGGGGGGATAGGAGGGGTGAGCGGCAGCCAGGAGAATTGCCTGCCTTCCCGGGAGGTCGGGAGCGGCACCCGATTTTCGGGAGGCTCCCGACCAAATCGGGAGGGTAGGCAAGTATGATACAAGCCAACAGGAACTATACAATCCTAACAGGTATGACCACGCACCATTTACTCACCATGTTAATGCACAAACAGCATCTCCTAGAGCCAATCAAGACACATTAGACTTTGCCAAGTTTCTTGTTCGCCGAGAGCTGGTCACAAACGGACTCTCAAGGTTCAATGATCGCCCTGAGAGCTTCAGAGCCTTGCAATCCTATTTCCAAAATGTAATCAGAGGGTTAGGCCATTCACATAGCGAAGAGATAGACCTTTTAATTAAATGGCTTGGGAATGAATCCACTGAACATGCTAGAAGGATAAGAGTGATCTATAATATCCACCCTGAGAATGGCCTTAACAAGATCTGGGATAGAATAAATGAGTGCTATGGCTCACCAGAGATAATAGAAAGTGCACTATTCAAAAGAATTGATGATTTCCCTAGGTTACCTAACAAAACCTATCAGAGACTGAGAGAATTAAGTGACTTACTAATGGAGCTTCAAGTAGCCAAGTGTGATGGAGACTTACTAGGACTTGCCTTCCTCGACACAGCCAGAGGCATTAACCCTATAGTGCAAAAGCTACCTTACAATCTGCAGGAGCAATGGCTCACCCATGGTTGCAAATATAAGCAGTGGCACAACGTACCATTTTCACCATTCTCTGTTTTTGTGGACTTCGTGCAACAACAAGCTAAGACCAGGAATGATCCTAGTTTTGCCTTTACACTGACCAGCTCAACCCCTATTCTACCTAACCCCCACAAAATGTCAGTTACAGTTCACAAGACTAATGTGCATTATACAGATTCTTCCCACAGGTCTACCTATTCTACTCGTCAAGAGAACAAAGATAAAGATCCTGCCAAGCAGTGTCCCCTGCATAACAAACTGCATCCTCTCCTGAAATGCAGAGCCTTCAGAGAAAAGTTTCTGGAGAACCGCAAAGCATTCCTAAGAGAAAACGGCATCTGCTACAAGTGCTGCTCTTCTACAACCCACCTTGCCAAGGATTGTAAGGTTAGTATTAACTGCATAGAATGTCACAGCACACAACACAACACAGCTCTACTCCCTGGACCTTCCCCATTGACTTTACAACACAGTTATGGTGACACAGAGCATGGCAGGGAGCTCAGTGTGGATCAAAGAGACACTACTGCAGTCATACCAGAGGTAACTTCACAATGTTCTGAAGTCTGCAAAGACACTATTAGTGGCAGATCTTGCTCAAAATCTGTTTAGTCAGAGTCTACTTTAACGGCCAACCAGAGAAAGCCGTCAAACTTTATGCAATCATAGACGACCAAAGTAACAAGTCCCTAGTCAGATCAACCTTCTTTGAGACCTTTAATATCAAAGTATCCAGCACTCCATACTCCTTAAGGACTTGTGCAGGGAGTTTTGAGACAATGGGAAGAAGAGCAATCGGCTATCAAGTCGAGTCCTTAGCCAGAAAATACCAGAACTGGACCCACTAGCCAGGATAATTCTACTCATTTGAAGAGATATCTTACGAGTCCACAAAGTCAGAAGTCAGATTAACGGTCCACACAATGCTCCTTATGCTCAAAGATTAGACCTAGGATGGGTCATAATAGGAGAAGTATGTCTTGGAAATGTGCATAAACCAGCTACCATCAACAGGATGCTTACCTGTACTTTAGAAAACCTGCTGTTTACCATAAACAGCATGCTTACCTGTACTTCTCTATTTCAACCATGTCACAATCATTTCCTCATAAAGGAACTACCACACTGCACTGTCATGGACTCTCCTAGTGACAACCACATCTGTGACAGCTACCAAGAACATTTGGGGTGCACAGTCTTCCAAAGAACAAAAAGGGATGACCAAGTAACAATGTCCATAGAGGACAATCTATTCCTGTAAATAATGAAAAAGGGATTAGTCAAAGATGATGCCAAGGGTTGCACCTCTACCCTTTAAAACACACATACGGCGCCTAACTAACAACAGAGAATGAGTATTTAAATGCTTCTCTTCAATAAAACGCAACTTCCACAGGAAGTCACAAATGAAAGATCACTTCTTCTCTTTCATGGACAAATATTTGAGAACGGTCATGCTGAGATAGCTCCCATTCTTAAAGACACAGATGAATGCTGGTACTTGCCAATGTTTGGAGTATACCACCCAAAGAAACCAGGTCAGATAAGAGTCGTGTTTGATTCCAGTGCCAAGTTCGAAAGCCATCTCCTTAAATGATGTTCTCCTGACAGGACCAGACCTTAACAACAAACTCCTCGGAGTACTCATACATTTCCGTAAGGACTCTATTGCCTTCACAGTTGACATTCAACAAATGTTTCATTGTACAATGTTTCATTGTACAATGATACCTGATTTTTATCAATAGTCAATTTTATTATTTCGATTATAGTGTTCATATAAAACATTGTAATATTTTTAATTATCCCCATTAAAAAAAAGTAATAGAAATAGGAGTGTGTCTTGAGAGCCTAATATGGTGGATGCATTTTTCTAATGCTCCATTCTTGTTGAAGGAAAATCTCCTTCATTAACTTGAAAATTGCACAGAGGTCTCGAACTGTAGCTTGTTTGAGTAATTTAATTCTGCTATTGGGCCATTCCTTCCATTGTGAGTGGTTTTCCACCTTTTAACCACCCATAGACAGTCATCACACTGTGCCCTGTTGCGACTCCCTAGTGCACCCTATGGGCAGTATTCAATTTGAAGCGAAAACTCGTTATCGCCAATAATTTATCGATGATGACGTAATTTTCGCCTGTTTGCATTATCCCCGTATTCAATTTCAAAGATTTTTTACCGGTGCGAAAAGACTTTGTTAAATAATGAGGATAACTTTTCACCATGTTTTCCATTGCGAAAAAAAGTGCAGAATTGGGGTTTAGGGGTGAAGGCTTAAAAAAATAGCCTGCATCCCTGGGAATGTCCCCTATAAATAATCTGTGTCAAAAAAAGTTTTAAAAAAACCGGGACACCCAAAAAAATTTACTTGAATTTTGGGGTTTAAAAAAAAAATGGGGTACAAATCCTAAAGTAGTGAAATAGATTCCAGAGGGGTTCCCAAGTATGCGGCAGGTGTTTTTTTAATTGCGGGTAGTGGCGGCACGTGCATTTTTGAAGAATTTTAAAAATGCACTTTTGGAACTTAAAAATATGCTTGCACCCATTTTCATGTACCCCAAATTTGATGGCCATAGTTATTCTTTAGAAAAAAAAACCTAAGTGCTATTCTGCATCACTTCTTCACAGGTGCAAAAAGCACCTGCCGCGGCTATTTAAAACCCCTAATTGGCTTCAACAGGGAAAAACGGGGGCACCCATAGTGATTCCCCGTTACAGGACATCTTTAGTCGGGTCCTAGGAAGAATTCCTGAAAGTTCTCAAATTTTTGCGATACTTACCCTTCCACTGGGTCCCGTTTTCGCTGGATCCTAATTGAATGTACGCGCCCAATACTTTTTCCCTGCAAAACCTCCATTGTGGAGCGAAAAGTTCAGCATGGACTTTTTGCTCCCAAATTGAATATGGCCCTATATCAGAGACCTGCTCATCACATGGCACAGATGACCAATGATGGTTTTCCACTGATGGGTGATGATTTTGCCATCAATGGTGGAAATTTCATAGTTCTCAACCATCAGTGGCTTAGAAGCAGCAATATTTTTTCCCTCTGTGTAGGGGAATGGTGCTTAGACTCGCCCAAAAGCACACCACTAAGCCCCTGTCCCCTTCACTGATTGGCTCACTGCCTGCCATTGCCCGAAAGTACAGAAGTCCTTTGATGGGTGCAAACCATTGAAGATGCTCCATCTATGGTTTCATGCCATCAATGTTTAAGCTTTGATCTGCTCTAGAGATCTGCCCATGCTTCCAGGCCACTGTCCTAAATCCTTGCTGGTTTCTGTCTGCTAATCATTGTAACTGGGACCTAGACTGGCAATTCATATTCATCCCATTCTCAAGATGCATTTGCTAAAGTGATCTAACCAAAAATCATTCTGCAGTCAGATATGGAGCCTTAGTGCATGTAGTCTCTGCTGTAGTCATTCTGCCTGCCACCAATGGAGACTCCCTGCTGTTTCACAGCTCCTGGTATGGACCGTATCACTGACTAGCCTATCCACTACTTATGTAGTATGAAACAGCTGAACTGCTATGACTTTTGCTTGACTTTTCCCATTAAGGGGAGCCTCATCTGCATTATCTTGGCACTTCATTAATCTTATAGTATGCTACTTTCCATGGAAACTGGTAGTATGCCTCTATCTTACTTCCTTCTCATTGTATCATACATGCTCAGTCCTGAAGCACAAACACAGCTCCCATTTCCTCTGCTGACTGAATAAAGCTTGCTACTCAGTCAATCCTGCCTTATATGTGGACCCTAGGAAACATCTCTGTAATGACAAAGTCCTCCCTATTTATTCCACATTGGTTTCCAGCTCATCCCTAGGTTCTGACCCCTCTCTATCCCACAGCACCAATGAGGGTGTACTTCACTACACTGCCCTCAGTTTTTAAAACATCAAGCATTTTGTTAGCACACTGTTAGCCTACTGTTAGCCTTCCTGGACCCTTTATCATTTACTGTGAAAACTTTTGAGGTTACTGTTATAAACACACATGGATAAGCCCAATCCACACATGTAATTCCTATCCACTATTCCCATTAATACTGGCTGCCACATCACAAGCCCTGATGTTACTAAAACTCCTGCTGTATGGGCATTGGCTTCACTTCTCCTGTGATTACTACCTGTTAGGATTCTGGGTCTCATTCAGACCCGCTCGCGAGCGCTGTACACTTGCAAGCGGGCCGATGTTACCCAAATGTGCATGCGCATGCCGGAGGCGCCTCCATCGTGTGCGCATGCGCGAGACCCTGCGAGCAACAGGGAAGCCGTCGCTCGGGGTCTCGCACCAAAGGGGGCGTGCTGTCGATGGTGAGTGACAGCATGCCCCCTTTGGTGGGCGTGCCGGGGCGTTGCTGCCCAGATGGAGTCGTTCCCATGGGAATGCCTACCGTCTGGGTCCGGCCCCACTGACATCACTAGTGATGTCAGTGAGAGTGTTTTTGGCTCTAATAGAACCAAAAGCACTCCAGGGCTTGCAGCAGCGAGACCCTACTGCAGGATCTCATCGCAAGCCCAATGGTCGCGATGGTCAAGACCATCGCGACCATCTTTTTGGCCGCTCACATAAGCTGTGGGTGGTCACCCACAGCTATGCGAGCGGCCAGGAGGCCGCACCATTTTAAGCTAGGCCGGCCCTGATTCAGAGCGAGCGGTCTGGTCAGAGCGTCCGGCTCTGAATCAGGCCCTCTGCCTTGTTGCCAGTATAAGTCACTGAAATCCATGTGTGTGTTTTCAATCATTCTGATCTGAAATGAAGGTGTGCTATCTGCAAATGTGAATGTTCGTTTCTACTGTGGTATTACCTTGCATGTGAGAGCTTGCTTCTGATTAAGTTTAGCTGCTATACAGATGTGGTACCTGGTAGTGCTGATTTGCTGTGTCTGGCATGTAAGTGCTGTCTGGACACTCCATCTCTGCCAGTGATACTGTGCTGTACATTTCTAGTACTTGTCTCCTGATACCAGGGCCAGACTGGTCATCGGGCAATTCTGGCAAATGCCAGAAGGGCTGATGACCAGATGGGCCAGTCTGGTTGTCGCTGTCCGCAGGACCGATCAAGCAGCCCTGCCACCCTCTCCTGAAGATACATACTGATTACTGTGTCCTCTGCCCCGCCTCCTTCCTGACGCTGATCTCAGCTCCGCCTCTCTCCCAACACTGTCATTAGGGTGTCATCGCAGCTGCCGGGTGCCTGTGACTCCTGCCCTGCAGTTTCTGTTGTGCATGTGACATCATGACATATGCGCATATGACGTGACGTCATACGGACGTGCGTCATGATGTCACATGCACAACAGAAACTGCAGGGCAGGAGAGAGTAGCTGGGACACACACAGAGCCCGGACGCACACAGAGCATGGAGCCGGCATGCACACAGAGAAGTTCAAGACAAGTAGATGTTGAGGTGAGTTGCTTGCTGTGGACCCAGCAGCTGCCTGAACCTGCCAGTGCCTGTATTGTTATTTTCATTTTGCAACTCACACGATCACCCTGCTCTTATGCTGGGCGAAGGTTGGGGTGGGGGGGGGATCAGTGTTATTTAAAATAGTGTTCGTAATTTCTATGTTTTATTTGGAGGGGGGGCTTATATATATTGCAACCACACTGACTGAACGATGTAATAATCTATTTTATAAGGGATAGGGGACCTGCTAGGCTCCTACAATCAATGAGGGAGGCACTGATATATTATACAGACACACTAATGGTTGTAATAATAAGTATTATAAAAGTGCCTTCCCCTATCCCCCTCACTGATTGTAGCAGCCTAGCAGGTCCTCCATCCCTTATACTACCCATTATTCCACCCTTCAGACAGTGACTATATTCATTTTTATTGTTTTTAATGCAATGATTACAAAATATGTGCTACAGCTTGTATTTACGCAATACAGGCAGTTGAGGGGTATGTGGTCAGGAAGCCGGCGGTCGAAATGCAGACCACCGGCTTCCCAACTGCATAATCCCGGCAAGGGATTTAACATAGGCATCGAAATACCGATGCCTATGTTAATCCCGACGTCGGAGCACCTACCCCTGCCATCTCGACCGTCCGCGATGGGTAAGTGGAACACAGCCCAAGGATGGGGGAGTTAGGTTTAGGAACCCCCAGGGGGACTTACGGTTAGAAACCCCCCCAGGGAAGGTTAGTGTTAGGCTAGGGGAAGGGGGGGTTAGGGTTAGGCACTAGGGAGTGAGGTCGGGGTTAGGTACCCCACAGGAGGGTTAGCTTAGGTTTAGGGTGCGGGGAGTGGGGGTTAAGTTTAGACACCTCTGGGAGGAGTTTAGGGTTATGCACCTCTAAAGGAGGGTTAGGGGGGACAGGGTTAGGGATAGTTAAAGTACTCACCCTGTCAGGATCTTTACTCTTCTGTCTTCCGGCATCGGTATTACATCCATCGGGCTTAGGTCCAGCGG
Organism: Taudactylus pleione; assembly: GCA_031769625.1. Classification (NCBI taxonomy): domain Eukaryota; kingdom Metazoa; phylum Chordata; class Amphibia; order Anura; family Myobatrachidae; genus Taudactylus; species Taudactylus pleione. The sequence goes on along the minus strand of JAUIMM010000222.1, from coordinate 3,848,507 downwards.
GATGTCATACCGATTCCAGTTGAGGACCCGGTTTTAAAACAGAGCTGGTCCTGCAATCAGCTCCAACAGCATCTCCCCAACCAATCACTGCTGGCAGTGATTGGTTTGGGAGACACTGCCGGCAGCGATTGGTTTGGGAGACACTGCCAGTGATTGGTTGCTGTGGACATAGCACACACACACACCACTTTCTGCAGACCCGCTATTTCAGCCAATCGCTGCCATCAGCATCTCTTAACCAATCGCTATTGGCAGGATCTCATCCGTCACTGCCACCTCGGAGCATCTCCTTCCTTCTCTGTTCGCCCTCGTACTTCATGGTCAGCGAATCCTCCTTGGCTGCAGCAGCGCGGCCTGCACTCCATCTGAGCTCTCCTATCCCAACTTATAATTTATTTGCTAAATTTATAATACAATCCAGGTAGTAAACATTAAATGACACGTGTCCTATAAAGACAGAAAAAATTGCTCAAGAAACCAGATAAATTCAAGTGTAAAGTGCAAGTGCTATTACCCCTTAAATAGCATGTGCTCATAGGGTACAGATTCACAGAGCATCACAATTGTGTCTAGGAAGTGACAACCAAAGCAGCCATTAGATCTCTCTAGATTAAAGGTTGGTCTTGCTGTAGTTGAACAGAGATTATAAACTGTGTGGCATAATGTGTAAGGGGCATTACTACTGTGTGTGGCATAATATGTAAGGGGCATTACTACTGTGTTTGGCATCATGTGTAAGGGGCATTACTACTGTTTGGCATAATGTGTGAGGGGCATTACTACTGTTTGTTGCATAATGTGTAAGGGGCATTACTACTGTTTGGCATAATGTGTATGGGGCATTACTACTGTGTGTGGCATAATGTGTAAGGGACATTACTATTGTGTGTGGCATACTGTGTAAGATGCATTACTGCTGTGTGTGGCATAATGTGTAAGGGGATTACTACTGTGTGTGGCATAATATGTAAAGACATTACTACTGTGTGTGGTATAATGTGTAAGAGGCATTACTGCTGTGTGTGGCATAATGTGTGAGAGACATTACTACTGTGTGTGGCATACTATGTAAGATGCGTTACTGCTGTGTGTGGCATAATGTGTTAGAGGCGTTACTACTGTGTGTGGCATAATGTGTAAGGGGCGTTACTACTGTCTGTGGCATAATGTGTAAGAGGCGTTACTACTTTGTGTGGCATAATGTGTAAGAGACTTTACTACTGTGTGTGGCAGAATGTGTAAGGAACATTACTGTGTTTGGCATAATGTGTTATAAGGGGCACTACTACTATGTGGCATAGTGTGTTATAAGGGAATTCTGCTGTATGGTATAATGTCTTATAGGTCACTGGTACTGTATAGCATAATGTGTTATAAGGCACTACTACTGTGTGGTATAATGTGTTATAAGGCACTACTACTGCGTGGTATAATAGCGTTCCCGCTAGGCTGTTTCATCATGGCGCCGCACCCTGCCCTATTTCTGAAGGACAGAAAGCACCCTGCCCTCCAACGCGGCACCCCACTGAGACAGCCTGCAGGTTCTGTCTCCTGTAGGGCAGATCTGGCAATCTCAGTCACGATGCACTGGAATTGTTAGGAGGCACGATAAATCGTTTGTCACATTGGACAGTTTTTAACACTAAATCATGACCACGACTGCCGGGGAGCTGCTGGGGAGAGTTCAAGGGGAAATTGGACACCAAGTCAGATCATGAGCACATCGTCAAGTGTGCAGGCACCCTTAGAGATTTAAAGAAGTGCAAATTGATAAAAGTATAGCTGACTTGCCATATATTTGATATAGATTATGCATCACATACACATACTATGGGCCTGATGCAGAGACAGATGCTGTGGCGATTTTTACACAGCTTGAGCGATTGCCATTGCACATGCATATAACCCACACTGCATATGCACTACGATTGTCTTGCGATTCTACATGCACAGAAAACCGATTCACAAAGTGAGTGACAGGTAGTCAGCGTTTGGGGGAGGTAAGGGGGGAGTGGTCAGAAAAACGCAGGTGCATCTTACTGTTTAAAACGCCATTACATGGGCGTGCATAAATTAGCCCTTGCAATTATATACACGGCATGAGAGCCCTCTGCATGTCAGGGGAGCTGCAGTGTTTGTGGCTGGTTAGACCTGCCGCAGGGGCAAGATGGCTGCTCGATGTGCGTCGATGTTAGTGATATTTACGCAGGTAAGCGGCATTGTAAGCGGATGAGAAGGCAGTGGTGGGCGTCCTTATGCTTATATAAGCTTTGGAACTATTTGCATATTTTTGCAACTGTGGGCCTGATTCAGAGCCGAACGCTCTGACCAGAGCGCTCGCTCTGAATCAGGGCCCTCCTCCCTAAAAATGGAGCGGCCTCTTGGACGCTCGCATAGCTGTGGGTTACCACCCACAGCTATAGCGAGCGTCCATGATGATGGTCGCGATGGTCAAGACTACTTTGTGGTGTAAAATGTGATTAAGGTTGAATTGGTGGTACTATTGTGTGGTCATGCCCCTTCCCAGTAAGATTACATGGCACGTGCTCGCTCTACTTTACAATGTGTAGAGGACCAAAATGGTTATTAAGGCTCTGCTTTGGTGGCACAGATGTGTCCTTCTCTGTGTTCAGTGCCCCTGTCCTTAAAAATTCCTACAGTGAATTCTATCTAATGCTCTACAACTGTTAAGCTAGGGCTTGGTCAAGAGGGAAAATGCCTCCCCTTTTCTTTGTGTGTGACCTACTGTACACATTGAAGTGCCAGCCTTACCTAACAGAACCTAACAAATGTCTGACTGTGGCACATGTTTGAATCCCCTGCATGATGAGCTCTGTTGTGTGTATTTTAAAGGAGAATAATGTACACTTGTATGTTGTTAATGGTGTTATTAATTATATTTGTAAGAGCATAGACTAAGAAGTAAGAGGAGTCAGGAATTGTAAGGGGAGGAGTCTACGCTTGGGGCCAGATGCTGATGCTGAGGTGGTCCTGTGTGATTTAAATGCCAGGGCCTATTTTTAGTCCCAGTCTGGCCCTGCCTGATACAGCGTCTATGTTTGCTGATTACAACTTAGGCCCTCATTCAGAGCCGTACGCTCTGAGCAGAGCGCACGCTCTGAATGAGGGCCGCCCTCCATGAAAATGGAGCGTCCTCCTGGACGCTCGTATAGCTGTGGGTCACCACCCACAGCCTATACGAGCGTGCATTTTGATGGCCGCGATGGTCGTGACCATCGCGACCATCGAAACTGCGAGCCGGAGCCTGCGGTTGAGGTTTTCAACCGCAAGCTCCGGAGTGATTTGGCTCTATCAGACCCAAAATCACTCCCACTGACATCACTAGTGATGTCAGTGGGCCGGCTTCTGACGGGAGGCGTTCCGTGGGAACGCCCCCGTCAGGGAGGCACGCCCCCGGCACGCCCACCAAAGGGGGCGTGCTGTCAGTCAACATCGACAGCACGCCCCCTTTGATCAGACACAACGAGCGAAGGACTTTCCTTCGCTCGTCGCGTCTGGCGCATGCGCACGACGGAGCTCCCTCCATCGTGCGCATGCTCAGTGCATAACATCGACCCACTTGCGAGCGGACAGCCGCTCGCGAGTGGGTCTGAATCAGGCCCTTAATACCATCCTTGGTTCTGATTACTGGCAGAGACTAGGCAGGGTTTTGGTCTCACTCCTGGCTGGCTATTTGTGTTGCTGTTTACAGTCTTTCTTCCAGATGCTTCAGTTAATCGGCATCTAGTCTGGTCTGCATTGTGGGCTCTGGTCTTGTCTCAGTTGATGGATTTGCCTGGACTCTGTTTGTCATGATATCATACTACAAGAAAGATGTAAAAGGGTGTAAGTTTTGTAAAAGTGCGAGTACAGAGCTATACTTGCACATTTTCAAAACTTTCCCTATGTATTTGGGTGTGAGAACATGCAAACTTGCATGTTTTTCACACCACCACAACTCGCAATGACAAAACACACATCCAGATGTTTTGCCATTGTGAGCATAGGACTCAGGATTATATGTTATAGAGTGGGAGTCTTTCACTTGCACGCTATTACTGTGTGAAAAAACAGACATGCTCAGGATAGCGAGTATAGCCTGAGCAGGTCATCATTCACAAAGGAACCACATATTACTATAAAATAGAGCTGAACGGGTTCGGATCTCAGAGATCCAAACCCACCCGAATTTCGGGGTGGGCAGGGAGATCCTAGCTTAGCTCGGATCGCCCCGGATCCTTCACCCGAGGCAAAACCTCGCAACCCCGCTGTCGGTTTTGTATTGAGTGGGCTTAATGCTGATTGTCCGAGAGAGCTGTCTGTCACGGCTCTCAGCCAATCAGCGTTAAACCCATTGAAAATGCACACAGAAGAAAAAGAAGATGGCGCCCACCATTCCCCGCAGCCTGACTCTGCCGGCACCCCCCGCTGCCGACACTGCCAGCACCCCTGCACTGCTGCACAAAGTACTGAGGACACCATCAGCGACCCCCACACTGCTGACACTCCCATACTGAAGACACCAGCAGCACCCCTGCACTGCCGACACTGTCAGTACACATGCACTGAGGACACCGCTGGCACCCCCGCTCTGCCGACACCGCCGGGCACTCTATATTGAGAAAACCCCTGCACTGCTGACACAGTCAGTAAACCTGCACTGAGGACAGCACTGGCACCCCCGCTCTGCCAACACCGCCAGTACCCTTCACTGAGAACACTGCCAGCACCACAGCATTGCCATTCCATGTACTGAGGACACTGCTAGCAACCCCCACACTGCCGACACAGCCAGCAAACTTGCACTAAAGACACCTCTGGCACCCCTGCACTGCCGACACAGCCAGCAAACCTGCACTAAAGACACAGCTGGCACCCCCGCACTGCCGACATCACCGTTACCCTTCATTGAGGAGACTGCAAGCACTGCAGCACTGCCGTTCCATGTACTGAGGACATCGTCAGCAACCCTGCTCTGCCAACACTGCTGTCACAGTAAGTGCACTATTGGTGTATCCAACCCACACTGTATAACACACACCACATCCATGTTAGAAATTAGAAGCTGAACTGCCACATGTTAGTGCCGCCCACTGTGTCACTTAGCTTAGTCAGTCAGCTAGCTGAATACAACCGTTTGGCCTTAACTAGATGAAGCATATAATATTGTGAGGTGGTCAAAATTGATTGGAAATTACTGGAAATAAATGTTATTGAGGTTAATTATACTGTAGGAACAAAAACACGCCCATTTTATGTGATTTTAGCTGTTTTTATGATTTTTTTAAAGAAAAAATCCAAAACCAAAGCACGAAAACAAAACAGGGAGGTTAGGTTTTGGCATAACCAATCCATATCCAAAACCAGGGGGGATCCAGATCCAAAACCAAAACCAAAACACGAAGGTCGGCACACATCTCTACTATAAAATATCATTATTTAAAAATAGACACAACATATCATTATACACCCGGTGTGCTGCCAAGTTGGACTGCCTTATACCAAACAGTGCCGTAGGATTCTACCTATTAATAGTGTTCCAGGGTCTAACATCATTGCTGACTACCAATGGTTTTATTCTAACTTACATCCATATATTAGTATATGTTTTAAAGATTTTCAGTCTAATAAAGTGTATCATTCTATTGTCAATCAGCGCTGCCTGTTTCTGTTTTTTCCTATAATCATTAGAGATTAACTGTCTCCGTGTTGCAGCTGCTGGGAGTAACACCTCTTGTCAGCGCCCTCTATATTTGTTTATAGACCTTCTGCCGTTGCAGCCAAACAACACTGGGATTCCAGCACTTCTGGGTGTGCATAATGACATCATGCGCTGTGCGTTCCACTGATTTAACAGTGTACACGCAGCTACCTCCAAAACCACTGTAAATTAATCTTCTGCCCAAGCTCGCCCATCTAAATTCACTGTGTCAAACTCGCACATATTGCCTAATCAAGGGCCCATATTTGCTTAGCCCTCAGGGTGAGTAACTTAAACAAAGTGCCAAATACACTTTAAAAATAATATTAAATAACCTGTGACCCATTAGTTAATCCACATTATACTAAAAAACATAAAAAATACATAAATAATTACACATCACAATTATAAAGTACCTTATATCCCAAACAACAATCAACAAAAAACAAAAAATAAATAATATATAATATGAATATAAACTGAATCATCAATCTGGGAATATTTGCCACATTTCATAAAAACACTTGAAATTTATATTCTCGTTGAGACCTCTCGAGAAGGGGCAATTGTGTCCAATTTAAATATCCAATAGACTTCTCATTGCAACAGCATTTTGTTCATATCACCACCACTATCAGGCTTCGGGACATGATCAATAAGTATGTACTTCAACATTGCCACCTGATGTCCTTTTTGCGAAAAATGACATGCCACTGGTTTGTCACTCTGTCCAACCTGCAGGGCCTGTCGAATGGAACTCCTGTGATTGGCCATCCGTTCACGGAAATTTCTAGATATTTTGCCAATACTGTAGAGTCCGCAAGGACACATCAATAAATATATGACAAATGCTGACGTACAAGTAAGCCAGTGTATTATGCGAATCTTCACACCTATGTGAGGGTGGGCAAATTCCTTGTCTGATAACATCCAGCTTTTTTGTGTTTCAACCACGATGAGCCAACATCCTTTTTAAAAAAAAATGTTGTATTAATTAACAAAAAACATAGAAATAAATTATAAAAAGATAAAATTTTATTATTAGAAAAGATGAAAAGAATCTGAAATCTGAAACCAAATATATATAGAATAGGCTACCTGGGTCAAAGTTCTGCCCGTCGCACTCCACCATGAAGACCGACAGGGACCCCAACTACTGTATTAGGCATCTTAGACCTATTGCCATCCATCTGTGAAGTTTTCATCCAAATCCATCCAGGGGAAGGCCCAGAATAGGATCCCCGGGTCAAAGTTCTGCTGAGCATCATGGGTCAAAGTTCTGCCCAGCATACACCAATGGGAGGACCAACCGGTACCTCAACCCCTTAGTATGTGTTCTGGGATCCAATGTAACCACTCTGTGAAGTCTTCATCCAAATTCTTCCAGTGGAAGGTTTAGAACAGGTTCCCTGGGTCAAAGATCTGCCCAGTGTGCACCAACAGGAGGCCAGATCATGACCCTAACTCCACTAAAATTTGGCCAGGATCCAACTGGAACACTTCACATTGATTTCAACCCAATTGGTGCAAGGGTGTCTGAATGCATAACTGGAAAAACAGATGAACAAACAGACCAATTAATTTTATATATAAGATATTATATATACCTTTATACTAAGGCTGAATGAAATAAACTAAATTATCCTATAGATTTTTCCTGAGAGGGGGGCATGGTGTTTGAGGGGCTACAGCTCAAAAGTTATTGGACTTACTGAGCTGAAATTTGGCGTGTCTGCTTAAAACTGTCCCCCAATGTTGCAATTTAAATTGATTGGGAATAATCTAAAGTTTTTACTGTTAGTTTTTTCTTCTACCCTCTGTTTGGCGAAAACTGATATTTGTCTTCTGTAGTCTATAAGTATATTTTAGGAGGGCATATCTACGGGTAGCGAACAAATGATGACTTGGGGTTTGTTTGTTAGGTTGCTCTGGTTTTTGTAGGGCCTTTTGGGGTTAAGGTTTTTGAGAAAGTAACAGTTTTTAAACTATTAGGCCCTCATTCAGAGCCACTCGCTAGCGGCAGTACGCTCGTTCCGAGCGATGTTCGCACATCTGCGCATGCGTACGGTTTTTAGTACGCATGCGCGAACCAGTCAGTGCGGCCGAAAATCGTTGGTACGCAATATAGCGAGGGCCTGCTATTTTGAGTGACAGAATGAGGCGTATGTGGGTGGTAACAGGGGAAGGTGCTTGAAAACGGGGAGTGGAGATCCGAACGCAGGCGTGCTTAAAGGTCAAAACGGGCGTTTTAAGGGAGTGCATAATTAATACAGCAGCGTCATTGACCACGTCACTTGGTTTTTTTTAACTCAGAACTGCTCGCAAAATAGCGGTTGAAAACACCAACCACAAGAATAGCGAGCAGTTCATACGCTGTACGATGTACTCGATTAATCTAATAAATAGCGGACATGACGTATGGTGCGTGCGGCCAGGGGGCGTTTTTATCAATTAAACGAGCGTATGTTTTGCTCGCTCGTTCAGACTTAGAGGTGGGAACAGACTGCAATTTGCGAACGGATCATTTGAATAGCCACCCCTTGTTTTTGAACGAACGACCACAAATAGCGAACGGCTCTGAATCAGGCCCTTAGTCCACAAATGCCCCATTATTGAGATAGGAGATTTCAATGGGTGTGTCAACTAAAGAGATGTACAGATGTGCCTTTACCCTGGTGGACTAATATGGCTGCCTTTTCCCTGTATCCACTTTGGAATGCGGTGGTGGCGGCAGAACCTGGTGGTGGTTGAAGGATCCGTTTCCCGTCAGCCACTAATGCAGAGTTTTGCAGCAGGCATGCAATGGCGCCTGTACCCTTTTTAAAAATGGCACAGTGGCACCATTTTTAAAAATCAAAATGGCCATGGTGAGCCTCCCCATTGCACTGCAACATTTTTAAAATTCAAGATGGTGGTGGCGAACCAATCACGGTGCGCTGCATCATCACACCAGATTACATTAGCCAGTGCTAAGCAGAGTGAGTCAGTCCATCGGCAGAGGCAGAAGAGCGAAGAGCTCCTGAAGAAAGAAGACGCCAAGGAAGTCCTGGATGGGCAAAGGCCATGTAAAAGACCCAACAGGCTGCCGCCCTCCAGGTGAAGATGTCAGAAGTCCTGGGTTGGCAGCAGGCACCCCAAAAAAACTAAAGGCTGCCGACCCCAAGGTGGAGGTCCTGAAAATAAAATATTAAAACAATAGGTGTAGTCTCTTTTTTTCTGAAATATAATATAGTAAAACAAGATGAGACGCAATCTGAATAGGATTAAGACTATATAAGAGTCCTTCATTTTTTGTAATTGTGTAGAATTTTGGTCAACTGTTGCTAGGTAGATTAGTTTGGGGGGTTTGTTTGGTTGGTTGGTTTCTGACCATGTGTGATATATTGGGAGTGGCTATATGTGGGCTTTATAAGGCTGGTGTACGCCCAGCAGCTTCCTTTCTGGACGGTGTTTGTCCCTCTGTGCAAATCTGGACAGTAACTGGTGACATTTATTTTCCCTTCACCTTGTTTGTGTGTTTCCTGTCACTTTTCTTTTCAACTTTTGCATCCCTGTGTTCTTTCTTTTATCCTCTCCTCCTCTAATTGTTTATTGTGTTATCCCTCTCTCTTTCTTCACCCCCCTTTTTACTAGGCCTCGACCTAAAGCTCCCCCCTCCCCCCTTTTGTTCTCCATTCCATGTACCCCCCTGGCCTCCCCTCCATTTCATGTATCCCCCATGTACCCCCCTCCTGCCTGGCACTGCCTCAGCCCCCAGCACTGCATCTTTAGCCTGTATCTCCCCCCGTCCTTGAGCTCGGCCACGCCCCCGCTGCGTATGTTCCTGGGCCTGTGCCGATTCCTCCTTCCCCTGAGTGAGCGGTGCCCGTGTCCCCCGGAGCCACCGCTTACCTTGGCCCCCTCCTCATGTCCCCTACCTGTTACTCTTTGCTGCCGGGGGCCACGAGTTGTTCCCGCGGAGCTCCACCGGCAGTGTCTGGGCCAGCATGTGGCCCTCCTGCATATCCCCTTCCAGGTGCCCCCCCGCAGTGCTGTATAAGCTGCGGGGGTCCCAGCGTTCCATGCTGCTGCCACGCCCCCCTCCCCCTGCAGGGTTGCACAAGCGACGCCCGCCATTTTGCCAGCTGGCCCCGCCCCCCTACATGCAGTGCCTCCCTTTTCCCTGCTCTGGGGGCTATTTTGGCTGGGGGGGTTCCTTTTTCCAGCCCCCCCCCCCTTTTCCCATGGGGGTGGTTTTACCACTGCCCCATTTCACATGCCCCCCATTGCTTGCCAGCCCCTTTTCCTTTTTCTCCCCTTCCTCCACCTTTCCTTCAACCCCCCTCCCTTTTTCCCTCCCCTGTCCTCTACTCCTGCCCCCCCATTTTTTTTCACTGGTTCCTCCAAAGTATTCCCCCTTTTTTTCCCCACATTACCCTGGCCTATGTCCCCTTCACCATTATTCCCCTTATTGGCAACCCCCCCCCTTTTCTCTCCCTTATCCTTTTTCCCATTATTCTGTGCTGATACATTTGTTTTTCGTGCCCTGGCCGCTGCATTTTGCTTTACAACAGGTTGCAGCCCCCCTCCCACTTTTATCTTACCCACAAAAATGTAGCTTTCGACGCCTTCCCCCCCAGCTTACCTTGCTTCTCTCGCTGCACCTTCTCCTCCTTTATCTGCCGCCTCCTGGCTCCTGTTTCAGGTACACCTGCTGTGGTGTACCGGTGTTGTAACATTGTCAGGCTCGCCGTCACGCCCGCGTAAGTTGTTGAACATGGTTGCGCGGCCTTAGTTACGAAGGCAGCTAAGCGTCAAAGTCAGCTCCCGTTGCTATGTGGCACCAGTTCAGGATCGTGGTGCACTGTGCTAATACGGCATTGTACAGGGGTTAGGGACAAGTTTTGCAAGGGGAGTTTGTGGATGTTTTTTCCCCTTGCAGATGACATGTGGATAGTCTTAGAAGAGGCCAAGAAATCTGGGGGGGCGGGTGAGGATTCTTGCCACAGTTATCACCATAGAGCAGCTGAGGTAGGTTAGCAGTTGCCCAGGTGGCAGAGTGTCTGATTCAGACCCGCTCACGAGCGCTATGCGCTCGCAAGCAGGTCGATGGTGGCCCAGTGCGCATGCGTACAACAGAGCCGGCTAACCATCGCTCCGAGTCTCGTACCAAAGGGGGAGTGCTGTCGATGTTGAGTGACAGCATGCCCCCTTTGCTGGGTGGGCCGGGGGAGTGGCTGCCCAAATAGAGGCATTCCCTATGTCAGTGGGAGAGATTTCGGCTCTGTGAGAGCCGAAATCTCTCTGGGGCTTGCGGCAACGAGACCCTGCCATGGTCTCGTCGCAAGTCCGATGGTCGCAATGGTCTTGACCATCGCGACCATCTTCCTGGCCGCTCGCTATAGCTGTGGGTGGTCACCCACAGCTAAGCGAGCGGCCAGGAGGCCGCTCTAAAAAACAAGAAAGCCGGCCCTGATTCAGAGCGAGCGCTCTGTCAGAGCGTCCGGCTCTGAATCAGGGCCATAGTTTCCAGGGGCAGAGTTGACACTTGAGGTTTATTCACCATGTGGTATTAGATGAGGTGTCTAAGTGTTTGGGCTGGTATCCTTTGCGGGAAGATCCACCATATTTGCTAATGGTTTTTAGTGCGGGTTCAGTGTTTGACTTCTCCACAGGTTTGGTTGCATCAGGTGCAGGCGGTCCTCTGTTAATTTATTTTGCTTGCCGGATTATACCGATGAGGCGGGTGTTTGCAGTAGGATAAAGCATGCTATTGCGGGGGTCGCCAACCCGCATTTCTGTGTCTGGGAATAGGGAAATCCTGAATGATCTCAGGGTGTTGGCTTCATTTTGGGGGATTTCAATTCTGGAGTTGATTTGGCCCTAGCAGCCGGTAGACAATGCTGAGTTACATTTGTTCACCGAAGCTGCTGGTTCAACTGACTTTGGAGCGTTCTTTTGAGGGGACTAGTGCGCTGCTCCATGGCTATATTACCACTCTATCCTTTTCTTATATATGTTCTATTACTGCAGCATTTTAGTTCTGTTTGTTCTTTTACAGAGTTGCCTGTGTCTTCTGAGCAAGTGTGGCTTTGTGAGCCATTCTTTTATTTATTGGGCTGAGGAGTATGGGATGGCAAGAAGGATGGCCCTCTCAGGTGGCCGTCAAGGTTCAGTGGCTTAGGGTCCTAGTTATGCATTGGTCGGCTCTTTGGTACCTTCTGTTTATCATGGGAGTGCTTTGGGCGCCCGTCATACTTAGTGATTCACCTTGGAGGTAATGTTATTGGACAGTCGGAGCTGTACTTTTGGATGAATGCTGACTTGGCCGCCCTACGGTCATGGTGGCCTGAGGTGTGCTTGGTGTGGTCGGATATTGTCCCTCACCATGTATGAACGGTTTTCTTGAGACCTTGTGGCCTTGGATACAGCTCGCCGGAAGTTTCATAGGACTCTTTCTCATTTTGTCTCTGGGTCTGGTAATTTGTTTATGTGGCACCCAAGTTTGTGGCTGGAACAAGCTTAAGTTTTCCGTTCTGATGGGGTGCATTTGTCAGAGTTATGGTACAGTAGTTGTGTTTTTGGGTGCTGTTTTTTCTTTTCAATGCGGGCTAGTGTCTTGGTTTGGGTGGCAGGCTGCGGTTCTTTGAACCTAGCATTGGCGGTAAGGTGCTACAATCCAGCGGCCACATAAGGTGTAAGAAAAAGCTGTGGAGCACATTTCCTTTGAAGGGTCATAGTATGGCCTACCTCTGCGGGAGGACTTTGGGCGTTCGTCTCTGCAGACACGCTAATATTGTGCACTATTATAGGGGTTGTGAGTCTTCACAGCTCAGCTTACAATGACCACAGGGGGGGACGTTTCAGTCACTTCCTAATATTGGTTATGTAACATATGGCTGGAGCTGAGTGTTTGTAGCATCCTTCTTTGCCTCCTAAAAGTAAATTAAAAGCTCAGGGTCATACCTTCAATAAAAGCAAGATATGACCATTTAACCAAAGCATTCTGTGTCCGTGTCTTTATTTTAGTATAAGTTAGTTGTAAGTTGTTAAATTGTTTTAATTGCAATAAATTTATGGATGTCTTATAGGTGTAGTGTAGTCATTAATGGCCAGTGGGTAGTTCCACAAGTATCAGCATGCAGGGAAGGCTGGCTGGGGCCTGTAGTTTCCCTGTAAAAGACAATATTACTTTTAAATAAATTATTAACTCCAGACATACTGCAACCACCGTCCCCAGGTTTCAGCCCAAATATTTTGCCAAATCCAAGGCACCAGCCATGATTCTGTAGAGAGGGGTCCAGTTAGTGCCAAGTCTGGTTTCTTAGATGTGACCCCTGCGCTTAGCATCAAATATAAGAGCCACCTGTCAAGTTTTAGGGTGTAAGCCCATGTTTTAAGCCTTCTCAATATCATTATTTCCTTGATGTATTTATCAAATACAGTAGTCAGTTGACGAGCTTTGCCACATTGGGATTGTCACTTTGAATCAATCATTGTGAAAATGCATCAAGGCCAAGTTCAGTTTTCCCCTATCATTATCAAAATCTCAGGCCATCACAGAATATAAAGAAAATCTTGAGCAAGGTAATTTACAGAAATGTCAATCAAATTCATGGACAATATCATATTTTGGGGTGTGCACTGGCCACTTTTCATGTTTTGGGCGGGATGTACTAAGGTTGCAGTGACCATTCGGCCAGTCACTGCAACCTTACTAATCGCATATGTACTAACATATGCGATTAGTATCGCAAAGGACAGCTCTTGCGATAAGAGCTGCCCTTTGCGAAGTACCCGACACCGGGTGATGGGGTCTCTGTGGGAACCCGCCCCCTCCGAGCCCCAGGAGCTTCCTGCTGGTAACCTGTGCAGGAAGCCCCGGGCTGCTCCTCCTCCTCCTCCTCCCTGCACCCGGAAGAAGCTTAGGAGGAGGAGGAGATGGAGGACCCAAGAGGAGCGCAGGCTGGCGACCCTGGACAGCAGGTGAGTGGGGCTAGCGCTGGGCGATGGCAGGGCGGCCAGGCAGCGGCAAACTGGTGGGAGCAAGGTGCAGTAAGAAGCCCATAGGCTTCTATAGGGTAACGCCAGGTTTTTCTGGCATTACCCTATGCACCAATAAAAGTGCGGCAGGGGCTTAGTACATATGGAAATGCGGTAAAAACCCTGTTTTCGGGGTTTTTACTGCATTTTCCCTTTAGTACATCCCGGCCATAGTGTTTTGCTTTTGGATCTGGATTTTCTTCATGTTTTGGATCTGGATTGGTTTTGCCAAAACCACCCTTTCGGGTTTTGTGTTTTGGATCTGTATTTTATTGGAAAAATGCATAAAAACAGCTAAATCACAGAATTTGTTTTTTTTTGTCCCTATGCTATTATTAACCTCAATAGCATTAATTTAAACTAATTTCCAGTCTGTTCTGAACACCTCAAACCTCACAATATTGTTTTTAGGCCAAAAGGTTGCACCGAGGTAGTTGGATGACTATGCTAAGCGACACAAGTGGGCGGCACAAACACGTGGCCCATCTAGGAGTGGCACTGCAATGGCAGACAGGATGGCTGTTGATAAACTAGGCCCCAAAGTACATAATGCAAAGAAAAAAAAAGAGGCGCGAGATGGAATTGTCCTTGGGCCCTCCAACCCACCCTTATGTCGTATAAACAGGACATGCACACTTTAACAAACCAATTATTTCAGCATCAGGGTCTGCCACACGACTATGGCTGAAATTTTTGGTTTGTTTGGGCCCCCACAAAACAAGCTGGCAATTAATCTGTACCTGCAAAAACTGGCTCTATGTCAGGCAAGATGTCATCCTTATCCTCATCCACCGATTCCTCACCCTCTAGAGTGTTGTGTACATCCTCACAGACTATTAATTTGTCCCTGCTGGAATCTACCACCACAGGTCCCTCTGTACTTCCTGGAGGCTGGTCTTCCCAGAAGAATTGATAATTCATTTTGATGAAGATCATCTTCTCCACATTTTGTGGAAGCAACCTCCTACGCCTTTTGCTGATAAGGTTCCCGGCTGCACTAAACACTTTCAGAGTACACACTGGAGGGGGGCAACTTAGGTAACATAGAGCCAGTTTGTACAGTGGCCTCCAAATTGCCTCTTTTTCCTGCCAGTACAGGTACAGACTGTATGACATGCCTACTTGGATGCTGTCACTGATCTAATCCTCCACCATTCTGGCAAAGGTTACAGCATCATATGCAGTGACAGTAGACATGTCAGAAATTGTTGGCAGGTCCTTAAGTCTGGACCAGATGTCCAAACTTGGTCCTGCCTGCCCTGCATCACCGCCAGCGGGTTGCTTATGATATCTAAGTTGTTTTCTGGTTGCCCCAGTTGCAGGAGAAAATGAAGAAGGAGCTGTTGCAGTGTCACGTTCCACTTCAGCTGACAGTGCTTTCACCAGCAAGTCTTTGCACCTCTGCAGGCTTGTGTCAACCGGAAAGACAGACATGATGTAGACTTTAAACCTAGGATCAAGCATTGTGGCAAAAATGTAGTGGTCTGATTGCAACAGATTGACTACCCTCGAATCCTGAAAAAGCGAATGAAGGGCTTCATCCACAAGTCCCACATACAGAGTGGAATTGCTCCATCTTAGCTCCTCCTTCACTTTCTCCAGCTGCTTCTGCAAAACCTGATGAGGGGAATGACTTGACTCAAGCTGGCAGTGTCTTAACTGACTTCATGTGTGGCAAGTTCGAATGGCAGGAGAACCTTGTACAACACGGAAATCATTCTCCACTGCACTTTAGTCAGGTGCATACCCCTTCTTTGACTATGTCATAGGTGGATGTATAGGCTTGAATGGCCTTTTGCTGCTCCTTCGTCCTCTGAAGCATATAGAGGGTTGAGTTCCACCGCGTCACAACCTCTTGCTTCAGGTGATGGCAGGGCAGATTCAAGAGTGTTTGCTGGTGCTCCAGTCTTTGGCATGCAGTCGCTGAATGGTGAAAGTTGCCCGAAATTTTTTGGGCCACCCAAAATGTCTCCTGCATGCCCTTGTCGTTTTTCTAAAAATTCTGCACCACTAAATTTATTGTTTGAGCAAAACATGGGACGTGCTGGAATTTTCCCAGATGTAATGCATTTTTTAGGACACTGAGGACACTTTTTCTGACGTCTCTCTACATTCTTGGTATCACCTGTATAGTGAAGTGGATCCTAGATGGGATTTGGTACCGGGGACACACTACCTCCATCAATTGACTAAATCCCACTACACTAATGGCGGATACCGGATGCACGTCTAACACCAATATAGCTGTCAAGGCCTCAGTTATCCGCTTTGGCACAGAATGACTGCTGTCATACTTCATCCTCCTTGCAAAGGACTGTTGGATGGTCAATTGCTTAGTAAGAGAAGTAGTGGTGTTCCAACTTCCTCTCTGGGATGATGAATGACTCCTAGCAGCAATAGCAGCAGAGGCAGCAGTAAGCGTAGCAATGCAGGATCCTCCAGAGGAATCCCAGATAGGAGAGCAGTCAGTCATTCCAGTGACATGGCCTGCAGGACTAATTTCGATCCTGATTGAGGAGGAAATTGATGAGGAGGGAGTTGACAGTGTGGTTTGCAGGCGCTTGGATTCAACAGGACAAATGGATTTAGGTTCTCTGGACTGCTTATGGTCTTAGCCACAGTTTCTGAATTTGACAGTAACATTTTATGAATGTGCTGCAAGTGACGTATAAGGGAGGATGTTCCTAGGTGATTAACATCCTTACCCCTACTTATTACACGTTTAAATATGCACATATGGCAAGACAGTTGTTGTCCAGATTTGGATAGAAATATTTCCAGACCAAAGAGATGGAATGTTTGGTTTTCTGCATGACCATGATGGGCTTTTTCATCCCACAGACAACAACTCTTTCCCTTGGTGCCTGATTTAAACAAACCACATCACCATCAGAATCCTCCTCATCAACTTCCTCCTCAGCGCCAGCTACACAAATATCCTCATCCTGTTGTACTTCAACAGTGACATCTTTATTTTGAATATCAGCAACTGGACTGTGGGTGCTCTTTCCAGCACTTGCAGAGGGCGTGCAAATGGTGGGAAGTGTTGGGAAGGTCAGGCATCACAACCGCCGCCACACTTGGACTCTCCTTGGGGATTTGTGATATCTTCTTAGAACGCTGTGCTTTTGCCAGCATAAATCGTTTCATTTTTCTAGCGGGAGGAGGAGGTCTTCCATCGTCATGTGAATCTGAACCACTAGTCATGAACATAGGGCATGACCTTAGCCGTTCCTTGCCACTCCGTGTCATAAATGGCCTATTGGCAAGTTTACTTTTCTCCTCAGATGATTTAACTTTATTGTTTGGGGTCATTTTACTGAATTTAAGCTTTTTGGATTTTAGCAAGAGAAAATAGAAATAGAATGTAAAGGCGCTGTCAAAAGCAGCTGGTTCAAAAGGAGTGTGTCAAATTCCAATATAGATACAATACTGAAAAGAAAAAGGTGGGATGAACAGCCCTACGTATCAATAATAAATGATTAATTCAGAGGTAAACAGTAAATAATTGTATCACATTACATAGAATAAATATTGACATAGTAATAAATTTTGATAGAAGTGTTAATAACTCCTCTGTTCAATGATCTCATATGGCTTGGGTCATAGTAAAGAGATATTTAATAATAAAACATCATAGCACAAAATTCATACTTAAAAAATCAAAACAAATATAAATAAATGAATAAATAAAAAGCAATGGTATTCTGATCCTGAGTTGATGGAAAATGGGTATTATCTCAGTCTAGTGAAATCCACTGTCCATAGAAAAATATATAATTAAAAATTAGAGTCAATGTGACAAAGTCATAAACTTATTAGTAGTATTCATATAAAGAAATGGAGTCAGATGTCGGGGCAATCCGGATGATTGTCCAGCAAATGTTATAGGAATATTACCAGCTTTTTAGAGAAGTCCATTTGACTATGGCCCTGATTCAGATCCTCTCGCAAGTGGGCGTACGCACATTCGGCGTACGTAAAAAAATATTTAAATTCAAGCACTCGCTCGTATTTTCGTACGCAGCTAAAAATCCGCCCCAAACTCAGGCGACCCCTCCTCTGACTAACGAGCGTGCCAAATAGCGAGCGTACATCCCCGAAATGGCTTGAAGGAAACGCACGCACAAGTACAAACCGGAAGTGGGACTGTCAGATTCCGATTACCTGCTCGTTTTTTCTGCCTACCTCCCTCAATCGTATCATGCCAATCAATGTATCAATTAGCTTAATTGTTTTTTTTTTTTAAACACAATGCAATAAACTTTAATCTTGTCCGTGTTTGTATTTGCTCGCAGAATACGTACGGCTGAAACCTTCGCTTTTATTGTTCAAAAGACATGTTAGCCCCAATTAAACAATTGTTCTATTTGTTTGTCTCCCCACAATTTTTCTGTGGTTCATTTCTTTATTTAAATTTGCTTACGCATGTCACTGCATCAAGCCTATCATAACTCTCAAGAGATTTGTGGCCCTGTCGAACACATGACTCATACACTAACCAATAGAATTTGTCCTGTTAATTTCCCAAATACATTAGCCAATCAAATTTTTTTGTGGTGCTTTATTAAAAATATTTTGTCAAAAAAACACCATTGCCATCATGAGATCCGCCGCATTCACCAGGCGCGAACTGCTGGTGCTGACGGAGGTGATGGACAGGAGGATCACCAGTTATCCTCCACCCATCTCCAATAGGCGCAAGCGTTCCGCATAGGCGGAGGTACGTCGACGCCTGCGCTCCTTCGGCTCACGCCGACATATTGGCCAGCTGGAGCGCAGGTGGTCGGACCTGCACCGGCGGACGCCCCGCTTGCTGGCATGCTTTCGCATGCAGATTGCGGAAAGTAAGTGTTCTGGACTGTGGTTTTCAAGTTTAACTTGTGGGCCCTAACAGCGTGTGCATGTTTTCATGTCTGTCCTATTGAGTCATTGTAGTCATATCTCCATGTGCATGTTTTCATGTCTGTCCTATTGAGTCATTGTAGTCATATCTGCATGTGCATGTTTTCATGTCTGTCCTATTGAGTAATTGTAGTCATATCTGCATGTGCATGTTTTCATGTCTGTCCTATTGAGTCATTGTAGTCATATCTGCATGTGCATGTTTTCATGTCTGTCCTATTGCATTTTTTTTTTTTGGTTTCCTGTTGAAACTAACCACAATATTTTTGTCATTTTTTAGGGGCACAGCAAACACTACAGCGGCATCGCCACACAAGACGCCGGTCCCGACCCCTCTCTCCAACCCCCAATTCCTCTATTACCCCCACCTCCCCAGACCCTGTGGCCGAAATTTCAGGCCTACTTCCCCTCTAGCAGAATTCCCCCTCTCCTCCATCCATCCCTCCTCCAAATACCCCCTCCCAGGATCCAGAAAACACCTTGCCCCTCGGGTTGGGGAATGTAGCCACCTCCGAGGAGGTCCAGGGAGTGGCTTCTGGCTCTGTCGTTTTGGAGAACGGTATGTTTTTAAAGGTTATTTTGGACACCACAAACTGTTTGTATGTAATCATGTGTCGTCCCCATTTTTTTAGACTTTTTGTCGCCTTAGGGTATTTTTGGGGGTTGTCTTTACCTGTTCCTGCTGATGTCACCATACACATATCACACCTGTGTGCCTTTTTTTAGGGCCCTTGTATTTTTGCCCTTAGACATTTTGGGGTGCTGGGTTTTATCCGTGTAATGTTTTTTTGGCCCACAAGCTTGTAAGTTTTGGTTTGCTTGTTTTGTGTTTTTTTACAATGTTGCTTCATTATCAATTTATTAATCCCCAAACTTTTGTCACCCACAGAGGAACAGTGGCGTCGGGAAGAGATCGTGAATTGTGTGGGCCGTATGCGGGAGCAGGTCACCGGGCTGATGCAGGCCCTTGACCATCTGTTGGTCCTCCTTAGGAATTAGTTTTTTTTTTAATTTTTTTACAAATTGTTTCTTAATAAATCAGTTTTAAATCAAGCTCTGTCTCATGCGTTTGGAGTAAATCCAAGATTCTTTACACTGACATAAGTAGACTCTTCAAGCAAGGTTTGCCACAGAATCTCACTACAGATTGTGTGTTGTATTTTGAATGCAAACAGGCACAAGAAACACCTCCCAGTACCAATGTCATTTTCCTTTTTTGTGGTGGTCAACATGATAGTTTACACCATTTTTCAGGTTCCTATTTGGTGGCCAAACTGCTTCGGACAATCTTACGAAGGCAACTGATTGTACACGATTCCTTGTTGTGTTGGTTAGTACCCCGAAAACATATTACATTTTAGCTCCACTAGCTTCATTACTGGGTTACCCCTTAGGTAAAATTAACGTTTGGGAGTTTGTTTACACTTGCTTCTAACGTGCCCAAAAAGGAAACAAATTACACTCTCCAAATATTTATTCACAACAGAAATCAAAATACAAAGTGGTCACTCACAAACAAAACACACAGTGATAATCAGAAAAACACAACATACCAAAAACAATAAACAAACACACAACAAATGAAGAACTGGTTGACGAAGGTCCATGCCCACATGATTTCAAAAATATGGCGTTGCAATATTGGTGTCAGAATATATTCCCGAAGTTTCAACAGAAAGGTTTTTGAAGGGTAGCAGGAAGTAGTCATCGTGGGAGTGCCAAAGATTATGCAAACAAACAGAAGATGGTGCAAGAATTAATATAAAAAAAGATGAACGTTAAAAAACCGTAACACATTGGGTATACACACTGTTGTTTGATCAATAATTACCTAAAATATCGGGCCACCACATCATCGCGTATGGCCCCCCCACATACTGACCTCCGACCAACCTCGGGAGGGCCATCCTCAGGTAAGGCATCCTCTGGCTGCATTGGAACACCACTCCTTATGGCGATGTTGTGAAAGATCCCACACAGGACCACAATTTTCGAAACCATATCCGGCAAATACATGAGCTCGCCACCAGAGCGGTGGAGGCATCTGAATCGGCCTTTTAAAAGGCCGATACAGCGCTCCACCACTTGCCTGGTGGCTGTAAGTGCGGTATTAAACTCACTTTGTGGACCTGGTGTGGGAGCAAATAAGGAGTGAGCAGCCAGGGCATGCAAGGGTATCCACTGTCTCCTGTGAAAAAGAATAGACAACATCAGGATCACTGTGTATCAAGCTTAACATTGTTATGTACTAAAGGTCTCCACTTACCCAGAAGCCACGCATCACCAGCTTGTAGGTTTGTTAATTTGTGCCATATCCCTGATTGCCGGATGACGAAGGAGTCATGTGCACTTCCTGGTAATTTTGCATTCAGTGACAGGATCTGGAGGGAGGCATCACATACCACCATTATATTCAGGGAGTGATAGTGTTTCCTGTTTCGAAATATGGCCTCCAGCCATGCTGGAGGCTGAAGTGGTATGTGAGTACCATCCACAACCCCTATGATGTGTGGGAAGCCAGCTATTTGGTAAAAATTGGCCTTGGCCACACTAAGGGCACCCATATCCAAAGGCATTTGAATAAAATGATGGAGGTGCTTGAAAAGTGCCTCCATCACTGCCCTCAGGATCCGGGAAAAGGAGAATTGTGAGATGCCCGCCACTATTCCCACCGTTGTTTGAAATGATCCTGAGGCACAGAAATGTAACACCGCCATAAATTGCGTCAGTGGTGGTATTGCTGTAGGACTGTCAATTTGCCGCTCAAGATCACTCTCTATTAATGAGAGAGTGTCTATGATGATTTTGGGAGGAAGACGGTAGCATCTTAAAACCTCATCATCAGGCATTCCAAAAAGGGTGACACGTGTTCGAAATATCTGGGGCCTTGCACGCCTACGATGCCTACGCCTGGGACGAGATTGAGGTTGGTCGGCTTCCGGGAGCATGGCCAGAACAATCTGCCCAAGATCAACCTGAAATGGCAAGATTGGAATGTAAGGCTTTGGACCCACCACAAAAGAAAATTAAAAACAACTTAGCTTGATGATACCATCCATTGCTGCTTACATGCCGGGGTATTGTCATGATACGTCCAAACTGAAATTAATCACAAAAATAATTTGACAAATTTCACTCTGTGCATTTTTGTTTCTAAATTTTGTGCAAGACAAAACTTAAAATATGCGAAACACACATTTGGCAAAAGAGCAAAACGACATTGCACACAGTACATCAAAATGGGTTGAAATGTTTGCCAAAAAAGCGAAAGGGCAACCACAAAAAATTTTACAGGATTAATAAGCATTTAAAAATGCGCTAATTAGTTCGCAAATACAAGTCACAATAGTAAGTAGTAAAAATGTGCTAATTAGTTCGCAAATACAAGTCAAAATAGTAAGTAGTAAAAATGCACTAATTAGTTCGCAAATACAAGTCACAATAGTAAGTAGTAAAAATGTGCTAATTAGTTCGCAAATACAAGTCAAAATAGTAAGTAGTAAAAATGCGCTAATTAGTTCGCAAATACAAGTCACTATACAAACTGAGAAAAATGCGCTAATTAGTTCACAAATACAAGATAAAAAATGGACTTACCAAGAGCAAATATATAAGAGTCCAAATCAAAAGGTCTTTGGGTCAGAAATTAATAAAAAGCTAAAAAATATGAAATTATGGATCCAAAAATTAAAAACAAGAAGAAACACAATGAGACATCAATTGATCAAAAGTTAGACTTCACAAAACTTACCAAATCAAGAAACGAGCCCAAAAAAATAAAAACCAAAAGAGAGAACGGAAAATAAAAATGCAAATCTAGCAAACAAAATAAACTCCAAACGCCAACTCCTTTATCCGCAAACAAGAAACTCCAGCCAAGGTAACCTCCAACAATCCAAAAACGCCACCTCGACTCGAGACACACCAAGCCATAAATAGTGTTTCGTTTCCCGCACAAATTAAGGAGGGATCATAGGAACGCACAATCAATGATGCGGCCGCAAAATAAGGACGCATGTATAAATACGTCACGAAAACACATTAAAATTCTGGTGTATTTCTTGTTTGGACCTCAGACATGGCGACAGACCAGGGAAACAATGCCCAAGAGTCAGGCGGTAAGTCTTTCATGCATTTTGTATCAATGATTAATTTGAAACATAAGATTGGGCAAGTTGTGAATTTGTGAAATCTGAATATTTACACAAATAGGTGAGGAGGATGACATGGAAGAGGCTGCTGGGCCCAGTATTCCGGCCAAAGCTGCCAAAAAAAAAAGGCAGCCACATTTCACAAGAAAGGAGATGGAGGTTTTGATACAGAAGTGTGTGGACATCCTGCCACAGGCAGACAGGAATATGAGTTTAAGCCAGAAAGGGAGAATGTGGGAAGAGGTAGCCGTTGCTGTCAATAGGGTGGGTGATTATGTCCGTCTAGCCCGGGATGTCAAATGGCGGTAAGTAAACACTTGCCCCCCCTAAAAACAAACACCATTTTAAACAAAAGGATAATGGCTTCCATTTTTTCCCAGAGATGGGGCGACTTCAAATATCGCCTAAAGCAAAAACTCGCGGACAGGGCTAGGCATGCAAGGGGGACAGGTGGGGGTCCCACCCCTATGTCATTGGAGTTGACGGATTTAGAAGAGCTGGCACAGGGGTGTGTGCAGCCTGTGGAGGTGTTTGGCGTTTCCAACATGGATACGGACATGCCAGACTTTGCGGCTCCTCATGTTGTCCCAGGTAAAT
The DNA here is from genome assembly GCA_031769625.1 of Taudactylus pleione. Taxonomy (NCBI): domain Eukaryota; kingdom Metazoa; phylum Chordata; class Amphibia; order Anura; family Myobatrachidae; genus Taudactylus; species Taudactylus pleione. The sequence goes on along the minus strand of JAUIMM010000222.1, from coordinate 3,825,131 downwards.
CTTTTGATGTCACCAACTCTGAAATGTTATTGTGCCAATATGTAGATTATAATGTGAGTCTTTTCTCTTTTTTCCTAACAGAGACACAGGCGGATGAGTCTGCTCCAGAGGGGAGCCTTGGCCGCCAAATTTCTGCTGGCTCGGCAGGGGAGGAACCAGTACATCCGGCTGAGGACCCTGCAGAAGCCAGTCCAGGGCAATCCCCCTCGCAGGCAGTGTCCCTCCTCACAGAACTCAATTTCAAATCGGATTTCCATACGGAGATTCTGCAGAGGATGGATGCCAGTCGGCTACGGGTGGCTGAGGCCCTCGAGCAAAATGCTGTGGCCAACGTGACCATTGGTCAGGCCCTGGCGGAAAATACCAGGGCCAACATCCGCATCGCCAATGCCCTGGAGCAGCTCGTTCGCCAGCACATGGTGGAGCCGACCTCCCTTCCTGCCGGAACATCAGGATCCTCCACCTCTGGCACAACATCAGCCAATCCTCCAAATGTGCCTAGCCCTGTGCCTAGTCCAGAGGCCACAACATCTGCCTCTGGACAGGCCATCCCGATGACATCCAGGACCCTGTCTGGCGCCCTCCCTCCCCCATCCAAACGGGTGAAAACACGGTGACAGCAATGGCGACTTTTCCCACAATCCTTCTGTGCTTGGCTCATATTCCTTTCTGGTCAAAACTTCCCTCTCCTTTCTTGTGAAATGTTTTTAATTTTTTGTTGTATGTTTATGTCAACAGTTATGTTGGGCCAATTTGTTTGATTTTGGGACAGATCTTTGCCAAAAAAAGATGTCCCCAAATTTTTTAATAATTTATTTTTTGTTTGACCAATAAATTGACACCAAAAATCTGACATTGGATTGTGAAATTATTGTACAAATGGGTTACATTTAATCCTGGACCAAAAGGCAAAAACTTGCCAAAAAAAATATATATTTTTTTTAAAAACGGGCTCTTTAAGGAACGTTTAAACATTCATATAACGAGGCAAATTCAAGAGGCAAAAATAAAATGGTGAGAAAATTAAAACATGATGACATTATTGTTACAATAGGCCCTAACCACCAAATTGAGGCCAAAATAAACCCCCACAAATGTACGCAAATTGATTGTGTCATCCTGACATTAGCAGCTCTGATTTCCACCTGCGTACGGTTTTGTGCAATCCAAAAAAACTGATTTCAAAACACATACCAAGCCAGTTTTCAATCCAACACTAATTGCTTTTCAGCCCTCCTGCGATTAATCGCAACAACATCGTGGAGTCCCGGGACGGAGGAGATGGCCATCGCCAATGTGGTAGAGTAATGCAGACCCTAAGCTGTGCGAGCATTTTGAAGGGAAAGAGGATCATCCAGTGACGTATGAGTCGGTCCGAACACATTTTACGCTCGCATCTGCTAATGTATGTACGCCCCAAAAACGCCTCGCCACGCCTGCGTTTTTCCATCTCCACCCCCGTCAACACCCAAAAACGCCCTGTTCTGTCAATCACATTTGACATGTCACTTCCTGTACGCTATTTGACGAACGAGACCAAAAAAGCTCGCAATCTGCCGTACGCACATGCGCAGTGTTACACCGACGCATGCGCGGTTATTCAACATCGGAACGCAACGAGCGTACTGCTGTTTGCGAGTGGCTCTGAATGAGGGCCAATATCTCCTGTTCAGCAGATGACAGGCTGAGTAAGTGGCTGAAAAGAGATGAAAGAGATGCTGGTCCGGAACCTCCCGTTGTAGTCTCCAATTCCGTGTAGTATTCCAGGGTAGCGAAACGCCTTTCGTTGTGGAAGACCCCACAACTTCGTCAGTGGCTTAGAATTTGGATTTTACATGCTCTCTACTATGACATTGAGCATCGGCCTTGGAAAACGACGGTGATGGCATTTCATCTTCTATGTCATGACTAGTGGCAGCAGCTTCAGCACTAGGAGGAAGTGGTTCTTGATCTTTCCCTAAATTATCCACCAAATTTTTGTCCACCGTTATTTTTATGGAGTGCATTGTTTTTATGGACTGAATCAACCCTGTAAAAATAATTTTGATGAAGAACAGTGTACACCACAGGACAGCCTCTGTAAAAATTATTTTGATGAAGAGCAGTGTACAACACACAGGACAGCCCCTGTAAAAATTATTTTGATGAAGGGCAGCGTACACCACAGGACAGCCTCTGTAAAAATTATTTTGATGAAGAGCAGTGTACAATACACAGGACAGCCTCTGTAAAAATTATTTTGATGAAGAGCAGCGTACAACCCACAGGACAGCCCCTGTAAATATTATTTTGATGAAGGGCAGTGTACAACACACAGGACAGCCCCTATAAAAATGATTTTGATGAAGGGCAACCTACAACACACAGGACAGCCCCTGTAAAAAAAATTTTGATGAAGGGCAGCATACAACACACAGGACAGCCCTTGTAAAAATTAGTTTGATGAAGAGCAGCGTACAACACACAGGACAGCCCCTGTAAAATTTATTTTGATGAAGGGCAGCGTACAACACACAGGACAGCCCCTGTAAAAATGATTTTGATGAAGACCAGCGTACAACACACATGACAGCTCCTGTAAAAATTATTTTGGTGTAGAGCAGTGTACAACACACAGGATACCCTCTGTAAAAATGATTTTGATGAAGAGCAGCATACAACACACAGGACAGCCCCTGTAAAAATTAGTTTGAAGGGCAGCATACAACACACTTGACAGCCCCTGTGTCACAGCTGCTGACACTTGAGACTCCAGGAGGGAGGCAGGGCTACTAGGCACAATAAACTGGGGTGGTCTTAGGAATGACCTTTCCATGAAACTCAGTAGCACAGGATAAAAGTAAAATAGAATTTATTCACAAAAGAATTATAATCAGCAAGGTCTCATATAAAGTCTCAAACAGCACAGAGATTCATATATGCAATAATAAGTATAGGAGAGAATCCCCAAATATATATGCAGTCTTTAGCCCTGTAATGTAGCTAGAGTTCGGAGCGGGGTTGAGCCACGTGATGCAAAGAAGTTTGTATCAGGGTTGAGCCCTGTGGTGGGGCTAGGGTTCGGAGCGGGGTTGAACCCTGTGATGCAGAGATGACACTGTAACGGTGCAGTTTACAACTGTAACAAGGATGAGTTCAATATCCACAGGAACGGAAAAACAACAGGCAAAGTAAATAGTGCAGCAAAATGGTAAAACTGCAGTGATGGAGCAATAAGCAATACTTAGGCAGTAAGAATGCTGGGCCCTGTAGTGCAGCAGGTGGCTGACATCAGAAGTTCATCTGGAATACAGCAAAGTCTACAGCAATCCACAGGCACAGCGGGGATCTGGCAGGAGTCCAAGAAAAGACCTGAAAGCAACGTTGCACAGACACTTTATACTAGAGGTCTGTGATCCATAGGAAGTTTCAGAACATGTGACCCAAATGGAATCAGGTTTGAAATAATGAGCAATCTAGGAATCCCACAACCTGATGACAACTGGAAAACAGATGATCACTTTAACACTCTATCCCCTGAATGAGAAGCATACCAGCAAGTAGGATAGCTCCTCCAACGACCACAATACCCTTTTATGTAAGTGTGCAGTGTGTAAGTATGAGGTGTTTGGGAAAAGGGCACTTCTGTTTTTATGTAGTGAGGACTTTTAACTTGGGGCAGATGCGTACGCATGAAGCTAATAAACGGCGTTCGCATGCGGGGTATTATGCATTCGCCCTGAAATAACCTTTTATGTAAGTGTGCAGTGTGTTTCAAAGTGTAATATTCAAAGTTTATTCATTTATTACTAATGTTGTGAAATAAAGACTATTTGGTATCTAAGGTTTAGTACATGATAAGCGGACCATGTTTGGTGTTGTACTTATCTACTGTGTCTCAACAGATTTCCGGTATCATCGGTGAGAAGATCGCAACATGCGTCTGCAAGTTATGGATTATGAAGATATTAGGTGATAGAAATGTACTATGTATGTTAGCATTTCCCTTTAGATTAGCATACCAAGAGCGGGAAAACCAAGCAGCAACAGAAGACCAAGGAACTGTTGAATACTACTCCAATGAGATTGTGTTTGCCTGTTTGAATTTTGTATAGAGGGTATATCAATATCACCATATAATATAGAATATATTGAGACCAATATATATTAAAAACAAACCTTATACAACTAGAACCATATATATATATATATATATATATATATATATAAATTCGGGGTCTGTAAAAACAGCAACAGGCGGCACTCCACGGACTTTATAAATGAAGAAAGCTGACTCTATTCACCAACGTTTCAAGACCTGTGTGGTCTTGTTATCAGGGTGTGAAAGTGGGACAATGCAAGAGGCTTACCTTAAATAACAGTGAACAAACAGGTGTAATGATGACCGTCCTCACACGCCGTCAGGCAGGGAGGCGCGCAGTGTATGACGTCACAGATCGCTATGTATCTGGCTGCTGTCCAGGGGAAGGTAACCAAGGAAAGACTGGATGCTGTGGGTGATACGGTAAGAGAGATGAAGCAAAAGGGTACACTACGCGGCTGCCTGCATGAGGGGAGGGGGGAGGAGTCAATAAAGAACACATGACGTCATACACTGCGCGCCTCCCTGCCTGGACGGTCATCGTTACACCTGTTTGTTCACTGTTATTTAAGGTAAGCCTCTTGCATTGTCACACTTTCACACCCTGATGACAAGACCGCACAGGTCTTGAAACGTTGGTGAATAGAGTCAGCTTTCTTCATTTATACAGTCCGTGGAGTGCCACCTGTTGCTGTTTTTACAGACCCCGAATTTCTACATTGTCTTAATGAAGGCACCCCGGCACTACTGTATTGTATCTATGAGTGCCCCTCTACATGCTCTATATATTGGACTACTGCTGTGGTCCTAATGAGTGGAGGCACCCTACCCATTTTTTTCTTCAAGCTGTGAACTTCAGGAGTGTATGAATTTATTTCTTTATTATTTATTGCACAGGACACTTGTTATTTTTTCACTCAGCACTTTAGCACTAGTGCACTTTGGCAAAAAAAATTTTTGCATACAACACGTAGTGACTTATTCCGGAGAACGCAGCTATCCATCTATCATGGATCCCATGTCCTTTGGAAACATGGAGCTTCCAAAAGGTGAAACTCTGAGCTTCACGGAGGCATAAATTACTGCTATTCTATTTAAAGATTTGGAAGCACTGCACCCTGAACCTTCGAATGCAGACGACGTTTATCACCAGCTACTTAAAATGAAAAAAAGAGAAGTGGACTATTTGCTACATGGTAGCACTTTGTCTGATTACTTTCGATCCAAAATGATTCCCAGGGGCTTTAGGGTTAAGAACTGTCCCACAATTGGTCGAAATAATGCTGATTTTTGCCGTCGCTGGATAGCGATCCTAAACAAGTGCAGCCTTGACCTCATGATATTGGTGGTGGAAGAAGCAGGTAGAAAACTTAACATCACAAGATCTAAAATAGAATCTTTTACTGAGTTGCACAAAGATATCCTGCATGATTCTACCCATCAACAATTCTGGAATCGCTTAGTCACTCAATGTGATCAATACAAGAAGGATCTAATTAAGTATAAAAAAACAAATTACACACAGTTACTGCTGATTACGAAGAAAACCATGTCTATAGATGGCTAATAGGCACAGACCCAGCACAGAATACATTGCGGAAAAATCAACGCTCAACTTGGCGCAATAGGAAATTTCAGGGCCACAGAAACAATCCATCTTCCAATAGCGACAGTGACTATCAAGTCCAGGAATCTGATGACTCAACCATTCCCAGATTGGCCCCTTTAGGCCCAGTTGCACACAGAAGTGTAGACATCCCACCCTCTGGCGCACTCGCCGTAGTGGACAAAACAAAAGGCAACACCAGAGCACAAAAGAAAAAAGTGTAATATATCATTTATCTTCTAGAGTGTTTACAGAAACAGAAATTAATGTATTATGTCGTGGCTTATTGTTTGTACCAACTAACAAACATCGAGACTTTGAATGGAAAATCGAAAACCATCGCTTCGCACGTACGTTGAGATGGAAAGAATTTTTTCAGCATAAGGATATATCTATTACATCGACTGATGATGTTATTCCTAAATTTCGTAACAACACTTCAAATTTTGATCCTCCATCACATAATTCTTCCATAAAACTTTCTCACGTCTGATGGATGATTCCGTCCAAAGATATAATTCTGTCCACCCTAAAATCTATCATAACTTGTCCATCATTGAACTAAAAGCTTTGCCATCCTTATCAAAGTACACCGATATTATCATCCGTCCGGCGGATAAGGGCGGTGCAATCGTCATCCAAAACATTCTCCAATACAAATTGGAACTTGATAACCAACTTCTCGATACTACAGTATATGAAAAATTATCACAGGATCCGACCTTAACATACAAATCGGAATTGGATTCCATTTTACAAACAGCGGTACTTAATGGTCATCTGAGTACTAATTTAGTTAATCAACTTGTGCAACCATTTCTGAGGGTTCCGGTAATTTATACAGTCCCGAAAATCCATAAAAATCTGGAACGACCCCCTGGCAGGCCCATAATATCGGCCAATGATTCTCTCTATCAGCCCATTGCACAATTTTTGGATACACTTCTTCAACCCTACATAGTCACCCAGCCCACATATTTGAAGGACACTACAACAACAACCTTGTTAAATTTAATCAAGCTTTGGACAATATTCTGGATAATGCCATCTTGTGCACTTTGGATGTGCACAGTTTCTATACTGTGATACCCCATCAGGAGGGTTTAAATGCAATGGATTATTTTTTGCATAAGTGTATGTTCGATAAATTGGATATTAATTTGTTTTTTAATTTGTTGGAACTAACACTCAATAGGAACTATTTTCTACATAATGGAACATTTTATTTACAGATCAGTGGTTGTTCAATGGGATCTAATGTATCGCCTTCATTTGATAATATTTTTATGTTTTCACAGGAACACATTTTTTTCTTTACTGATCTTGACATTTCTCAACATATTTTATTTTATATTCGGTACATTGACGATCTACTATTGATTTGCACAGGAGACAGGGATAAATTGATTTCCATCATTGAAAATTTTAATGCATTGCCTAATGCCATTAAATTTACATTTCAGTGCTGTGATACCAACGTCCGCTTTTTGGATGTAAACCTTACTTTGAGAAATAACTGCATTGAAACTGCAGTATACACTAAAGATACTGATAGAAACACCTTGTTGGCGACACCAATAAGTTGAGTTCTGAGTTAGATAAAATCATAGATAGATTCATACAAAGAGGTTATGATCCTGCCTCTTTCTTACAACAGAAGGCAGAGGTATAGAACATACCCAGAGAACGGTTACTGATTTCCAATAAGAAACAAACCTCAAAATCTTATATCCCATTTGTTTCAGTATATACTTTGGCTAGTCCAGTTATTTCAAAAGCCACTAAAGCCCTTTGGCCCATTATATCTACGGACCCTGAGTTACCAAAATTTGCCACTTGCAAACCCCTCATTAGCTATCAACGAGGCCGCAATCTCAAAGATATCTTAGTGACAACAGATATTACTCCCTTTTTTGCTCATAATAGTGTTAAATACAAAAAACCTGGGTGCTATCGTTGTGCCTCATGTGTTACCTGTGGTTATCTTGAGGTTGGACATACATTCAACCATCCACACACTGGCAAGAGGTACCACATTAAGCATGTACTTACATGCTCTATGAGATTTGTAATATATCTCATAACCTGTCCCTGCGGTCTCACCTATGATGGCCAGACGACTCATATGTTTAAAGAGCGCATGGCTATGCATCGCTCCTCTATTAGAGCAGCCTTGGCAGGAAGAGATTCCGACCAGCCCATAGCTTGCCATTTCAAGGATGCCCGGCATACACTTGCATCATTGCCTACAAGGTCATTGACCATATATATATATATGTATGTCATTCACATATTCCAGAGAGGGTCAGGTCCCAGAACAAGTTTACATAAAATGGCTAACTGAAACTACAATCTAATTAGCATTTCTTTATCCCAAGCTAAGAGCCACAGTTTCTTGCCTGAGGCTTTAGATAACACAATAAGTGTTGGGAGGCCTTTGTATGGGTACGACACCTTGCAGGTGGGAGGCTGGGAAAATAACATACTCAAAACACACAGCTGACTCACTGTTGGGACAGGATTGAAACACCTTCTTTTTGAACATACCTATCAGGTGTGTTCAAGGCGGAGTTGGGATCACAAAGAGACCCTAGACCCCAATTATACTAACTGAAGGACATGTTCACTCTGACTGTGGCAACCAGACTAGGAAAATGCAACCTCAATCTCTTGGAGGCATGGAGAAACTGGCCATTTATCTCCCTGGAGGCTAAGTATTTTGTCTCTCCAACCACACATGGCTTACAGGCAAGATGTAGAAATCATGTGTTTTTAGGGATATGGCTCAGATTAAGTAGTTAGTATAGTTTGTAGTGATTTATGTAGCAATTAATATTGTGGTTCATAGTGGAATCTTTGTTAACGGCCAGGTTATCAAGATGTAATGCTTTGGTTATGCCTTAGATAGTTTGTGTTAATCTTTAGTAGACAGTATGTAAAAGTTTGCAGTGATTTGGTTTGAGTTTTATATATATGGCTGGCTGTGATATATATATATATTGTTTTATATAGGTATACTCTTGTGTTTTATCTATATATCATATGTCAAATAAATAGTGTATATTTGAACGATTGGAAGTTCATGCTTTAAGATATCAGACATCACTACATAGATATTATCACATTCAACTTTTTGCGGTTTTAACATAATTGTTATCACCAGTATGGTTTATTATTATTCTTAAAGGTAGCGCTCTTACTAGATGGTATTTTTATTTTTATTGTAAACTGACTCCTGTTTGTGGATTTTTTTCACAAACATTTTAACCTGCAGTGAGAGATTATGCTATTGGGGACAAGAAGCTATTAACTATTAAACTTGTACAAGAAGAATGACAATCTGTTGTGTGGACATTTTTAAGTAACAGTCTTTACAGATAACAAAAACCTACTCTACTTAGAAACATCTCAGGGCCTGATTCAGCAAGGAACGCGGAAGCTTATATGCATGCAATTGGTTGATTAATTTGCACTGCGCATGCATCGGAGTGCACGTGCGTGAACCAGACGCTGCATTCAGAACTGCATTCGTAGAGGCTCCACAGACCCATGACAGAGTGATTGACAGGAAGTGCTCGTTTGTGGGTGGTGACAAGGCGGTGGTCAGGCGAACGCAGGCGTGCCAGTGCATTTCAATGCCATTGCATGGGCGTGCATAAATTATTCACTGCAATACCATATGCTGCTTGAGGCCTCATAGCATGCGCAGAAGTAAGCAATTCCTGAATGAGGTCTGACTTGCCTTAACTGTGTGTATTTGTCCGATGTTACCGATTGTTTTGCTATGTTGTAAGAGTATACAAATGTGAGTAAGGGGAAGCAGGTGCCCTTATGTCAGGCTGAGATCGCAATGCGAATGCAAACATTTACATATCACCTCTGATATTAGCAACTCTGGAGCTCATTCAGACCCATTCACTAGATGCGATCGCTCACTCCGAGCGTATGGAAATTTGGCTAAATGACGTCAAGGCAGCCACTCGCAGGGCAAGTAAAAGGCACTCCCACTTTGTTTTGGCGAGTGATCACTTTTTGTTTGTAGACGCCTACCAGCCTGTCTAAAGACGCCCACTTGCTTCATTTCCAGGAAGTGCATGAAACCATTGGTACATCGAGCACCATCAGTTACGATCGCAGCGATTGAGGTTGACTATACCCTGCCACAAGCACTGCCAGCACTTCAGTGTAAATTTCTAGCAAGTGACATGTCCTAGAACACTGGCTGTTATTTAAGCACACCTCTGAAACGGCGTTTAAAAACATAGGCACGCCTGCGTCCGCAACTCCACTCCCCTGTTACTACTGCCCTGCCCCTGTTACCACCCACAGATGGCCTCTCCTATCACTCATTCCTCTGGGCTATCTTTGCAGGGTGAGCGAGCGTATCCCGTTTGCTCGTACTAGTTTGCCCATGCGCAATGCGAACTATGCGCATGCACACATTTACAAACATCGCCAGCAACGAGCGATCGCTTGCTAGCAGGCAGGTCTGAATCAGGTCCTATGTTGCGTGCATATAAGCAGAATAGCAATCTGTAGTGAATCAGACCCTCAGTGCTTAAATACTCGACCGGCAAGATGATCATTGTTTTTTGCCCAGTTTGATATTGCTATAACTTATTGTACTGATAGCAAAAAACAAAAGCTGATGCATTGTTTTGCTCTTTTGATTCTGCTGACATAAAAACACACCTATTAAGAACATGCCCAGTATAGATCACACCTCTATGGTTTCACTCACCATATTGAAAGATCAGAGAAAACTTTGGTTTCACCTAACTTATGGTCAACATTTGTATTTTGGCTGCATGATTCCAACTTTTTTGGACACACCAAGGTTAAAAATAATTTACAATTAATTTCACATAACTAGTGATAGCCTCCTGTACAAACAGATGCTAAACACTGTGGCTGCTTGTCCATTGAGTGTGTAGCCCAAGACATCTTCCTTTGCATCTTTGGGGCAGTTATATCCTCTTGTTATTCCTAGCTCCACATGTACCCATATCTCTGTGGACTTTCTTACTGACATCCTCATTTTCATACTTCAATACAATTTTTGTATGGTAGATCAATATTTCAAGACTACTAATGTTTCCCTTTGAAGAAGTTACCATCAGCACCCAGATTAGCTTCTCATTTTATTGACCACATATTCCAACATGAAATCAGAACACCCTTATAATACCTTATAAATGCACTACAGTGCCAACTGTTAATACGTTCCTCAGAGGCAAGTGTTTTTTATTGAAGATTGAACAAGTCCAGGGTACACAATTATACTGGTTCTTCCACTCTGACATTTGTAAATTCTGAATTCAGCTGTGTCTATAATATGAAATGGTGTATAGATGCTCTGAAGTCTCAGTGCAATATCTTGATGATACTGGATGCAGGGCCATCAACTCTCTAGCAGTGTAATATGACTCTGAACCACTGCTTATACTAACAGAATTACAAATGACTCCAGAGGGATTTAGAATTCCTGGAATTTTGGAATGATGTCAAGCAGAATTCTTGCTAGGTGCACAAGAAAAAGAAGTGAACACACTCTGAACTCCAAGTTCTGGAAACAGTGGCCAACTCTGCTTTTGCCCTGAGTAGCATCATATACTGTATATGCCCACTCAAATATCTATCAAGGGTTCTCTTATCTAGGTTATGCCACAGTTTCCTATTGGGTGCCTGGACTTTGAAAACTGACATGGGCAATTGATTTTACCAGGTTCATATGAGCTATCCCCATTGTGGATGGAGATGGAGCCAGTTAGACTACAGGACTATAAGGTAGCACATCTACTTGACCATAGGGAGCAGGATGTTTGGCCAAGGCGATTAATGGAGCCTCCCCATTTTAATCCTTTATCCAGCTGATCCCCATTTCCTGTAGGGATTAATAGGAAGGAGGCAAGTGAGGGGGCATGGTGTGCAAGTAACTAATTTCAGCAAGAGAACCATTCATGTACATATTTTATTTAACTCGAGAACCACCTGGCATAATTTAAAAATTATTACAAATTGCCTTTACAAATTCAATAACATGCCATACATATTACAAAGACAATGGGGTAAAATGAACAGAAATCAAGCACCCCCACACCTGCGCACAGCCAATAACAAAATCAATAAAATGGTAATATGCTGATCATAACATAAAATAACATAATAGTAACTCTCAAGAGGGACACAGCGACATTTGTCAGGCTGTCGCATACCTGTGATGAGGTCGTAAGAGGGACGTATGATATTATCTATATAAAAAGTCACTTATTGTCAGATGGCTCCAGACACTGTCATTGGTTGGTACAGGGCTTCCCTTCTGTCGGATATATAGTGTCCCAATCTTCAAAGGGTGCTGTATGCTTCAAAGTTTTCAGAATCATTTGTATAAGGAATGGGAGCAGCTTGGTCGTTATAACCACTGCTGATGAAAGTTTTCAGTATCAGCAAATATGTTAATTTGTGGCAATAATAATGATACATAGGAAGTAATGCAAATGTCGCTGTGTCAGGGGGTCTCCCAGGAATATTCTGGGCTCCTGGGAGACCCCCTGACACAGCGAAAATACTGAAAATACTAGTGACCCATCCCGGCTTAGCACGGGAGAAATTTAGAAATGACATGTGATAGTATTTTTTAACCGATAAGATTGCCTTGTAGATGGCATTAGTTATTTTTCCTCCACAAAAGTATTTAGCTTTGATGTGACACACAAAAGGGCCATGTAATGTTGTCCATCAGAAAAACAGTCTCCACTTAGGTCAACTCCATCCACGTTATGTGCCTGTCCCTGTGCTTTATTTATTGTTGTGCAAAAGCAGGCTCTTACAGGGATTTGGACTCATTTGAAATTAAAGAATCATTTTTCACATAAAATAGGAACAGTAATGAAGGGAAAACGGAAATTTTGTATCAATAAACAGGATGTATTAGTCTCTACATGGTATAAAATAAAGTTCATCATTATGATATATATCTTTAACAGTTTAGGCAGCGTAGATCAAGAAAGTGTTCGAATGTCTGTTTTTTCATTGACTTACTTCACTAAAATTGTCACTGCTTGGCTCCTTTTTGTCATATATTCATGTTTCATACAACTAAACCTTCCTCAACAAATGTTTTTAAAAATAGTGAAAACTGCATCAAAATCCATCCATTGTTTCTTAAGATTAGCCCGAACAAACAGACAGACAGATGCCTACCAGGGACCTTTTTTTCATTGACTTGTGTCACTAAAATCATCACTGCTCAGCTCCCTTTTGTCATACATTAATGTATCATACATCTAAACATTCCTCGACAAATGCTCTATAGAATAGTTAAAACTGCATCAAAATCTGTCCAGTGTTTCTTGAGATTAGCCTGAACAAACAGACAGACGCCTAACAGGGACTTCATTCTTTATATAAGAGCTTTCTAAGGAGCACACATAAGAGTACAGTATAAATAATGTAAAAACATACAGTAAGTAAAACATATATATTATCTCAATTCAAACAGATTCCCATGGACTATATGAGTCCTATAAAGAGGATGTAAATGTAAACATATTGGGGCTCATTCTAAGTCGGATGCAATTGCATCTGTGCCTGCGTCTTTTTCTCCTATAGTATCTGCAATTACAGTGCTATGCAGGAGTTTTAGGCTGGTGTGGAAAAACTGCTGCAAAGTAAGAATTCTTTTGAAAATAGAAATAATAGTTTATTTTTATCAATTAACAAAATGCAAAGAGAATGAATAGAAGAGAAATCTAAATCGAATCATTATTTGGTGTAACCACCCTTTGCCTTCAAAACAGCATCGGTCAGCATATCTGTTTGGGCAGCGGCACAAACATACAGCAGTTTAAAAGAATAGAGCACATCTATGCAGCATTGCGACAGAGCCAGGTGCGGGCTGGGTCGGGGAGAAGGGTGGCATCTTGCCCCCAAGCCGCTACAATTTTAAAGTTATGGGGCCGCTGGGTGTCTGCAGCCGCATGCTGCATCACATACCCTGTGGCCAGGAGACGAAGCTCCCCGACCAGTCCATTTATGTTATTCATACAGTCAGAGCAGTTGGGGAGCATCTACTCTCAGTCTCCTTGCCACCTGTCAGGCTGTCGCATACCTGTGATGAGGTCGCAGCATCCAGCTGTGTTTGGAAAAATGCTGATTGGTGGATAGCTCTAGTCCCATCCACCAATAACAGTGGTGGGCGGTCTATCCACACTGATTGGTGGATGGCTGGAGCTATCGTCCAATCAGTATTCAGAAGGCTGCAGGAGGACTAGCAATGGGAGGGACTGATTGCAGCAGAGTAGTATGCTGAAGGTTCAGAGTTCTATGGTTGGGATGCTTCATAGATCTGAGGTCTGGGCAATATTTGCAATGAGGGAAGGAGGGAGAATAGAATTGCACCATAACTTTTAATAATAACGGCATGCAGATTTTGGGTAAGATGTTTAATAAGAGGGCATGTGTGGCATTATTTTTAATTATTTGTTTGCTTGTGTGTGTATGGGGGTGGGGGGTTAATCTAGTGCAGTATTTGTTATAAGGAAGTGTGTGTGTGTGTGTGTGTGTGTGTGTGTGTGTGTGTGTGTGTGTGTGTGTGTGTGTGTGTGTGTGTGTGTGTGTGTGTGTGTCAAATCTGTGGTTTGATTTTTTCATGAGGGAGGAGAGGGATTATCAAATCTGAGGTACAGCTTTTATACAGGTGTGTAGGGGGTCATATCTGGGGTAGGAATTTTAATAATGGAGGTTTGTGTCAGGGAAATCTGGGTCTGATTTTAAACAAAGATCTAGATCTGGTATAAAAAATGTTAATGAGTGAGGAGAGGAGGGCAGATTTGGGGGTTTATTTACTAAGTGTCGAGTTCTAAACCTTGCACTTTTGATTGTGTTAATGGCCAAAATTTAAAAGGGCATAGCTATTACTAGCAGTGATTTGCTATCTGTGTTTTGCTAGTAAAAGCATTGCCCATTTAAATTTCAGGCATTAACATGATCAGAAGCAAAGAGTGTTAGAACCCGACACTTAGTAAATTAACCCCTTGGAGTCTGATTTTAAATGTGTTTATTCTATAGACAATTCTATAGACTGCTTTGTCAGTTGGGGCTGGTAGGTTTTGTATTTGTTTATAGGTCTTTAACATAAGATTCTTTATATTTAAATTGCTACTTAAACCACACCCACATTACTTAAGCCAAACACACATCACATAAACTACACCAACATTACATAAGCCGAACACACATTACATGAAACATTCCTGGAATATTTCACTATACTAATTTTTCCATCGCAGTTTGCTGGTAGAAAAGGGGCCAAATGCTTGTGTTGCCCCCCCAGGCTGAAAGTTGCCAGCCATCACCTGGACAGAGCAGTGGCAGACAGTATGGTAGTGTAATAAACTATACGACCCCATTAATAGAATGTTTTCATTACTCAATAACCACTTTAGATCAGACAGAGGCCTGAGTGCAGTAGAGGAAAATGTAGGTGGAGTGCTTGAACACAAAACGCAGTGCCACTCAACGCTCCTAGTAATGGCACCCTAATTACATTTTTTTTTAATACAGTGCCTGAACACACAACTATTTTATTTTAATATTTTTAACACAGTGCCTGAACACACAACACAATGCCTCATGGTGCTTCTACTAATGGCATCCTAATGACGTTATTTTTTAACACAATGCCTGAACAGGCAACGCAGTGCCTCACAGCACTCCACATAATGGAACCTTAATTACATTATTTTTTAACACCGTGCCTGAAAACACAACACAGTGCTTCACAGTGCTTCTGGTAATGGTACCCTAATGACATTATTTTTAACACAGTGCACACAACATTGTTTTATTTTTATTTTTTCTTAACACAGTGCCTGAAGAACACACAGTGTGGTCCTAATGGCTTTTTTTAACACAATGCCTCCTATGGCAGTGGCACCCCATGCTGTTTTTTTTTTTATAACACAGTGTTCCTAATGGTGTTTTTTAGTGCACAGTTCCTGGCCCTGAATACACAACACAGTGCCGCACAGAGCTGCAGCCCACAGTCCACACTCCCTCCTTTCTCCTGTATGAAATGGTGCATGATCACAAGGAGGGACCTTTATATGGGATCAAAAAAATTGAGATCTGACGCCGGGAAGATGACACAATCCAAAACACGCGAGATCTGGTGCCAAGAAGTCAAGGTTTTGCCTCATTTTGGGATTCAAAATTGGTGGGAAGACCAGAGCCAGGGCTCAGTTCAACTCGTAACCCTTTGTTTCGGTGTGTTGTATTCCAGGAATCCGAACCCGCACATCTCTAATTCATATTTTGCAAACATAATTAATGTGTTGTAAATTAGATTCATTATTTATTCACTCTGAATATTTCAGTAGGTTAGATATACTATTATGGTCACAAACTGCATCTATATTATTATGAAAAAAAATCTGTTGTGATAGTTTAAAGTTGTCATTACTCATTAGTGCCATTCACTTTCTTAATATACATATATTAATGCAATAAGCTGTCATCTCAACTGATGCATATTTTACAACACAAAAAAATGCTGTGAGTCAAACACAGATTCACTGACCTTGACAGCTTAGTGAACCCTAACCTGAGGATTGGTTAGATGTCCGATGGTCTGTTCAATCGTCACAATATTTCTCCAATGTTGCATCTTTCGACGCAAGCAGTGGGTCTGAGAAGCTGCCATATGGCATCTCATAACTAAAGATGGCACCTGGTCTGCTGCGGTGAAGTTACAGGACCAACTCCAAGCGCATCCACCTCTGAATCAGGCCCAGTGTATGCACAAAGGTGCTGTTTGTGATTAGGACAGATGGTATTGGAAAAGTGGCAAAAAATGATGGGTATTCCTGGGTGGTGGCATGGGAGGTGGCTAGCAGTGCACACAAAAATGGGCCATTCAGTGGGCATATTATGGGAGTGTCATGGGTGTGTCAATACAAACAGCTGCATTCCCAGTCCCACCTCACACCATGCAGTCTGTCACCTAATCTCCATCTTGTGTATTGACCCCACCAGCAGTTGATTTGGTCACACCTAGGCAAGGTCACTTTCATAATTTTTTCTATGTCCACTTTAAGTTCCTAATCCACCACTTCACATTGAGGATACTGACCTATAAGTACATCTGAGACATTTCTGCTGCCATTCTTGAGCCTATACATTGTCACTTTGGAAATAGTCATCACAAGCTTTTGTATTACATGGAACATGTTACAATATTTTAACCTGTAAAGATTTGTTATGGAAGAGATGAATTTTTTCTTGGCTTTTTTCTTATATTTTTCTTTTAGAAATACTCTTTATTGCTAGATACATGGCACACGGCTAAAAAGCTACTAAAATGTTCTTGTATTTGTTCATCTGCACTTAACAATTTCTTTTTGCACATTTATAAACATATGAGCAAAGATTTTGTCCAGTGATTTTTTTTCTTTAACACAAGAATATAAACACAGCATAATATACACAGTAGAAGTAGAACTATAAAATAATCAATAAGAATGAATGAACATTATTTGATCACCTACTGTATACAGTGCATTGTTTGGAGAAGAGGCTAACACCTGAAATAAAAAGGAAGAATTATCTTTTTATTTTCGTTACTTAATGTGTAAGCAACACTTTGTGAATGAACTGTATTTGCGATTTTGTTAAAACAATTTGAATACAAAAAAGTATATTTGTAAGCTTAAGTTTTTGCCTTATTCCAAGTATTTGGAAATCATATGTTTGCCTCTGCTTTACATCTTAAAAATCAGCTTCTTTCAGTTGCATAAATAGGACTATGGGGCCTATTCATCAACACTAAATTAACGTTTTTAAGGACATTTTCCTTAAATAACGTTATTTTAGTATTCGTGAAGTATCTTAACGCAGGAGATATTACTGATATCTACTGGTTAAGTTCCCCTGCATTAATTTCCACACTCCCCATACATTAGTATGGGGATGTGGAAATTATGGTATTCATCAAATTCCGAAAATTATGTATTATTTGTACACAAAATTACCGCAGCTCTAAGTAGTGCTGCACATGCACTGGGTTTACAAATGTAACAGCGCATGCGCAGCACGGATTCCAGCTGTGGTAATGCAGTGTAGTGTGAGGGAAAAGTATCAATTTCCCGAAAAAGCTGTCATCGCAAAAATGACAGCTTTTCGAAATAGATAGTTATGGGGAGGAGGAATGGTGAATTCCTCCGGTAATTAGGTAGAACTCCATGCAAGTTCTAAACCTAATTACCTCCATCGATTTTTATGTGTTAATGAATAGGCCCCTAAATGAGGTGGATAGCACTGTAGTTAGCATTGTTGCCTCACAGTGTTCGGGTCATTGGTTCAATTCTGGCCACTTCTCCATCTGTTTGGCATGTGTATGGTGTCCCCATGTTTGCAAGAGCTTCCTATGAGTGCTATGATTTTCTCCCATGGCTTAAAAACATGATTGCATAAAACCAAAATTGACCTTACTAAGTGTGTGTTTGTGTAGTAGGGAATTTAGACTGTGAGCTTCAAGGACAGCTGTTAATGATTAAATATTTCCACACAACATTACATAATATGGTGGTTTATACTATAAATATATAGCTTAATGCCTTTTAATTTTAGTACTACATAGTTGTTGCTTAAATTGCCATGGCTGTATTTGGAGCTAACAAATTGTTGTTTCTCTTTGGGTTTTTTTTTCAATGAAAATGGCATATACATTAAAGGTGCGTACACACTTTGCGATATTAATGAGTGATTGCATGATTACAACATAGTAATTGTGCAATCGCTCAGAAATCAAGCACAAATCGTGCACTGTTATGTCAGAAACGACCATCGATGCATGCTCCCGCTGGTCGTTTCCAACATTGTCCATCGTCTGAACATGCAGGCCAATCTGCCGATAACGACAGATTGGCATGTTCAGGAATGATGGACTGTGCCTGCACTGAACGACTGATCGTTCAGTGCAGGCACTACAGGTGATCAGGAATGATGGAACGATTACGATGTCGCTATCATACTGTCTTTCCTGATCACTCAGTGTGAACGCACCTTATGGGGAAAATTAACTAAAGTTAGAGTTTTTATAAGTGAGTTTTAAAAGTGATGTTGCCAATAGCAATGATGTTGCCCACAGTGGACCGGTCTTTAAAACCAGGAGACAAGGTACTAGTGCTTGTAGCTACTGCTGAAAGCAAATTGTATGCTCAACGGCGAGGCCCTTATGAGATCATAGAGGTGGAGGGACCTGTAAACTACAGGGTACGAAAGGAGGGTAGAAGGAAGGAGGTACAAATTTATCATGTAAATCTATTAAAACTTGGAAAGAAAGTGCCAGTTAGCCCTCTTTAGTGGCAAAGAAACTCCCAGACTGTCAGGTACCCATGGAGGTCACCCTCAGTCTTAGCCCAAAACAGGAAGTGGTGAGCTTAGTAGCATGAAACCAAGATGTATTCTCTGCTATTCTGGGAAAGACCCAAATCATACAGCATGATGTTGCTACTCCGCCTGGGGTGATAATAAAGCACAGACCCTATTGAATACCCCAGGCAAAACGGGCAGAGGTAAAATGAGAGGTGGAGGAGATGCTGCACTTAGGGGTCATAGAGGAGTCAAACAGTGAATGGAATAACCCCACTGTCTTAGTGCCTAAGCCTTAGGGGGCTTTAAGTTTCTGTAATGACTTTTGCAAGTTTAATAAAGTTTCTCAATTTGACTCCTACCCTATGCCCGGGTTGATGAGCTGGTGCAGAATCTAGCAAAAAGCCAGTATCTCACCACTCTTGATTTGACAAAAGGATATTGGCAAATTCCTTTGACTGAAGCTGCTAAGCAAAAACTGCCTTCTCTACCCCCGAGGGCTTGTTCCAGTAAAAAATGCGGCCTTGGTTTGCATGGAGCCCCAGAAACTTTCCAGAGGGCTACGAATAAGTTACTTCAGCCCCAAAGGGAGTATGCAGCTGCGTATTTTGACTACATTGCCATCTTTAGCTCTGACTGGGAGTCACACTTTCCAAGGGTATTGGCAGTGTTACAGTATTTACGGGCACATGGGTTTACAGATAACCCTAAGAAATGTGCCATTGGAATGGTGGAGGCGAAATACTTGGGATATATCATAGGTAGAGGGCTGGTTAAACCTCAGCCCAGTATAGTGGAAGCAGTCCTAACCTGGCCTAAACCCTAATGTGAGTAACTCAGAACATTCCTAGGTCTGGTGGGTTATTACTGCGGATTTATATGTGATTTTGCCACTAGGGCAGCTCCACTGACTGAGTGAAAGAGAAATAACAATAGCGCACCTGAAAATAATGTAGCTGCTTCCGTACTAACTATTAAACAAATAGAAAGAGGGTAATATCAAGCAAAAAGGAAGCGCTTAGGTGATCCAATGTGACATATACGTGTGGCCAATTCCTGGACACAATTTGCAACATAAGTTTTGGATAAAAATTAGCAACAAATGTAATTCAATGTAATACTGAATGTGTTATAAGTGAAAATAATATTAGATGACCACCAAATAATGAAATCAAAATAAATGGAAAATATAAATAATAAAAATAAATATAAAATAAATAATGAAATTAAAATGAAATGTGAATGCTTGGATAATTAAAAACTAATAGACACTTGTGTGCTATTAGTGATGTATAAGCTCTTTTGTACAGGTGGGTACCTGCTGCTGAAGTGCAATGCAGCGGCTGCTGTCCCTACCTTACCCTAAAGCTTGACCAGACGTGGAGTTTCTATTCCTCTCCCCCGTGCCGCTGATGTCTTTGCCGGCGTTCGTGGAGGTTGCAGGAGAACACTCAGCCCCGTCTTCTTGTGCGGCGTGGACGTCCGACTTAGACCTTTTCAGGGTCTGCGTCCTTCCCAGCTTCCTTCCACTGACTGAGTGCCTTAAGAAACAATCCCCAGATCAGATATTGTGGTCTTGACCAGCAGAGGATGCTTGGCAATATATAAGACGAGATTTGTGTGTAGATCCTGTTTTGCAAGCTCCTGACTTTAAGAAGCAGTTATACTGTATATTAGCCGGAAATTACTGCCCAGAGAACACAAGTACTCAACTGTAGAACAGGAGTGCTTGGTGATTAAGTGGGCAGTGGAGTCGCTAAAATACTATCTGTTGGGGCGAGAAATTTGTCTAGGCAAAGACCATGCACCTTTGCAATGGATGCACATGAACAAAGAAGTGAATGTTCGTGTGACCCGTTGGTTTTTGGCTTTACAGCCAATTATATTTGTCGTACAGCATCGCCCTGGGAAAAAACACCTAAATGCCTATGCTCTGTCCAAAATGTTTGTGGGTCCTGATCTTCCTCACAACCATGTGATGAAGCTAGCAGAGGAGGAAAATGGGGAAAAAGGGGAACTCTGGAGGGTGGTTGAGGGGTGTCTTTCTGGGCGGAGAGCACCAATAGATGTAGGCGAGGCAAGTAACTTACCTGGAAACTCTTAGCTTCACCAATGTGGTTGAAGCTATGGGGGGAGGAGTGTGGCAGGGACAGCAGGATATCACTAGTTTAAATGCGGAGTAGCAGTTGAACATCGATCCAGTCCAGGTTTTCTTTAAAGTCAAAGATGAACTGCAGCTAAGCTGATTAGTAGCACCTGTTAGCTAGCTTTAAATATGTTGCTTGTGCACAGGGATCATGATCCTGATGGTGAATTAGTTGCCCAGGTTATAGGCCCAGGGGTGACTAGTGTTAGGGATCCTGGACCAGTGAGTCTGCTAAAGAACTGTATTGCTGTTTGGAAGGTTCTGTGTACTAACCTGTAACATCTTGCCTATGAACACTGCACTGTCTTGTATTCCTGCCTGTGGTGAGGAAATAAACTTCTGTTGGATTTTACTCGGTCTATGTGATTCTTGTCTCACTTACCATAAATTAAAGCTAGATGGCTCAGTGGACTAAACCATCATTACTTTAAATTAATTTGAGTCACCACTTCCAATCCAAACATATCCACAAGTATAAAATAGCTTCTCTAATAAAACTAGACTGGTCATATTTAAATTAGTATTTATTAAAACAATAATAAAACTAAATAAATTGGTAAACAAAAAAAATCAAAAGAATATATAATTGAGGCCATGGGGTGTCAAAGTGTCTGAGGAAAATATGCAAAAGGCCTCTCTCTTACAAAGCAAATTAAATCTGTCACCACCTCTTTGTGTGGGTGTAATATACTCAATACTCTGTATTGATGGAACACTCGCATCACTATTGTGCAATAATGCAACATGTTGGGAAAAGCTGTGTGTTTTAAAGCCTTTCATGGTATTATGTCTATGCTCTAAGAACCTTATATTGAGACTAAGCTTTGGCCTTCCAACATATTGTTTTTCACAAATACAGGTAATAAGGTATACTACAAAGGTGGATTGACAATTAATGAAGCCCTCAATCTCATAACTGGTATCTAAAGATGATAATTGTATTGAAATGTGGTTATGTTTAATATGTTTACATGTAATACAGGATGTTTTAACACACCTAAAACATCCTTTTAGTTTTTTACTTAGCCAAACTAAAGTATTATTTTCTTTCTTTGTACTATTTGAGATATTACTAGTTCTAAAAAATGTTGGTGCAAATGTATTACTCAAACTGTTGGCCTTACAAAAAAAATCACTCTTGTTTTTTCTCCTAGACTGGGGGGCTAGTATAATAGGGGGGGGGGCATTTTCTCATTTTGACTCATTAGCTTCAAAGATCTTTATATCTGCAAGAGAATTCCTATATCTTAGCAATGCTTTATCCAAGGCATTCATAAGAATCTTATTTGGGTAGTCATGTTCTCTAAATGCCTTTGTAATTTCATATGCTTGTTCTAGATATTCATGGTCATCACAATAATTGCAATATAGACACAAATTTTGTCCCTTAGGGATGTTGTCTTTTCCAAACTACCATCTTTTCGAGTATAGCAGCTATACCCATTCGGTGTGTTCCCCCATATAAGTAAAAGCTTCACATTGCCTGGATGAGTTCCACAAGCAACTTCTCACACCCTCTGGGAACTCAACATTTCCACATGCCAGCCCTACATCTATGTTACCCAGGCTAGAGTCAGCCAACTAAAGATCCACAACCCTAGGGTATTTGGTAAGCAGTTTCCAGGGATTCTTGAATCAAGTATCGATTCACTTTGAATTATTCCCCAGGATTTTTTTTTTGGAGCAGTCCAGAGTTACATTTATCATCTCACTAATATCTGGCTAGGCCCTGGTGTGGACTTCTATTATCTGGGAGCAAGATAGTCCTCTTCTGCAGGACTTTACAGCATTCATCAATGCCTACCGGACAAACTGGGAAGAATCGCATCTGTCAGCTCCGCCAAGGTTCCTCTACAGTGGGAGAGCATGTCATCCAATTACCGACTGTGGGCCTGAATCAAATAACCCAATAGTTTATGCACATATCTGAATGTTGTTGGTTGGCACATGTGCAATGACCCTTTCTGCGCAGTAGGTTCTGTGTGATTGCAGACAGCCCCCACTTAGCTGCAGCCTGATTGACATGCTGTGGTAGTTGGGAGGTGGAGGGGGTGATAACCCTATTTTTTAGGCATTCCAATCATCAGATGCAGACTTCCTGGACTTGGCAGAAAAGTTCCAACAGCCAGGCTGAGTGAGCATCAACTTATGCAGACTGGCTGAGGGCAGCAACCATCATAACCGATGCTGCATTTGTATTTTACTTCTACAGTATTGCACAGCTTTTTCCCTGCAGCTGTGCAATTCTGTCCACATCTGAATCAGGACCTCTGTTTTCTGCACTTATATGAAACAATAAAGACCTCCTGGCCATCTTTGGAAAGGATTTTTGGACCACATCAAGATGCCCCAGCATCCATAGAACTTCCGCAATCATTAAATAGCATGAATGCTGCTTGCATCAAATGTGACATCTTGCTGACCAAAAGATTAGCTGTGAGAGGAAGGTTTCAGGACCAAAAGGGCACCCCAGTACCAACCACCTCATGACCAATACAAGGAACCCATGTAGCTGGGTAGGAGATTCCTTACCCAACAGGAGCAAGAGTGCCACAAACTGTTTGTTATGTGGTGTCCCAGATCACCTGCTATAAAAATGCCCCAAGAAGTTGGGAAAAGACCATGCCTAGTCAGGACAAGGGAGGCTGGACTAGTTAATTATTCAGTAAAAACCTTGCCTGAACCCAAACTTTCATTGGTACCCATCATCCTCTATACCAGGGGTTTTAAGAATAGCCAGATTTGAGAACAAGTGACTTAATTAGTACCACAGTTATTTTGAGTTAATCATCTGTGCTTAAGCATGGATATCACTAAAACCAGGACTGTTAGTGTGCCTTGAGGACCGAGGTTGGGAATCACTGCTCTATACCCTCAAGGGCAAAACCGAGGTACAAACATTTATCAATTCTAAGGCAGCTGGTAACTTAGGGCCTGATTCAGACCCACTCGCGAGCGGCTGTCCGCTCGCAAGTGGGTCGATGTTCTGCACTGAGCATGCGCACGACGGAGGGAGCTCCGTCGTGCGCATGCGCCAGACGCGATGAGTGAAGGAAAGTCCTTCGCTCATCGCGTCTGGCGCATGCGCACGACGGAGCTCCCTCCATCGTGCACATGTGTCTGATCAAAGGGGGCGTGCTGTCGATGTTGATTGACAGCACGCCCCCTTTGGTGGGCGTGCCGGGGGCATGCCTCCCTGACGGGGAGAGTTCCTAAGGGAACGCCTCCCGTCAGAAGCCGGCCCACTGACATCACTAGTGATGTCAGTGGGAGTGATTTTGGCTCTGATAGAGCCAAAATCACTCCGGGTCTTGCGGTTGAAAACCTCAACCGCAGGCTCCGGCTCGCAGTTTCGATGGTCGCGATGGTCAAGACCATCGTGGCCATCAAACTGCACGCTCGTATAGGCTGTGGGTGGTGACCCACAGCTATACGAGCATCCAGGAGGACGCTCCATAGTTATGGAGGCCGGCCCTCATTCAGAGCGTGCGCTCTGCTCAGAGCGTACGGCTCTCAATGAGGGCCTTAATTTCTGTGGACAGGGGTCTCCAACTCTACTTACTATGCCACCAATTATATCTGATCTCAGTGGATGGGGGTAATATTCCACATATCTCCTTCATACAAGATAGCACTGCTACTCACATGCAAGCAGGAGCCACTCACCATGAACTCTGATCCTGTGTCAATTAATCAACTCTTCATTTTTAGCTACATCTGCATGGCTACATATGCTTTCACCCATGCTGGATAACCAAGGTAGTCAAGAGAAATGCTACAACACTATGCCAGTATTAGGTCACCACAACCCTACACTCCCAATACTCTAAAATCTCAGATGTATTTGATAAGTGGAGAGCAGAGCAGATGGCACTGAACTGTGAGAGTAATTGTGGGATTGATCTGGTTCCAGGAAAATCCCCACCTAGGGAGGCAGGTTTTCCCACTTTCTCAGCTAGAGACCCAGGTGATGTCAAACTACATCCAGGAGAACCTGGTGAAGGATTTTATTTGAAAGAAAAATACGCCCAATGGAGCTGGGTTCTTCTTTACAGCCAAAAAGGATGGAATACTCCCAGGGATGTATTAACACTCTAGTGCCTGGAGTCTACTGCTGCTGTCAGTTCGCTGACGGCAACTGGGGAAAGAGGAGGGGGCCCTGGGCGGGGAGTGAACATGAACCCCTCTTCTCTCCCTGGCTGCTGTCAGCGAACTGACAGCAGCAGTAGACTCCAGGCACTAAAGTGTGCTCGGAGTCTACAGCACATGCGCAGTTCATCGGGAAAATGGTGCAGCAGCCATTTTCCCAGTGATTTTTCTACTGTGCATGTGCAAAATGCTGGGAAAATAACCATGGTGGCCATTTCCCAAGCATTTTCAGCCACACTACTCCATGGAACATTAGAGAGGTAATTATTTAAAAAAAGTATGGATGAAGGGTGTGAGTTGCAGGCCCCCCCATGGACCCAGGGGCCTGTGTGCACCGCACACCCTGTACCCATTATAAACACACCCCTGAACACTCCATTCTTGCATGGGTCACAATTCCATAACCATTAAAAAGGTGTACTCCAGCCCACTCATTTCCAAATTATTCGAGCACATGAAAGCTGGACCTGAGGGAGGCCTACAATCTTATCTGGATTCAACAAGTAGATAATTGGTAGACCACATTTAACACAAGGGACAGGCAATTAGAACACTTGGTAATATAGTGCTGCAGGATCCTGCTGAATTTATGTAGGCATATGTGACATGGCTAAAGTTGTGGTGCTGTAATGAATCTCTCATATATTTGCATAAGTCATCTAGAGTCACTCTAAGGGAGGGCTTCTGCCTGCTGTATAACAACTGGCTGTTGTTCCTATAGCGTATGATGCACTCACCATTACTTAGGATGCCGCCAGGTCTTAACCTCCAGAAAGTAGTGGGTTATACAAATTGAGGGAGTTCACAAGAAAAAACTAGAGTAGTAGTACAAAAGTAATATGAACCATGGAGTAGCCTGCAGCCGTGGACACTAGCAAAATAGAATGCACACAAATAACATGTAGTGTGGATATCAATAATACTAAATAATAATAATTCAAGGTAATTACAACAGAGCAGTGCACACTGTGGACAATAACAGAATATTATTGCATATAAACACAACTA
Organism: Taudactylus pleione; assembly: GCA_031769625.1. NCBI lineage: Eukaryota > Metazoa > Chordata > Amphibia > Anura > Myobatrachidae > Taudactylus > Taudactylus pleione. Next base: position 3,798,770 of record JAUIMM010000222.1, on the reverse strand, counting down.
CATAAAATAGTGGCAGTCACAAACAACAGGTATACAGTATTGCAAGATTGTATATCAATAAACTCAGATACACATGCAGCTGGCAGTATGGAATTGCAGGATAACATATAATGCAGAAGGGAATAGCAACATATTAACCAGCATGTGTTTTGCAGAGTATAATAGCAACAAGAGATATGTACATATATTGCAGGATGGAATAGAAAAACTACACAACACCAATGGCTTACAGAGTGGATTTGCAGCAAAATGAATGTTCTAGGTATACTTGCAAGAGGTACAGGTAGCGCAAGGCAGAGCCAGGACAGGAACCAGGAATACCAAACAGCAGATACAGGAACGGAGACCGGATGGCACGACTTCCACAAGAAACTATCTCTTGCAAGGCAGAAATGGACTAGCTGCACTATAACAGAAGTCAGAGCCAATCCTGAATGAGCAAATGAGACCAGCCTCTGGTAATTACCACTAAGAGCAGTTGAGTGCTGCATGTTCACAGAAACTTCTCAGCTGGGAGCAATAGGTCTGGACCAAACCTCACTGTTGCTGTCTTTGCCTGTTAACACTCTTAGCTCTGGCTGAAACCTGCAGCAGATATGAGCTGTCACGACAGCTCATAACTGGTGTACCATTGGGGTCATGACCTTCATGTCACTGATGCTCTTTTTTTGTGCATATATCTCTGTTCCTGACCTGAATGCTGATGATGAGTGTCACGGTCCTGCGGACCAACCCTCCATATACGCCAAACTTAGAATTGCCACCCATGACTTTTACAGGTTACCTCAGCGCATGTGGTTAACTAAACCTGGTAACTGCAACCAGCAAAGGGGAATTTTAGCATTAAAACACAGGGTAAGCCTTTGCTCTTACCTGCCAGACAATTATGCACACTTAGTAAAAATAGGTAACATGAGCCAGATCTAGAATTAATGTTTAATTCAAGAATATCTTCAAAGCTTATTTACAAAAAGTTACAAAAATATACTAATGTCAAAAGGAATCACACAGTTTACTTACAATTTCCAATAAAATAATAAATTGGTAAAACAAACAACTCGGTTGGATTGAATGGTTTTGAGATGAGGCAGCCCCAACGGTGAACTCTGAAACATCTGTATCCTTCAATAGCCTCATGAAGAATGAACAACCAACTAGAATTGGGTTACATATTTATGCCTGCATTCCAGGCTCCCCCTCACCCCCTCCCTGGGTTGATTTTAACCCTTGTCAGGTCAGAGTGGATTGCCCAGCCTGCTGAAGCTTCATGGTTTCCCGAACACCTGAGCAGGGGTTCTTTAATTATAACTTCAGCTCTCTGTGAAGTTTTGGAATCTAGGCTTAGGTCAATAAATGTGCCCACTAATTAGTTGAGGAAATATACACATCTGTAGACTGAATGCCTCTGGCATAAATAACCATTCTTTGATCCTTGACACTACACAGAACACATGGCTCTTAATGACTGTTTATCAAGGGTCTGGGCAGCTGTCCTGTAATTTCCACATACATTTTTCTTATATGCCATATACAATTGTACATATTTATGGCTGATGCAGAAAAATAGACCTTCTTACAACCTGTGCTGCACACCTTCAAAGAGAACTCGTCCATAGGAGTTTTCTCACCTATCCACATACAAAAAATGTTATATAGCAATTTACAAGGGAAAGTTACATGTTTATACCAACACAATATCATGTGCTGTTACGCCCATTCTGATGCGAAATCAGCTTTTCAGCTACAATGCAATGGGGAAAAAGAAAAAAATACCCAATAGGTATTCAACAGGTGCTGGAATGAGTAATATTTTCCTAGCAGCTACTATATAAAGGAATAGTCAATCCCTAACACATATAAAAATCACAGAAAAGGTAGTAGCGCTGAACATCAAATAACATATAATTGATAAAAATAAGCATATATGGCATGAATACATTCAAAATATTTTAATACATGATGTGATATCACCAAGTTGTATCAATGGATATATAAATATTGGACTCTAGTGCTGAGGGTGAGATCAATCACTGTTTTTATATTTGTCATGTAATCAATACGTATTTATATATACATTGATGCAACTTGGTGTTATCACATCATGTATTAAAATATTTTGAATGTATTCATGCCATATATACTTACTTTTATCAATTATATGTTATTTGATGTTCAGCGCTACTACCTTTTTTCTGCGATTTTTACAATGCAATGGGGATCTGGATGTTATGGAAATGAATAATTTCTCATCAAAGCAGCTTGATGAATTCCATAACGTGATGCTTCGTGATGACCTGTGCTGTTTCCTTTCTAGGATAATCTGATTCACAGAAGCAGGTGGAGAAATTTAGGACCTGATTCAGAAATATATGCTAATCCGATGGTTAGTGCACAACTATGTTGGGGTCTGGTCTATACATGTGCAGGACCCATTCTGTATACACAGCAAGGAGGTGTCTGTTTCCTACAGACACCACCTGCTGCATTAGCATTTTAGATGGATGGAATTGCACAGCTGTTTGTGTGCGGCTTTGAAATTCCATCCATCTCTTTATCAGGCCTTAGTCCAAACTAAAAAGTGGCAGAGTTTACACAATGTAATAGACTTGTACTGTAGACAGATGACAAGTCCTGCTCAGTTCAGGATCTGGTAACAAGATATCCAAGTATGAAGGGCTAAAACAGAGACAGGTAAGGTGCAAGCCAAGGTCTGGCTATATGGTATCCTAAAGTGCAGAGGCAATGTTGATAGGCCCAGGATTTAGGAAGGAAGTGTATGTAGGAAGTAAGTGTATGTAGGATGGAAGTGTATGTAGGAAGTAAGTGTATGTAGGAAGGAAGTGTATGTAGGAAGTAAGTGTATGTAGGAATTCTAATCAGGTAATAATAATAGGGCCTCATTCAGAGATGGACGCAGAAAGCACAGCCACTGCATGTTTTTGCGCAGCATGTGTCTCACTTTGTTTATCTCTCCGCAGCTTTTTGCTTCTTTAGCCTTCATGTTGTTCATGTCTTTCTCAAAGCAGGTGACACTGTCTCTTTTTTTATTGCTCTAATTCATCATCCAACTTAATTTATATTATATAATAAAGGTTATCATAGAACCAAGGGCATATATACCTCTAATCAGGGATAGATGGGGTCAAAACAGTTGTGGGAGGGGGGTTGTTTTTGTTATGGAGTGACAGCTGTTTGGGGATGGGGATTGGTTGGTGATTTTGAGTGGCATGTTTTAAGGGGGTGTGGAGATGCTGGCTGTAGAATTCTGCCTCTTTGCTGCTGATCTACAAGCAGGGAAGTTCAGTTCCTTTGGGATCTGTGTGTTTAATGTGATGAATGCATTTGAATCATTACTCCACTCTTCTCTCCCTTTATTCCTCTGTTTATTCTCTGCTATCCTGCTGTCCCTTTCATTTTATTCTCTCTCCTGTTTTGTTTTCTATTCCCCTTGTCCCTACTCTGTCAGCAGCATGCCTTGCACCCAGCACACACTTGGTCTCCACCCGCCCGTCTGTCTGATGGTTCTGGGCCCTGTATAATATAATGTCAGCATTATTCTCTCCACAATCCCCCATCACTACAGCCCATTCAGTGTTGCTGCATTTGCTCCCTTGACATTCTGGTGGGTTAGATGCAGCCTCTGCACAACTACTGCAAGCACTGCAGGTGAGTCTCGCTGTGTGGCTCCCATGGGGGCTGATGCCAGCAGTGTCCCTTCTCCCAGTGGCTGCATAGTCTGGTGCTTCTTCTGGCCAGGGAGCAGCAAGAGGTCCTACGGGCCCATGAGCCAGGATCCTGTCATTGTGTTGGCTCACACTTCTTCAGCGCTGTACAAAATAGTAATACAGGCATGTGGTCTCCCATGTCTTCTGCTGGGTCCTCCAGGATTGACAGTGTAGAGTGCTGGACTGGTCACTCAGATGTGGCACACTGTACCAATACCACAATCACACAGGGCCTGCACACTAGAGTTAGGGATTGCATAAGAAAGGGTAGATATATCGACATGTTCACTGTCACTGCTAAGGCTAGAAAGGTGTTTGTGGCAGCAAAAGTGAATTGGGGCATTGGGTTAGAAGAGTATATGTCATACACCAATTGACTTTCAGGTTTCTGCGTATGTACTGCCTACTACCATAAATCTAGGCCAACCAAATATACTAATGTTATTTGGTACCTGCATTTCACGTGTTGAGGTATGGCAACAATATGACAAGGAGGGAGATATTATGCATTCATGAACAGCATTTGCATGTTGGAGATCCAGTGTCGTTTTCGACACCTTTGCATCCGATGCACTGCAGCTTATCCCAGCAAAGATTGTCCACAGGAAAGCAGCAGGACCTCAGGCAACTCACCAGTGACCACTCCCAAGCAAGTTGGGCTTGTCGCCTCTAAGTAAAGCAGCATCTCCCGTTTGCTTGGATGCCATGTCCAAATGGCAGGAGTGGTATCCTTTATAAGATTATGCAAAATGTTTGCAAAGGGGGTTTGCCGAGGGGTATCGCTTCCAGTGGGAGGGGGGTCATTCGTCACAAGCTGGTTGGCTTGCGTTTGCTGCATACTTTTTTGTAACTGTCTGCCAAACTAAAACAGGATCTAGTGATTTGAGAGGCCTTTCTACTGGACTTCAATGGCATATGTTTCTGGCCTTTATTAAGACCATTGGGAATGAAAGTTTTACAACTATAATTAAAGCACATATCACTTTTATCCAACTGTGTCTCTATTGCTATATCTATTTATGCCTTTAGTGCATTTAATACTCTAAAATCTTGTTAATTTTTAAACAGAGCTAATATTTTTTCCAAAAAACACTCAGGAATGGCTGTTTTTTATGATTGAATTAGGACAAGAACATCTACTTACTACTTATGCAACACAATTTTTATTTAAAAATAATAATAATTTTTCAACACAGTACAGGTATATCATAAAAATAGCACTTTTTATGTTATGCTATAGTGCTGGCAATGGACGGCTGTACCATCAATGACCCATGGCTTTAAACCATCATTAGAAAACTATTGACGGTTTAGCTATCGATGGCTCAGTTTCAGGCAGACCGCAGCCACTGATGTTTCCTTAACATTGGGGCTGCCATAGATGGTGCGGCATCAGTGCCCACCAGTGAGCTGAAAAATCGAAATGCTGCATGAAATTAGATAGTATAAAAAACATATAAATAAATGTAAAATAAAATTATAAATTAAAAAAAAACAAGAAAATTGATTTTCATTATTCGTCAATTAATGGGACATGCTTGGGGAGCCAAGACACTCCTGTGTTTATATGTCCCCAGTGGCTGATTCTCTTTGCAACTGCCAGGTACAGAATGGGGTTAGTGTGCTTATATGTTCACATCCCCTGTGGCTGCTTTCCTCAACAGTCGTCGGGAGTACACTGAGGGCATCGTGATGCTATGATTACATACACCCAGCGGCTGCTCTTCTTTGCAGTTGCCAAGAATACACTGAGGGCAGTGTGCTGCTTTGGTTACATACACCATGTGGAATATCTTTTCTGCAGCAGGGAATACACTGGGGGCAGCCCGCTGTGTGTTTAGATTTCACAGTGATCGGGTAGGCACACACAGGGGGATGATCTAAAGATGCAGAGGGGCTGGAAGGTCCCTTTAAGTTTGCTGGAAAATTTTCTTCTGGTATCTGCTCAGTATGTATTTCTGACTGGTCGCATCAGATGGGACGACGTCAGGGAAAGCCCAACCTGGTGTGGTTGCATCTGATGCGACAACACCAGGTATGTGGTTAAAATGTAATGACAATGATTTAGTCTCACTTAACTTTTTATGTTCTGTAGATTCTCCATCATACATATTTTTGAAGGTCTCAAAGTCCTCCTTATATAATATTTATCGCATGTGCATTTAATGGCATAAATCCCAAATTTTGTGTTACAGGTGATAAAATCCCTGATCATAATATAATTTTTATTGATTCTGATGTTATCAAATTTTTTGGATCCATCCACTTTGATGTTATAACATTCCTAACTCCTGACAATCCCCACATCTATAAAAAAGTTAAAAACCCATAGAGATTATTGTAGTGGGGTAAGGAATAGCTGGCAATGCACTTGACACCAGATTAGATTTCAATTTCGGTGCTTTTAATATATGCATACTGGATTATTGGGAATTATTTGGCCTATTATTGGATATTTTTTTAAAGAACCCAATGTTTTTTCATAACCTTCCCAATGATTTCATGTTAGTCATTGAATTATGTTATGAAAGCCAACTGGAAATTACTATAATTGATTTTCTCCTTCCATATAAATAGATCCTTTCCATCAGTTTAGGGGCCTATTCATCATCGGGGGTTGTATGGCCCCAATGGTTAAGTATTCACCTTGCTGCGGGGGATACTTATCACTGGAGAAATTCATCATTGCTCCGGGTCGGAGACAGCTGCTTTGAAATGCAGCTGTCCCTGCGATTACTATCACTGCTACAGAAGTAGCAGCATTTAATTACCTGTCCCCGTTGCCGGCTTCTGTGCATGTGTGACCTGAGAACACGCATACACAAGGCAGTGAAGAGGATCCCTCTTTGCATCCCTGGAACTATTTCCCATAGGAAGGAGCAGGGTTACGAGTACAAATGCCATCTGAAGATGGCAGTTGTTCTCGCAGGCAAAATCTGAAACAGGGGCCGAACTATGGGAGACAATGGAGGTGCCTGCCGCCGAGCTCCAGCTCTGAAGGGGCACCTCCTCCATTGTCCACAACATATTCACTCCACAGTGTTCCGTCACACTCGCCCAATACATGGCACCCCTTCCCGGCACCTGAGAAGCCACCATACACTAGTGGAGAGCTCCTTGTCAGACCATCAGCTGCTGTCTTCATCTATCTATAGCCTGTCTGCATGCGAATTGCTAGATTACAGTGTCAGCGGCTGTGACGGGTCGGGTGGGTACCAAATTGTAACTTGCCTCTGGGTATCTGGGATGAACTTACGCCACTGATCTGTAAACTTTGTATTCGGCATTTGCTGAATATGAGGTGGTCCTATCAGACCCCTGATGATGAATGGCCCAGTACCTTAATATGCTGAAACTAATTCCACTTGGTTAATGGGCCATTTTAATGTTGATGAAAGGGCCCCTTAGTAACCTGTTCTATGGCCTTATCAACTTGTGTGTCATTATAACCACAGTCTTTGAATTTTTCTCCCATTTCTTTTGCTAGTATGGAGAATATACTCCTCTGTATAATAATTTTAAGCCATATAATTTGTCCAGGGGGAATGTAAATGAGCCAGTTGGTGTGGTGGCAACTGTTAATTCTGATATACAACCTTGAATCAGTTGGTTTAACATAACTTAGGGGTAAATTTACAAAAGTGAGAGTTTTTAGAAGTGAGTTTTAAAAGTGATGTTGCCCATAGCAACCAATCAGATTCTAGCTATTATCTTCTAGAAGGTGCTAGTTACATGTAGAATCTGATTGGTTGCTATGGGCAACATCACTTTTAAAACTCACTTCTAAAAATTCTCACTTTAGTAAATTTACCCCTTAGTGTTTATTTTCTCATCATTTATGTAGTGGTTATATCCAAAAAATGGATCATCTCCTCATTCACTTCAAAGGTTAGTTTAAAGTTCCTATCATTGTTTTCAAAATTATACAGAACTCCTCCAATGTAGTCCTATCTACCTTCCAGATGCAAGTGATAGGACACTAGGTTTGCTAGAAAAGGGTTTATTAGCCAGATATTGTCCACCTCATGTTTACCTATGAATATGTTGGCATAACATGTAGTACATGTCATGAGCCTGGTTAGCTTGTCACCTTTTTGCCTTGAGACTTACCCCTGTCGGCTGTCCTGTGGATCTGTGTGTGTAATTTGCCTGGAGGATCTTCTCTGATCATGCGGGCTGCAACACTTCTCTGTAGGCATTCCATTAAACACTGATTGTTCACCTGGGCTCTCCTTTGTCTGTGAGCATTGCTAGTCTTGATTGGAATCGCAGGTGTGGTTCTGATTCTCAGTTTTGTAGAGATGAATACTCCCTCTGCATGTTGTGCCTTCCACCACTCAGAATGCTACTGCCAGACCACCTGTCTTTAGCCACCAATTGCTACCAGACCCAGGGTATGTATATCCTCCCCGATGGCATTCTGGGCCTGAACATCTCGTTACTCCTCGTGGTGTATGGTTCATGCTGCTACTATGTACTAGTGTATCCCAGGCTCCTGCTACTGCAATTCCTGGCAATCCAGAAAACCTGCTACTGCAATACCTGGCAATCCTGAAAACCTGCTACAGCAATACCTGGCAATCCAGAAATCCTACCAGTTCCCAGGCCAGTGCATTATGTCCATTGTTGTTGCATGACTTATGATCCTAAGTTCCATGTGTGTTAGCAGTGCTTCCTAGCACAGCCCATGATACTCCAGCCCGGAGTGATATTCCAAGTCCATTCCATGATACTCCAGTCCGGAGTGATATTCCAAGTCCATTCCATTATACTCCAGTCCGGAGTGATATTCCAAGTCCATTCCACGATACTCCAGTCCGGAGTGATATTCCAAGTCAGTTCACACTACGCCAGTCTGAAGTCAATTTCCAAGCTCATCAGTTCAATCCACGTTATTCCAGTCCAGAGTCAAGTTCCAAGTTCTTCAGTTCAATCCATGTTATTCCAGTCCAGAGTCAAGTTCCAAGTTCACCAGTTCAACTCAGCAAGTGTTCCTGGCGGTCCCAGTCCGGTTCCTCCAAGTCTTCTACTAGTTCCACTCCAATGTTACAAGTTTCATATTCTTGTTATTTATCACCAAAGGCAGTTCTCACTGCTATACAATTCTTTTTAAAATAGAGCTATTTACCTCAACCATGGTTCCAGTCAAGCCGGTCTCCGCTGAATCCACTTCAACACCTGAGTCAGGTAATTCTCAAGCACCATTCGTGACAATACACCTAAAGCCCATCGCTGTACCTGTCTGCTGTACAAAGAACTCCTCCTTAAAAAGGAAGTAGTTGTCAGTGAAAATAAATTTTATACTTTCCAATCAAAATTTCTGAAGGTCCCAATCTAAATCAGACTGATCTAATATTGACTTCATACCTTGTGTATGATTTATAATAGTAAAAAGAGAACTTACTGTACATCCGCTGTGACCAGTAGAAACCCTTAATGTCATTTTCTATGTATTTCAAAATCCTTGAAGGATTTTTTCAATTTATTCTTAATAACTAGAGGTTGCAAGTGATGGTCTATAGATTTGGACATACTAGCTGTTATTAACGAAAGTAGTTATGAGACCGCCGCTCTCAATCCCCACGCTGGAATCCAGACAAGGGACTGAAAATAAGCATCTGTATTTCGACGCCTACCTTAATCCCGATGCCAGAATCCAGGAGGACGAAAGAGGGTCATGCACAAGAAAACATCAACATGTGACTCTGATCCAATCTTTTTGGTAGATACATCAGCAAGAGTCTCCTCACTGAGAGCATGGGACATAACAGTCTCTTGACCCATAAACTCAGAATTGCTATCACTCATGATTTTTGATATCTTACTCACTTGTGACTGTTAAATCTTGCGTATTCTCTTTTCCCATCTTAAATTTCTATTCACATCGATCAGACTTGAACTTTGGCTTCTGGATGACTTGAGGCTTACTGAATGCAATACAATGTAATTGTGAATTCCTCATCATACCTCTTAGTTGGCTTGCCAATATTTGATCTTACAGAAGACATTTTTGCAGTTGAATTTCCATGCTGTTACCCTCTGGTTCAGGTCATAGCTGTGACACATAGTGGTTCTGCATATCAAAGTCCAGCTTTTCTGTAACGCACTGTTTATATGAATATAACATCTCTTGACAAGACAAGATTTCTGGTATTTGGATTTCATAATCTGTAGCCTCTACTTTAATGGCAATTTCCAAGCATGATGCACCTTACTGATTGTTAATCCAGCTTGCATCTTACTACTTTTGGCTGTACTTCCAAAAGTTCTCAGATGCTTTACACTTTGCTTTCACTTTGACCATGATTCAATAAGTATTATATCCTTTAGGGCAACTGTAGGAGAATGGTTTTTGAGATAAACTGCTGTGGAGATGTCTTTCTCCCAAAACTGCTTGTCTAGGTCTATGTCCTTTAGCCTGATTCTTGCTTTTTCCACTGGTGTGCCATTTGCTCATTAACATCCTGTACATTGTTTTGCTCAGGAGTACGGATGTGCAATGACCCTGTGTGTTTTGGTTTTGTTTTTTGATCTGTATCTCCTCTTGTTTGGAATCTGGATTGGGTTTGCCAAAACCGCCCTTATATGCTTTGTTATTTGTTTTTTGCTTTGTATCTGTGTTTTTTCTAAAAAAAATCATAAAAACAGCTAACATCACATAATTTGGGCCTGTGTTTGATCCTACAGTATTATTAACCTAAATAACATTCATTTCCACTAGTTTCCAAACAATTTTGACCACCTCACAGCTTAAAATATTGTTTTCATCCAGTTAAGGCCCAAAATTTGCACCAAGCTAGCTTGCTGACTAAGCTAAGTGGCAACAGTGGGCGGAAAAAGTACGTGGCAGTTCAACTTCCAACATGGCACATCAGGAAACAACTGTTTTTATTATTCAAGAGGTCTGAGGGAATTGGAATATGTATGTAGTTGGAGGCAGGGACAGGAAGGGTTGATTGGTAGTAAATTTAATTTAATTTTTTTATTCCAAAGTAAATTTATGAGGGAGAAAGAGAGGGGAGGAGGGGAGGCATTTACAAATAATATTTGTATCATTCACATCAGTCCTTGCCCCATAAGAATCCTTGAGCCCCATGCCTGCTGCTGCTGGGAGTGGATTTTCATCGCAGAGGGGGACCAGGAAGACTTTTAGTAGTGCTTTCCAAACCGATTGACTGTTAAATAAGCCTTTGCAAAGATTCCACTTGAAAAGCATTTTCCAACCTGTACAGGGACATTAAAAAAAACATAGTTAGTTAATGGCCTCCAAACTGCCGTTGTACCCACTGTCCACTTAACAGATGGACAAGCGGAACAGAGCAAATGCAAGCTTTCAGATTTAAGGTCTTATGTTGTGTCTTTCTTGAGAATCCTGTGCCTGCTTCTACTGCTAGGAGTGGGTTTTCATCCTAGAAGGGGACCAGGAAGAGTGCTTTCCAAAATAATTGACTGTTAAATAATCCTTTGCAAAGATTCCTTTTGAAACTTTTTCTCAACCTGTATAGGGACATTAAAAAAACATAGTAATTTAGTGGCTTTCAAACTGCTGTTGTACCCATTGCCCACTTAACCAGCACAGATGGACAAGCGGAACAGAGCAAATGCAATATTTCAAATTTAAGGTTTAAGTCTTAGATTGTATCTTTCTTGAGAATCCTTGAGCACCATGCCTGCTGCTCAGAGTGGATTTTCACCCAAGATGGGATGAAGACATTGTTTCTTCTACCCAATGGGTGCAGACCTGAAGAGATGTTAAGAGCTGTTGATAAGCAAAGTGTCAGCTCAAGTGGCAAGTGATGCAGCGATGGTGTCTACTTCAGTTTCTCCAGAAAGTGCATCTTCTGAGAAAAAACTAAACTTTCAAAACACTGGTGATGCAGTTGAGTCAACACAACCAAGTTTTGACATCTGGTCGGATCAGAATTGCCTACAATTAATGACACCTCTAACGTGACTCCATCTTATACAGTGACCATTCAAAGAATGGTTGAGGACTATTTAAAAATGTAAAAAAATGTATAATAGCATCCAAATAGGCATGTCAGACAGTCTGTTTAGCTACTGCCAGGAAAAAAAGGTAATTTGGAGGTCTGGCTTTGCTCTACTTGAGCTGCCCACCCTCCAGTGTACACTTAGAAAGAGTTTTCAGTATAGCCAGGAACCTTGTCAGTGATCAGCCTATGAGACTACTTCCCCAAAATGTGGAAAAGATGATGTCCTTCAAAATGAACTACAAATTCTATGAAAAGGACCTTTACTGTCAATTACATGCAAAAATTACAGAGGTATCTGTAATGGTGCATTCCAGCAGGGACAAATTAATACTGTGTGAAGAAGATGATGTACAGATCATCCTAGATTATACCAGCACCCAAGCCTATATAGTCATCCCTATATAGTCATATAGTTGTGTATAAATTACAGCTGCGCTCCCTGTTAGATTGGGGATTCATTTTAGTCCATATCACCACACCCCCTACACATCTTCTGACCTGGGCTAGAGGAGGAGTAGCTGCACTAAGGAATATGGTTGGATGGAGTTGCCCCTTTGCCTCACTGAAATTCAGGTAGAGGGGCCATGGTTACGGAGTAGGGACACTATAATCAGCGAATGCAGTTTTAGCTGCTTTATTCAATTTTTTTAAACCATATCCTCTATTTTCACCTTTTGAAAATATGTTTATGTGAATCTTAGCTGAGTCGTTTGTGATTTCATTATGTTTAATATATTATGCACGTTATTTAGCACTTTGTTGTGGTCTTGTAGTGGGTGTGTAGACTAATAATTTATTCATGACTGAGGAAAGAAGTGAAAAGTAAAATTTTTTTTGTTGCTAAATTTGTTATTAATTTGTAAAATGGTGAAGTTTCAACTTACAGTTTCAAAAGATCTTTTTATGAATAGGAAAACTATAACACACTGCGCTACCACTTACAGTGTCACAATAATTTATACGAATACACTGTGTTTCCACTTAGTGTCACAATATTTTTACGAATACACTGCGTTTTCCACTATCAGTGTCACAGTTTTTTTTACGAATATACTGAGTTTTCCTCTTACAGTGTGATAATATTTTTACGAATACACTACGTTTCCACTTAGTGTCACAATATTTTTTACGAATACACTGCGTTTTCCACTTACAGTGTCACAATATTTTTTACGAATTCATTGCATTTTCTACTTGCAGTGTGACAATATTTTTTACGAATACACTGTTTCCATTTAGTGCCACAATATTATTTATGAATACACTGCATTTTCCACTAAACAGTGTCACAATATTTTTTACAAATACACTGCGTTTTCCACTTACAGTGTGACAATATTTTTTACGAATACACTGTGTTTTCCACTTACAGTGTGACAATATTTTTTTGAATACACTGCATTTTCCACTTACAGTGTGACAATATTTTTTACAAATACACTGTATTTTCCACTTTCAGTGTGACAATATTTTTTGCGAACACACTGCATTTTCCCCTTAGTGTGACAATATTTTTTACAAATACACTGCGTTTTCCACTTACAGTGTGACAATATTTTTTATGAATACACTGTGTTTCCACTTACAGTGTGACAATATTTTTTACGAATACACTGCGTTTTCCACCTACAGTGTGACAATATTTGTTATACACTGTGCTACCACTTACAGTGTTACAAACAATATGTGTATGAATATTACACTGTGGTCTGACAGGCAGCATCTCAGTAAAAAAAATATAGTACTCTGGGGTACAGCACAAAAAAATATATAATATATAATTTTTGTATTAATTATATTATTGATTAGCTTTTATTTTTTATACACTGGGCACCCTTGGATGGACAGAGCACCCCTGGTTGGACACAGCAGCCCCTTCCCCTGTATGGACACAGAAACCCCTGGATGGACACAGCAGCCCCTGACCTAGATGGACACAACAAGCACTGGATGGACATAGCAGCTTGGATGGACACAGCAGTCCCTGGATAGACACAGAAGCCCCTGCCCTTGATGGACACAGCAACCCCTGGATTGACACAGCAGACCCACAGCAGCCCTTGGATGGACACAGCAGCCCTGGCCTGGATGGACACAGCAGCCCCTCTTGGATAAAGCACAGCCCTGACAGCCCGGAACTCAGCAAGCAAATGGCGCTGATCACCTTGGGTGAGGGACATTTATAGAATCTAAAACCTGTGAGTATCCGACACAGCGGGATGGTGACGTTCTGCCTCGCTTTGAGATCTTTGTCAGCTGGGAAAACCCGAGCTAGACTCTGATCTCACCTCGGATCTGCAAGTTCGGGTGGGTTTGTTTCTTAGGGAACTGGACCCATTTATCTCTACTCAGGAGTATAGGCAATCTATTCCATATGTTCATAAGAAAAAATTCACCTCTCTGTTTTGATATTTTCCAACATTACCAGATCTCAGGGTCTTGAGTCTGTGACCAGTTTGAATTTCTATAAGTTTTTTGTAGTCTGAAATCTTATTTGCTACTACATATTTCTCTCTGATAAAATATATTTGTCATTCTTTTGAAGCCATCCATAAATGTCATAAAGTATTTGTGTCTACTTACTGATTTTACTTCCATTGGACGACACATCTGTACCCACTCAAGTGGTGTTGTAGCTCTGCATCCTGAGTTAGGAAATGGCCGAAATGTTTTGTTTTTCCACTATACGGCTCTCACATATGGGTTTCTCTGTCTTAGTCACTGACATCCCTGTGACCATCCCATTCAGTAGTTTTTGAAAACTGTCATATAAATGGTGAACATGTCTTCTGTGCCAGAGTTCTAGTGACTGGGACTCAGGTGTCATCATTGCATAACAGTACTGTGTATCAAGGATGTACAATTGCTGACACTGGGTGCCTGTAGCTGTTACTAAGTATTTTCTGTTTTGCACAATGCATTTTCGTTTAGCAACATAAACTCTGTCTCCTCTCTGCTCTAGGACACTGAAGGCTATAAGATTTCTTCCCATTTATGGTACATAAAGCACATCTTGGATTTCTGTGACTTTAAGGGGTATATTTTGATTTTAGTGTGATTTCACATTCGATTTTCATTCGATTTTGCAGTTGGAGATTTACTAAAGGCAAAATTGAATGTCAAATGGAACATAAAACCGAATATCACTCAAATACCACTCAAAATCGAACATCAGAAAAACATCAGTACTTTTACATAGACCAACACACAAATCTCTTATTTACTATTATTCGATTTGAAATCGAACACAAAATCGAACTTCAAATAAAACTTAAAATCCCCAAATGAATAGACCTGCTTTATGCTTTCGATTTTAGCATGAGCAGTTCATTTGACACAGACACATGCATACATTAGTGAGATGCATGCATGTATCTTACTGTAAAATGCTTGTTAAATGTTAATTTTATTTAAAAAAAATGATGTGGGGTCCCCCTCTAAATACACAACAAGCCCCACACTTTTCATAGCCAGTCCTGGTTGTGTAAGTACAGGGAAAAAAATTGCATAGGGATCCCCTGTACTCGGCACAACCAGCACCAGGCTCAGTTCCAGTCCTGGAATTACAAGGGAAAAAATGTGTAGGGTTCTCCTGTAATTTCCACAACCAGCACCTGACCCTTTCTAGTAGGGGGGGGTTCATGTTACAACCAGGTAAACCCCATCACTAGGTTCCCCTGCCAAAACATTACTCCTGACCGCTAGTCAGCCCAAGCCAGTAATCCCTGGGGAGTTGGGGAACCCCCAGTAAAGGGGTCCCCCTCTCCAGGTTTCCCCCGGCCTAGACTGATAGCCCTGGTCTATCATCGCCACCCATGGGCGGTGGGTGGCGGGTTGATAGTGTAAGTGTAGTGTAAAAAAATATAAATGGAAACACTGTCTTTACAAGTAGAACTGCAAGTCCCAGCAAGCATCCCCTGCATACTGGTACTTGGAAATCCACAAGTAGCAACATGTGTGGCATTATGGGCCTGCTGGTACCTGTAGTTCACCTGTAAAGAAATGTTTAAATAAACACTATACACACACACACACTGTGACAGTATAGTTTTAATACATACATACACACTCACACATACTCAACTACATTACCTGGACTGGTCCACTTCTCTGTAGGCATCCTAGGTCTTCGTAAAATAAAAAAATGAGAAAACTTGAGCCATGCAATGGTTGTTACCTCCCGAATGAAGAGCTCAGACGCGGCTTTTCAATTTGTAGGGCTGTATCTGAGTGTTCATTGCCTGAGAGAGGTCAGCCCCCACCTCTCTCAGCCAATGAATGGCTCCCACGATCGAAGTCAATGGTGGGACCTGCAGAATCACCTTTAGTAACCCTGTGGCTCTCACCATTGACTTTAATGGCTGGAGCCATTCATTGGCTGAGAAACATGGTGGCTGACCTTTCTCAGTCAATGAACGCTCAGACACATCCCTAAAAAGGCAAAAGCCGCATCTGAGCTCTTTGTTCGAGAGGTAACAACCATCGTGGGTGTTACCTGTTGTGTGGCTAAGGTTTTCTTGTTATTTTACTTTATGAAGACCTAGGATACCTACAGGGAGAAGGGCACCAGTCCAGGTAATGTAAGTGAGTATGTGTGAGTGTGTATGTATGTATTAAAACTATACTGTCACACTGTGTGTATTGTGCTTATTTAAACATTTCTTTACAGGTGATCTACAGGTTCCGCGCAGGCCTATAAAGCCCTGCATGCTGGTACTTGTTGTTCTCCAAGTACCAGCATGCAGGGGAGGCTTGCTGGGACCTGCAGATCTACTCATAAAGACAATGGTTACACTTGACTTTTTCTACACTACACTAACATTATCAACCCACCACCCACCTCCCACAGGTGGTGGGATAGCTCCGGGATATCAGCCTAGGCCTGGGGTGCCCTGGAGAGGGGGACCCCTTTATTGGGGGGTCCCCAACTCCCCAGGGATCCCCAACCTGTGCTGATTAGTGGTAAAAAGTAATGTTTCGGCTATGGAACATGGTGATAGGGTTTCCCTGGCTTTGACTTTACCCCCACCCGCTAGAAAGGGTCCGCATGCTGGTTGTGGAAATTACAAGGGAACCCTTCCTCATTTTTTTCCATGTAATTCCAGAACCAGTACCAGATCTGAGCCTGGTAATGGTCGTGCTAAGTACAGGAGAACCCTATGCAATCTTTCCCTGTATTTACACAACCAGGACTGGCAATGAAAAGTCCAGGGCTGGTTGTGTATTTAGGGGGGACCCCACATAATTAAAAAAAAAATAATTAACACTTAACAAGCATTTTACAATAAGATACATGCATGCATCTCACTGATGTATACATGTATCTGTGTCAAAACTAACTGCTCATACTGAAAATGAAAGCATGAAGCAGTTCTATTTATTTGGGGCTTTGAAGTTTGTTTTGGAGTGGGATTTGGTGTTTGATTTGTACATGAACATGCAAAATCGATCAAATCACTGTTCAAACTTGAACCAAATCAAATTTGATTAAGAAAAGGCTTCTAAAATCTAATTTTAGTAAATGTGGGATTTGAACAGGGATTTGTACATTTGATTTGAATCGATTTGAGGTGAGCTAAATCAAATATCAAATCAAAAGGAAAACAAAACTTTGATAAATATACCCTTAAGTCTAGTCCCAACATTCAGACAGACTTTAATTGATTTAACTTTTGTAGCTGTAAGCACTTTCTTGCTAATTGCTGTAATTGTGATAGGGTCACATTCGGTTAACTTGGTGGACAAATCTTCATTGCAGCTGAAATGTCTTGTTGCATCTGAATCAATGAACCAACAACCTTATTATGCATTTATCTGTAGCACTCAGGGCTGATTCATCTTTGTGATTGCATTTCTTGCTTTGTATTGGATTCACATTCTCTTGCTTCAACTCAAATGCTTTGTGACCTATCTTGTGACACTTGTAGCACTTGACCTTAAATTTTCTAAATGTACCACTTTTTGTATGCAGTGCAGGAACCTAAGCATTTAATTCAAAAGACATAAGTTCTTGGAACTGTAGTAACTTTGCTCTGTGTCTTTGGTTAACTTTTCTGTGTTTGCCTCTAACTAAGAAGTCAAAATCAGAAGTTCTACAGCATTGCCATACAAATTTCTTTATCATATAATTTCACTCCAACAAACAATAGTTGCTGAGAAATAGACACCATTTTGTCAATGTAACCACTCATACTGCTGTTTTCACATTACTTGGCATTGTATAATTTACGTCTTAAATTAATTCTTTCATGAGACCTTCATCTTCGTATGCTGTCTGTAGTGCTGTCCACATTTCATTATCTGACTCCTTCCAATGTATATGTGGAGAGGTGGATGGCAGATGGTGCTTAAATCAAGTGTCTGATCCCAGCACCATCACAGCTGCAGCAAAGGACAAAGGAGATGTATCCCCAGCAGAACACACCAGCGGCCAGCACTTGGGCAGTCTATCTGCCTTCAGCACTGGTCAAGCAATAGAAGTGGCATTTTGAATTTGGAACCTGCTGTGAACCAATTACAGCTCATGGATTGGCAGTTAATAGAAAATGGCTGCAGCAAGCCAATCACAAGTTGATGCATCATGGCTATGCCCGCCCGCAGCATCTGACATCAGATGCCCTGGTTAAAAGAGCCAATTCGGTGGCAATCCAAGTGGGAGGATGTTGTGGCAAGAAGACCACGCTGAAGAAAGAAGATGCCCGGCATAAGCTGAAGGTGGAGAAAAGGAGGCAGCATTGCTTTCCAGCGCTGAACGAAGAAGTTGAGGACTGGAGAGTACTACTTGTAGGGGAAGCAAATGGGCTAATGAAGATCCCCACTATCCCAGCCAACAGAAAGGCCTTCTGTGAGGACCTCCTGAAATGAACCCCTCCCTAGACCACCAGATTATTTGGGCACTAGGTCAAAAGGGTTAGTCAGGTCTCAGACCTGTTGCACAGTTACTTCGGCATTAGGCTCTTGCCTCTGCTATGTGACCTGAATATTAGGCCCTGGTCACTGAAGGTGAATGATTAGGCAGGCCAGTGACCTAAGCCCTATAAAGTGTCTGAGCCCTGGTATAAAGTGGTTCTGGGCATTAGACCGAGGCCAGTTAACTGCTGGTAAAATTAGGCAGGCCCAAAGTTCCGAGTCACCTGTATGTGACCTTGGGCTGATTGAAAAGTAATGAGACTGATTTTTTTTATCAGAATCAGATAACTGCATAGGATCTGAACATTTTCTCTTTTTCAAAGCAACATCCTTGCTTTTCAATACATTTCTTGCAGCGTTTCAACAACTATTCAAAGACGTGTAGTAGACTATTTTTGTAATATCACTTTTAGTGTTGCAGCTGTGGCATTTTTCACCTCATCATATTTTGGGATCTTCTTTCCATGCAGTTTTTTTTTTCAGGCTTGGGAATGCCCAGGAATCACAGGGCGCTAAGTCCAGGCTATATGGAGGGTGTTCCAGTGCTGACCCATTAATTTTAGTCAGTGCTGCCAATGCAACAGCAGCAACATGTGGTCGGGTATTGTCTTGGAGCAAAAACCACTGTTTCTTCAGCAAATGTGGTCTTTTCTTCCTCATGGCTCCACGCAAATGGGTTTTCAGGATGTTTGCATAGTAGTCCACATGGAACCCAGTGCTGTAGGATCATGCCGTGCGCATCAAATAACAGCAAAAACATGGCATAACATGCTGAAAAAATCACAGAATTTTTTGGGAGGATGCAAATTTGCGTGTTTCTATACACTGGACTGTTGTTTGGATTCCAAATCCACGATTCATCACACATCACAATCGATGTCAGGAAATCAAGTATTCTCTCCGACATTCGAATGGTGTTTTTGCACAATTCAACATATGGTCGCATCTGCTCTTCTGTGAGATCTCTGGGTACCCACCTGGCACAAATGTGATGCATTTTCAGTTCCTTTGTCACAATATACTGAACCTATTCGAAAGAGATGCTGAAACTGAAAGTTTGCGTAAAGTTTACCTTCTGTCATTTTGCAACATCTCCACAGCTTTGGCAATGTTGACATCTGTAACCGCTAATTGTTTCGCCACCGTATGCTTGCAGTAAAATTTCATGAGTTTCATTTCTGCTTTTTCCTAATTTAACACAAAATCTGCCATGACAAAACGTATGAATATATTCCATTCTCTGTGACCAAACAAAGAAGACTATGGCAGTCCAACCGCAGGTTCAGATACAGTGATGTATGAGCTTCACAATAACCAGCATGGCGTTGCCACATCTACCTATGTGAGCCCCTTGTAAGTGATCTGGGCAGTAGGCTCAGATCACTGAAAGTGTATTAGTTAAATAGGCTGGTGCTCGGCCTAATCTGGGCAGTAGGCCCAGTTAAGGAAAGAGCATGGGGTTTCATATTTGAGTCTGGGAAGCTGTGCAGCTCCTAACCCATGGTTGTAACTCTTTCCCCTCAAGTGTTGGGCTGCCTGGCCCCCACTGCTTAGATCTGTCTTTCCAGCAAAAGTATATTCCTATTCTAGAGAGAAAATACAGGAGCTGGTCAGTTGTAGGTAGGGACAATAAGAATAGGAAGAGGTATTCACTAAGTATTGCTGTTCTGTCATGCTGGGATTTGTGGGCTTTGTCTATGTGTCTTCGTGAAGTTTGTTTCATTAGGCCTGTGAGCTTAGGGTACTGTTTTTATAGTTACTTTTGTGTGGCACATGTTTAGGGTAGTAGAGAGCTCCTGCACGGTTGACTTTTCTTACTGGGCACTGTAAGATCTACTGAGTCAAAGTTACAAGAGCAGCTAGTGGTGAGAACCTTCCGTGGTTGTGTGTCCCTCTTTTCTGTCTATCTTTCTTCTGGGTGGACAGTGGGCTTTGCACTCCGTTGCCATTTGGTGATTGAGTACCCATAGGTGAAACTGGGGATCTAAGGCCAAAAATGGCAGTGATAATCTTTGCTTGAACCCAATTTCCTATTTTTTCAGCTTTTCTCGGTTTGGTAGGGTATATTGGTCAGCTTGAGGAAGGACCTCTCTCATATCCTCATCTCCTCCTTGGTTTCTGAGTCCAGTCTCCATACCAGGACCAAACAGTTACCCAACAGCCTGAAGGTGAGAGGGTGTGGCTCAAGGTTAGTGACAGGACTACACCTGCAAAGCAGCAGGTAACATCACACACTGCACTCACCTCTTCCATACAGTAGTGTACACATTTTACTCTACACTTAAGCTTTTGGTACCCATGGCTCTCTCTATATTGTCTAGGCTTATATATGCATCTGCATCTACTGTTATCCTCCACAACTTTTTGTGCTTCAAATCATTTCCATAGCAAACTTCTAGGTTGTATACTGTAGTTTTCTGCTCCATTTAGCTTAATAAACCCCATTATATGTCTAGCTCCTATGTATGCTCCTCATAGACATATTTACAGAGTGCAGGTTATGTGCACTTATCAGCTTATTTGCCAACACAGTGTGCGGTCTTCAGTATATATTTTGTTCAGCTTCTTTGTACTGACTAGCTAATGTGCTGATAGACTGCACTGGAAACACTCTGTGTTGTCCTCACTCTGTGTCCTGTAGCAGTCTGTGTCTAGCATGCGACTATGATGGTGTATGTGGGATGCTCTGAGCATTCTAGTAGCTTGGGGACTGTATATTTAATACTTGTGTGCCTGGGCCCATAACTTGTTGAAATTATGTGTGTACATGTTTGTACAGTAGGTGTAGCAGAGTTCCAGTACAGGACTGTATCTTCCTTTGGGCTTGTTGGGCAGTTTCCCAAGGGCCCGAAGCTTCAAGGAGCCCGCCAACCCACCCTCTGCAGCTGCGGCCAATTGGTAATTGTTTTTTTATTTTAATAAGCAGTGTATTCTGATATCAAACCACCTCCCCCCGGTGACGAGTGACCCTACCCCCGCCCGCCAGGCCCGACTACATGGGGGGACTACAGACAATAATAAATGGAGCTACTGCAGTGATGCAGGGTGCACTATAGGCATGTTTGGGCCCCGTTACTGCATGGTGCATCACAGGCAGACGGGACCCGAACATGCCTGTAGCGCACACTACATTAGTGGTTGAATGTCCGGCGGCAGTGCGTAACACAGAATGAGGATGCGGTGTGACCACTCTCCTCCACTCATGTCTCTTCCCCTCTGCTCCATCCCCTCCCTTGTTGCTGGGGCCTGACATAACACTCTTGTGACTGGCCCCAGCGTAAAATCAGAGTTCCACTGCCTATCTGCAGCCAGGCATTCAGCGTCCTCTGCAGAAAATCTAGGTGAAAGGTAAGAGAGTCAGTCAGAGTGTCTCTCTCTCTCTCTCTCTCTCTCCCCCCCATATATACCGGGCAGAGGATTGTTTATAGATAGGGGCATTGCTTTGCCCAGGGGCCTGCACTGCTGTTAAGACAGCCCTGTTTTCACCAACTTTTGTAGAAATTAAGTAATGGGGCCATTCATTATTAAAGTAATGAAGGAAATATCAGAAATATGTCCATATCTTTCAGTCACCGATGTCAGAGAAGCACAAGAGGGTAGAGGGCCCTGCTCGCAAGAGCTTACATTCTAAAAGGGTAGGGCAGACAAACAGGTGTGACACATATGGGGTAGACAGGGAGGATATACTCACGGCCAGGTCACTACTACATGGACATTACTATGGGGGCATTACTATATGGGCATTAATACAGAGCATTACTATATGGACACTACTACAGGGGCATTAAAATGGGGGCATTACTATATGGGCACTTCTACAGGGGCATTACTAAATAGGCACTACTACAGGGGCATTACCTCAGGGAGCATTACTACAGGTGCACTGCTGAAGGGGGCTTTACTATAGGGGCACTGCTGCAGGGGGCATTACCATGGGGGAAATACCAGGAGGGGCACCAAATTACTGTCTTGACCTGGCTATCAAAAATCCTAGTTTCGGCCCTGCCGATGTGATATGCCATTCCCATACAACAGTAAGGGGCCCTACAGTAAATTCATCAAACTTTAAAAATACAAACTTTTCTAAACTTGACTGTGGGAACTGAAACCATCTTCAGTTGACAAAAGTTCCCTGACCCCTTTTTAAGTAAAGGAGTTCTAGGTTGCAAAAAGTGATCATTTTATATTCCTCTGTCCCCATTTAGATCCTTCTCAGCCCACTGGGTGTCTCTGTACTCATGCACGCGCACTGGTCAGACACAGCAGTGTAAAGTTTCAGTGTTCGAGATCATGGGGACAGCTGATTATTGGATCAACTGTTTTATCTGCACTGGAGAAATGTTGAATTGCTTTGGTGTTTTAGTATCCACTGCTGCAACTCACAATCTGTTAGATACTAAATTCGTACTGCCGGTCTGCTGTGAATAATGTCCTCATACTGGGGGAGATGTATTAAGACCAGAAGCGGTATCAGCGCACGTTATGTGCACTGATACCACTTCTCTCCGATGTATGATTGGGGGTCTGGGCGGTACTTCCTTTTATTATTAATTTATATAAAAATAAATTATATTTGATATATCTACAAAGGGTATTCATAGTCTATATATCCTACTAGTAACAGGATGTTTGTGTATTTTAAGTATACTGTATGTACAGAGTTCTACATCTACATATAAGTATGCACTCCATTCAGCAACATTACTACTTTTTTCTGTTTTTTTACAAAAAAAAGTTAAAGTTGGTTCACAAAACTACAGTAAGATCCACCAAGGTTACTTATACAAAATGTAAATGGTTAGAAAAATGTTTGCATTTCAATGGTTGTGGTCTCTTGTCTCTTGGACAGAGCACCTATTGTTACTTGTATTTTGCATGAAATACAGTTACAATGAGCAACTGCAGTTTAATGAGAGTATTTAGGGCACCAGATCTCTAACCTAATTACTAGTACATAGATTTGCAGCTGCTCAAAAATTCCAATCTACATTTTTTGTAGTAATACAGCTGAATTTGTCTTTTTTGCTTATCCCATGCTCCAGTCAAGGGAGGGCATTAAATTCCATAAAACTTTTATATGCCAAGTATAAAATACATAGTGCCTGCTTCTGAGTTGGATGCAGTTGTAGCCGTCCTTGCAGAGTTGTAACTAGACCATTTTTTAAATAGGGACATAAGATAGTGCACCTGAAAAAGGGTCATAGCCTAATGGCTAAGGGCCAGGGAAGAGATAGGGGAGGCCAGGAGATGCTGAGGGTGAAAGAAGAGCAAGCTACAAGTGAGAATGATATTAAATAGGAAAAATGGCTTACCCCACTAAGACTCTCCTAGGATTTGTCATTTACAACAATGTATATAATAACATTGTATGAGCATTACAACTGGGTAAATTTCAAAACAAACCATATTTAGCACACACAATAAAGTTGGTGGTTAAGAACTTCTTAACAAATGACAGGTCCATGCAGGAAATGCTAATTATGGCCTTTTAAATTCTGGGCATTTTTAGCATTCAGCAATGGCATGTAGAAGATTATAGCAGCAGCAAGAAAATAATCATTTCCATGACACCAAATTAAGAAAGAGATAGTAACCAGGTGGAATTCCAACCTTTTATGCTTCAGCGACTGGAGGAACAGCAACGAGCCATCTAAACATACACATCATGTCATGAGATAAGGAGCAGGGGGGGATATGTTACTTTACTGCAGAACACTGGAGAATACTATTGGTTTTATGCAAGCTACATACTCGATTTAATACTATAACTAATAAAGTCAATTCAGACACAGCCAGTCTGAGTCAGATCATACTCTTAATTAAACTACTGGAAAATTGCTAGAGAAGATTAAGGAGGACATGAAATAAAGCATTTCCACTAAGTATGTTAAGTTATTAGTTCTTTATTAATAAAATAATTTATGAAGTCAAATAGTTTATTAAACAGCCCACCTTTCTGTCATTGGTAAAAATAACAATATTGTGAGCTGTGAAGTGGTCAAAATTAACTGGAATTTAATGATATTGTTCTTAGTACTGTAGGAACAAAAACAGGTCCAAATAACATGATTTTACCTGTTTTTATCAAGTTTTTAAAGAAATCCAGATCCAAAACACTTGAGGGTGGTTTTGACAAAACCAAAACCAAAATTGACGCTGATGGGGATCTGTGCACATCTCTAATTATACAAGCAAAGAATATGATGGTAGAGGGGAAGGAATACAAAATCAGGAATGTGTATGTGATACAATAATTATATTGACTAGTATTAGGTTAAAGATAAGAAGAAAATAAAAACAAGATATATGCAAACCATAAAAGGAAAGCAAAGAAAAGGTAAGCACAGAGGACAAAAAATCTTAATGAGTGGATATGGTGGGGCTAAGAGAAGGTGTAGAAGTCACTGGTAGTATATAACTGTTCCGTACAAAATTAGACTAAATTATTGTGAGGTTCTGAATTTGTTGTGGACCTGGGGTGGTGATAGGAGCAGACACAGAAGCAGACTTAAATGGAAAAGTAGGGTTTTTAATAGGTGACTTAAAAGACATGGGAATGGCAAATGAAAAGTCCAGGTATAGCACTAAAGTGCACTTGATAACTGTAGCGGGGGTTAATGGGAAAATGTCCAGATAGTGACAGGCAGGAACAGTCCAGCAACAAGTATGGTCAGCTGAAACAGAATGCAGGTATGATGATCTGTAACTGAATACAGGTATGATGAGCTGTGACTGAATGCAGGTATGGTGAGCTGTAACTGATGCAGGCAGAGGTAGTGAAGTCTAGCTGGGAGTGAAATGAGGCAAGGTGCAGGGAAACAGCAGGTTCAGGTACTCGGGCATGTGAGAAGGTATATGGATGGTGCAGGGTAAGTCCAGCAGGTTGGAGCTGGCAAGGTTCAGGCTAGGAGCATATACAAGCAGGCAGGTAAGGCCCAGGTACTCTCTCTCAGCCGCAGCTGAGAAACACGTTGCACTGGCAAAGGAAAGAAGGCTCTGGACCTTCCTAAATACTCAGTGCCGCATTGTGACTGGCTGGAATGAGCACATGACCTACCGGGATTGGACAGCTGGAATCACATGGCCGCAGGCAAGATGGAGGTGCCCATGCCAACGGAACAGAAACACTGCCAGACCTCTCCAGGCCCTGTGACAATGTGCCCGCACAGAACCACGCGCAGCCAATGCCCCTCGAGAAAAACACCAGCACCGCTGCCAGAGACCCCCCGCCACAACAACCTCACAGGTAATACCTGGCGACTACCATGCTGAGAAACCCTGGCCATGACAATTATATTGTGTTTAGTTGGGGTTTGGCCTGAAAGTGGACAGTCTCAGGAGATCATCTTTTTCTGACAGGGTTGGGTCTATAATGTATTAAGGAAGTTGTGATTTTCATGAAATATCTGGACCAGATCCTATTCACAGTGGAAATGTAAAAGGGTGGATCTGCAAATTTTCAGGAGAGTAACAATTAGATGCATTAAGAATATGCTTAATTTTTTGCAAATTTCTAGGTTTGTTCAGAATAGGTTTGGGTAGAGGTGAGAAGAGGGCAGAGTCAGGCATTTAGACATTAGTAATAGACTTGATGAGAGCATGGGTTTTGTTCCGTATAGGTCCAGCTTAGGGCAGGTCCACCAGATGTGCAGCAGGCAGTGGTGGATCTCCATTTTTTTAAGATATAATCTTTACACATTCCTCCTCCCATTTCCAGTCCTGTCCCTCCTTATTTCAGACAGGGACCTTATGTCATAGCTTTATCCTAGTATTTTGTTTTCTTCATGTTTTCCTTATCATCTCCATTTATTATTTATTATATTTTAGTTTCACCTATCTCTTTTATTATTTTCATTTAATTTCAGTTTTCCATATTTTCTTTCTTGTTATGATTTCCCCATCCTAAGCACTCTGCCATCCTTCCCCAGTGGCTCCATGAGACAGCTCACCCTCTTACCTCCCCCTTGTCTCCCATTCTAATATACTGCATGCATCTGCACCCCTGGTGGCACTTTTTTAAAGTACACCTCCCACCTGTGGCACAGTTTCTACAGCAGCTACCAGGATTAATCATCCAATTAGTACTGGTTATAGTGCATTTGGCACTTTCCACCTCTTCTTACATCTCCCCCAGATAATATTTCATGGGATTAGGAATGCCAAGCCTGCCATGTATATGATGTTAATATAAAATCTGTATTTTCACCTTGGGTTTCCAAACTGCCTAGATAAACACCTCCAACAGAATATCGCAAAGGTTAAGTACTGTATGAATTGGATGTTTGCCATAAATATAAAAGTTTGAGGAGTAAAGCCATTTTAACTGCCATTTATAATAGAGGGGATAAGTTTCTTTTTCCATTGAGAAGGGTCCCTTTTAAAGGAGTTGATATGACGAGGGAAGTTCTAGGCATATAGCTAGGAATAGGACCTGCTGATATAAACCTGGGATATTTGAGTTTCCGAGGTTGCCACGGGAATCAAAAGGAGTCAGGGTGTATGTTTTAGTCTAAGATTTCGGACTTTTCTGCATTTATTTTGTAGTTAGAGAGGTTGCCATATTAATCTCTTTCAGGAGATTTGGAAGCAAAATGGTTGGAGTGAATACATTGGAAGTACATCAGTGGCATAAAAGACAATTTTATAATCACAATGAGCAATCAGAATTTCCAAAATGTAAGGCTTGTTAGTATGCGAAAGGCAAGGGGCTCAATCATGAGAGCAAATATCAAAGGCAACGATCAGTGTGTGTTGCATGTTGGTGCAGTTGGTGCACATACCGCAATGGTAGAAGCCTTTTTTGAGGGGTTGGTGAGTACATAGAATGCACCATAAGACCCCTTAATGCAAGAATAACAGAACACATCAGAGGCATAAAGAACAAAACAGACACCCACAATGTCCCTTTACACTTCCAAGGAAACACGCCAGCAGCACCAAAGGCATGACATTTATAGGCATCAAAGCATTTAGCAACAATTGGAGAAGAGGTGACACATTGAAGAGACTCAACAAAGAAGAATTGAAATGGATATTTAACATGTAAACATTCACACCACACGGCCTGAACATTGACAATGAAATCAAATCCGTCATAGCCAAATAGATCCCAACCCGTAAAGATAGGCCCCATTCATGCAACAGACTACCAACACCCAGCATGCAACACACAAAACAACACATACCCGTAACCCCCCACTAACCCCACCTCCCATAATTAATTCATCCACCACACCCACACCATCACACACCATATACTAACTACACTGCCCAATACCCCAACAACACTACACCCAGGCACCCACATGACACCACACCGATTCCATTCCATACCATTGCACAGTCCCCCTAGACACACACACATGACATGCATAGCATTAGCACCCCACCAACCTCATTCATAACGAGATTCCCTACCCCACACACACCCCATCTCTCAGTATACGGTATACACAAATACACTAACAGTGACATCCCCCTAGCAATAGATTCCACTTCACCCGCACAACCGTACAACTGCACCCCACCACCCGGCCGACATCCCCAACAGCACAGGACCCAGCACTAACAGTGCACATGACAACGAGCCCAACCAACATGCACATAAGAGACAAGTGCACCAGACGCCTGCCCACCCGCCCCAGCCAAGATCCACACCACCGCATATGTGATGCACGCAATATAGCCACATATAAATATGACCTCCAACGCACATATCCCCAGCCACTCGCATCCCATCCCCCTCAACACAAACCACAAATACGCACCCAGCCTCAACCACCTGCACCCAAACCCCAGTAATACACAACGCATTACCCACACTCCATAATTAGTCCCCGCATCAACACCACAGTGCCTGTTTAGACACGCGTCACCATGGCAATCAGTACAGTCACCCAATGCCTCCCCCTGATAGGACCACACACACCATGACATAACAGCAGCTGATGGGAATCCCGCAGCATGCTCGTCATGTGGTACGTCAGACCACCCACACCACATCACCCATCAGCGCTCACTCCCAATAGGACACCACACCCACGTGTGAGCATGACGTCAGATGGGGTCCCATCCTGACACGCATTTCCATGGCAATCCACACCTCCCTACAACCCGGCCCCACCATAACCCACATGGCGTAAATGCTGCACATCCATGGTGAACACCTGCACACGCACACCTCCCTTCCCATAGACTATACTCTCCCAGTTAAGTCACACACACACTGGTTAGCCACCAGACATGCCAATAACCACAAACACTAACACCGCCCGCCTCCTCCCCCCCACCTGCATCCAATTCACATTACCACCTCAAACCATGATAGGCTACGCAGCCAGTTGTGACCACCCACACACCCACCCTCCACCTATATAACACCATCCCATTCCACCCATCAGTAACTCCTTGATGAATCGGGAACACACTCCACCTACCGGTAGTTTCTTTACTCCAATAAGTGCGGGACGCCGCCAATTACTACTGTACTGGACTTCCTTAACAACGCATGCATCCTGGTCCTGTAAGACTGTAGACCATAGGTCCAGCAAGGGGACGTGCAAAAGTAAGGGCCGCATGGCAAGGAGTCCCCTAAAAGGGTCCACCCACTCCCTGACCAAGAATTGCATGGAGCCATCCACCCATCCCCAAGCCCACATAACGAAACCACCCAGGGAGCATTGTGCCTCACCCAATAAAACAGGTTGGATTCAACTTACAGTGTTTGCCTCATCATTTACTTACCAACACTACCCACTTACACAATACACGCACATTTCCCTATGCCCCTCCCCTCCCCCTTCCGCCCTCCTCCCCACCCAACTACCCTCCCGTACACACCAAAACACTCACACCCAGGAGCGCACGTGTACCTCGTTCTTCCTCCATTATAACCTACAGGATCTGGTACTCCTGTTCCACGTGCTGCACCGCCACATTCCCCATCCCACCTCCCCCCGTGTCCCCTTCCCCCTACCCCCACTAGATCACCCCACTAGGATCTGGAGCGCAGATCACCCTGTTTATTCTATCTGGAAATTAATGTTATTGAGGTTAATAATACTGTAGGAACAAATAAAAAACTAATTATGTGATTTTAGCATATTTTATACATTTAAAAAAAAAAAAATACTGACTCAAAACCAAAACGTGCAGTTTTGCCAAAAAAAATGCAGATCCAAAACACATGGAGCTACAGATCCAAAACCAAAACATGGGGGTCGGCGCATATCCCTACAAATAATGAATTTTGGAGGTGCACCCATGAGAGTGATTGGAGTCATAATAATGGGAAAACTGTTTTTACCACTCACACAGAAAATGCCAATAAGCTTCCTCCGATCTTCAAATCCAGAAAAAATACATACAGGACCTGATACAGAGGTGCACGTAGTCACATACTGAATGTGCCTGCATTTTTTTCCACAACAGTGACTTCATCTTTATGCAACTATTACAACCTATTCTTTCTCTACTGAGATGCTCACTGGCAGCGACACTATTCCATTGTGGCACACAATAAAATGCACCATTGTAGCACAATTGGTTTCAACATTGAAGATTGCACCAGCCTTATGGCAGATGCAGCTTCCCATTTGAACATAGCCTCCTGAGTCAGTGCAACTGCATCTTTAGATGCAGTCACTGACCACGACACATCTGCGACATGCTCGTGTCTGGCTATCCACTCCCTGTTCCTTCCCAGGAATACTCACTGGATGTCAATCTCCCTGTGTGTAATTTCAATCTGCGTCTCACAGCGGTAAGTATCGTGACGCATGCACAGTGTGACCCGGAACTTGTGCAAATTATCGGTCACTTACGTGTAACATTGCTACTACATGCACCTGAACCAGGCAGGCTCTTCCACCCTTTACCAATGATTTTGGTAGTCTGGGGCATGTAGCCACTGCTTAGTAAATTCTGTATTTGGAACAAAAAAACAATTGCAAAACTGCCACTTAGTAAATGTACCCTTTGTTCTCAGTTATACTGAAAAGACTCTACCTAAATCTGTATATTTATAATTTATTATATTCCTGTGGGCTCTATTTATTAACATTATTTTGACTAAAATAAAGTGAAAAAGGGTGTTTTCACACCCTTTTCACATTATTTTAGTATCACCTATAGTTTATTACAGGGCAATTGGAGTAGTATTCGTAAAATTCGACTCCAACCCCTAAATATCACTTATTTTTAGTAATCAGATCGCATTTCCCATAATTGTAATGGGAAATGTGATCCGACCAGAGTTACTAAAAATAAATTGTAAAAAAATACCGGGGGAAGCCCTGTTATAATAACACCACCTGGTGGCGTTATCCAGGGTCTCCCCCGGTTACTGGGCTCCTACTCTGCTCTAAAAGGCAGAGTAGAGCCTAGAGCCGGTCCCAGTGATCAGCTGTGTGGTCTGAACAGACCGCAAGCTGATACACTGCAAAAAAAAAAAAAAGTAAAAAAAGAAAAAAATCACTTACCTGACTGCAGGGACCAGTGGTCGGGGCTCTGGTGACGTTCTCTCTCTAGTCAGCTGATCTCCCATGGTGCAGTATGGGATATCAGCTGACCGGAGGCATGGAAGACATCACCGGAGCACCGATGACTGCAGGTAAGTGCTATTAAGGGAAGGGGGGTCGCGGGGGGGTCCAAGATTGTGGGGGGCAGGGCTTAACGAAAGGGGCGGGGCTTAGCACTCGGAGGGTAGCAGCGGCGGCCGGTCGGCGCATGCTCGGGCACTTTGTCACTGTATTTTTTGCGAAAATACCATGACTAGTGTGCGGAGGGGATTCGCAGGGACTAGGGGTGAGCGGGTTCGGATTTCTGAAATCCGAACCAACCCGAGCCCCCCCGATCCGAGGCTGATCCGAGTCAGGCTCGACTTTTCCCGTCTGACTTGGATCTGAAATCAAGGCAAAACGTCATCAACCCGCCTTCCGGGTCTCGCGGGTTTTGGATCCTATATAAGGTACCCGGGTCAGCACCATTTTCTCACACGGCTGTGGATAGTGAAGAGGGAGCGTGGGAGTTAGGGCTGGCTGGGCTGTGTAGTGTAGTGTAGTGCAGTGTAGTGTTGTGCTGTGCTGTGCTGCGCTGTGCAGCTGTTGACCATAGGGGCTCTGTCCACTCCTTCAATGTCCATAGGGGCTGGCTGGACTGTGTTGTGTAGTCAGTTGTCCATAGGGGCTGTATCCACTCCAAAGTCCTGTGCAGTGTCTCAGTCCTAAAGGGGTGCTGTAGTGTTGTCCAGGGGGTGCTCCCCCCAAGTGCAAAAAAAAATATATTTTTTCTGTGTTTGTGAATTGTGAGCACTGTGGCTGCACTTGCATCAACAAAGGAGCTGCGCCAAGCGTGCACCTGTGTCCCATAAGTAGAGCGCCGGCTGGCTTGTCCGTTAAAGGGTGCTGTAATCCCCAAACTACACTCCAAACAAAATAAAAAAATATTTTCTGTGTTTGTGAATTGTGTGCACTGTGGCTGCACGTGCATCAACAAAGGAGCAGCACCAAGCGTGCGCCTGTGTCCCATAAGTAAAGGGCCAGCTGGCTTGTCCATTAAAGGTGCTGTAACCCCCAAAGTACACTCCTAACAAAATTTAAAAAATATTTTCTGTGTTTGTGAATTGTGTGCACTGTTGCTGCACGTGCATCAACAAAGGAGCAGCGCCAAGCATGCGCCTGTGTCCCATAAGTAAAGAGCTGGCTGGCTCATTTCTTAAAGGGTGGTGTAACCCACAAAGTGCACTACTCTCCAGCAAAAAGAAAAAAATATTTTCTGTGTTTGTGAGCGCCTTAACCGCACGTATATATCAATATAACATAAATGGAGGACCAAACTTTCTCCGATAAAAATAAAATAGTGAAAGATCAAGAACCACTTCCTCCTAGTGCTGTTGCTGCTGCTGGGAGTTGTTCATCATCCCAGAGAAGAAGTAGGAACATCACTACTATTACTAAACAATTGACCCTCCAACAGTCCCTAGCAAGGAGGATGAAGTACGACAGCAGACATCCTGAAGCAAAACGTATAACTGAGGCCTTGACTGCTATGTTGCTGTTAGACGTGCGTCCGGTATCCGCCATTACAGCAGTGGGATTTAGACAATTGATTGAGGTAGTGTGTCCCCGGTTCCATATCTTGTCTAGATTCCACCTGCATCCTCAAAGCAGCAGCGACAAGCGTGCGTCTGTCTGTTAAAGGGTGGTATAACACTCAAAGTGCGCTCCACAAACAATAAAAAAATTCTGCTTTTTTTTTCTCTTTGTGAAATGTGTGGGCTGTAACCGCACCTGCATCCTTAAAGCAGCAGCAACAAGCGTGCGTCTGTCTGTTAAAGGGTGGTGTAACCCTCAAAGTGCGCTCCACAAACAATAAAAAAATTATTTTTTTTTCTGTCTTTGTGAAATGTGTGGGCTGTAGCTGCACCTGCATCCTCAAAGCAGCAGCGACAAGCGTGCGTCTGTCTGTTAAAGGGTGGTGTAACCCTCAAAGTGCGCTCCACAAACAATAAAAAAAAATCTTTTTTTTTCTGTCTTTGTGAATTGTGTGGGCTGTAGCCGCACCTGCATCCTCAAAGCAGCAGCGACAAGCGTGCGTCTGTCTGTTAAAGGATTACATCGGTGACAGCATCCAAGTAGGCATGTCAGACAGTCCATACATGTACTGGCAGGAAAAAGAGGCAATTTTGGAGGCCCCTGTACAAACTGGCTCTATTTTACCTGAGTTGCCCCCCCTCCAGTGTGCACTCCGAAAGAGTGTTTAGTGCAGCCGGGAACCTTGGGCCTGATTCAGACCCACTCGCGAGCGGCTGTCCGCTCGCAAGTGGGTCGATGTTATGGACTGAGCAAGCGCACGACGGAGGGAGCTCCGTCGTGCGCATGCGCCAGACGCGACGAGCGAAGGAAAGTCCTTCGCTCGTTGTGTCCGATCAAAGGGGGCATGCTGTCAATGTTGATTGACAGCATGCCCCCTTTGGTGGGCGTGCCGGGGGCGTGCCTCCCTGATGGGGGCGTTCCCACGGGAACGCCTCCCATCAGAAGCCGGCCCACTGACATCACTAGTGATGTCAGTGGGAGTGATTTTGGCTCTGATAGAGCCAAAATCACTCCGGAGCTTGCGGTTGAAAACCTCAACCGCAGGCTCCGACTCGCAATTTCGATGGTCGCGATGGTCTCGACCATCGCGGCCATCACAATGCACGCTCGTATAGCCTGTGGGTGGTGACCCACAGCTATACGAGCGTCCAGGAGGACGCTCCATGAAAATGGAGCCCGGCCCTCATTCAGAGCGTGCGCTCTGCTCAGAGCATATGGCTCTGAATGAGGGCCCTTGTCAGCAAAAGGCGTAGGAGGTTGCGTCCACAAAATGTGGAGAAGATGATGTTCATAAAAATTAATTATCAACTCTTCCAGGGAGACCAGCCTCCAGAACGTACAGAGGGACCTGTGGTGGTGGATTCCAGTGGGGACGCATTAATACTCTGTGAGGATGAGGATGTACACAACACTGAAGAGGGTGAGGAATCAGTGAATGAGGAGGATGAGGATGACATCTTGCCTCTGTAGAGCCAGTTTGTGCAGGGACAGATTAATTGCCAGCTTGTTTTGTGGGGGCCCAAATGAACCAATCAATGGCGCTGAAATTATTGGTTTGTTAAAGTGTGCATGTCCTGTTTATACAACATAAGGGTGGGTGGGAGGGCCCAAGGACAATTCCATCTTGCACCTCTTTTTTTTCTTTGCATTATGTACTGTTTGGGGCCTAGTTTTTCAAACTGCCATCCTGTCTGCCACTGCAGTGTCACTCCTAGATGGGCCACGTGTTTGTGCCGCCCACTCGTGTCGCTTAGCATAGTCATCCATCTACCTCGGTGCAACCGTTTGGACATAAAAACACTATTGTGAGGTGTGAGGTGTTCAGAATAGACTGGAAATGAGTGGAAATTAACGTTATTTAAGGTTAATAATAGCATAGGAGCAGAAAAATCAACACATTCTGTGATTTTAGCTGTTTTTATGCTTTTTAAAAAAAAATACAGATCCAAAACACAAAACCTAGAACCCAAAACACAGAAGGGTGGTTTTGGCAAAACCAATCCAGATCCAAAACACGAAGAAAGATCCAGATCCAAAACTAAAACACAAAACACGAAAAGTGGCCGGTGCACACCCCTAGCAGGGACAGAGCTTTATCGCAAGCTCTGTCCCTGCAAGGGATTTGTAGTAAATCCCTGTGATATTGCCTGAATTTGCAATGCGAATTCAGTCGATAATATCACACTACAATCTGCATTCAATATGCGGATAGTAGTAAATAGAGCCCTATGTCACTGGTTTTAGTGTGTTATAACTTACACTATTAGGGCTCAATTTATCAATTTTTTTTAGAAATGTGTGCGGCGGACCATTTTTTCTGGATTTGAATTGGCTCTGTGTAGTTGTCCTTCTTTGAATTTGGATTTGCCAAACCGCTGTAATTGGTTTTGGATTTGGATTTTTTCAAAAATGTACACAAAATCACATAATTTGGGCTCTGTTTTGTTCCTATAGTATTAATAACTTAATAACATTATATTCCAGTCATTTACAGTCAATTTAGACCACCTCACAGCTCACAATATTGTTTTCACCATTATTGGCCAAAGGCTGCAGTGAGCTGGCTGGTTACTAAGCGACAGAGAAGTGGCACAGACACCGCAGTATAAAAGCACATCTATGAAACATTGCCATGTAGCAGTGGCAGAAATGAGAGTAGTGCAAGATGGAATTGTCCTTGGGCCCTACCAACCACCCAGTGGGGTACGGCCAGCAGAGTCACAGTACTTGTATACACAGTAGGCTACAGCCCAAGGAGTCACAGTGCTTGTACACAGTAGGGTACGATCCAATGAGTCACAGTACTTGTATACAGTATACACAGAGGGCTACAGCCCAAGTAGTCACTGTGCTTGTATACAATTTACAAAAAGGGCTACGTCCCAAGGAGTCACGGTGCTTGTATACACAGAGGCCTATGGCCCAAGGAGTCACGGTGCTTGTATACAGTATACACAAAAGGGCTACGGCCCAAGGAGTCTCATTGCTTGTATACACCGAGGGCCCTATTTTTTTTTACTAAAAGTGAAACATGGTGATT
The DNA here is from genome assembly GCA_031769625.1 of Taudactylus pleione. NCBI lineage: Eukaryota > Metazoa > Chordata > Amphibia > Anura > Myobatrachidae > Taudactylus > Taudactylus pleione. The sequence goes on along the minus strand of JAUIMM010000222.1, from coordinate 3,763,009 downwards.
TCACACCCTTTTCATATTATTTTAGTTTCACTGAAATGTACTGAAGGGCTTTGGAGCAGTTTTGGTAAAAAAAAGTACTCCTAGCCCTTTAATTCACATTTTTTTTAAAGTAAGCTGATCGCATTTCCAATACTTGTAATGGGAAACATGATCTGTTTGAAATGTACTAAGGGGAATTGTGAAAACATACTGGGGGATGGGGAGCCGTGCAATAACAATGCCAAATGGAAATGGCATTAAGCAGGGTTCATCCCCCAGTTCCCCAACTTCTGCATTACTCTGCCAGGCAGAGCCAAGCTGGGAGCCGGCCCCTGTGATCAGCTTTGTGGTCTAAATAGACCACAAGCTGATCTCACTGTAAAAAGTGAAATAGTAAAAAAAAAAAAAAAAAAAATCAAACACCTGACTGGTGATTCTAAACTCTCTCCTCTGGTCAGCTGCTCACCAGGTGCCTGCACTGTGACCCTAGTCAGCTGTATTGTAAACTGGCATCTCAGATTACAGCACACATCAGTTGACCGAGGTCACAGACCAGTCCAGAGACCAGCTGACTGAAAGATACAGCTTACCGATCACCGGGTAGGTAAGTGTAAGCAGAGGGGCAATGGGAAGGGATGGTAGCACTAGCTGGTGGCCGACGTTATGCAGAGAAACTCTCACTGTGAGTTTTGTGCAAACGACATAGTGTGTGGTGAGGATTCCCAGGGACAGAGCATTCTCGTAAGCTCTGTCCCTGCATGCAAATCTTAATACATTCTTATGATATTTCCGAAATTCGTAATGCAAATTTAGGCTAAATATCACACTACAACCACATTTGAAATGCAGATTGTAGTAAATATGGGCCTTAAAAAAAGTTATAAATAAAATTTAGAAGATTTTTGATTAGGTTTTATCTACTATTAACCAAATAGAAATGTATTTTGTTAATCTTTTTATAAAAAAACAAACAAAAAAGAATGAAGGATGAAAATAAATTGGGTTTTGTTAAATTATTTGTGTTTCACTTTATTTCACATTTTTAGAATTGTCATATGAATAATTTATACTAATATAATAAGAATGTTCTGTCTGGCTGTTACAAGTTGGTGCAAAAACTACTGAACCAATTTTAATGAAAAATTTATTGACATCATCAATGAAATAGATAAGCGTGGCACCATGGGTGCGGCCAGTGAGCGGAAGGGCAAGAGATGCTTTGGGCCCACATTCACTTGAATAGGATAGGCTACATAGCAATCTGTGCACAGGGCACACAGTAATTGGTGTGAGTGGTGGGTGAAGCGCTGCTGCCACCAGTCTGTATAGCACTGCTGGTCATGTGGGGCACTCCCGCAGCAGGTCCTCAATGGAAATCAATACAACTATAACACCTCAAATAATAAATGTTGGCAGAAGTGATTTCATTGTGGGCAAAAGCACAGGCAACAGCTAGTTCTTATCATATCTCCTTACTGCTTTAGAGGTTAGGGAACAAATTATAGGCTTATATAGTAATTAGGGATGTGTGCCGACCCCTGTGTTTTGGTTTTGGATCTGTATCTCTTTCAAGGTTTTGAATCTGGTTTTACAAAACCACCCTTACGTGTTTTGGTTTTGGATCTGTATTTTTTCTAAAAAATCATAATGAAAGCTGAAATCACATAATTTGGGATGTTTTTGTTCCTACAGTATTATTAACAGTTATTTCCAGCCATTTACTGTCAATTTTAACCATCTCACAGCTCACAATACTGATTTCATCCAATTTAGGCCAAAAGCTTGCATTGAGCTAGCGGGCTGAATAAGCTAAGCGACAGCAGTTGGCAGCACTAACATGTGGCAGTTCAGCTTCCAACAAGGCACAGTGGCACAGCAGTGGCAGACAGGATGGCAGTTTAATAAACTATAAATTTAAATATGTCAGGCAGCAATGCCCCAAACAGTACATAATGGAAAGAAAAGAGGTGCAAGATGAAAAAAATTTTGGGCCCTTCCACCCATCCTTATGTTGTATATAGTAATGTAAACAGGACATGCACAGTTTAACAAGCCAATCACTTCAGCGACAATGACTGCCAATTGTGGCTGAAGTGATTGGTTTGTTTGGCCCCCCACAAAACAAACTACCAACAGGCATCTGACATTGCTGGCAATGATTTCTCCATGCACAAACTGGCTTTACAGAGGCAAGATATCATCGCCATCATCATCCGATTCCTTATCCTCATCGGTGTGTACATCATCTTCAGACAATATTAATTTGTCCACGCTGGAATCCACCATTACAGCTTCAGGTACCTCTATAACTTTTGGATGTAATTGGCAGTAAATATCTTCCTTGCGGCATTTGTAGTTCATTTTTATGAACATTAACTTTTCCATAATTTTAGGAAGTTGCCTCCTACGCCGATCACTGACAAGGTTCCCACTTGTGCTGAAAACTCTTTCTGAGAACACACTGGAGGGTTGGCAACTCAAGTAAAGCAAAGCCAGTTTCTGCAAGTGCCTCCAAATTGGCTTTTGTTTTCCTGCCAGTAGTGAAGCGGACTGTCTGACATGCCTATTTGGATGCTAACATTAAAATAGTCCTCTACCATTCTTTGAATGGTGACTATATCAGATGGAGTCATGGTAGTTGTCATTAATTGTAGGCAATTCTTTTAGACCTGACCAGATGTCAAAACTTGGTTGTGTTGACTCATCTGCATCACCAGTGGGTCTTTTTTGGGGAAAGTTTAGTTTTTTCTTGGCAGCTGCACTTGCTTGAGAAACTGAAGGAGGAGCCATAGCTGCATCATGTGCCGCTTGAGCTGACAAGTTCCTTACCAACAGCTCTTTGCATCTCTTCAGATCTGTGTCCACTGGGAAGAAAAACATGACATATGACTTAAACCTAGGATCCACCATGGTCGCCAAAATGTATTGATACAATTATAAGATCCTAAAAACCCTTGGATCCTGTCAAATCAAATAAAGGACTTGATCTACAAGTCCAACATACTTAGTGGAATTGTTTCATATCCGCCCCTCCTTCAGTTTCTTGAGCTGCTTTTCCAACAGTCTTATTAGGGGAATTACCTGACTCAAGCTGGCAGTGTCTGAACTACTTCAAAGGGTTTAGCACTCTGCACAACATGGAAAGTATTTTCCACTGAGCTTGAGTAAGGTACATTCCCCCTCCTCTTCCAATGTCATTGTTTGTTGTGTAGCTTTGGATTGTTTTATGCTGTTCCTCCTTCAGCTGAAGCAAATAAAGGGTGAAGTTTCACCTTGTAACTACCTCTTGCTTTAGCTGGTAGCAAGGCAAATTCAACATTTCTTGCAGGTGCTGCAATCTTCTGCATGCACCTCCTGAAAGGCAAAAATGTCCAGAAATTTTGCAGGCCACAGAACATCTCCTGATTGGCCCTGTCATTTTTTAAATTTTGCATCACCAAGTTGATTGTGTTAGCAAAACATGGGATATGTTGGAATTCACCCTGCTGTAATGCTCTCACAATATTGGTAGTGTTGTCAGAATCACAAATCCCAAAAAGAGTCCAAGCAAGGTAAGCCATTTGCAATGACTTCCCTGAGTTTTTCTAAGAGATTGTCAGCTGTATGCCGCTTAGTAAAACTGGTGATACACAAAGTAGCCTGCCTTTGAATATTTCTTAGATGCTGCTGATACTGTTGTTGGTGGCACTGAAGGCAATATACCCACCCAGTCATGTAATCTTGCGTTTGCCCTGTTCTTCTTGTCCACATATCTGTGGTTAAGTGGAAAGTGGGTGCAATGGCATTTTGGAGTACACTAATTAAGTTTTTTTAATGTCCCTGTACAGGCTGGGAATTGCTTTACTAGTGAAGTGGAACCTATATGGGATTTAGTAGCAGGAACACAGGACCTCAATTAACTATCTAAAATCCATTACACTAATGGCGGATGTGAGGATACGGGGTTCTCTCAATCACCCAGACACCGAGCAGATGAAACCAACGTGATGGTTTATTTTTCCACAGCACACAGCAACAGATAATATATCAGGACAAGCGGTAAATACAGTGAACAGGTAATAAACAGGTAGCAGTCCAGACAGAGGAAGTCCCAGTAGAGTATAATGTCAAAGAACAATTCCACAAAATAGCTAGAGACCCTCAGTCCCCACAGTAGAAACTATCACTGATCACACAGCAGTGAATAGCGTATGTCCACTCAATCGCTTCCAGGACCCCACACGTAGAAACTATCAGGGATCACACAGCAGTGATAGTCACTGGGTCCAAACAATTGATTCCAGGATCCCATACAGTAGAAGCTAATCACAGAACACACAGCAATGAATAGCGTATAGGTCCTTGCAGAATTTCCAAAGTATAAATCCACAGAGAACTGGTGATGCATTCCACTAGCACCTTAGCAGAGCGAGACCTCTTAGCCAAGGTCAGCGACTAACATGTGGAGTTGCCTTCGGTGACATGTTTTAAAATCTTCCAATTTCCCATGATATTGTGACCACCCAGGGGGGGTTGCACCGTTTCCTGATTGGTGCGAGTCCCTTATGCTGTCACTTTCTCCTACCTCCTCCGGATATTACTTCCCTGACGAACACCTGCTGGGATGGTTCCGTTCGGGCTACCAGATTCACGTGAGTCACAAAACAGGCAAATGGAAGGAGGAGTAAATCCAGAGCGTCCCCTGGGGAGGTGGGAATTAATTTAGAGGGTCTTTTGTTCTGGGAGGTGTCACCTTGCTCTAGTGGTTACGAATTACACAGACATATGGACCAGGCTAACATCAAGGCTTATCCAGTATTAAACATTACAATTACTTAGATTATTACAGTACATAATATACATGCTAATGGAAATATGTGTCCTGAGAATGATCACACATACACTAGGAGACGGATGGGGGACACAAAAGGACTAAAAAGTAAATTGATCTCTGCAATGACTGAGATGCTGCCAGTACATTTGTAACACACATCTCATGTCCTCACATTCCTCTCCCACATTTTAGGCCTTGTTCCCAGGGGTGATCAGGACACATTACAGACTGGGGCGAGGTGGTGTGCAGGGTAAAGCATCTTGTGGGTGAGTGTGCCACCAGTGTCCCACAGAGTAATGTAACATAAGACCCAGGATGTGAGAAGCAGCCTAGTTAGACCATCCACAAGTACAAAATTACAATATAACATGTCCTCTTTTACCACCAGAGGATTTAGCAATTCCCCCAAGTCATACGTTCGGTGTTCCCCCTTCACATTATGACACCCCTTTCCCCAAAGCATACCAATCAGATGTCCTAATGCCCTCACTTCTGGAACACAGGGGCAGTGGGTACCTTCCCCCTCACCACCTTGTACAAGTAACAGCTGCCCATGGGGCTCTGTACATGGCACTTCTGTGGCAGTGTCCATTCCTTCCTCCCCCAAACACCAACTGGGGGGCTGACTACTTTCAGTGCAACATGCGGGCTCCACACGGCTTGGGCCCCAGGATGAACCTTCTATCTGGAACAATGCAGTTGGTGGCTGCAGGGGAGCCACCAGGACAGGCTGGCCCTGTCCCGGCCCTCCCCCCTCAAAAGCCAGTGTCTCACCTGGAACTTCTTCTGGACTGTCCTCCTCCTTGGTAACTCCCTCTACTATCCCGGTCAGCTGGATAACTGGTTGGGTACCACACCAGGTTTTAACCGCTGAACACTCCAAAATTATCTCCACAAATGCCTTGTGTTCTGTGAGATGCAGGGGGCCGGGTTGTGCAGTGCCTTCTCCCTGGGGTGGGAGAAGGGGTTGCAAGCACTGTCTCCTGACATCTAACTGGTCAGTACTTGCTGGAATCTTACTAAGGGCAGGCAAATCTCCTGGCACATAGTTACAGTCCACACCACTGTCTGAGTTATTACAGGGTGATAACAAATCCTCTCCTGATTTATGATCTGATGTTAGGTTAACAGTCTTTGCTACCCATGTTCCATTTAAATCACAGGGTATGTACCAACATTTTGCCTGCAATTCCTCAGTTTCCAAATAGGGGATCGGGTACAATCCTTCATATCCTTCTGGGGGAGTTACTATAGCAGGATATACACAGGGCATTTTCTCCTCAGCCACCCCCGATGAAATAAAAGAGTCTGCCATTACCAGTTCATCATGATGGGCCTCTCCCAGCTGAGTATGCTGAACAGCCTGGACTACAATGCCATCTGCGACTGGTATGCTTGTGGTCGGGAAGTGAGACGGTACTCCCTCAACCTTGGTGATCTCCTCTCGGACACCATCCACATAGATCCCCTGGCAGCTGGTTAATAGGTCTCCATCTTCCACCTCAGCAAAAGGGAAGGTGTAGTGCGATTCCTCCTGGGGTGCCTGTATTATGGGCACTGCTTCCTTCACTTGGGCGCTAGCCTCTCCCAGTATAGTACACTGGGCAGCTGTTTCATTTGGGAGTGGGAGAAGCTGTTGCAGGTGGTGCCTTTCTGCATTCACCCTGCAACACTGGTCCCGCCAGCCTGGGGTATCCAGGAGACCACGATCTGAGGCCTCTTCCTCTGCCACAACAAAGCACGACTCCAGACACTCTAGCTGTTCCCCCACACTCATCATTGGGCTGTGATCGAGTATAAATGTCCGATAATCAGTGAACGCTTTGGTGGGGTCCCCCTGGTTCTCGAGTATACACTGGAGGATTTCCCTGCGCGTGCCGAATTGGCCAGGGATGCCCCGCAGCTGGCATTCTGCTATCAACTACTCCATGCACAGTTCTTCCAGAGGGCTTAGGGGGCCCCCTGACAATGACCCCGCTCCACTGGTAACAGTTAATTTTGGGGCAACCCCCTAGGGTTGCCTGGCCGGGTTGCAGTAGTCCTATCTCGGATCTTTCCTCTGGGTCTGTCCAGGAGGACAGCTTATCCTGGACCCGCCCTTCTGTCTTTGTACAGTGGCTTCCTTGTATCATTTGGGCCATTGTAGCCTTCACTTCCTCCGTGAATTCTTCAAACTCTGGTTCATCCAGCATCTTCCATGTGACTGCTTCACTTCTGCAGTGCATGAAAGCATCTCCCAGATAACACAATTTATCTGTTAAGCTGGATACTCTCCACCCACTAATCATCTTCCGAGCATCATTCCAGTATGTCCATATGTACTGCATCCTTATAAAAAATAAAATATACGGCTTCCTAGCCTGCCGACATACTGACGTACCTCCATCCATGAGCTTCACTGTCCTGGGAGACTTGAGGCACTGACTTTCTTTCCTTAGCACCATTTTACCTTTTACAGGACTGGCGACCACTCAGTTGCTGGGACCACTTTACTGCAAATTCCTTACATATGGCCTGATCCTCTCTTCTCTATTGTGCGTGACTTCACGCTTTCACTGCTCCTTGATTGATGTCTGAATGATCCCACTGTCGCTGCCGCCAAATGTGAGGATACAGGGTTCTCTCAATCACCAAGACACCGAGCAGATGAAACCAACGTGATGGTTTATTTTTCCACAGCACACAGCAACAGATAATATGTCAGGACAAGCGGTAAATACAGTGAACAGGTAATAAACAGGTAGCAGTCCAGACAGAGGAAGTCCCAGTAGAGTATATTGTCCCAGAACAATTCCACAAAATAGCTAGAGACCCTCAGTCCCCACAGTAGAAACTATCACTGATCACACAGCAGTGAATAGCGTATGTCCACTCAATCGCTTCCAGGACCCCACACGTAGAAACTATCAGGGATCACACAGCAGTGATAGTCCCTGGGTCCAAACAATTGATTCCAGGATCCCATACAGTAGAAGCTAATCACAGAACACACAGCAATGAATTGCGTATAGGTCCTTGCAGAATTTCAAAAGTATAAATCCACAGAGAACTGGTGATGCATTCCACTAGCACCTTAGCAGAGCGAGACCTCTTAGCCAAGGTCAGCGACTAACATGTGGAGTTGCCTTCGGTGACATGTTTTAAAATCTTCCAATTTCCCACGATATTGTGACCACCCAGGGGGGGTTGCACCGTTTCCTGATTGGTGCGAGTCCCTTATGCTGTCACTTTCTCCTACCTCCTCCGGATATTACTTCCCTGATGAACACCTGCTGGGATGGTTCCGTTCGGGCTACCAGATTCACGTGAGACACAAAACAGGCAAATGGAAGGAGGAGTAAATCCTGAGCGTCCCCTGGGGAGGTGGGAATTAACTTAGAGGGTCTTTTGTTCTGGGAGGTGTCACCTTGCTCTAGTGGTTACGAATTACACAGACATATGGACCAGGCTAACATCAAGGCTTATCCAGTATTAAACATTACAATTACTTAGATTATTACAGTACATAATATACATGCTAATGGAAATATGTGTCCTGAGAATGATCACACATACACTAAGAGACGGATGGGGGACACAAAAGGACTAAAAAGTAAATTGATCTCTGCAATGACTGAGATGCTGCCAGTACATTTGTAACATACATCTCATGTCCTCACAGCGGATATCAGATGCACATCTAATACCAGCAATAGATGTTTTGGCATCAGTGATCTGCTGTGCAACTGGATGACTGCTGTTATCCTTGCTCCCCCTTGCAAAGGATTGTTTAACAGTCAATTGTTTTTTTAAACTACTACTAGTAGTCTTCCTGGTCCCCTTCTGGGATGAAGATCCAATCCCAGCTGCAGCAGGTGTAGAGCTCATTGATTATTTTAAGGAATCCAGAATAGGGGATGACTGAGTTAGCCTTATCAAATTGGATCCAGGACTAGTTCCAGTTATGGTTGAGGATATTGTTGATGAAGATGTTGGTGGTGAAGATGCCTGGTACTTGGATCTAGAAGAGAGAAGGGAGCTAGCTGATGCTGAACTGCTTGTTACTTTTTAGTCAAAGATTTTTAATTTTGCAAACAGTTTGTATTGATGCACTGTAGATTACCAAACAGGTAGGAGATTCCTAGATGGTTAAGGTCCCTACCTCTACTTACTCTGGCATGACAACGGGTACAGATGTCTTGACAATTACTGTCCGGATTTGGGTAGAAATTATTCCACACATAAGTGCTGGATTTTTTTGTTTTATGCCCAGTCATGACAATGGGTTTTCCCTATCATGGGCAATAACTGTTTCCACTGGGGCCTGATTTACACAAAAAACTTCCTCATCAACAACATCCTCATTACCATCAGCTACACAAACATCCTCTCATTTTTCTGCTCATCCTCACATTTGCATGATGCACAAGTGATGGAAGGAGGTTCCTCTTCGAGTACAGTTTCGGTAAGTTCAGGCAAACACATGGCCCCCAATAACAAACAGACTCTCTTGAGGGATTTGTGACATTTTTGAGCAGACAGTTGGTTCCTATGAATTAATGATTTTATTTTTTTTAAATGTCTACAATGAGAAAGGCTTACATCATCATAAGAGGCAGAAACACCAGTCTTAAATAAAGGCCAAGGCCTTAGCTTTTCCTTGCCACTTCGTGTGGTGAAAGGCATATTGCAAATTTTATGTCTTTCTGCAGCTAACTTTCCCTTTGCTGTTTTTTTCTATGCCACTGTAAAATATTGCTTCTTTGATTTTAGATGCCCTGACTAATGCCCTGTATGCCCTTGGGCATCGGATTTAGTAGATGACATAGACAGGCTAGTATCATCATGACTGGTTGCGCTGGCAGCTGCTCCAGCACTAGTATGTGGTTCCTGCTCTCCTCTCAACTGATTGTTCTCCATAACTGGTCTCAGCATGGTAGCACCTATTATCATGTTTAATATTAGGATGTGCAGCCTAGCCCCTCCCATTTCCTGTGTGTGTGTATTTAAGGTACATTCTGAAGGTGAGACCCCTTCTTTGGGTTAGCACTCTTCCTGCCTGCCCCAGGTGATTTTAACTGGTATGGGTCCTTGCATTGCAGTACACACATCTAATGGGCTCTATGATAGGTAAGACCTAGATAAATTAATTAGTGTGTTAGTATTATAGATGTTAGGGACCCACCTGTATAAGGTTCACCGTGACGTGGTAGTGGGCAAACATCTTTGGCCAAACATGTACTAAGAAACCTTACATTTAAAACCATGTTAATTATTGCAGTCTATTATAGATATTTTGATCATTTGTATTAGTAGTGCTTATAGTGTGCACCTGCTCCTCCCCCCTCTCCTTTTTGCTGTAGAACTACTGGTCTCAGCCTGGTAGCACCTATTATCATGTTTAATATTAGGATGTGCAGCCCAGCCCCTCCCCGTTCTCCATATCAACAAACAAGAACATAGTCGGGTACAGCACACACATCAATTTGTATCTATTTTAAATATTACACAGCGGCATCAATGACCTACAGTGTCACAATATTTTATGTGACTACACTGCACTACCACTTACAGTGTCACAATATTTTTTATGAATATGCTGCACTACTACCTACAGTGTCACAATACATGTTGAATATTACACTGTGTTTCCACTTAGTGTCAACATTTTTATGAATACACTGTGCTATCCCTTACAGTGTCACAAAAGTTGTTGAATATTACACTTCATTATCATTTAGTGTCACAATATTTTTTATAAATAAAACACTGTGCTACCACTTAGTGTCACAATATTTTTTATGAATAATACACTGATCTACCACTTACAGTGTCAATATTTTTTCTGAATACACTGCACTACCATGTACAGTGTCACAATATGTGTTGAATTTTACACTGTGGTTACACTTACAATGTCACAATACGTGTATGAATATTACACTATGATATGACTTATAGTGTCACAATACTTGTATGAATATTACACTGTGGTCTGACTGGCAGTGACACAGTAAAAAAATAAAATATAGTACACTGGGCTACAACACAAAACAAATTATAATAGCTTGTATTAGCTTTTTGTTTTTACAGTGGGCACAATTGGACAGACAGAGCACCCCTGGATGGACACATTCAGGGGCAGCCACTGCCCCTGAATGGACACAGCAGTCACTGCCCCTGGATGGACACAGCAGCCCCTGCCCCTGGATGTACACAGCAGCCCCTGGATGGACACAGCAGCCACTGCCTCTTGATGGACACAGCAGCCCATGGATAGAGAGAGCAGGCCATGCCCTGGATGGACACAGCAGCCCTTTCTTTCAATGGACACAGCAGCCCCCGGATGGACACAGCAGCCACTGCTCTGGATGGACACACCATGCCCTGGATGGAAAGAGCAGACAATGCCCCTGAATGGACACAGAAACCACTGCCCATGGACAGACACAGCATGTCTGTTCACTTCAGCAAGAGTGAAATGGCACCAATGACCAGGAACCTTTATAGTGTCCAATACCCGCGAGCATCCGACAGCCGGATGATTATGTTTTGCCTCATTTTGGGATCTGAGTTAGGTGGGAAAACCTGAGCCAGACTCAGATCCCAGCCCAGATCACGAAGTTCAGGTGGGTCTGGATCTCAGGGCACTGGACACGCTCATCTCTACTTATATTGAAGTCAGTTTGTTGTATTTGCTGTGGTTTTTATTTCAAAATAATAGCTACTGTAATGTAACAGTACTGTATGTGTACAGTATACTTGTTTTATTTACCAAAGATAGAAAAAAACTACTGTACTTTCAGTACTTTATGCACACTTTACTGGTCCTTAGGCAATTCCAAAAATACATAATTAAATAATTTTTTGCTTGAAAATTTCCCTGTGGTTATATTACTTTTCATATGAATAGTATTATTGGACAATCTGAACCTGCTTTTTCAATTTAAGTCTCTGATGCTGATTTTGGCTTCAGAGGAAGAGTCAAACCCTGAATCATTGAAGGTTAGGCAAAAAGCTTTCAAGAAGTAAGCACAGACATGAAGCAAATAGTCTGTCATGATCCGTATGGGAAGTTCCTCCGGTGAGGACAAAAAGCCAGGGTGTTAGAGTGGCTAGGGAACAACTAGGAGAGTGACAGTGACTAGGACCACCCACTTGGTGGTCTTCACCAGTGACCCCTCCAGTTGGGATTTGGGTTTCGCTGCACCAAGTGAGCAGGTTGCGGCCCTCTGGACAGGTACCTGGGAGTGGCAGGAAGACCAGAAACTATACTAGAGAGAGTTGGCACTGGGAACCCTAGAAATGTATTAACACTAGGAAACACTAGAATAGTGATGATTACTGGAGATGATCCAGATGCAGACTTGCTCTGAGAAACACAGGGAATGTAGACACAGAGGTGCACTGAGAATTGCAAAAGATTATGGGGTAAATTAACTAAAGGTCGATTTGATGGTCGATTTGAAGTGTGATTTAGCTCACCTCAAACCAACTCAAATCGCATTGTGACAACCACGTTTTTTACCACATTTACTCCGCTCCGGGGACAGTGGCAGGTGGGGAGTTTGACTGGGGCGGTACACCTGTCAAACCGTAATGCAGGTGTCCAAAGGCGAGCTCAGGGAGGACAGAAACCTCCCGTGGAGCAGAAGGGCAAATTTGTTTTGCGATTTGCAAACAAATTCGATTTGATTCGGTTTTGAACAGTGATTTGCTGTTCGATTTGATTAAGTTCATGTACAAATCACATGGCAAATGCCACTTCAAACCAAACTGCAAATCCCCAACAGCATAGAACTGCTTCATGCTTTCACTTTCAGCATGTGCAGTTCGTTCTCACACAGATACATGCAGACATCAGTGAGATGTCTGCATGTATCTGACTGTAAAAAGTAAACAAATAGTTAAATGTTAATAAAAAGATGTGAGGTACCCCTCCCAAACACATCCTGCCCCGGACATTACAAACCCAGTCCTGGTTCACTAAGTACAGGGAAAAAATTGCATAGGATCTCCCTGTGCTTTGTTCAACCAGCACTGGGCTATGGGAACCAGTCCTGGTTCGGGAATTACAGGGAAAAATTGCGTAGGGTCTCCCTGTAATTCACATCACCAGCCCTGCACCCTTTCTAATGGGGGACTGATGCCACTGCCAGGGGAGCCCTATCACTGGGCCGCCCAGCCGTAGCATCAGCCCTGACTGTTAGTCAGCCCAGGCCAGGGATCCCAGGGCACCCCTAGCCTAGGCTGATAGCCCGGGGCTATCACCGTCACCCCTGGGCGGTGGGTGGCGGGTTGATTGTGTTAATGTAGTGTAAAAAAAGAATATGTTTAACATTATCTTTACAGTAGAACTCCAGGTCCCAGCAAGCCTCCCCCGCATGCTGGTACTTGGAGAACCACAAGTACCAGCATGCGGGGCATTAAGGGCACACTGGGACCTGTTGTTCACCTGTAAAGAAATGTTGAAATAAACTCAATAATAAATAATTTCAATGGAGGGAGCCGTTCATTGGCTGAGAGAGGCGGGGGCTGACCTCTCTCAATGAACGCTCAGACACGGACCTTCAAAGGAGGAAGCTGCGTCTGAGCACTTCATTTGGGAAGTAATAACCATCTTGGTTAGGATGGTTATTGCTTAGTGCGAGTGTCGCGTTTTTCATTTTGTTATTTTAAGAAGACCATGGATGCCTACTGGACAAGGGGACCACTCGAGATAATATAGGTGAGTATGTGTGATTGTGTATGTATGTATGTATGTATGTATGTATGTATGTATTAAACTTATTCTTATATAAGGTGTGTGTTTATTTCAACATTTCTTTACAGGTGAACTACAGGTCCCAGTAGGCCCTTAATGCCCAGCATGTTGGTACTTGTGGTTCTCCAAGTACCAGCATGCTGGGAGGCTTTCTGGGACCTGCAGTTCTACTGTACAGATAATGTTTAACATAGTCTTATTTTACACTACATTAACACAATCAACCCGCCACCCACCGCCCAGGGGTGGCAGGGATAGCCCCGGGCTATCAGCCTAGGCTAGGGGTTCCCTGGAGATGGGGACCCCTTTATTGCAGAGGTCCCCAACTCCCCAGGCCTAGGCTGGCCTGGGCTGACTAGTGGTCAGGGCAGATGCTGCAGCTGGGGGGCCCGGTGATAGGGCTCCCCTGGCTGTGGCATCAGTCCCCCACTAGAAATGGTCCAGGGCTGGCTCTGTGAATTACAGGGAGACCCTATGCAAATTTTTCCCTGTAATTCTAGAACCAGCACTGGTTCCCATAGCCCAGTGCTGGTTGAACTAAGTACAGGGAGACCCTACGCAATTTTTGCCAGGAATGGGTTTGCAAAGTCTGGGGCTGGTTCTGTTTTGGGAGTGGACCTCACATCAATTTTTTTTAACATTTAACTCTTTATTTGCTTTTACAGTCACATACATGCAGGCATCTCATTGATGTCTGCATGTATCTGTGTCAATCCGACCTGCTCATGCTCAAATCAAAAGCATGAAGCAGGCCAATTCATTTGGTGATATGAAGTCTGATTTTGAGGTTGATTTAAAATCGAATGATAGTAAATAAGGGTTTTGTGTGTTGGGCTATGTAAAAGTACCAATGTTTTCCCAATGTTCGATTTGAGGTCAATTTGACTAAAATTCGATTGAAATTCGATTTTACATTTGATTTGGCCTTTAGTAAATACCCAAATGCAAAATTGAATACAAAACAAATGAAAATCGCTTCTCAAATCACTCAAAATGCCAAAATCGACCCTTAGTAAATTTACCCTTAAGTCGCAGACTTGCTCTAAGAAATAACACAAAAAGCAATGTACCTGGCACAAATATTTTTAATATACTATTTGAGATAGGAAAGACTATAAATAATAAATGCTGAATCTGCAGCTCTCTATATGGGAGATCTACTCACAACCTACTAACTTACACATGTGACAAAATATACAGAAAGAAGATTGCGGTGAAAACAGCAAAAATTGAAAATATATATTTATTATTGAATTAATAACTTCTTAAAAGTACATAAAATTTTATTTATTTATTTCAATAAACATGTATCAAATGCCGGCCAGCATTAACATTAATCTCAATCAAAAATGTATATACCACATATAAAATTACTTGTATATGAGACTCTATAAAATCAACATATTAAAACACCTTATTAGAAGCGTTCACTTAATCAGATGGCTATTCTTACAAATCCCTGGCAGTTGTTTCACATGACATATGCTGGCTGAGGAAGCCGCCGAGGACTTAGGTGGAGAAACGCATTTTTTTAGTGATGCTGGCTGACATTAATCCTACCTACTGATTACACGCTCAAGGGTATTGCATGTTTACAACCCCTAGAGAAGAGCGACAGAACCGGGTGTGTTCACAGCAGGCAAATCCCCTGGAGGATCCCCAGAAACTGCGGGCTCAACATCCCATAAAGAGAACTATTTATTTTTCTATTTTTCCACATGGCCATCATGGATACTAGCAGAAACTGCATATTTTAGGAACTTTGAAAACAGCATCTCTGACAAATACACAGCCAAATAGCTGCCTATATACTAAAATTAAGAGTCTGTGAACTGTTTTCTATATATGAAAAAAAGTTAATTACACTGTGTTGCAAAAAGCACTATTAGGCCACTATAAAATGATACTTGGATTTTTTATTCACGCTTTAAGCTAATACACAGGTGGAGCAAATAAATATACTCACCTGCAGGACGATGATATCAACAGTTTGCTGCAAAAAATATATATAGCAGATTAAACAACAGAGGTCAAGTTCTGTGTATCAATCTCTATCCAAGCACAGAAAATATCAATTGCTACAAGAGTATCCTTATAAATGATACTAAGTAAAATTTTGTTGCTTATCTGTTATATGTATCAATTTATAGCAAGCCTGAAATAGGTAATACAAATCATGTTAAACAACTACCATTGGTTTGTAAGAATAGCCATCTGATTAAGTGTTTATTGAAAAAATATATATTTTATGTACTTTTAATAAGTTATTAATTCAACAATAAATATATATTCTATTTTTGCTGTTTTCAGCGCTCTCTTCTTTCTGTATATTTTGCTCTGAGAAACACAGGGACTGTAGACACAGGGATGCACTGAGAATTGCTAGATATCCAGTCAGACCAAAGCTGGCCACACACTAGGCCAACTTACATCCAACTTGTTGATTGGTTGGAATGAAAATCTGGTAACGCATGAGAGTAAATGATGATCAGCAATTTGCTCCTACATGCAAGAAAAAAGATGAAAATGGTAATTCAGACATGTTTGTTAAATGTTTGATCTAAACTAATTGCTCAAACAACAGTTTTGGTCCATTTTACAGCATTTGGGAGCAAATTGCTGATTGTATATCTTACCAGATTTTTATTCCAACCAATCAACTAGTTGGCTGGTTGGACAGATAATCTTTAGATGTGTAGCCAGCTTTACTCTGAGAAACACAGGGAATGTAGACATAAGGATGCACTGAGAATTACGAAAGAACCAGTTGCAGACTTACTCTGAGAAACACAGGGAATGTAGACTCAGGCAATGCACTAAGAATTGCAAGAGATCCAGTCGCAGACTTGCTTTGAAAAACACAGGGAGTGTTCCATGAAACACTAGAATATTAGGCATAAACATGAGAGATTGATACAAGTAACTTAAGGAATCAGCGAGGAAACTGATCAGCACACTAGTATAAGAGCAAACACATGTAACACAGGGATTCAGCCTGAGCTAAATTAGTAGTCAGCATCAGGGATGTATCTAAGGATCCAAGCGCCCCTGGCAATGTAATGTACTGGTGCCCCCCTACCCCCCTTATGCAGTGCCCCCAGTAGTAATCCCCCAGTAGTAATCCCCCCTATGCTGCATTGTCCCCAGTAGTTGCCTCCCCTATACAGTGCCCCCAGTAGTAATCTCCCCTATGCTGCATTGCCCCCAGTAGTAGTCCTCCCTATACAGTGCCCCCAGTAGTAGCCCCCCTATACAGTGCCCCCAGTAGTAATCCCCCCTATGCTGCATTGCCCCCATTAGTAGTCCCCCCTATACAGTGCCCCCAGTAATAGTACCCAGTAGTAGTCCCCCCTATACAGTGCCCCCAGTAATAGTACCCACTAGTAGTCCCCCCTATACAGTGCCCCCAGTGACAGTACCCAGTAGTAGTCCACCCTATACAGTGCACCCAGTAGTAGTCCCCCCCTATACATTGCCCCCAGTAGTAGCCCCCCCATACAGTGCCCCCAGTAGTAGTCCCCTATATAGTGCCCCCAGTTGCAGACCCCCCTATACAGTGCCCCCAATAGTGGCCACCCCAATACAGTAGCGGGCACCCCCCCATTAAGTGCGCACAGTAGCAGACACCCCCTATTTCAGTGCCCCCCCCTGCCAGGCTTACACACACACACAAAGAACAAAAAAAAATTCAACTTACCCGGTCCCCGCTTCTGACGCGACTGCCGCTGTCCGAGTCCCGGCCCGCTCTTCTCCTGCATGGGAGAGACGTCATGACTTATGACGTCTCTCCCATCACATGCTGCTGGGGGAGCTGGAACACGGAGCTCCAGCCGGCTCTCTCCGCGGACGACGCAGCAACTAATGAGAGTCAGGCAGACTCTCAATAGCTGGCTGCTATTATAAACACACATCCGCCGCTGGCAGATGTGTGTTTGTAAACTCTGTAGGGCAGACCGCTCTCACTGTGGTCTGCCCTACACTTGTGGGGCTGAGAGACTTGTCCACCCCTTGGCTACTGGTGGCACTGCCGGGCGGCGCCCCCCTTTGGTCGGTGCCCCTGGTGAGTGCCATCCTGGCCAATGGGTAGATACGCCCCTGGTCAGCATGAAAGCTGACACATGTAACACAGATAGTCAGCTTGAGAGCTGAATAGCACACTAATAAACAACACAGGAGCTGTGACATGAAAGAATGGAGTTCAGTGAGAAAGCTGAAGTTACACGCTGAGAATCATAGAAAAACTTTAAAACTACATTGTGCTATACCAGGTAAGGATTACTGAAACACAACTCCCATCTGATGTACTAACATGGCTGGTTTGAATTTGACATGCAGGAGGAAATCTGATACACTGTCTCAAAAAGGATTCTAAATAGTGGATACTAATAGAGCAAGTGTATCCTCTTTGTTTCTCTTCACAGAGATTTACCTTACTAAAGGAGTATAATTGGTGCATACCATACATAAAAATGTTTTTAAAGTTTAAACACAAGAATATAGACATAATATTAAATATTGAAATGTTCTGAAATTAGCTGATAGTTGTCGTGTTTGACACTGGCTAAGAATTCTCTTTAGATGGAAAGCTATAAAAATGAACACTAAATTAATATTGTTTATGATAGGTTATTATATATTATAATAAGGTTAAAAAGATTATTGACTTTGTACTACATTTTATGAATTATAAAAGTAATTAATAGTATAAACATAATGAAATATTTAGCTCTATTTTAGAATAAATTAATTTGAGAGTCAACCAAACATATGGTGCTCACCTTGTTAATAGATTGCTCATTAAAACAATACTATAATATGTTTTCAAATAGTGAATTCTCACATTCTAGCAATTACTGTAATGTCAGCAATAAGCAAATCAATTTGTTTGATTTTATAATTCATCAGAATTTGAGTGACTTTTGAAAAAAACATTTAGTGATTATGTGTTCATAGGATAGAAAATGGTTCCTTTGTAATTTGATAAGGCAGCCAACTGAGGATAATTTTTCATCACTGAGCATAATTACTATAATTAATTCCTTTGTATGATTGACCCCATTTCCATAACCAGAACAGGACTTTGAAAGTTCACAGAAGGTTCAAGCGGTAATTGGAGATGGATTTGATTATTCTTTGATAGACTTAATGCTATCTTCATCAATATTACAGTTGCATAAAAAGTCAGATTTACTGGTATTCATTAAGAGTAAATATTGAAATCTGATTGGCACTCTTATTTCTAAATAAATTACAGCATGCTAATGACATGAGCATATTTTTTATTCTTTTAAACACAGATTTTTGCTGACTTAGGGGGATCTCTATCAAGAGTGGAGAAGCGAAGTGTAGAAGTTGCACATATCAAGCATTTATTAAGTACATTCTATGAAATGATAGGTAGAATCTGATTGGTTGTTATGGGCAACTTCTCCACTTGTCCACTCTTTAGAATGCTTAATATATCTTCACATTAGTTCCATTTTATCATCTAGGTCAGTAGTACTCATCACAAACCACAAGTTTTCCCAACAGGCCATGTTTTGAGGATTCTTGTCTATGCAGGTGGGATAATTATTTATTGACACAGCTAAATAGATTTCCTTACCTGTGAATGATTAAAGAAATCTACAAAACATGACCAGTTGGTAGTACCAGTTGGTGGTACCATTTGGGGTAGTTGAGAACCCCTCGTCTAGGTATTAAACAGTCTTCTTTAATACATTATATGAGTAATAAAAAATGTGGAAATAAAATTAAGTTTTTCTCTTTGCAATATTGTCAGTAAAAGTTTCGATTTCGATTTGTTTGCTAATTCTAATCAGTACAGTTACTTTGTGAATCTATTTGCTAGGTACCTATATTGTAAAAATACAATTTTATATGTAATGGTGGTTAGGCTGCATACAATACCATTTCTTCTGTAACCATTAACATTACATGAAAATAATATGTCCTGTACACAGAGAATATTAAGCAATATGCTGCATCTCCAGAGAGCATTCTCCCTGTACATTTCTCTAGAAGGAAGGCATTGCAAGTGAAACTTATGTGTGCATGCTTATTAGAGTAAAGTAAAGAAAAAGTTTGAGACAAAGAATGTATTAAACCGTAGTATGTTTATAGTTACATTCTCATGTCAATCCAATTAAAAACAAAACCTGCAAATGATTTGGAACACATCACAGTTTATAAATCCAAGCAGCTGAGAAAACACATAACAATGTTAGTGTTATTTTGTTATCTCTACTTCCTGTTGACATGTCACCTTTCCAGCATTATAGGTGGGTGGAATCACACCAGGTAAGCCTTTGAAAAAATCAAAAGTAAAAAAAGAGCAACATGGATCCCCTCGGGATGTTTCTTATTAAAGAAGGGAGTTAGTACGCATGAGGTCCACTAAACAAATGCAGGAAACAAACAGAAGTTTCTTAGAATTGTTTGTTGGATGACAAGAAGGAATAAAGTATGCAAAACATTTTAGATGATGATTTACTTAACTTCTTATGCATTTGTTTTTTGTATTTCAATGGTGTAAAGGAGATCACCAAAAAGACCACCACTTTGATTGTACCAGGTGAAGTAGAATGCAACCTCTTTCTAAACAAAGAAAACAGATTGTCATCCCCTCCTGATTTCTGAGACTGCCAAACCTGGGCTGAAATGTAGGTGCAGGAATTGTAGAAAAAATACATTCTTTTTCACTTAATACTGGTGTAGGGGGTGTGCTTGCTATGGAGGCTGCAGTGCCTCTGGGGTCTGGCTCCATCTCCACCCAGCTCACCTCAGGAGGCATTACACACTGTTATAGAAGCAGCCACAATGCTGCCTGCACAATGCAGTGCTGGGTATATGGGAACTAGCTGATCATAGTTATGCCCTCCTGGTTATAGATGTGTCCTGATACACCTTTCCTTTTTAGCTTCATTTGGCACGAGATACCAGAACGGCTAAGATGCACCACGATGAGAAGATATTAGATAGAGCCCAATTTTTTTTCCTGCAAAAGTATTTGTATTAAGTATCAGATTAAAGTAGCAAATATAAAGAAAAATCACAAGGCGTGGCTAATTTGCAGGTTTAAAGGCATGGCACATTATGTCATATGGCTAGATTTTAGGAAAGGTGTATAGTATTTGGACACATCTGTACTTCAACTGTGTTACTATGAGGGTGGAGCTGCATGGGTGTGGGGCTACATGCGGTGCTGCTGGCTGGCTGTGTGCAACATTAAGTGTGTGGGATTAATTGCTATATGTTTGGACCATTGTCGCTGATGATCCCTCTTGCAAACTGCTAGTTAATCACAGGCACATTTCAGCCTGTGACTAGGAAGCAGTTTGCTGCAGGTTCCCTGTCAGACTGACCAGTAGCACCTTACCCATCCCCCATCTGATTTTCTTCTCACTGATGCTGGGAGGAGGAGGCATGGCTGTGCTGAGCTTGCTACTACATCCCCAGACCATGGTCATGCCTCATCTCAGCATCAGTCAGCCTGCCGGACTCAGAGGTGAGGTGGTGGTGGGGCTTGGCATAGCTAGAATTATGGGTGCCCAATATAAATTTTGCCTGGGGTAAAATGTTGATGGCCAATGAAAACATTCACAAGTGCTCCTCAAATGCCTTAAGCATATCTTCAGAGAGTGTCCCTCTTGGTATTTTTGATGTTATGACAATAAGTGAACTTTGTTGTGATTGATGATCCATCCATGCATTGCCAGAAAATCAATCACCACTTGAGTCTTAAGGCCTGACTGAGACAACTTGCTCCCTTAATGCAGCCATAATAACCACTAATGCATTTGTGAAATGTCTAGGTGCTGTGGAGAGACCAAAAGGGAGGCAAGTAAATTGTGCTGTAAGAGTCTTCCCAGACAGCAACATTTTAGAAACTTCTGATAATATGCATCTTGGAGATTAATCGATGTCTTCTCATGCACTACTATTATAGTCATGCCAAACAACCCATCTTCGGCTGCATATAAAGTGCTACGATGCAGTGGCCACAAATTTTTTCCATGCCACACTCCATTGTGCTTCATATATACAGATTCATACTCAGTCATGCATAGATATACAAGTGTCACATATGAAATTAATCAGTACAGTCTCATGCTGTATTTCCAGGTGAAAAATATACTACACCACCTGGGGTGGCTGCATGGTGTATTGAGGCTAGATGTGTGAGGACACATCTGGAAAATCTCCTCTGTCTACAGCAGTGATTCCCAACCACGGTCCTCAAGGCACACTAACAGTCCTGGTTTTGGTGATGTCCAGGTTTGAGCAGGGATGGTTAAATCAAAATAAATGAGGTACTAATTAAGTCACCTGTGCTCCTGTATGGCTATCCTCAAAACCTGGACTGTTAGTGTTCTTTGAGGACCGTGGTTGGGAATCCCTGGTCTACAGCATTCAAGATTAATGACACCGATTCCATTTTGAAGTGCTGTGCCTTTAAAAATGTGTTGAGGTGTTTGAGATCCAAGGGCCTGATTCAGCTTTGGGAATAGAGCAAGTAACTGTGCACCTTGGTAAAACCATGCTGCACTGCAGATGGGGCAGATTTAAAATGAGAGAATTAGATTTGGGACGGGTGTGTCCAAACTTAAATCTTAATTGCAGTGTAAAAATTAAGCTGTCCAGCTTTTATGAGCTACATGCAAAAACAGCCAATATTAACCCTGCATGCAAATTAAATGTATGTATTTGCACCCCTTGCCATTGCAACATGGTTTGTCCAGCTTCACAGTCAGTTACTAGACCTTACTCTATTCCCAACTCTGAACCAGGTCCCAAGGCCATTATGGATTATATTGCTTGTGGGCAATATTCAATTAGCGGCGATAATATTGCAGATTTTTTTAGCGATATTATAGCATCGGCTATAATTTATCGCCAATTTTTCATGTAAAAATGACGAAAACTTTTCTTCATTTTAAAAAAGATGGCCAAAATCCCTAATTTTGTGTAAAAATGTGGGGACTACTTACAGAACCCTTTGGAGAGCTCCCCTAATGATACTTTAGTAAAAAAATGTTGTAAATTGAGTATTTTTGCGAAAAAAGACCGCTAAAATTTCGGTCAAAATTATTTTTTTTCATGAAAAATGCATTTAATGTATTGGGGCTGGTATTTTGGAGGGACATAAAGATGCACCAAGTGTTTTAAAAATCGCACGTGGCTGGCGCAGGCATTTTTTTTAACGGTTTTAAAAACCCACCTGCGCCACCCATGTGCGATGTTTAAAACACTTGCTGCATCCTTATGGCTCTCCGAAATACCAGACCCAATACATTAAATGCATGTTTCACGGGAAAAAAAAATTTGCCCGAAATTTCAGTGGCCTTTTTTCGCGAACTTACAACACAACTTACAATTTTTTTTTTGCTAAAGTATCATTAGGGGGTCTGAAAAAGGCCGATTTTGCCTCTAATTGAATGCGGCCCAGTCTTGAATAAAACCCTCTACTTTGGCAATATGGACACTGCATTTTGTCTATTAGTATCTCAATGTTTGAAATTAAATGTGTTTAAAGTGTCTGTGTGTGGAACCTTTGAGTTTACAAACACTTTTTTTGGAATTCTAAGAAATCCTAATTTGTAACCAAATCTTATGACGTCCTGTATGCAGCAGTGATGGGTTGTTCAAGACCATACAGTATGTCTGCAAATCTTTGGATTCTGCCTTCAATAAAAATTGTAGGGCATGATTCTATTAGACTCGGTAATGGATTTAATTTCTCATACCACTACTTTATGGTCCCAGCATGGTAACACCTCTTTATATGTATGTAATTATGGTGTACAGCACTAAATAAAGTACACTTGAAGGTATGGAGTCCTTCTGCTTGATACTTGCATCCCACCCATCTGACAATAGGTGATTTTAATCAACACAGGTAACTGCATTGCGGTCTACATATTAGAATGGGCAGTATTATGGTAAGTCCAGGATACATTTACATAATGTGTTAATATTAGTAATGCTAGAGACCCATCTGATGGGGTTCACCTTGACATGGTAGATGGGCATGCATTTATTACAAATATGCTAATAACCTCAACTATATTCCATGTTAGTAATTAATTATGCATCTCCAGGTGAAAAACAAGCTAAAAAGATGCTAGACTGCCTGGGGTGGCTCACCCTACAATTATTGTAGAGTTTAATATAAATGTTTTAACTATGAGTATACTTAGTGCTTAGTGTGTGCACCTGAATTTTTTTTTCCTGAAAAAGAGAACCCTGCTTGAAAGTTAATGCCTTTATGCTGCTTTTGGACTGCTCATCCACCAACCAAGAACATAGTTACAAGGCTTTTCTGGATATGACAGTAGAATATACAGGTATATTCTTGGCTGCCAAAAGAATTATATCTGGAGACCTGACACAAAATGTATGCATTCACTTATAACCTCCATGGGGGGGTTATGTAATAGTTGCCGATTTCTTTTTTTTGCAAAATTGTGGCTAAATTTAAACAAGCAATCAGTTATAAGACTGAACCAGCTTTATAACTGATTGTGTCTTTAAATTTAGCCTCAATCTCGCAGAAAAACAGGAGGCTTCATGAAATCTGCACCTATTACATAATCCCCCATGTCTGCTCATTTTCTCCTGTGTATCAGAATATAAATTACTAATCCAGGTTCTAACAGTTTTAGAAATGGATGACATGGCAAGAGATGTTTAACAGTTAAACCTTGTGACACATGCTACTGTTTACAATTTTTTCTATATCTTATTATTAGAGATGAGCAGTACCGGTTCTCAAAGAACTGGACGCACCCTAACATTGATATTCTGAGCCGGATCCAAGTCAGGCTCGGGTTTTCCCACCTAACTCGGAATTAAAAAATGAGGCAAAACGTCATCAATCCCGCATCAGATTCTCGTGAGTTTTGGATTGCACAGTCCCTCCCCACAGTGATCGGCACCATGTTCTTGCTCAGTCTGTGCAGGGAGGGCTGTGTTGTTCGGGCTGTGGGTCTCATTCAGAGCGGCTTGTAAGCGGCCGCTCGTTCGCTCTGAGCGATGTTCGCACATCTGCGTATGGGTTTTAGTACGCATGCGTAAACCAGTCAGTGCGGTCGAAAATTGTGTGCTCGCACAATAGTGAATGCCTGCTAATTTGAGTGACAGAATGAGGCATTTGTGGGTGGCAACAGGGGAAGGTGCTTGAAAACGGGGAGTGGAGATCCGAACGCAGGCGTGCCAAACAGTCAAAACGGGCGTTTTAAGGGTGTGCATAATAACAAAGAAGCGTCATTGACCACGTCACTTGGTTGTCTTTAAGCCTGAACTGCTCGCATGATTGCGGTAGGAAAATGCTACCACAAGAATAGCAAGCAGTTCAGACGCCGTTCGATGTACTCGATTAATCTAATAAATAGCGGAGATGATGTATGATGCGAGCGGCCAGGGGGCGTTTTTTTAAAAATATCGAGCGCATGTTTTTTTCGCTTGTTCAGACATAGAGGCATCAACAGACCGCAAAGAGCGAGCGCTTAATTTAAATAGCCAGCCACTTTTTATGAACGACCGTCTGCAAATAGTGTTCGGCTCTGAATCAGGCCCTGTGTGTGCTGTGCTGTCCATCCAGGGGTGTGCTGTGCTGTCATCCAGGTGTGTACTGTCCGTCCAGTGTGCTGTCCATCCAAGGGCTTCCTTATCCCAGTGTATCCATATAAGCACTGTGACACTGCAGTCTGTACCCCAGTGTATGCCTCCATACCCCAGTGTATCCGTAGAAGCTCTGTGATACTGCAGTCCATACCCCAGTGTATCCATATAAGCACTGTGATGTTACAGGCTGTAATCCCAGTGTATGCTTCCGTACCCCAGTGTATCCATGTAAGCACTGTGACGCTGCATGCCATACCACAGTGTATGCTTCTGTACCCCAGTGTATCCATATAAACACTGTGACACTGCAGGCCGTACCCCAGTGTATCCATATAAGCACTGTGATGCTGCAGGCCATACCCAGTGTTTAGATATAAGCACTGTGATGCTGCAGGCGAGTGGCGTAACTAGGGGGGGTCGAGCGGGGCACGTGCCCTGGGCACTCTGGCAAGCCCTGCTGAGGGGGTGCCGACAGGGCATTATACCTGCACGCCCGCCCTTCCCCCTCCCGCTACCATTGTATTCTGACGAGCAGGCATGTCTGCTGTGCCTGCTAGCCTGCTTCTAATTGGGCTGCCTCTAGGGGGAGCTGCAGCGGAAGTGCGCAGCCCCTCACAGGTAGTCTTGTTGCTGACTGAGCTCTTCCCGTTCCCCGACCTGTCTGAGATTTGAGCTGCCGTCTGATTCCGGGTACCAGGTGAGGAGTGATTCTTCTGTCCCAAGCTCTCTCTGCTCACCGCAGGTGGGTAATGGGTGGGGTGTGTGTGTGTTAATTTTTCATGTGTGGGAGGGGGCTTTTGGCTGCATTTGTGTGAAAGAGATATGTGTGTCAGGGTACTGTATATGTCAGTGTGCATGTCTATATGTGTCAGTGTACTGTATATGTCAGTGTGCATGTCTATATGTGTCAGTGTACTGTATATGTGTCAGTGTTCTGTGTGTGTCAGTGTGTGTATGTGTCAGTGTGTGTGCATATGTATGTCAGTGTGTATGTGTCAGTGTGTGCATATGTATCTCAGTGTGTGTATGTGTATATGTCAGTGTGTGTTTATGTATGTATGTGTATATGTCAGTATGTATGTGTTTGTCAGTGTGTGTATGTGTCAGTGTGTGTGTGTGTGTGTGTATATATATATATATATATATATATATAATATATGTCAGTTTGTGTGTCAGTGTGTATATGTCAGTGTGTGTATATATGTGTCAGTGAGTGTGTATATACAGTCAGGTGCATAAATATTGGGACATTGGGCCTGATTCAGAGCCGTTCGCTATTTGCGGTCGTTCGTTCAAAAACAAGGGGTGGCTATTCAAATGATCAGTTCGCAAATTGCAGTCTGTTCACACCTCTAAGTCTGAATGAGCGAGCAAAACATACGCTCGTTTATTTGTTAAAAACGCCCCCTGGCCGCACGCACCATACGTCATGTCCGCTATTTATTAGATTAATCGAGTACATCGACCAGCGTATGAACTGCTCGCTATTCTTGTGGTTGGTTTTTGCTACCACAATCTTGCGAGCAGTTCTGGCTATAAAATAACCCAATGACGTGGTCAATGACGCTGCTGTATTAATTATGCACACCCATAAAACGCCCGTTTTGACCTTTAAGCACGCCTGCGTTCGGATCTCCACTCCCCATTTTCAAGCACCTTCCCCTGTTACCACCCACATACGCCTCATTCTGTCACTCAAAATAGCAGGCATTCGCTATATTGCGAGCACATGAATTTCGGCCGCACTGACTGCTTCGCGCATGCGTATAACGATCCGTATGCATGCGCAGATGTGCGAACATCGCTCTGAACGAGCGTACTGCCGCTAGCGAGTGGCTCTGAATGAGGGCCATTGTCAGAATTTTCATATTTTGGCCTCTATTCACCACAACAATGGCTTTGAAGTGAAACAAACAAGATGTGCTTTAACTGCAGACTTTCAGATTTAATTTGAGTGTAATTACATCCAAATCAGGTGAACAGTGTAGGAATTACAACGGTTTCTATATGTGCCTCCCACTTTTTAAAAGGCCAAAAGAGCAGGAGCAACAACCAAAGACTTTTGATGCAGCTGCTGCCACCAGTCATGATGATACTAGTCCTTCAACGTCATCTAAAGCTGATGCTAAAGGGCATAGGGGGTTTAAGTCAGGGCACCTAAAATCAAAGAACCAATAGTTTACAGTGGTAAAGAAAAAAACATCAAAGGGAAAGTTGGCTGCAGAAAAACATTAAATTGTTAATATGCCATTCACCACACGAAGTGGCAAGGAAAGGCTAATGCCTTGGCCTTTATTTATGAGTGGTGGTTTTGCAACTGTCAGTAAGGCATGCTCTTCCTTTTATTATGACGATGTAATCCATTCTCATTCTAGAAGAGGTATAAAAAATGAAAATCACAAAGGGACAGGAACCAACTGTGTGCTAAGAAACATCACAAATCTTTGTGGAGAGTCTAAGTGTGTCTACGGGAGCAATGTGTGAGCCTGACCTTTCCAGTACTGCACTTAAAGAGGAACCTCCTTCCAACATTTGGGCACTCTCTGCAAATGGGGGGATGAACAGCACAAGTCAACATGATGACATAGAAATTGAGGAGGCTGCTGTGGAAGTGCACCAGGATGAGGAGGATATTTGTGTAGCTGCTAATAAGGATGTTGATGCTGAGGATGTTATTGATGAGGATGTTGTAAATCAGGCACCAGTGGAAACAGTTGTTGCCCATGATAAGAGAAGAGCCATTGTCTTGCCTGGGCATAAGACAAAAAAATCCAACAATTATGTGTGGAATTATTTCTACCCAAATCCGGACAAAAATTGTCAAGCCAGCTGCAGCATTTTTAAAGCCAGAGTAAGTAGAGGTAGGGACCTTAACCATCTAGGAACCTCCACACTGTTACATCATCTGCAGTGCATTTATCAACAGTTTGTGCCAAATTTAAAAACTTTGGATAAAAAAGTAACAACAAGCAGTTCAGCATCAGCTAGCTCCCTTCTCTCTGCTAGATCCAAGCACCTGCCATCTCCACCAACAATATCATCAATCATAATCTGAAGTAATCTTGCATCCAATTTAATAAGGCTAACTGAGTTCTCCTATCCAGAATTCCTCAGAAGAATCCTTGAGCGATACGCTTGCTGCTGCTGCTGGAAGTGGATCTTCATCCCAGTGTTACATGTGCCGCTGCTGCTCTCTGCCTGATTGGCTCTCAGTCGCTATCCTAGCTACCTGGACTCTGGCTGTTACGTGGTAGTCTAGTTACCTGACTGGACTGGCCTGATGGACCAATCGCAGGAGAAATCTCCCTTAATTAGGGATTCTGGTCGGTTCCTGCTTGCCAGTGATATTACTAAGTTCATGCTCTTGTTTGTCCCAACCCCTCGTGTCCAGTGTATTTATCATTGGCTGATTTAGATTGTAATTCTTATTAATTCCTAATGTGTCTACAAAAGAGTTGAGGCACAAATATTTAAATTGTAATTGTTTCATAGCTTATTTACGCTCCCCCGTTTTTCTTTGTTTCTTTCACTAAGAGGCATGCCACTGACAACCTCTTAGAAAAACTCCGGGAAGTCATTGCAAAATGGCTTACCCCACTTAGACTCGTCTCGGGATTTGTCATTTCTGACAATGCTTCCAATATTGTGAGAGCATTACAGCTGGGTGAATTCCAACACATCTCATGTTTTTGCTCACACAATCACCTTGGTGGTGCAATTTTTTTTTTTAAATGGCAGGGCCATGTTGGAAATGCTCTCTGTGAGCTGAAAAATTTCTGGACATTTTTGCCATTTAGCAGGTGCATGTAGAGTTGAACTTACCCTGTTACCAGCTGAAGCAAGAAGTAGTAACAAGGTGGAACTCCACCCTGTATATGCTTCAGCAGATAGAGGAATAGCAAAAAGCCATCCAAAGCTACACAATGACTTATGACATAGGAAGAGGAGAGGGACTGTACCTTGCTCAAGCTCAGTGGAGAATACTTTCCATGTTGTGCAAGGTGCTAAAACCCTTCAAAGTAGTCACCGGTGAAGTGAGGGCCTGATTCAGCAATGAAAGCACGGATGCAGATGCAAGCAATCGGTCGCTGTGATAATATGCTAATGAATGCATACGCATGGCAATTGCAGCAGAATAAACAGATGTCCAGTACTACATAATACCACCCACTTCTCTTTTTTCTTGCATCCTCTATACCTGGTAAGACAGCATAAACATCAGTAACATCGAGAATCATCGGACCCATATGCACAATTGTGATTGACCTGACCATCCTGCAGACATAGCAAGACTTCCTGTGTGCAACTAGCCCTCAAGCTGCATCTGCTACCACAAGGGCTTCATTTTGCATGCCCCTGAAATGCCATCCAAACACAGACATACTTGCATTTGCCCAACCACTGCCTCTCACCAACTACAAATGGCACTTCCTGTCAATCACTGTGATCTGTGTCTGTGTAGCCTCTGCAAATGCAAATCCCATCGCAATAGCTAGTTTACGCATGCGCGCTGTGATTTTATGCATTCGCAGATTACAAACAGGCTGAATGTGTGTGAACACAGCATTGCATTCCTTGCTGAATCAGGCCCTGAGTTCAGACACTGCCAGCTTGAGTTAGTTAATTCCCCTGATTAAACTGTTGGAAAAGCAGCTTGAGAAAATGAAGGAGGAGTTGAAATGAAGCGATTCCGCTAAGTATGTCAGAGTTGAAGATCAAGTACTTTATTTGCTTCGCGAAGATCCAACGGTTGTCAGGATCTAATCAGATGAATACATTTTGACAACCATGCTTGATTCTATGTTTAACACATACGTTGTGTCTTTCTTCCCAATGGACACAGATCTGAAGAGATGCAAAGAGCTGTTGGTAAGAAAATTGTCAGCTCAAGCGGCATGTAATGCAGCAATTGCTCCTCCTTCTGTTTCTCAAGCAAGCCCGGCTGCCAGGAAAAAGCTAAACTTTCCCAAAAGACCCACTAATGATGCAGATGAGTCAACACAACCAAGTTTTGACATCTGGTCGGGTCTAAAAGAATTTCCTACAACTAATGACACCTCTACCGTGACTCCATCTAATACAGCCACCATTCAAAGAATAGTTGACCACTATTAAAATTATGGCATCCAAATAGGCATGTCAGATAGTCCATTTGACTACTGGCAGGAAAAAAAAGGCAATCTGTAGGCCCGTGCACAAACTGGCTTTGTTCTACTTAAGCTGCCCCGTCTCCAGTGTGTACTCAATGAGTTTTCAGCACAGCCGGTAACCTTGTCAGTGATCAGAGTAGGAGGCTACTTCCTCAAAATGTGGAAAAGATGATGTTCATCAAAATGAACTACAAATTCCATGAGGAAGCCTTTACCACCAATTACATCCAAAAATACAATGGCAGCTGCAATGGTTGATTCTAGCGGGGATTAATTAATATTGTCTGTAGGTGATGTACATACATCTGCAAGTCAGCAAAAACATCAGTAACATCAGATCCATATGCACAGTTGTGGTTGAGCTGATCCTGACTCACAAACTGTGAAACTTCCTGTTGCCATCTAGACCTTTGGCTGCATATGCCACTGCTGGGGCTTAATTATGCATGCCTCTGTAATAGCATTCCAACACACAGGCACGAGTGTGTTCCTTGACCACCCCCTCTCCACCGCCAAACTGTGCTTCCTCTCAGTGGCCGGCTTGCACATGCACTGCGATGCATGCGTAGAAAACAAACATCGACCGGTTGCATGGTTCCGCAGCCTTGTGATCCAAACTGAATCAGGCCCTCTAAGTGGAACAACTGGATAATGTACTGTAGATGGTGGGTGTCATGCAAGAGACCAGAAATATGATCAGCAGCGCAGAGCATCTTCCTGCCAGAATGTGTGCAATAAAATGCAAATATGTTTAATGCAAAAATGAGTTGTGTACACATACATACTGTGGTGAGAGGGGTTGCCTCTCACCTGAATTACCCACATTTTGGTGGAATCAGCTCCCTCCAAGAGAGTCTGGAGTGAAACCTGTGTGTTCTGCATTAGCAGTGGAGGTGTGGAATTCCAGGTTTTCACATTTACACGGACCCAGCTGGAATAATCACTGGAGCACAGGAAGGGCATAAAACTCTCATACACTTGATACTCCTTGCTCCTGATGCCAGACAAACTGGCTGGGGTGATGGTTAGCATGAGGGTTCCCGGACCTGGAAGGTCCACAGACATTAGCACAAGGAAAGCTGGGACATTTACTTTTATGTTTGTTTGCTTATTTTCTGTAATGTGCCTGTGTGTATCCAGGCCTATGCTCACGTATGATAAGGTGCAGTGTCTGCTACCATTAACAGACACTGCATTACCAAGTACCTGCCTGTGTGGAGCCTTATTTCAATACCCCGTGTCACAATACATATTTACACACCATGTGTAAAGCAGGCTGAGGTAACCTGATGCACTCCACTTCCAGTGGGCCGGGCAAACAGCACAGATGCTGGGAGTTGTAGTTCAGCTGGAGAGCTACAGGCTGCTTTCCTCTGAGGTAAACAGCAAGTCTTGGTCCCATTATCTCCAACAACCTCCCTGAGTACAAAGTTAATGTCTGTTTACAATGTGTACTATTTCGCTGCACCTCCAAAAGCAAGGCCACCGCATTCTTATTAGATGTAAAAAAAATATACAGCATATATGGGCTGAATCAATAGTCAATGAGGATGTGGCACAAAATGGCTGCCCTTACTGTGTCTTAGCGACAGGTACTCTGCATATGTTACTCACATGTTTTAGATGGTTAGTTCACATAGGACACAAGTGAGCTTCAGTGAGCATGTTTCCATATAGGTCCCAAGAATCTCTGTGTGATGGTGCAGAAACTGCATAATATCTTCTGACAAACTATCCATGCACGAATACTGATCATCCTCCAGATCAAAGATTTCTTGGAGGAACTGAAGAACTTGATCCTAGATTGATCCTCTCATAAATTTTCTTGAAAATCAAATATATTAAAATAAATAAATTTACAAACTAATCAATCCTTATGTCCTTTCCCTGTCTTCAACTACTCCATAAACATAATCCAACTCCCTTGGGCCTCTAACCTACAGTAGTTATTGATTAATGAAAACATTCTTGGTTTTAACTTCATATAGGGTCATATAGTTTATTAGACTGCTATCCTGTCTGCCACTGCAGTGCCACTCTGTTTCCTAGATGTGCCATGTTGGAAGCTGAACTGCCACATTTGTGGCACTCACTGCAGTCACTTAGCTTAGTCAGCCAGCTAGCTAGCTCTATGCAACCTTTTGGCCTAAACTGGATGAAATCAATATTGTGAGCTGTGAAATGACTGGAAATAAATGCTATTGAGGTTAATAATACAGTAGGAACAAAAACAGGCCCAAATTATGTGATTTAAGCTGTTTTTATAATTTTTTATAAAAAAATACAGATCCAAAACCAAAACATGAAAGGGTAATTTTGGCAAAACAAAATACAGATCCAAAACCATAAGGAGATGCAGATCCAAAATCAAAACCAAAACATGAGGGTCAGCGCACATCTCTATTGGTCTCCATCTTCTAATGGAATAAGGACCTCATTCAGAGGCGGTCATTAGTTGCAAGCGGTCGCACTGAATCAGGGAGGCCGCTTGCATCCTGAGCGACCACCTCCTTGTCGATCAGTAAGCTGTGGGTTACCACCCACAGCTTAACGACCAACCAGGTTGATGGTTGCGATGGTGTTTAAAATCGCGACCATCGGGGCTTACGACCAGACCCTAAGGTTGGTTCTGGGCACTCGAAAGCCCCAGGGAGCTTCCTGCTATGGAAGAGCAGCAAACTCCCCACTTACATCACTGATGTCAGTGCGGCCGCCAACAAAACGGTAGGCGTTCCTAAAGGAACGCCTCCATTTTGGAAACCACCCCCTGGCCCGTCTACAAAAAGGGGCGAGCTGTCGATCAACATCGACAGCCGCCCCTTTTGTAGTGAGCTCCGGAGCGGCCACTGCGCATGTGCAGGACTAACCATCGAGTCGGTTGCTCGCGACCGACTCTGAATGAGGTCCTAACTGTGGTAAAAGAAATACAACTGAATCCTTCTTTGCTACATATTGTAGTCTCAAGTCTCCCTGCCATTATCAGAAAAAGGATATCAAACTTTCTTGCACTTGACTATTTTTTACCTAGTTGACTCCACTTTCTCACGCATTTATTCAACCATATTATGTTAATAGCAAAAACAGAAATCTTATGGGGTTTTTCACCAAAATAATCCTTGTCACAAATCAGCACTCAAGGCATGATTCTGAGGTGGGAGTAAAGCAAAAAAAGAACAAGTCACTGTGCACCTGAACACGGGAGCTCATTCAGACCCGCTCGCTAGATGTGTTCTTTCACACAACGTATGCAAATTTGGCTAAGTGGTAGCATGGTAGGTGATCGCACGGCAAGGCATAAGCATGCCATCTACGTCCTGTCGTGCAATCACTTTGTGTATGCAGATGCCCTTCTGTCACAAGCCACATACAAGACCCCAGAATCAGACCCTGTTACTTACCTCTGTCCCGCTGCTTTCTCCGGCTCCTGTGCTGTGCTGCAGTGGCTTTCTCCTCTCCGTCGGGTCCCGCTGGTCTTACCTCTTCACGCCGGTGCCTGCACTCTCCCTGAGATGGCAGGGCCGGCATTTCAAGTGTACTGACAGCAGCTCTCCGGGAACCATTACAGTATAGTCACCTCCTGGTCCTAACTGGTGAACTAGTCATCTTTCAATTCTCTGGAGACCAGTCACCTCCCGGTCCTAACCGGTGAACCAGCAATCCTCCAATTATCTGGAGTTCAGTTACCTCCTGGTCCTAACCAGTGTACCAATCGTTCTTCTACATTGTCTCAACTATCTATTTAATCAAGTACTCTTTTCCTGCGTAGGAATTTCATTAAACCAGTCTCCTTCAGAGAGCATCCGGATCTAACAAAACAGATACAAGACCCAGCCCGGGAACACAGCCTCTAAATCCTTCGTCTGTGACACCACCAGCCTGTCTTAAGATGCCCACTAATACATGTCATCTCCAGGAAGTGTATGCAAGCATCGGTACATCGGGTACAATCAAAAGCGAACGCAGCACTTGAGTTTGACTATACCCTACCTCAAGCACTGCGATCACTTGAGTGTACAAAACAGCCAGGTGACGTGGACAATGACACATGCTTTTAATTATGCACACCTCTGAAATAGCGTTGAGACACTCAGGCATGCCTGCATTCACACCTCCACTCCCCCGTTTCTAGTGGCCTGCCCCTGTCAGCGCCAGCAAATGGCTTCTACTGTCACTCACTCTGCTGGGCTGTCTATGCACAGTAAGCAATCACTTCCAGAGCGTTCGCACTGGTTTGCGCACGCGCACTGCGATGCATACACATACGCAGAATGCAAACATTGGCCAGCTATGAGCGAACGCTTCTTAGCATCCGGGTCTGAATTAGGTCAACAGTCCTCAAGGCACCCTAGGACTTAGAGATATCCATGGTTGACCACAAGTGATGTACTTAGTACCTCAGTTAAACTGATTTAACTACCTGTGCTCAACCAAGGATATCTCTAAAACCTGAACTGTTGGGGTGCCTTGAGGACAGCATTTGGGAACCTCTGCTCTACACATTTTAAATCTGACCCACCTGTATTGCAAAATATTTTTGCCAAGGTGCACATTACTTGCTAATTTTTGCTTTACTCTCCTTGCAGATTCAGGCCCTTGGTGCCATCTTACTGGGTCTGGTGGTCCTACTATCCTGCACAGCAAATAGGCTGGCATCCATCTCCTCATGATAACACTAACCATTGGGCTCCAGCTCACTGCATCTGGCCGCAGCAAGGGAAACAAGCATTGCTCTCTCTCTCTTAAAGGGATACATGCACATTAGCATGACATCACATTGGTGCAGTCTATTTAAGACCTGCAGTCTATTTAAGGCTGACTCTGAGCACTATCCATTGCTGGAATATTAGGTCACCTTACCTGCTCAATTATTTATTTTGAGATTCTGCTTCCATGTACCAGACCCTGCTTTTTCTAGACAATGAACCTCTGCCCATACCCCAGTCCATCAGCATATCTCACTGTTCTGCATCTGTGCTTGGAACCCTGATTTTGCATTTCCTGAATACACTACAGCCTGTTATTTCTGTACCTTGATATTGTCCTACATCCACACCATCACATCCAAGGTGAATCTAGAGGTCCATGACCTACTGATATCTGACAGCGAAATCCATCCTGTCTTGTGGTAGTTCTTGGGAAACATCAGGTGGCCCATTACACTCTGCACCTTGCCACTAGCAGTGCAAATCCTAGTGAAACATTATTTATCCACCCATAAATGTGATAGTATACTCTGGCCAAAAAAAAGATGCTGCTGGGTGTCCTTAAACAAAGCATCTGATTTAACACTTAATGTCCCCAATTGAAAAAGCGGTGTGTCAGCAGCAAGTTTTAAAGCAAATTCTCCCATGGCATAACCACCAACAGCCATAAGTGCTTTTAAGATTCATATTTATATGGAGAAAGAGACTCCCTGAAAGGGACACCTGACACCCCTTCAGGTAATTCAATTAGTGTGATGTGTGGTGGTTATTATTAACATTTATATAGCACCACACAGTGGGCCTGATTCAGACCCGCTCGCGAGCGCTGAGCGCTCGCAAGCGGGTCGATGGTGCCCTAGTGCACATGCGCACGACGGAGGGAGTTCCGTCGTGCGCATGCGCGAGACCCGAATAACGATGGGGTAGCCGTCATTATGGGTCTCGCAACAAAGGGGGCGTGCTGTCGATGGTGAGTGACAGCACGCCCCCTTTGGTGGGCGTGCAGGGGGCGTGGCTTCCAGACGGAGGTGTTCCCATGGGAACGCCTACCGTCTGGGTCCAGCCCCACTGACATCACTAGTGATGTCAGTGGGAGTGATTTTGGCTCTGATAGAGCCAAAATCACTCCAGGGCTTGCGGTCACCGAGACCCTACCGCAGGGTCTCGTCGCAAGCCCGATGGTCACGATGGTCTTGACCATCGCGACCATCATCATGGACGCTCGCATAAGCTGTGGGTGGTAACCCACAGCTATGCGAGCGTCCAAATGGCCGCTTTGCCAAAAAAAAAAAACACGCCCTGATTCAGAGCGGGCGCTTGTTCAGAGCGTCCGGCTCTGAATCAGGCCCTATGTCTGCAGTGCCTTACAAAGTACAAAAGCAGAAACAGTGTGAACAAAAACAGGAAATTACAGGACAGACAATACAGAACATTGCAGAACATGGACATGCTTTATAAAAATTGCTGCATCAGCAGTCATAATACTCAAATAAGAAGCAGGTCAGCAGAAGTCAAAGATTGGGTGCCAATGAAGGTAGTCAGGAGGATTTGGTGGTAGAAGCGAGTGAAGAGAAAGCATATGAGGTAAAGAGCCCTGATCATGAGAGCTTACTGTATAAATAGGGCGGTAGTCAGACAGTGTTGACACAGAGTGGAGAGACAATGAGTAAGTAGTGTGTGGCAGTGGGTTAGGATGTGAGCTTGAAGGCTTTGATAAAGTGGGTCTTGAGAGCCTATTTGAAATTTTGTAAAGAGGTAAAGAGTCTGATAGGGAGATGGAGAGAGTTCTAGAGGTGAGGAGCAGCACGGCAAAATCTTGATGGTTAGAGTGGGGGGAAGTAATCAGTATAGAGATGATATTGGAGGCCAAAAGACCTTATGGTCTCACTTAAAAAGGAAGTATAGGAGAGGTCCAAGAACAGAACCTTGGGGGACATCTACTGGCAGAGGAAGTAGGGGATGAGTGGAGTCATGAGAGGAGACAAAGAAAGGTAGAGTAAGAAGGAAAGCCATGAGAGTGCAGAATCATGTAGACCAAGGGAGTGGAGGATTTGTATTAGGATAGGATGGTGCACAGTGTCAAAAGCAGCAGACATGTCAAGGAAAATGAGCAGAGATTAAATGACTTAGGATTTGGCAGCAAAGAGGTCATTGCTGACTTTAGTGAGGACAATAGCTGTGGAGTGGAGAAGATGAAATCCAGATTATAATGGGTCCAGCATGGAGTGGGAGGAAATTAAGGCAGTGAGGTGGTTGTAGATAATACCTGTGTGCACAAAGAGTTTGGAGGCAAAGGGGAGGAAAGAGATGGGGTAGTAGCTAGAGAGAGTGTCAGGATCAAGGGTCTTTTTTTAAAGAATGGGGGAGACGAGGGCATGCTTGAATGCAGAGATGACAGTGTCTGATGAGAGAGATTGAAGACATGGGCAAGATGGGAACAGGCAGCAGGAGAGAAGGAGCGGAGAAGGCGAGAGGGGAATAGGGTCGAAGGTGGAAGGAGAGGAGGACTGGATTAGGGTCATGACATCATCTCCAGATATTGGGGGAGAAGTCAATATTGGTAAAGGAGATGTAGGTATAGGGAGAAGCAGGTTAGGAAAAATTTAATGGGGTGTAAAGGGTCTGGTGGGATGTGATATCCTGAAATATTGCTAATATACTTAGATGTGAAGTTAGCAGCATAGTCAAAGGCTGAGAGTAAAGAAAGGATGCAATGAGGGGGGACAGGGGAAGGTGTTGAAAGTGGCAAAGCAATAAGACTTTCTAGAAAGGGAAAGGGCAGCACTGTAGGTTGAAAGCATAAATTTTAAATGGAGGAAGTCAGCATTGGAGCAGGATTTCCTCCACTGATGCTCTGCAGTACGTGAAGACTTTTGCAAGTAAATGGTGCATTGGAAACTCAAGGCTGAGTTGTGGATCTGCGAAGGTGAGTAGTGACCGCCAAAGCAACAGAGTTGAGAGTAGAATTAAGGAAGACATTGTATAGGGAAATGGCTTAGTCTGTGCAGGAGGGATGTGACCATGGGGGAAAGAAGTGGGTTAAGCAGGTAGAATAAGGATTCAGTGTCAATAGCCTCAATGTTATGCTTATGGTGGTAGCCTTGGTAGGCAGAGGTGGAAAAGGGTTGATGGATAAGTTAAGAGAGAGGGAGGGATATTATGAAATCAGAAATATACATTGGTGACTGAAGACTAGACCAATTGAGTGTCCACTCACATGGGAAGGTTACGAGGTCCATTGAGAGAGACTAAATGATGATATGAGGGTAAGGAGTTTAGAGGCATAATGGTCAGTAGAGAAATTGATAAGAATATTAAAGTCACCTAAGAAGATGTGGAGAATGAAAGGGATGGTACTGAGGGTAAGATTTGGTAAGAGTAATTTGAGGATAAAAGGACCCCTACACCACCACCATGGCAGCTCCTGGGTCAAGTTGTGTGAGAAAATACAATGCCATTGAAAAAGTTGTGTCTGAAATGTAGATCCAGATTTCAATGATAACAAGGAGGTTCAGGGACTGTAGTTGGAGACAAAGAGGTCATGGATGGGGACCAGTTTATTACAGACAGATCTAGCATTCCAGAGGGCACAGGTGAGATGGACTGAGCTAGTGGGAGAGATATGACTGAGAGTATCCAGGTTGCTGTAGAGTGAAGTGACAGTGCGGGCTTGTGAGAGAGGAAGGGAAACTGCAGGAGGTAGTTTAGTGCGACATAAATGGAGGTGAGGGAAAGAGAGACAGGAGGGAGTGGGACTTATTGGTGGGGTAGTAAGGCCATGGAGGCCAGGAGGCGATTGACAATGTAGAAACAGGAAAGGCGGGGCAGTGAAGCAGGGAAGGGTGGAAGGGAGACAGAGGAGGGGAGAGTGGGGTTGAAGGAAGTTAAGGGGACTAGAGGGGGAGGATAGGGGTGGAAAAATGAGGTTAAGTAAAGGAGTAAGGGGGTTGTTGAAGTAAAGGTAGTCCTAGGATGGATGAAGGAATTATTGGGATGTAAACTGCAGTGGGGGCTGAGTGATATAGAAACAGTGCTGTTAAATTAGCAAAAATACAGGTTAAATAAATGTGCTGCTAAATATATGAGCATAGCTGCAACAGTGTATTGTAAAGATAATGTAAGTGTTTAAGAAGTAATGGGGGGAGGAATTAAATCATAAAATAAACATTTAAAGTGGATCAACTTAACACTATACTAAAAGCAATGCAGGCAGGATTTTCAAGGTTATAAAGGAAAAATTACATTAAACAGAACTGACTTGGAGCCTGATTCAGCTTCAGACGGAATAGTTAAGCTGCTTGCAAGAGGCCTAGCTATTCCATCTGTGCTGATATGGTAATGTAGCAGGAGGCATCACGCTTCCTGCTACATTACGTATCGAGCTGCATTGTTGAACACAGATAATTTGCTGACCATT
Source organism: Taudactylus pleione (assembly GCA_031769625.1). Classification (NCBI taxonomy): domain Eukaryota; kingdom Metazoa; phylum Chordata; class Amphibia; order Anura; family Myobatrachidae; genus Taudactylus; species Taudactylus pleione. Next base: position 3,723,579 of record JAUIMM010000222.1, on the reverse strand, counting down.
GGCCCCTCCCCACCCTCAAACGGCAGCACACTGTCAATCACTGATAACCTGGTGCTAGTTTACATGCAGGATTGTAGACCCGTTCTGCACATGCACAGAATGGGTCTGGCACCTGCGCAGATTCCCGAACTTTGGACCCTTAGTCAGAAGTGTTTAAATAACAAAAGCAATAATTTTGAGTAGCAAGCAGAGTGGGAACTCTTTGCAATGACCAAGCAAGGAGTTCAGTAAGGAGATTTACAGGATATGCAGACAGCAGGTGTTAGTAATGGAAGGTCAGCTAACTCACATAAGTTTGTTGAAAGCAGTCCTTTAGAAGGAGGGTTGGCTTTTAGGAAGTTATCCTACTGTTTTCCTTCTGTTTAACTCCAGCATAACTCTGCCTTAGTTATCAAATTCTAGTAACACATAATCAAAGTAGTTTGAATTTTAACACTGACTATAGCGGCCTTCGAATATGCAGCCTACCTGAGCACTAATAAGTATAAGTACAAACATGTGTCTGTGTGCCCTCTGTATAAGACCACACCTCCAATACTCAACACACACTAGAATGGGATGCAATAAAGTCTAAGATAAACAAATGGTGAAAGTGGAGTATACAATCACATATTCACAATAAATTCCTTATATAATTCTGAATTATGTCTGCTTATATAAAAGTAGTGAAAAATTACCTAAAACACCTTTTCAAAGCTATGCTATTAAAATAAAGGCATACAGTATGGAAGCAGTAGAGTCACATCATAGTCATTGCATGGTGAACATATGGGGTAGGGGTGGGTAAGGTACGCTCACCCTGCTAGTAGTGGTGATGACTTGTGTGTGTTTGTGAGTGGTGTTAATTGGAATGTTTTTTCTGGTGGTGGTGGTGTTTTGGGATTGAGAAGGACGGTGTGATTGGGTATGGAGTGTAGTTTGGAGTAATGTGAAAAGGGGAATAAGATAGGATCAAAATGAGGCCAGCAAGACACAGTAGTTTGGGGCAAAATCTTTTATTGAGTAGTCACAATGCTGCTCTGTTGAGATCCTGGGCAGGTGGGTGGGGTTCAATGATGAGTGGTGATGAGACTGGGGAGGTAGGTGGACCCTTTCAGGGGGCTCTTTCCCGTGTGGTTCATTGACCTTGGACGTCACCCCTGCTGGACCTATGGTCGACAGTCTAGGAAGTCTCAGGGGGTGGGGGGATGTGCAGAGTGGGTTGGAACACCTGTGCGACGTCCCGCATGTTGGTGCGAGTCTTGGCAGTACTTACCTACAGGTAGATTTTTTGTTATGGTGATGTGGGTTGACGTTGCAGCCATTGCAGATAGGTTGGAAGCTGCAGGGTTGTTGGTGAGTTGGATCAGCTTGTTGCTGGTGTGATGTAGGTGCACGGCTGTTCTGATTGGACTGCGGAGGTCAGTGACCAGAGTGTGCAGCTGAGGTTGGCTCTTGGTCATGCCGCTGGTGGTGCGGAGCCAGAGGTGTGGGTGGGTGAGCCGCTGGGAGGCTGGGTTCCAGCGTGTGTGCTAGGACCACCCCTGGGAGGGGGGGTGGTCTGCCCGGGATACTGATAGTAAAAAAGCCAGGGAGGAGGGGGGATGTGGAAGGTGTGACCGGGATGGAGTTGGTCACTGGCAATGTTGGCTGTGCGGACTTGCGGATGGATGTGCGGGGTGCTCTTTACACTGACGGTCCCACGTGGATATGGGGATCGAAGGTGGAGACAACCCTGGCCAGGAGTCAGTAGTTGAGCATGCCTGGGAGGGGGGGGAGAGAGAGGCTGGTCCAGGGTGGAGCCGGTCACTGGAGGTGTGAGCGGTGCGAACCAGCAGGTGGGTGGGCTGAGAGCTTTCTGCACTGGTGGTCCCTGGTGGGGATAGGGATCTTTAGTGGAGGTCAGCCTGGATCAGTGTCAGGTTTGATGTGAAGGTCACCAACGCGTTTCGGCACAGGTGCCATCTTCAAAGAGGTTTGAGAGGATCAATACTTCTGAAGTTCTTATGTAGTGCACTTTTGGGGGTGGGGGTGTGGTCAGGTGACTCATGGGGCCAATGGTGTGTTTGAAAGGTAATGTGGTGCAGGTGTGTGCAGGGACTTGCTGAATGGTGATGCGGTGCAGGTGTGTGCAGGAACTAGCTGGAGTGATAAGTGTAATCAGATTGGCCCAATGGTGTGTTTGAAAGGTAATACGGTGCAGGTGTGTGCAGGGACTTGCTGAATGGTGATGCGGTGCAGGTGTGTTCAGGGATTAGCAGGAGTGATAAAAGGTGAGGTGATAGGGATAGGGGCTGGAAGCGAGCGTAGGTGGGCTGGTTGGAGATTACTTCGTTATAACGGATTTGACTTCATTGTCAATGTTCAGTCCCCTGGGGGTCAATGTTTTCAGCGTGAATATCCATCTAAGTTCCTCCTTGTTGAGGATTTTTTTATGGTCTCTGCCTCTACAGTTTTTTTGCATGTGTTTGATTTCTATGAAAGTGGTGCCTTGTGTGCTGTTGTGGTGGTATTCTTTGTAGTGTACAGGTATGTTATGGTTCTCTGTTTGTTTGGTGATGTTTCTCAGATGTTCGGCAATTCTGGTTTTTAGTGGTCTGGTGGTCCTACCTATGTATTGTTGATTGCATGGGCATTGTATGAGGTAGATTACATTGTTAGTGTTGCATGAAATGTGTTCTTTAATTTTATACGTGGTGTTTGTCTGTGTGGATGAGAATGTTGTAGTGGGTGTGGTGCTTCTATATTTTAGTGTGACGCAGTTGGTACATGAGCCACAGTGGAAGAAGGAGTGTGTGTAGGGGACCCTTCCAGATGCAGAGGAAGTCATCTATGTATCTGGTCCATGGTGTACATACGGCTAATAAGAACTCCAGGGTAACTCTATCTTATGCTGGGCACACACTATACAATTATCTGTCAGATATCTGTGCAATCTGGCTGGTTGGAATGAAAACCTGTTAATGTATGGGAGCAAATGACAATCGATTATATGGTTTTAAACACTGGAAAACAGATAAAAAAGATTGTTTAAATTGGTTAAATGTGTTTTATTTAAATAATTTGGCTGAACGTCCATTTTTGTCTGTTTTCCAGTGCTTGTGAACAAATATTCCATTGTCATTTGCTCCCAAACATTGGACAGATATCTGACAGATAATTGTATAGTGTATGCCCAGCATAAGTAATCAAATTCTAATAACACTTATAAATGAAACATGTTGAATCTTAACACTGACTATTGCAGCCTATCTGAGCGCAACTACATTCAGAAAGTGTACTCCCTTAAGGAGATCATCTGATTTGTAGAATCATTACAGGGCAGTGTGATCCTCATTTCAATAAACACCTTGTTACTGACATTTACGATTTAATCCTTTTTGACACACCCAGGCCTGCTGAGAGCTGCGGTGGACCCGGGTAATAGGGGGCATGGTCTAATCGCGGGAGGCGTGGCCACGCCCCCTTCCCGGAAAAAGAAAAGATATGCAGCGCCGCTAAGCGGCGCTGTGCGCTGGGGAGAGGGGGCGCTCTGAGCCCCCTCAGCCCGGCGCAAAGCCAGGGGGGGTGCGATCAGTGTCATCACTCCCCCCACAGGCTTAGGAGACTGCTGTGGCTGCTGCTCAGCAGCCACGAGCAGTCTCCACTGCGGCTCAGCACACGCTGTGTGCTGGGCTGCTGTGTGGGAGGGGGAGCGGCGCCGGACCCGGGCCCCCGCCGGGCCCCTCAGGAAGCCCGGGCCTGGGTAATCTGTACCCGCTCCCCCCTCCCTCTCGGCGCCCCTGGACACACCACACATCAATACATACACTACACAGGTGATGCGCTTCAACAATCCCTCTAGTTGTAGCATTATCCAACCTACAGTTTACTTTTTAAGAGTATAGGAGCCCACAATAATGTTTTCCTAATGATTAGGATCCAGCAGCATGAGGCAAGAAACTGTACACATGCATGGGTATTCTAGACTTCAGATTCACCAGACATGATAGAGTGAGATATGCATTGACAGACATAGACTCAATAAATAAATGTCAGAACCTAATGTTTGGGTTGGTGGTGTTTATTGTATCTATGTCTGTGAATGCATCTTTCGTTCTTTCATTCTAAGTAAGAAAAATATAGTGGGACAAGTATACACTAGCATTGTATACAAAAGAATAAAATAATACCAACGGACTCCTAAATAAATAGAAAGGAAGAAAGCACACGGAAGACCAGGCATTCATGGACAGTTAGAATAAAACACTGTCTTTTGCCTTTTTACCGAGATTATATACTTTTTCCTGAATTTTGTTTTTTAATTTGCTAATTGTGTGTTAAGTCACAAATAGTGTACTAAGGGGATGATTCAGCAGAGGATGCAGTTGCTATCACAGCTGCTAACATGTTAGTAGCTGTGATAGCTGTAAAATGGTAATGCAAAAAGTGGCATTACACCCCCTGCATGCATTATTGATTGGAGCTGCATTCTAGGATGCAGCATCGGGTCATCTGTGTGTCCATGGGCTGGCAGAGTGACCATAGGGTCATGCACACTGGCCATCGCACATGAGTTAAAGAGGCCAGATAATCTCCCGACCGAGATTATGGCCTCTCCACCCCCCCCCCCAATGGTGATGACATGCCTCCATTTTGGAAAACGGAGGCCGTAGCCGCCCCCACCCTGCCGGAAACGGCAGCAGGCTGTCAATCACTGACAGACTGCTGCTGAACTGCGAGCGTGATCGCAAACTCGTTTTGCACATGTGCAGAATAGATCCTGCGCATACGTAGATTCCCGTTAATTGAGAATCTGAATGGGACTATTCGTATGCGTCCTCTGCCGAATCGCCCCCTAAGTACTTAAGATTATTATAGCACAGACACATATTAAAAAAAGTCATATGGTGTGACTGAGGGCCTGATTCAGTAAGGAACGCAGTTGCTCACAGGGCCGGTGTTACCATTAGGCAACCTTAGGCAGCCGTCTAAGGGTGCCAGCCACTGGAGGGCGCCTCTGAGTCCACAAAAAAAAATGAATGGCATAATTCATGGCTGAGTGGCATATAATGATTTGTGGCACAGATGTGTGCCATATTATGAATTTGTGGCAGTGTTATGAGGTACATTATGCTTTTGGCACTCTGCTGTGTGTAATATTCTATATAGTATACTTTGAATATGGGAGACTGATGTGTGGCATGTTATTTACCTGGGGAGACTGATGCACAGCATATTATGAATTGGAGGGAGCAGGGGCGGTTGATGAAATGTTGCCTAGGGCGCCCGTAAACCTTGCAATGGCCCTGGTTGCTCATACGCATGCAATTGGTCGATTAATTTGCACAGCACATGCAAATACATCGCTGTGCGCGAGGCAGGCGCTGTGTTCAGAACTGCGCTTGCAGAGGCTACACAGACCCATGGCAGAGTAATTGACAGGAAGTGCAATTTGTGGGTGGTAGCAGGGGGTGGTCGAACAAACGCAGGCGTGCCAGTGCATTTCAACGCCGTTGCATGAGCATGCATGAAATTAGCCACTGTGAAACCAGAAGCCACCTGAGGCCTCATAGTATGCGCAGAAGTTAGCATTTCCTTAGTGAGGTCTGACCTGCCTTAACTGTCCATATTGGTTCGACGTTAATCAATGTTACCGATTGTTTCACTATGATGTCAAAGTAACGGATGTGAGTAAGGGGAAGTGGGTGTCCTTATATCAAACTGCAATTGAAATGTGAATGTAAATGTTTAAATATCACCGCTGATATTAGCAACACAGTACAGTATTTGGTGCTATTTGAGGATAGGTGTACAGTATGTGGACACATCTGTAGCTATTAATCTAAGACTTTCCTGGGACACAAAGGATACTATGTACATATATTTAACAATAGCAACAGAACAGCTTTAGAATTCTATAATGATCCATTGTATGAATGCCAAAATCAATGCATATTGCAACATATTATCAAAGCTTTTAAGCTATAAAAACAAACTAAAAATATTTCACCAACATTTCTCTGCTGGCACTTACCAGCAACAGAGTTTTAAACTGTTAACCCATTATTTTGCTATAGGCTTACGGGTTGGTAACTGGTAAACAAATCAGACTGATAACCTGGATCAGACATGTCAGCTGCTATGAAATCTTACTTTTGTGCACTCTCTTAAACAACAACATAAGTGAAAAAAGTTACTGTACATTTAAAGATTAGCAACAATCTAACAGTTTGACAATAGAGACTATTAATTGTGATTTTTGACAAATTGTTATTTTTATTAGGTTAATCACAATTTACATATAAAGCAAGGAGAACTTGTACTTAACAAATGTATTTTATAAAATACATTTGTTAAATTTGCTAATTCTATTTGTTGTTCAAAATATAAATTTTGTTCAAAAACAACATTTTTGGTTGGATAAATCCTTAAAAAAATACTAATGAAAACGTATTGATATTTATATGAATTTGAAAATTGCTAAAATGTTTCACTCATCTGTTATAACAGTTTAGAAGTAGCCAGTTTAAAATATGTACTTTTTATTTTATTTTGAAGTTAAGATTCATAATGAGCAAAACACTCTCATTATGTGGTTTAGTAATGACAGACTTGTTTAAAAATAAATGCTACAAGAATCAAATCAGTGGTTTAGATTTAACAGATGAAAATAATATGGAATTTGCTGCAGAAGTTTATTGTGACTAAATTCTGGGTTGCACTGATAATACTGTACAGTATGTGAAATTCAGTATCTTACTACTGTCTGTTGGAAAGTGGAGTAGGATTAGATGATATAAAGACAGGACATTTCCTTGCCCGCTAGCCTCTAGAGTAGGGGTGGGCAATAAGCAGCCCCCCAGCTGTTGTAGAACTACACATCCCAGCATGCCCTGCAACAGTTTTGCTATTTGGCCATGTTAAAATTGTTGCAAGGCATGCTGGGATTTGTAGTTCAACAACAGCTGGAGGCCTGCTTATTGCCCACCCATGCTCTAGAGCATGTGGAGGGCAATAAGTGGTCCTCTCACTTTTGGGGAACTACACATGCCAGCATGCCCAGCCACAGTTTTACAATCGGGGACTGCCAAAACTGTGGCAGAGCATGCAGGGATTTGTAGTTCCACAACAGCTGGAGAGCCACTTATCACCCACCCCGACCTTAGAGGCTAAAGATTGAATTACATAGTCACTGACAAAATTCTATTTTCAGGTTTTTCAGGAACTAGCAAAGCACCAGAGTTCCAGATTGAAACACATTGAATTTGATTTCAAAGCTCAGCATCCAGTCCAACTTTGTTATTTTAATTTTTATGTGATCTATGTTGAAAAACTGAGTATCACCTACTGCAACTTAAAAATATTGCCAGAAATTATAACACTCTTCAGAGATTTCCAGGAGATATTAATACAAATATGGAAGAGGACTAATAGGTGATAACCACAGGTGGTTATATTATTTTATTCATGGCGAGTTTACTTTAGTAGTATTTTTATATTACTATTTGTTAGTAATTAATAATGAATAGCCCTCATAGGAGATGCTTCCGGGTATCAGATACCCAGGCCAGACCTTTTTGTGGTTACAGATGATGACACATTCAGACAGCAGGATGTGTTTGTGGATGGCATTTTAGTAAAGCATTATTATTTATGACATGGATTTACTATCTATCTCTCTTTTTAAATACTAATTAACTCCCTCTCTTGTTTTGCAATGTTTGTACTTCCTAATGTGTTCTATAGTATGTCAAGGTAACAGCTGATTTTCTAACTTAGCTTAACTATTCTTACTCCAGGTGTCTAAAACTCTGTATTGTGCATTGCACAGAAATACAACTCAGAGAAAAGAGATGGAGTGCAGATGTATTATTAATGAACTTCAACTATGAGGCCTGTAATCTGAAGCAGTATGATTACATATTTGTGACTGTTATAAATTATTGGCATCACTATCAATAATATATATTTGTATGACTACTACTTATTTATCAATATACAGTAAAATGGTTTAGTAACTATTTATCAAAAGCTTTCCTAGGACTTCCAGCATGCTATATACTGTATAGTTAACAATGAAAATAGGACAGATATGTATATTGCAACACATTTCAAAAGATTTTAAGCCCTAAAACAACAAATATTTCATAAGCATTTACCAACATCAGATTATTATCACTCCTTGGTTTACCTGACCATGTAAAACTTGGACTGCTAAAACTGGGAGCTGTTGCACAGTGCAACAGGATATTCCTGAATTAAGTGACTTTGTGGATTTATTCCAGTACAATACTATTGGCATGCTCCCAGTCACATAACACATGGATAAATTGAGTCATGCCCACAGTTTGTGCTTCTCTATTGCAATGAATGTCAAAGACATAGCATAACTAAATCACTTGACATTGTTAGGAATCACTACAACCATAGAAAAAGCTACTTAATGGGTATCAGATATGGTGGGTGCAGTAAAGAATCTGGGGTCGATTCAGACCCGGATGCTAAGCTGCGCTCTCACGCAGCAAAAATTGGCCGGGTATGCAAATGCCGCAATCGCACTGTCTGGTGTAAGGATGCCCTCTATGTCTTAGAGAGCAATGGCAGAGTGAACGCATGACAGTGTAAATATGCCCACCTTTCTATCTTAGCACACGTCATCTCCAGGAAGTGTGTGATTAATTGGTAACATCGAGTGCCATCGGAGCTGCATGCAGCACTTGAGGTAGACCCTAAACCACCGCAAGCACTGCGATCAGTACTGTCTAAAATATAACCAAGTGACGTGTACAATGACTCTTCTTTGCTAATTATGCACACCCATAAAATGCCGTTTAGACACCCAGACATGCCTGCGTTCGCACATCCACTCCCCCGTTCACATGCACCTTCCCCTGTTACCACCCACAAATGGCACTGTCACTCAAATTAGCATCCAGTCTGTGTACTACGAGCGCACAATTCCCGAGGAGTGAGTGACTCACGCATGCGCATATTTACGCATGCGCAAACATGCGATTATCGGCAATAGCGTGTGTTTTTTCGATTTAGCGTCCAGGTCTAAATAAGGCCCTCTGTTTGAATCTGCTTTGATACAGTTCACCTCAACAGGCTCTGATGAGACCATAGTTCCCACTCAAAACTGCAAAGCAAATGATTGCTAATATGCCAGGGAACTCAACCACAGATGTCAAATGCAGATCCTGGCAAATAGCTCTTGAAAAAGAGTCATACGTGTTGACCAGTTTTATGACACCCCAGGGTCAATATGCTTTCCTGAGGATGCGTATGGAATCTTCATGGGTAGAGAAGTATTTCAGCACTGAATAGAACAGCTCTATACTGGATAAACCTGTGAAATCATCATTTATGACATATGCATCTGGGGCCTCAACATACAATAGTTGGTCACCAGCTGCTAATCACCATATTGCACAATCCATTGCACTCTGCACCTGCATGCATAAAGAAGTTAATGTTCAAGTCATAGAGATACCACACCAATGTAATATATGTGATAAGAAATTACATGTGGCTGATCCACTATCCCATGTTCATTTTCCTCAAGTTGATGATCCTGATGAGGACTACAATATCATGAATTAAAATTTCTTGTCCTCCAGGAGGCTGTAGGAGCTTTAGGAGGTTACCATCAATTATAACCTTTATCAACACCTTTTGCAGGTGGTATTAAAGGACTGGCCTGCATCTTCCAGAGAGCTGCTCAGGACCTCTATTCTCTATTTTTGTTTTTGTCATTCATGATGAGATCACTCTATCAGATGGTGTCATTCTATGTGGCCAAATATTCATCACACCACTTTCACTTCAAGATTTTAAGCATGTCTAGAGCATCAAGGTCACACAGTATGTGAGGCCACAAAGAGCTAAGGATGGTTTGGTCTGGTCCTCCATATACTAAAGGCAAATAATAGATTGTCTGATCCAGTTGTAATTTTCCAAAAAGTGAAAGATTAGTTTAAGATTTTTTAGACGTCTGGCAATTGGGAACACTGGACCTCATTCAGAGTCGGTCGTTGCGGCCGCACGGTCGTACGCCACCGATGTTCGCTAAACTGCGCATGCGTAAAGTTCGCAATGTGCGTGCGCAAACTAGCTGCTACGATCAGAAATTTCACTCTCCTTGAACACAGCCAGGTCGGTAGTTTGAGTGACAGATTGAGGCGTTTGTGGGTGGTAACAGGGGAAGGTGCTTGAAAACGGGGAAGTGGAGATCCAAACACAGGCGTGCCTAATTATGCGAACGGCGTTTTATGGGACTGCATAATTAACAAAGTAGTGTCATGACACACGTGACATGGGTGGTTTTTACACTGACATGATCGTAGAGCTTAAGAGAGGGTATGGTCAACCTTAAGCTCTACCAGCAGTTCCGATGGTTCCCGATGGTCTCTATTAATCCTTATATGGCCAGAGATGATGTGTAATGCGTACGAGAAGGGGGCGTATTTTTTATCTTCCGGCCGCTTCCTCCCCTTGGTCGGGCAGCTAACGATCCGAACTTAGGGACGCAACATGCGAGTGCATCATTTGCATATCCGGCCCCTTTTCCCGTACGACCGTGCGGCCGCAACGACTGACTCTGAATGAGGTCCACAGTGTGGATACTATTAGCACAAGCTTCAATCCAATATGCTTTCTGTCCAATAACAAGTAAAACATGACATGGAGTGGATAGAGGGAAGGACACTATTACACATCACACAAAAGATAGTAAAAATTAGCAATAGGTAAAAGGACATATCAATCAAATTACACAAGGTTTTATTGGAGTTTTCAAATCCTACAGTCAATTTCCAGTCATTGTAACCGACATCATGTCCACTTGGTATCATGTAAAATATAGGGTCGGGCACATACACTAGTTCTTTGTGCCTTGTGTATAATTCTTTTTCATATTGAGTGCATTCTCCCAAGTCTTCTTTGTAAGGATGAGTATGGTCATCAAATAACTTCCATCAACATTTTATGTGATTAGCTCAAAACATACTTTGATCAGTAAAATATATCCCTCATAAGATTATTAGTTTCACATTTTATGAAATATTAAATTAGAACCATTATGAACAATAACACAGTATTATGAGACCTAATAAAATACAATCATATTTTTTTATGTGATTCATTTTCACACATATTCAATGATGTTGATCTTGTGGTTTCTCCTGGTGTTCCCTGCAATGTTCTTAAGAAAGCACCAAAAGTAATTACCTCTCAAAGACATTCATCACCTCCCTTAGTCTATCATTGCTGACATTTTTAGAAAATGGGGGAAATATCTTGTACTGTATGACACCTATGCTGGCCAGTTTTGAATTAAATATCTTCCCTATCTCTTAAGCTCCACAGTAACTACAAAGTTGAAGAAACACTTACCTGTGCATGTCAAACCGTAACAAGTAATAACCAATAATGTAGTGCAGAATGCAAGTAATGAATCTTAAAATTTCACAAAGCAATAGGATATCAAACATATCACCAGCAGTCCATGTTATCTGCATGCTAATGCATTATCCGTAAAATAGTCCATTCTGCAAAGCACTTATTGGAAAGGTGTTCCTGGGATGATTCAAATGTATTAATTGCAATAATCATTTGGAGAAACACACCAAGGGATGGACTGCTCTCGTCTGCTAAACATTTCCTGTCAAGGTTCACTCGCACCATCATACATGAATGGGCCAAGCTACAACCAAAGTTTCAGATATTGTATTTGTTGTAGAACTGGGACCACTGGGCCCTGCTGGTGAGATCTGGAGAGGGTAAAACTAGGTGCATGGATGATGCTTTTATTCATTGGTTGAAGTTTACAGGAAGTAATAAATGTCCAGGTTAGGAATAGGAGCAAAAAGGTAATTTGATGGAAATAAATATAGTGGCGCCCATGCCATGCTGATGTTAGGAAATGCTGTCACTCGGGATCCATGTGTTTGGAAGGACACATCGAATCTGGGCTGCAGGTACATGTCATGAGGAATAGTTACAACACCGGATGAGGTAAGCGGGTTCAGAGAACCACAACATGACACTAAGGGGTAAATTTACTAAAGTGAGATTTTTCAGAAATGGAAATATTGCCCATAGCAACCAATCAGATTTGACTTAAAATGTAACTAGCATCTTCTAGAGGATAATAGCTATAATATGATTGGTTGCTATGGGCAACATCTCCAGTTCTGAAAACTCTCACTTTAGTAAATTTACCCCTCAGGTCATGACTGCACTCAACAGACCTAGACTGCAGGCCAAACCATGCTATTATAAATCCCCACACCATTTAGCCATCCAAGGTATCTCCAATAGTTACTTTGTGAAAGTTGGTGGTACAGTACAATTTATTAGTGCAACAGACATCACTTGCTGGGGGAACTTGAGTCCCCAGATCCATCAACTGCATCTGGCCAGGCAAATACTGTCCACCTAGCACTGCAAGCAGAGATCCCCTTGAGAAATCACTTGTCAGAATCCCAGACTGTCCCATGTAAAATAATTCCACATGATCTTTCCCAGGACCATCAGACCTTGTTGTTATTCAGTATCTATACTACAAATATAAGCCCAAAGCCAAGTTCCAGGACTTTGTTACATAACATGCAACAACTGCTTTGTTGTACAAAGTGTATTCTTGTTTTGTTGCTCTGTTCCTACATTTACCAGTAATGTTGCCATACACTTTATGCACAAACACCTATTGTGTATATGGTTGCACTTAAAAGGAGCTATATAGATGTATATTATGTCTAGTTGGCAGAAGTAGCATCATGTCAACTCATGATCTTGCAGGGACCCAACCACATAGTTCAGAAAAATGCTGACCAGTTTTAAAGCAGTGACTTCATGGATGTAGTCACAGGGCTGATTCAGAGTCTGACCTATTTATTTTCACAGACCAAATAGCGAGTTTTAGAATACAGGAGGACATGCACAGAAGCAAATTTAGATATTTATGCTTATCTCTGTCTGATTCTGAGTTGGACTGATCTTGAACAGATCTGTCTTTGCTTGAAGTGGGTGTTTTGGAACAGGAACTGGGTGGTGATAATGCAGTTGTACAGAACTGTTCTGTCCTAGGGGAATGTCATTGTACTGTAACATCATGGTCATGTACAGTAGTTATACTTCCAGCTATTCCAAGTCGAGGAAAAAAGAGAAGGGAACCCTGTTTTATATGGATATCTTGCTCCTAGCATTGGTCAGGTGCAAGTGCTGATACTAATAATGATGGTTGCGGCTGTGGATGGAAAAACAGTTGGCAGAGCAGCTTCCCACTTGAAGCCCCACAGATTGTTGCAATACAGAAACTCACATTAGCATGAGGTAGTAAATGAGGCTTCCAATGGCGTATGTGTTCATAATGTTGACGTTCAGAATGTCAACATTGACAGAATGTTGAATTTCAATATATTGACATTACAATGTCGACAGACACATTTTGGATGCTGTTAGGGTGAACCTACATTCTGCCTGTTAACTAATTATGATCTTGAGCCTGTGACACTGACCTCTGCTACTATGGATTTAGAGATCTGTGCTTTTGACCTGACTTTAAATATGTCTGACTGGCGCTTATTCATATATTTGCAAATGTATGTAACGAATACCTCTAAATCTCTATTATCATGTAGGATTTAAGTATTGTTTTTGCTGCAGTGTGCTGGGGGACAAATCTCTTTTTTTTCTGTGTTCAGTGTAAACCCCGCCCTTTACAAGCACCTGTGTTATGCAATTAAGCTGATTTGTGCAACTACCATTTTTTTTGCAGAATGCCTAAATAGGCATAAAGCAGTTTACACCATCTGAGGATGGCGCAAACCGATGGGACCAAAATCTGAAAAGCTTCACTTTTTGGAGTTCAATACATTGGGGTCAGACAATATTCCCCATTGATAATAATGGGGACTGCAGTCTACAGTGCTAATTAGCCTGTTGGAAAATATTTATGTGAAATATATCCTGATTTTTCTATTAGTACATAGTGGGAATTCAGAAATTATGCAGAGACTACGGTTTCTGCATAATTTTATGAAAAATGGACTTAATAAATAGGCCTCTAAGAATCCTGGCACACCTTTTATTGCATTTTACAGGTGCTCAGGTAATCCAACTGTTTGTTAACTGGAAGATTTACAACATATGAAACCTGAAGCGTAATTACCTCTCATTTATAATGTCCCAGCATTTCGATCACAATATACCAATCCACACCTACTCACAGCCCTCAGCATTCAGATAAGTTCATTAGCTGTAGATTGTTGTTTTGTTACCCAGTTCAAAACTGAACACTAAGGCTGGTTACACACCTAAACGACCAGCAATCGTGCCGATGTTCCGGGCGATTTGTCTTCACCCTGGATATCGCTCGATTGCCGGTACACACTTAAAAGATTAAATGAAATATGGAACGATCTCTGTTCCGTCCTTCATTAATATGTACTGCCTCACATGCGATATTGTGTGAATGGCCGTGAAGCACGGTCAATCACACGATATCGCATGTGGCCGTGGGAGCGTGCAAATCGGGCATACACACAGCGCGATATGCCCGATTTGTCGTTCTGATATGGCCAAATCGGCCACATCGTGCCGATATCATCCTGGTGTGTATGCACCCTTAGATGTGCAAGTGATATACAATATGTATTTAAATTTGAGTTTTATATGTGCTTAAAACTTAATATATTGCATACTTATCGTTGTCAATGTAATGATCTTTTATGATTATGATCTATAATCTTGTGTAGCATATTATACTGTACGGACAGTACTAACGTGACTACAGTATTTATACAAATAAAATATTTTTAATTTGCATGCATTTTACACAGGATATATTTTGATAGAAATAAGAATATAAGATCTACTTAAGATAAATGCAAGCAAGAACTTGCAGAGGTTGGGGATTAACTAAAGCTATGCTGCAACCTTAAATATTTAAGTATGAACAAAATACCCATGATTTTATTTACAGACAGATTTTCTGAGCTGGTGCTAAGCACTAACAACAATTTTCTTTTAGTTTTGCATTTGTATATGGCATTAATAACCACACATCTGGTGCAATGTATAATAGGGGTAAAACCATGCATGGGCATATTACTTTTCTGTTTTAGGCTTGCACTTTTTTCCTTTTTTCTAATTAATACAAGAACCTCAGCAGAATTAAATATAAAAATGTACATAGAACAAAGCAGACTTAACATACTATAGCTCAGCATACATTAAAGTTCTAATTATCTTAAAAATACAAATGAAACTACATTACAGTACATAGGCAAATGCAGGGGGGGTTTCCATCTACCTGGAAACCCCCTCCCCAGCACACACATGACCACAGTAGAAATAGTAATATAATAGAATTTTGCTAGTATTGCATGTTCTCAGTATCACAAATGAAATAATTAGCACCACCTGTGGATCTTTTAACATGTATCAGACAGTAATAAATAACCTGTGCACCAACTAGGAGATCTGGAAAACATGCACTATTAGGGATGCACTGCTATAGAGCCCAATATGTACATATATGTCCAGGGCAGTGCTAGGTTCTTCTGCTGCTCCTCCAGGCTCCCGGACTTGCTCCAATAGTCTGGAATGGTGCACACATCTAAAATAAAAACATCCAGCTCAGGCAGGATGGCCCTACTGCCGCCTCTAATGGCTTATTGTGATCGCTGGTCCTCTATATGCTGGATTTATGATACACAATACACTTTGTATGACGCATATTAAAACTGGTTGAGTACTAATTCTGCCCTCTTCATGGACTGGCCACATTCGCTCTAAAACCAAGCATTTGGCATTCGCTCTATAATCAAGCATTTGGAAACCCCCCTCTAGAAATCCTGTGTTTGCCACTGCAGTATATAATAATATATTATTATTATTTATTAATCATCATCATAATATATATTATTCAATGCAGTTAACATACAGACATATGTGATGGGGTTAAATGAGTACATTGCAGAATTTTATCGGTAGGACCATGTAGAGGAACAATGAAAGACAATTTAGAGAGAATGCAATAAAGTATGAATGGTAGAGATGTGAATAGACCCCCATATTTTGGTTTTAAATCATTAATGTGCTTTGGTTTTGGTTTAGACAAAACCACCCTCAAATGTATTGGTCCAGTTTCGGTTTGGGATTTAAACAAAAAAACTGATCAAAACACCTAAAATCATGTAATTTGGACCTGCTTTTGTTCCTATAGTATTATTAACATCAATAACATTAATTTCCAGTAATTTCCTGTCAATTTGAGCCACCTCACAGCACCTGTAATCATGAGGGAGGGACTTAAAAGCAAACCAAAACACCCAAGAGCTGTTTTTTAGATCCGAGCACCAAACTTGGTTGGAAGACCCAAGTAGGGACTTTATTCTACTTGAAACACCAAAGTGATCTGACCCGGGACTCAGTTCAACACAAAGTTCGGGTGTGTTCGGTTTTCATCAAAACCGGACCGCTTATCTCTATTGGTAATGTAAGTGTTAGGTGGGTACAAAAGATCCCCCATTGTATTGAAATACATTGATGCTGATACATGTACTTTTAAAAAGGAACTTCCCAGAACTTATAAAACTGCAAGTCTGAGACACTTGGATTAGTAGATCCCATTTCCTTCCATATTGATAAGCCTGACTTTTATATGCCAGAAGTAAGCATGTTCGCTATGTGGATTTCTTCCAGAGGTGGTCTGGGCCGGGGGGCAGGGTGCCACCTGCCCCCCGGGCCGGTGCAATCCACTGTTCTAGGGCCACCAGGCTGCGGCAGGCAGAGGATGCTTCTTCTGTCCCCCAGCCGCTGCCCAGCTAGAGAGAGATCTGACTGAAGTGCAGGGACTAAAAGAAAATGGCTGCCCCCATAAGAGACTACAAAAAGATGGCCGCCTTCGACCAATGGGGAGCCAGGTTTCTCTACCCAGAAACCCAAGAGGCTGGAGAATGGGAAAAGGGGGCGTGGTTTATTGAGTGGGAAGAGGAGCTGAAAAACTAAATTTTATGGCACCCATGGAAGTGAGAGTCAGAGGGGCTGAGGGCAGAGATGAGTTTCACAGAGTGGAGAGCCTGCTTCCTGTCTTCTCCACTCATACAAGGTAAGTGGAAGGTGGGATATATATATATATATATATATATATATATACACACACACACACACACACACACACACACACACACACACACACACACACACAGAGATAACTGTTACCACACAACTGTTTAATTTTTTTCTGTTTAATATTTGTGACCAAAAATTGGTTATAAAGTTGTAACGGTACTTCCGTATCTTTGCGGCCCCTGGTTACGCTACTTGCATATCTTCACTATTCAGTGAAGATACGTAAGTAGCATAAACTTCAGCAAATACTATTCGGACCCTTGCGAGCTCGCTGGATTTATTCCCCCTCCATGCCACTTGGATGGTAGGGAATGACGTTGGATGGTAGGGAATCACGTTAGACACTGGTTTATAAGCTTGTGTCAAATGTCAGTCCCTACCATCCAGCGTCATTCCCTACTATACAAGTGTGCATGGAGGGGGAATAAATCCATGTGGCGAGCGAAGCGAACCACTGTGCCCGCAGCATGCCGAGCGCAGCGAGCCCGCAGGGTCCGAATAGTATTTCCTGAAGTTTACGCTACTTCCGTATCTTCAACACACATCCAGCAGGGGGTCGCAAATATACGGAAGTACCGTTGTAACTTGCATTAGTTCCACGGTATCACTATTTTTTAACTGGTAACTGCTGTGCATACAGCATAATAATAACACATAAAAAAACTTTAGAGGTCTATGTACTAAGACTTGGAGAAAGACAAAGTGGATGGAGAAAACATACCAACCAATCAGCTCCTAACTGTCACTTTACAGGCTGTGTTTGAAAAATGACAGTTAGGAGCTGATTAGTTGGTACTTTATCTCCATCCACTTTATCTGATATTACCGATATTTATGCGTAAATGCGATCGTGCACGCAAGTAGGAACGCATCAGTGGGCGTCTTTATGCTCGGGTGATCTTTGCTAACATTAGCATATTTTCACAGCTGCGAGCGTGGCGAAGCACAGCTGCATACGCATTAGCGTCCACCTCTGAATCAGGCCCCATGTCTCCAGCAGCCCAATCCACGCAAGCACACCCGTACGTACAGCTTTCTCCTATGACTGCGAGACACCAGAGCACATGAATTTACCTGAAGGATATGGCAGGCTGAATGCTTTGGGCTAGAATCCGGAAGGACAGGCATTATTAGATACTACACACAAGCTGCTGGTCATTTTGTAGTTGTCAGTGAGAGGCGAGGGCGGACCAGCGGCTAGACACAGGCGGACAGTAGTGGCCATAGCTGAATAACACCTCACCATGAAGAGGCCCCTATATCTACCGTGACCTTAGCACAGTCTAAGCCTTTTTCTTTTTTTAAAAATCATCCCACCGCAATAAACAGCCTTAAATTGACCTGATTTTACGTAAACCACACCCCCAACATTATTGTCACACCCATTGTTAAAATTGCATTTGCTGGGCCACTTGCTTGTGTTTGCCCCCCAGGCTGAAAGTTGCCAGACAGCCCCTGATTTCTTCCACAATCATATTTGTGCTGTGACCGGCGTCTGCTCCCCCAGTAGGTCCACCATTTATATGACTTTTAATATGTATTACACTAAGTTTTCCTTACATTTTCAATAAATGTTACTTCACATTTAGGGTGGTTTCCAGATGTGTACCAGGATAACACTTTTTCCATTTAATCCATGGCAAATAAGAATTTACAAAACCATTGCTGTGCAAGATATTGAAGTATAATTATGAATCAGGTTCGAGTTCAAAATTGTATTATTAGAGTATGCTGGAAGGAAACTTTTTTCTTTTTTTCAGTATTCCAGAGTAAACCCCTCCCTTTACAAATATCTGTGACAACCATTAAACTGATATGGGCAAACACTATTTTGTATTAATATTAGTGTCAGTTTAAAATCTGAGCCCAAACCTAATAAGTTGTGGCCAGAAAGGGTAATCACTTTTTAAGTATACTGATTATATATTCCATCCTGTCCATCCTAGAACAGATGAACTTTGGCCGTTCCATCATCCCTCTTGGGAGAAGATGAATGTCCAAGGGTATTCTTGCTCTTAGCAGGAACGAAAGACAAATCATGCCTGTTCTGGGGCACTCTTACGAACGATATTAGATAAGATATTGATATAATGAATAAATGTAAAACTTAGCATTTAATATAGAACCTTTAAAAATAATTATATTTTGGAGATAGAATGTATAAAAATAACAATACAGTACAATATATTATATGAAAAACAAAAAAAGTATAATATATATATACACACACACACACATATGAATCCACTTGGGGTAAAATTGGTCAATGAGGTGATCGCAAATAAAAATTTAAATAACAAACACAGTAATTTGTGAGAGAATTAACCAATTACAAACCAACAATAAATGACTTCACATATATAGTAATTTCTTAAGTAACTGTTTTTAATCCTGCTGAATGCAGATTCCCAATTATCGAGAATCTGCGCATGCGCAGGACCCATTCTGCGAGTGTGTAGTCGCACGTATCCCCTTTGATGCCTCCCTCTCTGCTTGATTGACAGACAAAGGCAATTAAGGGGTGATGCAAGAGCAGGGCCAGCCAGCATTCTTGGAAATGGGGGTGTGTCCTCCCCATTTTCCTGGAGTGGCAAGGCCAGATACTGCGTTGATGTATGCAGTGTCCTGGCCTCCCAAGCTGGCCATCCTGAGTAAGCCAGTGGGAGCACCGCTCTCAGCTAATTTTAATGGCAGTACCCACTAATGAGCTGTCATTTTGGGATAGATACTGTACACTGTACAGTGGGTATCTGATGGCTCAGGTTTTTTGTTTGTTATTTTCAGAAGATCATAGAAGGTCAATGAATGGTTATGCAATTATTGTATTTGAGATGTGAAAGTTTTTTTTTATAAAATACTTCCACATGCAGTGTGTGTGAGTATACTGTTGTAATTTTAATATTTTCTTTACAGGCGGACTACAGGTGCCAGTGGGCCCTTAATATCCTGACATGCTGGCACTTGATGTTTCACAAGTGCCAGCATGGTGAGCCAGGCTTGCTGGCCTTTGTAGTGTGCCTATATAAAACTATATTATGAACTTTTTTTTACACTTTTACCCTACACCATACATGCCTACCCTCCCGGTTTTGGCGGGAGGCTCCCGATTTTTCGGGTAACCCCCCGCACCCCCGGAAGGGTAGGCATTTCTCCCGCATTCTGCCCACTTCCTAGTGAAGTGGGCAGAAATAGGAGAATACCCGCGGCAATCGCGGGTCTCCGTGAAGGGGGCGGGGCTTAAGCTGTGATTCTGCATGAATCACAGCATTTGGCCCCGCCCCCTATGTAAATTGTGCCCAATTGCGGCAATTTTACCGCCAGGGGGCGGGGCTTAATGATGCGAATCATCAAGCCCCGCCCCCGTCGGCCCCCTGCTGCTTCTCTTACCCGGGCTTCTCCTGGGAAGAGAATATTAAAGGTAGGCAACCCTGCCCTACACCCACCACAAGTAGGTGTGCAGGGAATAGCTCTGGGCTATTGGTTGATCTTCAAGAGAGGGGACCCAATTTTTTAGGGATCCCAAATTTCCATGATAATCCAGCCCTGGGCTGACCAGTATGAATACCTAATGATCTATATACCTAAATGTCGCTATTTAGCATTGTAAGTCGCACAAGAAATAATTGTTTTCCAGACTTTGAGTGTGGTTCCAAAGCACAAAAAGTTATTATTCACATAAAAAGCATTTAGTTACATGCTGTGATCTAAATAAAATGAGCGCAAAAGATTATACTTAAACAAGGTACAGTCAATACATATGCAGGCGCTCTGGATCCAGATTTCCAGAATCAAAGGTGAAGCCTCCGTCAAAAGAATGAATATGATGACTAACTACTGGAAATAGAGCGCCTGAATATATACAGTACAGAGAGTAGGCAATACAATAGAAACGAGTTGGCATAATCCTATTGGTTCTTCTTCTTGGTTCTTCTGTCATAGGTCAGTTTGTACAATGGTAGTTCAGCCCTCCAATGGCTCTTTGTGTGTGTTTTAACTAATCAATAGGCACTACATACAAAGTACATTCTAACACCTAATTCTCTATAATCCATAACTTGCAGACGCATATTGCGATCTCCTTGCCAATGGAACCAGAGATCTGCAAACAGAGAGTGGTTTAGAATGCTACCAAACATGGTCTGCTTATCATGTACTAAACCTTAGATATCAAATAAATAAATGTTTACATCATAATTAATAACTTTAATATAAACCATAATGTGCAGGAACCTTTTATGAGTGCGTGTATATTTATGATTATATGTAAGTATGCATTGTGTGTCTTCATGCAGCGTAAAAGGTGCGCTGTATGCAGGGGTTGTATACAGCGCAAAACATGTGCTGTGTGTGTGTTTCTATTTAAAATTGCAACTGTATATATATGTGTGCACACATTGTGGATACCCATGTGATCGTTTAAGTGTATATATACATATTAATAAATATATATATATATATATATATATATATAGATATATATATATACACACATAGCTTCAAACAGTAATATTACTTCTGTCTGAACTAAAAAAAATGACAGACAATGGAGTTTGTCCTGTTCACAGGTGGAGCAAGCTTTCGCAAGAAGTCTGATAATTTTAACAAAAGGCTTTCCTATGTTTATTTAGAATACAAATGTCAGTTCTTCTAAACCACATCAGCATGGGACACAAGGCCTACAATTTCTAACGATAGCTAAACATCTGACAATTGTTTCTAAATCCACATTCAGAACACTCCCTATGAGCATATCAGTGTCTGTGTTATACTTTAATTACCACAGACATACTGTATCTGTATGCAATGTAAACACTCACAGTATTTTTGTGTATTCCAATTACTAGTCCCAGACATGTCCACAAGGCTTGTCTGTCAGCACTGAATATATAAAGTATTTAAATATATGTGTATTCATGACCATGTGAAGACTTTAACAGTGTGCAGTAACACGGCAGATGTACATAATGCTAAAATAGTGCCGTGCACAATAATATTATACTGACTAGTCCAGATGGCGTTGTGCAAATATTATTTTTACAATTTACATCTCAGCCAACCATCCGGCTTCGACACCAGTTTGGGGCTGGTTAATGTTATGGCAGGGGGACCCCACACTGTGTGTTTCTGTGCTATGGCATTAGCCCCCTTACTGGCTCAGCTCGGTGCTGTCTATAAGAAAATATGGGGAACCCCATGCCATTTATTTCCACCTATTTTCCCATACCAGCCTAGGGTGAATGGTCCAGGGCTGGTTATAAAGTTTGGGGGCATTCTATTGAATTCAAAAAGTCCCATTGGTGTTGTGAACACTGTCTTTTCCCAATCTTGTGCTGCCATGGGAATCTGTCTATATCCACTAGTCAGATCCAAGGTGGAAAAGTAATTAGCTGTTTTTAAGGCGGTAAGTGATTCTTCGATCCTTGGTAGCGGATAGGTGTTTTTATGAGTGACTGTATTTAACGTTATGTAATCCACACAGAATCTAAGACTCCCATCCTCCTTTCGCACATTTTATATTTTAAATTTATACCTTAATTTACAGTTTTCAGTAACGAAGCCTGCAAAGATCATACTTGTCGATGCCGTGCTTCTGTTTAGATGGGTTTGCTATAGTTTCTAAAATTGTATTTGCTGTCAGTGTTGAACTGAAAGGTCAAAATAGATAGCATGTAGAGCTTCAAAAACCAACTGACATTGATATCAGGTTTCAATTAAAGCTGAAAGCCGATGAAAAATAAATAGGTTGTCATGCTCCGGCCCTTAAAAACCACTTTCTTACCTATCCGGTGCATGTCCACGCAAGTGCTGAGGTCCACTCGCACTGTGCATCACTGCCAAATAGCACAGAGGTCTGCTCATGCTACACTGCTCCTGGCTGGTACTGAGGGCTGTCTGTGCTGCTCCTACCCTATTCACTCAGTGTCCTGTCATGAGCATGGAGATGGCTCTCAGTAGCTCCTTGCTCACAACGTTCCATCCCAGCAATATGAAACACAAGCTGCAAGCCAGAGTTTCCTCCTAAACCACAGTATGGGCACAGCCATGTTGGACTCGGTCACCTGACGCTCTTCCTTTGCTCAGAGCACTACTCCCAGACCAGCTGATTGCAGCATCCAATCCCTGGGGATCCTTACCAATAAATTCAATTTCCTGACTGGCCTCTGTTACCAGTACAAAATTGCTTCTTGCTTAAGTTAAGCTTTTTGCTGAGCTCCCAGGTACTCTGTATCTGAATGGTCCCAGTCCATTTCATCCAGTTTCAAAATCTGATATACAAGTCTACTATACCATTCACACACTAGTCTGGTTTTACCACTGAGACTTGTTCTTACAGCCTCCATCGATTCCTGCCGATACCTCCAACCATCGGTCCCATCCAATGCCTCCAACATCAGACTCTTACCAATTAAGTTCTTTAAATCATCAACATTGGTCCCAGCTGATCAAGTTCAGCAATTATTCAACATTGGACTTATATCAATTAAATTCTTCAATTCATCAACATCTGTCCCAAACAGTCAAGTTAAAAAATTCATTAACATCGGACTCATATCAATTAAGTTCTTAAATTCTTCAACATCGGTTCCAAACTGATCCAGCTCTCAATCCAGCATCATCGGTCCCAGTCCCATTCCTTTAGTATAATATATATATAGATATATTTATATTATATAATATATTGCGCTCTGGAGGGTCGGCGACCTATAACCTCCAGTCCGTCAACTTACCTGGTGTACTGCAGGTGCCGAGGTCCTCTGCTATTCTTAATGTTAAGTCCCGCTGCCTCCTGTTGGAGTGTGTGCCTCGTTACACACTCACTATTGGTCCACCTCGATCACCAGCCGCGAAGTTGTCTGCCGGAGCCCACGCTCCCTTGTGGTCACGCGGTCCCAGCTGACAGATGACACGGCCGGCTGCTCAACCTACCTGCCAGTGGGGAGACTTGGGGGATGCAGTCAGTCAGCAGTTCAGGCTGTGCACGTGGGCTATGCACAGTTTGGACACTGTCCTGGATTATTTTAGGAAGGCTAGGCACAAAGGTGAGCTAATAGGGAAAGAAAGTATGTGTGGATATCCGACGCATAGCGGCTTGTCAGCCTCCTTCAGGGATGTCCCTGAACTGCTGGCTGACTTCATCCCCCAAATCTCCCCACCAGCCGGTGGGTTGAGCGGCCGCCCACATCATCTGTCAGCCAGGACCACGTGACCGCAAGGGAGCGTGGGCTCCGGCAGACAACTTTGCGGCTGGTGATCGAGGTGGACCAATAGTGAGTGTTTAACGAGGCACACACTCCAACAGGAGGCAGCGGGACTTAACAATAAGGATAGCAGAGGACCTCGACACCTGCAGGACACCGGGTAAGTTGATAGACAGGAGATTACGGGATGCTGACCCCCCAGAGCGCAACTACCAAAGACTCTGGACAGCACCTTGTTTTCTAATTGCCAGATTTTTTTCCCGACTTTTGTTACTTTTGCATGTACAGTACATCATTTTTATTATCTTGAATTTTTTATTCTATTTTATACTTCCCCCATAGTGACTTTATCAAGGCTGTTATCAGTCTCTCCCCTCCCTTTTTTTCCCAAGCCCCACCCCAGCATTTTCCTTTAAAAACACTGTTATTTATTGATTGCAGAGAGGAGCATTGTGACTCCACTTAATTCACTAACACAGTAATAAATAAATCTATAAATAACATACTTATTCATCATCATTTACAATAAGATACATTTATACATTTACTAATTTTCAAGTGCAGGTACACATTTTCTTGTTAATTATAATCTAGTGGTCTGGATTACCCCCAGGTGCCCACTGCTGATTTGCGTCTTAGAGAGCAAGCACTGGTTCTACTCATTTAATATCATAGGTTGCGTCTGCAATCTCATATGCAGATAAAGTGGTTCCAACATTTCAGTTCTGGCGGCCATTCTGCATGACCAAAGGGCTACTCAGGGGGTTGAATATCGAATGACCTGCAACGGCAGCTGCATATTTGTATGCACTAGCTTGGATCTGCAGGTGGGTATCTCAAAACATTTCCAGCCGGCTACAATATTAGCATATTTTCGGACATATATTGCATGATGGATCGCAGCTGCGGATGCTTTAGCGTACATATCTAAATCTGGTCCTAGGTTTCTTTAAACAGATTTAAGCATATTTGCCAACTGTACTGCTTTAGGTAGGATACTCCTAATTTGAGGCCTCTGTTCCTCCTTCTCAATGGGACAGCATTGTCCCAATGCGGCTGGCATCTGGGACATTGTTTACTGTTTATGACTATGACTGCTTAGGTTCTGTTTGCACGAGCCATGGTGTGCATAGCATGTAAATAATGTTTTCAGGGGAAGGGAATGGGATAGGAATTGGTCCCCCATGATGTGTGTCCATTCCACTTTTTTAATCTGCAAAGTGGGCACATGCCATCATCTGTCCCTCATTCCTATTATTAAATGATAATAATAATAATAATAATAATAATAATAATTTTATATATAAAAATCATTGGTCTGATATTATATTTGTCTGTCCGGTTATGCATTCAGACACCACTATGCAGATTGGGATAAAACCAATGTGAGGTGGTTCAGTTGCATCCTGGTCAGGTTATATGGGGCTAGAGTCCTGGTCGGACCTACTGTTTGTTTATGCTGGGCAGGATTATTGACCAAAGGAGCCTATTCTGAGAATTCCACTGGAAGTATTTGGATGAAAACTTTACAGAGCGGTGACACTGGATCCCAGAAGACATCCTAGAGAGTTGAATTCCTGGTCTGATCTGTTGGTGTATGCTGGCCAGAACTTTGACCGGGATGCTGGGCAGAACTTTAAACCAGGGTTCTGGGCCCTCTACTGGATGGATTTGGATGACATCACATAATTTGGATGAAAACTTCACAGAGTGGTAACATGGATCTGAGAAAACATACTAGGGAGTTGAAGTCACAGACTAACCTCCCGTTGGTGTACACTGGGCAGAACTATTACCCAGGGAGCCTGTTTTGGGATTCCAACTGGATGGATTTGGATGAAAACTTCACAGGGCAGTAGCAATTGGTCTGTGATGCCTAATGGAGTGGTTGGAGTCCCAGTCGGACCTCATGGTGGAGTGCGCTGGGAAGAACTTTGACCCAGTGAGACGGTCCCGGACCTTCCAATAAATGGATTCGGATGAAATCACATTAAAAAAATGAATAAATTGAAGATTTAAACCCAGGTACTTCAGCTAATAATAATAATAATAATTATTATTATTATTAATTTGCATACATTAAGTTGCCTTTAAACATAATATATACAAATTGATTTCCTAATCAAATTTTTACATATATTTAAATAAATGTTTCAGGAGCTTAATAGAATATATTTCAGATGTAGTCATGATCATTTGGGAAGATACTTTCTTGGACTTCTTGCCAGGAGTCCTTTAAAAGAAGACAGACAAACAGCCACTTTTAGTCACATTTCAAAGAAAATGGCTAATATCGGATTACAAGTGTGCTCATCTATTGTGTATAGAATGTCTAAAACATCTAGTGCTCTCAAGGTGTGTGTGTGTATATATATATACATACATACATACATATATGCATACATACATACATACATACATACACACACACACACACACACACACACACACACACACACACTAGCTTAAGTACCTGACGTTGCCCGGGTTTACATTTTTTTTGTGGTGTCATCTAAATCCATCTAGTGGAGGGAGGCCCAGAACATGCTCCCTTGGTCAAAGTTCTGCCCAGTGCACTCTGCTGAGAGGTCCGACAAGGACCCAAAACACTGAAATAGCCATCCCAGACCAATTCCCACCCCTCTTTGAAGTTTTCATCCAAATCCATCCAGTGGAAGGCTTAGAACAGGCTCCTTGAGTCAAAGTTTTGCCATGCATATACCAATGGGAGGTCCAACCAGGACCCTTACCTCCATAAAATCTTACCAGCATCCAACTGGATCACCTCATTTTGGTTTTGTCCCAATCGATTCAGGGAGTGTTCAAATGCATAACCAGGAAGACAAACAAACAGACCAATTAAATTTATATTTAAGATTTGTCAATCTCTGTTGCATTGTCGCTATGTGATTTAATAGCCTACTTTTTTGGTTTTAAATAACTATGTAAGATGTATCAGCCTTACATTGAGAGCTGTGGAAGATATTCACCAACAAACAAACAAACTTATTTTATACTTATATTTGTGGAATATTGCATTTTAGTGTTCTTAAATCATTAAAAGGCATCTGTACCTTCCAGTAAACCAACTACACAGATCAATAGTTCTGATTTTTTGTAACTCAATGCTTGGGTTAAAAATTTTTTTACAGTACTTTAATTATTTGCTCTGAACAACTAATGCATACATACATCTGCATCACATGTATTTGAAAATAGATCTCCAATTTGATATGAGTAAACTTTATCACAATTACACAAAAAACTTTACTGGAATTGCATTGCAAATACAGCCTTCACTGGTTAATATTTATCAGGAAATAGATGAAATAGAACAGAAAAAAAACTGCTA
Organism: Taudactylus pleione; assembly: GCA_031769625.1. Lineage (NCBI taxonomy): Eukaryota > Metazoa > Chordata > Amphibia > Anura > Myobatrachidae > Taudactylus > Taudactylus pleione. Next base: position 3,695,928 of record JAUIMM010000222.1, on the reverse strand, counting down.
TTTGCACTTTCACTGAAATACAATTTCTGTTTCTCACTACTGTAAAGTGATACAGAATACATAAAACAGCTGTAAGCCCTCAAGGTCTTATTTGTGAAGGTTCTTTTCCCCTGGAATAATTAAAAAGTCATATATTTTTTTTTATTTTGTAAAAGGATGTAAATGGACTTCCGGTGGGCGAGGCATCTAGTATGACCGCATTTTAGCTAGTCTCCTGAGAGTCATTGCAGAATCTGCCTCCATCCTCCTCATCTACACTGAAAACAGGGCTGCATCTAATCACTATAAGTTGTCCTTGGTGTGGGGAATATTTTGGTGAGGCTATTCTCTTGGAGAACAATATTTCCACCGGAGTCCAGCCATCAGCGTGGATGGCCTTCATGACTGCCAGGGCCCTCCAGGCATGAACCTGTCAGCAGCAGTTCCTCCCTCTATACCCCCCATCTGGCTGCTGCTTACCTGATCCATTGAGGTGGTGGCTGCTTTTGGGGTTGTTCTGAATGCTTTGCTGACACAGCCCTGATTCCCTTCCCTGCTGCCATCTGCTTTCCTGTGCTGTGAGCTGCACGTGTGGTGACTCTCCTGGATCCCTGTGGCTGCTGGAGCTTGCTGTCTGGGACTTGTGCAATTACTGCTGCTTTTTGGAGCCTGAACAACACTTATCCTGCTGGTGGCCTGGCTAGGCAGTGATCCCCTGCTGCTTTGAGTGTATTGCTACTCTTCTGGAGCTGATTATTGAAGGTGTTGAGTGATATATTTGCATGCTGCCATATAAACTTCCTGTGTTATCAAAAAGCTGCTAAAGTACACCACCCTCGTTTATTGGAGATTCAATGGACATTCCCTGTACTATCTTGCTGAGGTTGGTGGGGACTGTCACTTATCAAAGCAGTGGTATTCTGTTATCACTATTTTCTTTGACTGTTACCGACTTATTTATTACCAGTATTCTCGATGTGTGTGTTTTCTACTGGTTCTTTACTGACATCTAGTGGTGGGTACTGGAATTGCAACAGTCACTATTTAATTTTCTGCAATCTGCATTTATTTTCTGTTTTCTAGTGTCACACTATGTTTTGTAATATGTTCATATCTGAAACTCCTCAACAAGAGACATGTTATCCCCTACCCCCTGTCCCTTCCATTTTATCAGGAGTGACAGTCATGTCATCAGTGTCCTTCACTGAAGCTTTTGCAAACCAGTTGGCCATAAAGTTGGCAGAGATCTTGATACCCTATATTGATGCCAAATTTGACCGCATGCTGTCACTCTTAGACCATAACCCTGTTCACTTGACAATCCAAACCCCTAATTCGTGGAATGACCTAGCACATTTGAAAGTCGAAGCCCCTTGTCCACTTACTCCAATACAGATACAGAGAGATTTGGAGACTGGTGATGATACTCATATTAGCCCTGAAGCTCTGCCTGCTGTATCTATGCCCATGCACATATTTGAGGGTGCATTATTTACTCCTGTCCCACCATCTTACATTTGTCTTACAACAATGTACACTTCTGATGCAGATCGTGATCCTCATTTCCATGAGATTTGGGATTTGTATATGGGTATGGGAGCATCCCCGCAGTATGCTACCTATGCTTCAGCACATTTGGTGGCATATTGCAGATACCAGTTCTACTTGATTGGTCCCCACACAAAGCATATATTGTATATTTTTAGTGGCCTTTTAGGTGCCATTACATAAGCGGTAACTTAAGACCCAGTCAGCTGCTTTAAGCAATATGTTACCATATTTTTCAACAATACTCTGATTTTATGGGGATATCTTTCTATCTTTATGTGAATAGTATTCCCGGCACACGACCACTTGGCAATTGCTTTCCTGCCCTTACTACTACTCATGGTTTGTGCTATATATGTTACCCTGAGTCAGCACTTTAATCCCTGGTGGTCTATATTAGCTCATTGGCTAAGACAAGAAACTACACTATGTTCTATTATCTAACGTTCATACGGTTATCATAACTATTATTGTCTTAACACTGTGAGAGAAGCCGTGTATTTGTTTTTCACATACTTAGGGTTAATTTAGGTTTTATGATAGTTACATTTTTCACTCTGCCCCAGTAATTTCTGGGTGCAGAGAATTAAATTACCTAGGTGGAAAATTGAGAAAAGGTGAAGTTCTGAAGTGTACTCTTATATATACAGTAGTTAATTTTTTTTTCTCTAGTACATTGTACTGTTCATTTAAATATTTTTTTATTATTTGTTGTAATGCAATACTTATTTGAGATTATACCTTTCAATGTTTATCATTCTTGATCCTTATTTGTTTTATAAAAATGTCAGGTATTACTGTGTTTTTATTTTGTATGCTTTGGAACTAATAAAAATATTATTAAAAAAAAAATATATAAAAGGATGTAAATGAGAAAATCGGATTGTAGATTTTTTTATGGAAATTTAATCTATCAATGCCAGTGTTCCCATATCCTCTTTCATTTAATCTTGTGGTTGGGAGGGCTTGGTAGCATTTATTTAATTCTACAGGACCCATATAAAATTGAGTGCAATAAGCATAGGTGCAGGGCAGCCCATCAGTGGGGGGACTGCAGGGCCTGGAGTCCCAGGCCCGGACATTCTGGGGGCCCGCCCACTCCTCCTACCGCCTGTCCACTACTTCTACCCTGCTGAGTGGATGCGCCAGGCAGAGTGGATGCTCCCAGCCTGCTCTGTGCTGCTAGCCAATAACACAATTGAACAGCTGGGAGCATCCTCTCTGCCTGCCTCCCACAGGCAGCCATAAACACCACAGCAGCAGCGTGCGGTTGGAGAGGTAGGGAAATGATATAGTATTGGGCGCAGGTGGCTACGCGCTGGTAGGAGTGGATCCCCAGCCGAGCCTGTTAGTGAAAGTAAATTTAGCAAGAAAAAAGTAGTGGGTGGATGGGCCCTGGGCCCTTCGTTGTGCGGAGGGGGGGAGGGAGGGAGATTACTCAGGGAAAGGGGGGGAAGCCTTCCTATATGGCCCGTCCCGGGCCCCACGATATCTGAAGGCGGCCCTGCATAGGTGTATATTGCATTTTTATAAACTAAGCACACTGTTTAATATGCAGATCAGCAGGCATTTTAAGATACATGTGTGGTACCAAAAACAAATGTATACATTTTCCATGATATGGAATACGAATTATCACAGGTCAGATTGTGCCTCTTTGTATAGCATCAGCAGGGATCGGCTCTTAAACTGCCTCTTCCCCTCAACGGAACTCTTGCTTTTGCCTCCTATTATACCACAGTAGCAGGGGCAAATGCAGGATTATTAAAGGGGGGGTTAAACCAACCCAAACACACAAATTATATATATATATATATATATATATATATATATATATAAGCCAACAATGGTCCGGCACTCATATAATAGTAAATAACTCAGCCCGGTGCCCACACGTAATAAAACAATACCAAGTCCGATAGAAAAGAAAACAGCATCTTACCTTATAGACACTCTCACCCAGCATGTGTACCAGTGACTCCCAGCAAAATCCTGAGCCGAGCACGGGGAGCAGGGGGCACATGGTGATGACGTCATTGGCGCATCGATGCCGTGCATGTCAGTGAAACATCCCATCACCATGGAAACATGTTACAACAATGAAACACTAAAAAATGTACAGGCCGATACGTACATCAATATGCAGCATGAGAAGTGTCCAATAATAGAATCAAGCATTCCAATGATAAATAGAATGAAATAAAGTTCAGCATAAATATTATACAATTACAATAAATGCAAAGAGAAAACTACTGCTCTGAATCATAAATATGAAAAATAGCATTTATATAAAACCATATGGGTGATCATATAAAACAGTATAATCCTGATAACATGTGACTGTTAGAACTCAAATGTCTGTAAGACATGATAGAGAGAGAACCTATTTTAGACCTTTTGGAGTAATCACATCCAGGAAATGAATCCAAAAGGATTCTCGTTTTAACAGGACCCTGTTTCTATCAATGCCTCTTAAGTTGCATTCAATGTCCAAGCTCATAAACCCTAGCTACAAAGCGGTCAATCAATTCTTTGATCTGTTCTTCAGCTGTAAATTTTACATGATTGATTCTTCTAAGGCTGACTATTTGTGAGTACGGGATGCCATATTTTAAGCCTTTGGGATGACAACTATTGGCATGTAGGAAAGTATTATGGTCCATATTTTTTCGATAAACCGTAGTGTTGATCTCTGATTCCTGTAAAGTAAGTTGAACATCTAAAAATTCAATGGTTTTTTGATGCATTTTATACGTAAATTTCACAGGACAGGAAGATAGATTGAGAGTCAAACAACAATTTCAAATCATCACAAGGACCAACCCAAATCAAGATTAAGTCTATAAACTGCTTATAGAACAAAATTCGAGATGAAATCATATTGTCAGCAAAGAACAATTGTTTCTCAATGTCAAACATATAAATGTTTGCATAGGTCGGAGCTACAGACGATCCCATAGCACAGCCCGTAGTTTGTAGGAAATATTCCCTGTCAAAAAGAAAAAAGTTTTTAGTCAGTACCAATTCTAAGAGTTGTGATATTATCTCAATAAATGCCATATCAAGGGTCTCTTTACTATTTAATAATCTTTTCACCGCAACTAGCACCTCGTAATAAGGGATGATCGTATATAAACTTGTGACATCAGCGGTCACAAGCCAAGTCTCATCAAGGGGTATTTCCAATTCACCCAACAATTGTAGCAACATAGTGGTGTCCAACAAGAGGATTGGGATGATCCTGAACCAGGGGTTGTAGGATAAAGTCGAGTAAAACGGAGGTTGGTTGGAACAGAGATTTATGGGCCGATATAATGGGCATGCCTGGAGGTGGAAATATGCCCTTGTGCACTTTGGGAAGTGTATAAAGAATCGGGGTTATAGGGAATTCTGGTAATAAGATCTAATTTACCTCCTCATTAATAAAGTGAGCATCTTTTGCCATGATAAAGATTTATTTCAGGTCCTTAGTAAAACCCACTATCGGGTCCCATTCAGTTTACAATACACACCAGGTTCATTTAGTTGTTTGACAATTTTGAACCTATAGTCTCCGATGTCCTGTAACACTAGAGCTCCCTTTGTCAGCCGGGTGCATGATCAAGTGTTCATTCTGTCTTAAAGATTTCAATGCTTGTTTTTCATCTGGTGTTAAATTGTGGTGTGTTGGGGTTAATTTCGATTTTTTAGCAGCTTCCATGATTTCCTGTTCAAAAACTCTCACACAAATTTTAATAGATGGGTTATTTGATAGCGAGTCAAAATTAGATTTTTTTCTGTAGAGACTAATTTCTTAGGGATTAATTCCATCATGCTGGGAGTAATAGTTACATTTTTTGCAAAATACTCTTTTAACTTTAATTTTCGATTGAGTTGTTGTTTTTCTGCTTGCCAGCGCAATTCGGAAAAGTCATTAGAGGGGACAAATGATAAGCCCTTAGATAGTAGGCTACATTCACCTACAGTTAATTAATGACTTGACAAATTAAAGATTATTTCTTCTTTGGCTGAACTGGAGGTTTTCTTCCATGTCCTCTGACGCTGGTACTGGCCCCCTCTGTGGTTTGTTCATTTATTGGGACACCCTTGGTATGGGTTACTACCCCTAAAGGGTCAGATGGGTCTCGGTGTCTGCGATATCTACCCACAGTGTCACTGGCAGTACTATTACCATCAGCAGATGTATCTGTATCAAGGAGACTTTTAGGGTATTTACCCCTCCTATGGAATGGTTTTCTTACTTGAGATCTATTGCCTGATAACCAATGGTAGATTTGGTGTTATGAAGGTGGATAAGGACTATGAACAAGTTTTTCCCTTTTGGATTTGATCAAATCCCATTTATAGATGGATAATTGATTTTTCAATTTACTAATCCAATCATCCTCTGTATCAGTCATTAATGCCTGTAGATGATCCTTTTCAAATGTTGATATATTTTCTTTAGTTGTTTCCATTTCTTTGGTAGATTGATCTATGACAAATAACATCAGGTCTTGCGAGCATTTATTTAATACTGCAATCCATTTGCGGCAAAACGAAGGATCAAATCTTCCAATAGTCGGACAGTTCTGAACCCGGAATCCTCTAGGGATCTTTTGGATCGGAAATAATCACTTAAAGACATTGCATGATAGGTAAAATCGATTTATTTTTTTCTTCAGACGTAGTAAATCACGGTATAGAATATCAGTTGAAAGTGCTTCCGATTGGGAGAATAATGAATCCTTCCATAAGATCTGTTCAGCCTCAGATTCTGAAAAACTCAATATCTCATATTGCGGCAAAGTCAGTGGGTCAAATTGCACAGAATCATTAACATTCGTATCAGCCATATTGTCAGTTCTTGATTGCAGTGTATCAATAATTGTATCAATTTCCAAAGTATAAAAACAAAGAGTTTTCCTTAAAAAATTGGAAGGAGCAGAAAATTTCTCCAAATGATGTACAAAATAATGCTTCAGGACTTGACACAGAATCAGATACCCCTCCAGGGGCTACAGGACTAGACTCGAAGATAGATGCCCTTTCTGAGGCTTCAGATCTTGACACAGAATCAAATTGCCCTCCAGGGGCTACAGGACTAGACTTGAGGACAGATGTCTTTTTTAAGGCCACAGAATCAGATGTCCCTCCTGAGGTAGACAGACCTGATATAGTTCCTGGAACTGGAGACTTAAATACCCCCTTAAGGAACTGGACATTATCCCCGTTATGTGGGGTTGGTATTTCAGGCTCCCCTTCTGGAGTTGGCACCTCAGGCAAGGCAGACATGGGTGGATCCTCTTGGACCTCTGGCAAGGCAGAGACTTCTTGGACCTCTGGCAAGGCAGACACCTCTGGGACCACTGGCAAGGCAGACACCTCTGGGACCACTGGCAAGGCAGACACCTCTGGGACCACTGGAAAGCTTTCAGGATTCTGTACATTGGGTACTCCTCCTGTAGATTGGTTATTGGCTAGGACATTGGTAATGGTCTTTAAGACCTCTCCTGAGGTTGTTGACAAATGAAATGTCCCACTCGGGGCAGTAGAAGTAAATGGCCCTCCACGAAGGGTAGTGTTACATGTATCTCTAAGGGCTATAGGATCAGGGATTACCCTGGGAATGGGATATTTGCATTTCCTCATTTGGTTCCCAAATCTTAACTTGGGGCTCCAGGTCAGAGGACACCAGTTATAGACCTGATCCACTTCTTGGGAACTTTTGGCACCATTATTGGAAGTTTGGAGTTTGTACTGACCACTAGAGGTGACAGTTCAGTATGTACCTCAAAATGTTGAGTGTCACTTTTTCTTGAGCTGTGGAAGGAAGTCTTTAATGAAGTGACTTGCGCTTTCACAACACATGCATATCAGGTCATGCTTTCGTCGCTGGGATGCCAAAAACTCCGGAATCTCCTCTCAGGCAGCACGGAGGAGTCACCCCTAGACTAGGGAAACCGCAATCTGTGGTCTTTTCTGCCTCAGTAAATTGGGAAATGACTTTTGTGGTATCCGAAAAACTTCCAAATAATTCAGAAACTTGATGACTTTTTTCAGGGAATGATGTCATCAACTGCTTAACAGAAGCCTGTAAAATCCCCAGTTGTTCAGGACTCCCATTACCGGTAAACTGAGGGGGCAGAGAACAGTCATTTTGAAAGGTGCCAAAACATCTTTGTCTACATGATTGGCAAAGTTTAGAATTGTCAGAAAAAAAGTTATGTGCAGAAATCTGTTGCTGCAGATCATCTACACCGATGGATAGCCCTAGGAAGGCTTGTGATGTGAGAGTTTACATGTTTTCACAGATTTTCAATCTGTTGATCAGAACTGGAACTGGATCCTCATCCGGATTCTGACTTGAGGTGACCTGGCTTGAGGGTGAAGACTGGACCAGATTTTGTAGAGCTGGACTCATCTTGCTGTACTCCAGGAAATGGCCGGTGATAATGTTACGCATGTACCTGCACTATTTACAAGAGACCCCTAGAGTTTGCTGAAGGATCATGAAATAGGCAGGGATCCACAGAAAAGTTTAACCTGGAGTAATGGCAGCAGGCAAGGTTGGAGTTAATGGCTGAGGCAAACAGATGCAGGTGTGTGCTAGAGTCTTCTGCTGGGAAACTAGCTTGATGGTCTGAAGACTTGCAATTAACTGGCACAGGTGGATAAGCCCAGAAACAGACAGGATGTAGATCTGGATAGTAGCAGGCCAGCTACTCAGGATGCAGGTAGGAATTGTGTTGAAGCTGCAAGCTGGATATGTATTTTATTATGGCAGGCCAGCTACTCAGGATGCAGGTGGGAATACTGTAGAACCTGCAATGCTGGAAATGGATTTGATAATGGCAGACCAGTTACTCAGGATGCAGGTGGGTGTTTGTAACAGAACCAGTATTTGATATTGTTGAACTGACAGGTGAATGCAGGTTGGAGTTTGTAGCAGAACCAATACTTGATATAGTAGAACTGACAGGCAGATGCAGGTACACGCTGGGACTAGACACAAACCGGAGGAGACACATAAGGTAAGCTGGAGGGTCTTGGCAAGACAGGCACAGAGTTAGGATGGACACAGGAACAGGGCAGAATCCAGCAGGACACAGTAGACTGGGACTGGGAGCAAAGGTATACAACGGTAGGATACTGGACACAGGAACAAAGGTTAGGAAGTGAGGAACTGCACAGCGTGCAGAAACCACATGACCATCCACTAGGAACAAAACTTAGTACTATCACCAGCAGGCAGGAACAGACTTGAATCCTTAATGAAGGGAGAGGTCTCCTGTGATTGGTCACTCAGGCTGAGGTCAGGTAACGAGACTACCAATAGGTGAGTAACTGCACGTAGGAGCCAGAGTCCAGGTAGTTAAAATAACCACTGAGAGCCGATGCATTTCTTCTGAGCATGCTGATGTGTTGAGATGATGCTTGTCTTTAACAGTCCCGACATAAGGGGACTGAAGTCGACAGACAAAATAAGTATTTTCATGAGCCGGCGGAAAGGCACAGGGGGGTAGCGGGCGTCAACTGCGGCTAGAACCCGGGGACAGTAACGGGCTTTAGCGGCAGTGGTGCAGCGGCAGTGCAGACGGTGGTGATGCAGGCGCTAGGACTCAGGGGAGGTAGCAGCACACTGAATGCAGGCTTGGAACTGGTAGATCCATGATGCCTGCTTCCCAGAACCAGCACCGGACTCAATGTAGTGGGGAGGGGGGTGATGCCACAGCCAGGGAGCCCTTTCACCAGGCCCCCCAGCCGCAGCATCACCCCTGACCGCTAGTCAGCCCAGGCCGGGGATCCCTGGGGAGTTGGGGACCCCCCCAATAAAGGGGTCCCCCTCTGCAGGGCACCCCAGGCCCAGGATGATAGCCCGGGGCTATACCCAGCACCCTTGGGCGGTGGGTGCCGGGTTGATTATGTAAAGTGTGGTGCATTTGAAAATATAAATATTGGCTTTTGCTGTGGAACTACAGTTCCCAGCAGGCCTTCCCCGCATGCTGGTACTTGGAGAACCACAAGTATCAGCATGCGGGACATTACGGGCTTGCTGGTACTTTTAGATCCACAGCAAAAGCAAAAGTAAAAAAAAACACACCGTAGAAAAGTATAATTTTATTAAAACATACATGCACACACACATGTACTCACACATGCACACACTATCTCACATACTCACCTATGTATCCCTGAAGCCAATCTGTCCTCTTCTCCAGTAGACAATCCAATGGATTACCTGTAAAAAAAAAATTCCATACTCACCTCCTCCTATGCGTGGATCATGTCCTCTGCACACAATCTAGGGTCTGGGCAAAAAAAAAATGGAGATACTCGGTCCCTCGTACATTAGTAGTGTTCTATAAGAACTCTACTACCCGGATGATAGCTCCGCCCGGTATGTCAGTACAGAAATCCCAGTGCGGAGCGCTCATTGGCTGAGAGAGGCGAGCTGTTCTCACCATTGAATTCAATGGTGAGAACCGAGCATGCCGTTTTCAAAAATGGCGCCTCAGCGTCATTTTTAAAATTCAAAGATGGCCGCCACAAGCCAATCACGGCTCGCGACGTCATCACCCCGCTCCCTCGGCTGGCTTAAATAGAGCCAGCGCAAGCTCCGTCCATTCAGTCCGTCGGCTGGGGAGCTAGAGAGAACAGCTGAAGCAAGAAGATGCCGGGAAGCCCAGGATGGGCGGCGGCCACGCAAAAGAGCTTAACGGCTTCTGCGCATCAGGTGAAAATGCCGTAGAAGCCCTGAATGGGCAATGGCCATGTAAAAGAGCTTAAAGGCTGTCGCCCTCCAGGTGAAGGTGCGGCATAATAAAATTCTTTTAAAAACGGTGTCTGTTTTATTTTAATATTTCTTTTGCAGGGGTACCATAGGTGCCAGCATGCACTTAATACCCCGCCTGCTGGTTCTTATGGTTCTCCAAGTACCAGCACGTGGGGGAGGCTTGCTGGGACCTTTTATACTACTGCAAAATACAATATTTATATTTTCTTATGCCCCACACTATACATAATCAACCCGGTACCCACCACTGAGGGGTGCCGGGGATAGCCCCGGGCTATCAGCCTGGGCCTGGGGTGCCCTGAGGAGGGGGACCCCTTTATTGGGGCGGTCCCCAACTCCCCAGGGATCCCCGGCCTGGGCTGACTAGCGGCCAGGGGTGATGCTGCGGCTGGGGGGCTCAGTGAAAGGGCTCCTCTGGCTGTGGCATCACCCCCCTGCTAGACGGAGTCTGGTGCTGGTTCTGGGAAATACAGGGGAAGCCCTATGCATTTTTTCCCCTGTATTTCTAGAACCAGGACCGGCTCAGAGCCCTGTGCTGGTTCCGCTAAATACGGGGGACCCCTACGTCATTTGTCTCCCGTATTTTAGCAACCAGGACAGGTTCTGAAAAGCCTGGTGCTCGTTGTGCTTAATACAGGGGACCCCTACATCATTTGTCCCCTGTATTTAGCACAACCAGTACTGGGGCTCCAAAGCCTTGGGCTGGTTGTTTTCTGGGGGGTGGGGCTACGCTTTTTTTTTTACACATTCAATTTTTAACATAAATGCATAGATCTCACTGCTGCATCGTCCATCTGTGATTTATTGATTTGATTTTCTCATGTGCATACTCACTACCAGTGAGCCCTCTGTCGTCCACTGATGCCCCCTTTGCACTGCACTGCTGCAACTGCTCTGCACCACTGCTGCTGCCGCTACCCCACACGCCTACAGCCATCTCGCACTCTGCCAAACCAACCTCCTGTGTTCTGTCCCCTCTTCCACCTGCGTTAGAGTACCATTTTGTTGCCCTTCTCCCTTGCAGGTGACATGGTTTGCTCATCCAAAACCTGATAGTTAATGCATTTAAAAAAAACTATGAAATTTCATAGACAAAAAAACCTTATGGTTTCATATGTCCCATTAAGGCTGCTCAGACATGATCTGAAAATTCACAAAACCTATTGATTTTCTGCTACTCAAACTTCAAAATGCAAAGAAAATGATCATTAAGGCTGACACCTTAATGGATGTGTTTGTTGCGCAATACAGATATGGTATGCCATCACACCCTGTGGGTAATGGCAGATTCAGCACTCTCACAGAATGAGATTGCTGTTACTCACAAAATGGTGGAGCTGCTAATTCACAGTCTTTGGAATATATATATATATATATATATATATATATATATATATATATATATATATATATATTTTTTTTTTTTTTATTATTATTATTATTGTGATAGAAGCACTGGAAAAGTTGTGGATGGCATATATGTTTGTCCCAGATTTCTATGGATGTGAGGAGAGGGAGGGCTCCATCCACAGGCCACTCCTGGTGTTGGGACTTTCAGCCTGGTAGCAGGCTCATTAGGGCTTGCACCTGGAAATGGCTGTTATAAGCTGGACAGACTCGTCATGTTGCATCAAGGTCCAGCGCCCTCATAACGTTCTCTTGCACCACAATAAAGCCACTGAGATGTTCTCCCGACAAAGCCAGCCTCAAATTGAGACTGGCCCGCCACCAAGAGAAAAAAACTGCTAATCTAAAAGAGGCAAGCAACTCCTTAATAAACAAACCTAAACCCAAATTATTAAAATGATCCCCGTCTGGACGAAAAAAATCTAGCTAAATCTGAACCCCAAAAGCAATGCCTGATTACCAAGCCACCAAAGGACAGGACATGTTTATTCAAAGCTCTTTTAACCTTACGTCTCACCCTATCCAAAGCCTTGTGGTCCCGCTCACAACACCATACCAGTCGCGGCTCTATTTCAGACCAATGTGCACATTCGGCCACAACAAGCAAACCACATCAATCAACTCTCTCAGCTGAAAAGACAACTTCAAACCCACCAACATGCAGGACCAACCAATCAGGTGCTCCCCATTTCGCTGCAGACTACACCAACAAATCTCACACGGATGCACACAGCAGGCCATGCACACCTACCCAGCGAACATGCCTACCACCCAGCAATAAACTGGCACATCTAGCCAAACCTTGCCGTTCAGCCAGGAAAATATAGGAATGTGCCGACAAGCCAAACCTGCTCTTTTCCAAAGTCTTCCACTGTAAGGAAAGAACACCCTAACTGTGAGCCACTGCACCAAACCCAAACAGCACACAACAAAATTAACACACAGCAACTAAACTAGCAGGGATGAAATGGGGGAAACAGGTAACCCGAGTGAAGAAGAAAAACTAAAAAACCTTCCCCGTGAACCAAGTTGGGCCAGATAATAGTCCCCGGGAGGAAAAACTAAAAAATCCCTTCACACCCCCACTTATCGAATGCTAACCATTTGGTAACTGGCGGCTAAACAACGTTTTCGGGTTGGCACAGGAGCGCACCTACAGCTTGTCGCAGCGAACATACATTTTATATGCAGAGGACCTCCACCTCCCAATCTTTTGAATATCACTGCTGGATGCTCCCGCTATTGCTGCACTTGTAGCGGCACCTATCCAGAAGGAATGGGTCCCGTAACTAGCGCCATCTAAGCCTAATGCCAATAAGCTTCGCCGAAGAACAGCAGCAAATTGAAATTTGGAAAGAGGGGACAAATTTGAATGCACCAACCATTGGGCACCACCAACCATATACAATGCGACAAGTCGCACCGGGCAAACAGAGGCGTCACCCTATTTATGCAAGATAACCCCGGCCTAACTGATCCATCTTGGAAAACCATAGTTTGCACAAAACGGATGGCTCCTGGAACACAATGTCTCCCATCAATAACCCTGTGGACACCGAGGACTTGCTGGAAGCTACAATCTCACTGACCCTAAAAGCCCCAAACAACGCGACTGCAAAAGCCAAATGGAATAGCAAAGCCTCGAAAGAATCTGAAGCCACACTGTCCATCATACCCAGCAAGCGAACAAGGAGATGGAGATCGATAGGCCTGTGGGAGTCAGCCCTGGCAGGAAAGTCCTTGGCCCATCCTTCAGGGGCTTTAGAAAGGAGGAACGATTTTGTTGGATCTGGTAAACCCTTTAATTTACTGAAAAAGGATATCCCTGCCAGGGCCGAGGCCATGGAAGCCTTGGAGCGACCATGCTGGTAATGCCCCCAAACAAAACTAGACATAAACTCCGAGGAAGACTTACCCAACTGGGCGCTTTGCGAACAGAAAGCCTGCCAGTCCTGCCATGCCGCATTATAAGCCCTCCGAGTTGCTGGAGCCAGCGACCTCTGCGCCAGACCCTCTATTCCGGCCTGATAATCTGCCATACAAAAGCAGGGCAAGGTAACCCAACTGAAGAAGCTGCCAACGGGAAAATTGGAGTCGGGACAATGAATCAGCAATCGCATTATGCACCCCAGGGACGTGAAGTGCCTGAAACCAAATGTTGGCCTCTAAGCAAAGCAAAACCAAATGCCTAAGGAGCCGCAAAGCCGGGGGGAGGAAGAACTTTGATTGTTAATTGCCTGAACTACCCCTAGATTATCGCACCAGAAAACTACATGCTGGCTAGACAAACGTTCCCTCCATAGCTCGACTGCCACTACAATGGGGAAGAGTTCCAACAAAAGCAAATTAGAAGGTAAGGCCTTCCAAATGCCACTCAGGAGGCCAGAGTGCTGCGCACCACTCCCCATTAAAAAAGGCCCCAAAACCAGAGGAGCCAGCCGCATCGGTGAAAATCTGCAAAGTAGCATTCACCACAGGAGCAGCAGGGCAAATGCGTTCACCATTAAAATGAACCAGAAAACTGGACCAAGTTCGAAGATCCTCCTTAATCTCAGAAGACAAATGAACGTAGTGATGAGGCTGGCTCACCCCAGCCGTGGACCTCTCTAACTTTCTGCAAAAAACCCATCCCATAGGAATAATGCGACAGGCAAAATTAAATGACCCCAGCAAAGACTGAACCACGTGCAATTTAATGCTATTTGTTCCTAAACAAACCGCAATCTGATCGAGCAACTTATTAACTTTATCGTGCGGCAAGCAACAACCCGCCACCGTGTCTATCTCAATGCCCAAGTAAGAAAGGCCAGATGAGGGGCCCTCAGTTTTGTAATGCACAACAGGAACCCCCAAAACCCTACACACAGCTGTGGCAGAAAAAAGGAGGTCCGTATAAACCTCACTCCCTCCTGTACCTATAAAGAGAAAATCGTCAAGGTAATGCGCAACACCGACATGGCCAGTGCCCGCCACTATGCACCAATGTAGAAATGAACTGAACTTCTCAAATAGGCACAGGAGACCATGGGCAGACATAGGCAGACATTTATCCATGACGAAATCGCCCCCGAGCCTAAAACCCATATACTGCATTGCGTCAGGATGTAAAGGTAACAAGTGAAATGCGGACTCAACATCTAACTTCTCCAGCAAAGCACTTGTACCAAAACTACGAACCAGACCCAATGCATCAACAAAGGACTGATATACAACACTGCAAGACGTATCGGGTATAACATCGTTAACTGAATTACCATGGGGTAGGATAAATGTTGAAGTAAGCGAAACTTCCCGGGCACCTTCTTAGTGACCACCCCCAAAGGCGAGATGCAAAGATTCAGCAAGGGAGGACAAGGGAATGGGCCCTCCATCCTGCCCAGTGAAACCTTAGCGTCCACCTGTGATCGCATAACCTGTGGGAATTCCCGGGTGGAGTGCAAAATTGCAGGGTGCATTAACATGGAGCGGGCCTGAGATAGGCAAACCAAAGCCAAATTTAAAACCATCCAACAGAAAGGCAGCAGCCTCTCTATCAGGATGATGAGTCAACCACCTAATAAGTTCCGGTAATCAAATGGGTGACCTAGCCGTAACTAGCCGTCTTGGAGCTATCATTCCTATCAGACCCTGTGGCCAAGGAGCCCGAATGGCAATCCCTGGCCAGGTGCCCCCCGTTACAAATGCAGCAGGAGTGACGAAAACGACAAGAGGCACTACGAGAACACCCCGAGTAATTGAAGGCAAAAGACTCCCGACGCACCAGGCCTAGGTAAAGAAACCTTGTGGGTGGGCACCTCATCCACAGGAGGTCGCCGCTGCTGCGAAACTTCGAGCCACACCTCGACATTTTTAACACCGAAAGGAACTATGCAACTACCCTCATGTTTACGCCTGAACTGAATAATCCTTCCAAGACGTGCCCTTTTTTTTTATTTGGTAATAAACCACCTTAAAACTCTATGGACCTCATTCAGACCCGCTCGCAAGCGCTGAGCTCTCACAAGTGGGTCAATGTTTAGGCCCTGCGCATGCGAAGCGGCCGCACTGCGCGTGCACAAGCCCCAGAGCGAGAGAGAAATTCTCTCGCTCCGGAGCTCACTAAAAAAGGGGCGGCTGTCGATGCTGATTGACAGCTTGCCCATTTTGTAGGCATGGCAGGGGGGTGGTTTCACAAATGGAGGCGTTCTTTAAGGAACGCATGCCATTTTGTGGGCGCTGCACTGACATCAGCAGTGATGTCAGTGGGGAGCTTCCTACTCGATCAGAGCAGGAAGCTCCCTGGGGCTTGCGGTTGCCAAGACCCAACCTTAAGGTCTCGTCGCAAGCCCCGATTGTTGCGATGGTCTTGACAATCGCGATCATCAACCTGGTCGGTCGCTAAAGCTGTGGGTGGTAACCCACAGCTTAGCTAGCAACCAGGAGGCAGCACTTCAAAAGAGAAGCGGCCGCCCACATTCAGAACGAGCGCTCGCATTTTGCGAGCGCCTCTGAATGAGGGCCTATGGGCCTGATTCAGAGCCGCTCATAAGCGGCCGCTCGTTCGCTCCGAGCGATGTTCACACAACTGTGCATGCGTATGGGTCATAATGCGCATGCGCCAACCAGTCATTGCGGTCGGAAATCGTGCGTTCGTAAAACAGCGAGGGCCTGCTAATTTGAGTGACAGAATGAGGCGTTTGTGGGTGGTAACAGGGGAAGGTGCTTGAAAACGGGGAGTGGAGATCCAAACGCAGGCGTGCCAAATGGTCAAAACGGGCGTTTAATGGGTGTGCATAATTAGCAAAGCAGCGTCATCGACCACGTCACTTGGTTGTCTTTTAGCCTGAACTGCTCGCAGTGATTGCGGGAAGTAAAACCTACTACAAGCACTGCGAGCAGTTCAGACGCCTTTCGATGTACTCGATTAATCTAATAAATAGCGGAGATGACGTATGATGCGAACGGCCAAGGGGCGTCTTTAGAAAATAGCGAGCGCATTTTTCGGACGCTCGCTCAGACGGAGGCGTCAACAGACCGCAAAGCAATAAGTATGAATTAGGAACCAAATAGAATTAGTTAAACAAGTTTGTAATAAAACCAAATAAATACCTATGCAAATGTTCTCACGCACACTCTTGCGTAACCTCTAAAGGACCGCTGAAATGAAACAATGTACAGAGGCCCTGATTCAGAGCCGGACGTTCTGACAGAGTGCTCGCTCTGAATCAGGGTCGTCCTTCCTAATTTTAGAGCGGCCTCCTGGCCACTCACATACCTGTGGGTGACCACCCACAGCTATAGCGAGCGGCCAAAAAGATGGTCTTGACCATCGCGACCATCGGGCTTGCGACGAGACCCTTGTGGTAGGGTCTCGTTGCCGCAAGCCCTGGAGTGCTTTCGGCTCTATCACGCACTCCTATCCCATTGTGCACAACTGGCCTGCTAACCGTTATGGACAGCTTGCACAACTAGGTACATAATAACATCTTATATGATTAAACTGTCTTTCTGGACACCTTTCAACCCTTGTCCAGCAGCTTACCCTTTGTGAGTACTCTTCCCTGTTAGAATTTAAGTGTTCCAATAACACTTACCCTTTCCAGTGATTTCCTCCACTATCTCCCAAGCCACAATCACGGTCTGCCCAACCGTGTGATCTGGTCACAGTGTCCAGAGAACCTAAATGATCAATGGGCTCTGTGACTACAGTTGGGGGCCGATTTCAAAAACCCCCTTGTTTTCTTCAAGGTAAAAAATCCCTGTTCTTGCTGCAATACACCTGCTATGTGTACATACTCATTAGCTTTCTGCCTCGTCAGACACCTACTGAGTCTTTTAGGCCCAACACACGGTACCTCGTCTATAGGTCCCGACACACAGGCCCTGATTCAGAGCCGGACGCTCTGACAGAGCGCTCGCTCTGAATCAGGGCTGTCCTTCCTAAATTTAGAGCGGCCTCCTGGCTGCTCGCATAGCTGTGGGTGACCACCCACAACTATAGCGAGCGGCCAAAAAGATGGTCTTGTGGTAGGGTCTCGATGCCCCAAGCCCTGAAGTGCTTTCGGCTCTATCAGAGCCGAGAGCACTCCCACTGACATCACTTGTGATGTCAGTGGGGCCGGCCCCAGACGGTAGGCGTTCCCATGGGAACGCCTCTGTCTGGGCAGCCACGCCCCCGGCACACCCACCAAAGGAGGCGTGCTGTCACTCACCATCGACAGCATGCCCCCTTTGTAGCAAGACCCATAGCGACGGCTTAGCCGTCGCTATCCGGGTCTCGCGCATGCGCACGACTGAGCCGGCTCCCTCATGTGCATGTGCACTGGTCCAACTTCGACGCGCTTGCGAGCGCTCTGACAGAGTGCTCGCTCTGAATCAGGGCCGTCCTTATTTTTTCTTTGAACGGCCTCCTGGCCGCTCGCATAGCTGTGGGTGACCACCCACAGCTATAGCGAGTGGCCAAAAAGATGGTCGCGATGGTCAAGACCATCGCGACCATCGGGCTTGCGATGAGACCCTTGCGGTAGGGTCTCGTTGCCGCAATCCCCAGAGTGCTTTCGTCTCTAACAGAGCCGAAAGCACTCCCACTGACATCACTTGTGGTGTCAATGGGGCCGGCCCCAGACGGTAGGCGTTCCCATGGGAATACCTCCATCTGGGCAGCCACGCCCCTGGAATGTACAACCAAAGGGGGCGTGCTGTCACTCAACATCGACAGCACACCCCCTTTGGTACGAGACCCGGGTCTCCGTGCGCATGCGCACTGGGCCACCATCGACCCACTTGCGAGCGCATAGCGCTCGCGAGTGGGTCTGAATCAGGCCCAGAGTCCGCCCCCATCTCAGGCTTCGCAGTCTGAGAAACAGTTGCCCCCTGACCCTAGCACCTGACTTTTGGACCACATCACACAAAATCACCCAATAAGCTTGCACAAAACGCTTTTTGGGAACTAGACAAGCGAGAGCTGTAACAGAATCAGGGTGAGGAAAAAACAAGCAATCCATACTCACCACCACCAGAAGGCAGGGGAACTGCGTCGTCTGCGACTTCACCCGGAGGAGCCATCGGATCGTAACCCTGGGTCATCTCATCGCGCACTGGAACAGCAGCCGCACAACTACTGCATCATCTTGAAGAACCACAGCTGAATCTGGCAGACCGGTAACTAAATGAGAAAGGTGAGCAGCCAAGCCAGAAGCAGGAGTGCTGGGAGGAGAAGGAAGGGGGGGGAGGAACCTAATAAAAGGGGGGGCTACAAGAAGGGGGGGCACTTACCGGAGAACTGGATGAGGGGAGGGGGAGGGATAAACTGACATTGGATAAGGGTGTTGCAGAGGGGGGGTAAATAAAAAGAGCTGAAATGAGAAAAAAATAAAAATTAAAAAAAATAAAAATTAAAAAAAAAACACCACAAAAGAAAAAAAGGAGAAAGGTGTGCCAAATAGGAAGAATAAAGGACAGGGGGAGGTGTAGTAGAGGGCCAGGTCTTCAGAAAGCTTGGCCCCAGGGAGGGTTTTGAAAAGAAAAATGTAATAATTAAATAAATCAACCTGGCCGGGAGTGAAAGGGTTGTGAAATGTTGGGGGTTAACCTCTAAGGGACTGGGGCAGGGGGAGGGCTAGGCCCCTGGGGCACTAAAAATGGGGGGGCACCAACCAAAGGGGAACTTTGGGGAAACCGGATCCCACTGGAGAAGTGGGATCCTAGATGGCCTCCACAACTAAAATGGCCACCGGACCCGCCGTAAGGGGGGGCAGGCCACCTGCTGGGGATACGCAGCGGTGACTTGCAGAGTGCCCAGCGGGGTACGCGGCTGCGACTGCTCCTGCTCCTGCTGGTGCAGCGGAAGCATACAAAAAATCAGGACTCGGCGTCAGCGCCGAGTCCTGCGCGGAAAGGAACACTGGGAGGCCAGCAGGTGAGAGTGCGCAGCGGGAGTCGCGGCCGTGACAGGTCCCGCTGGTATAGGGGAAAACACAATTAAGCAGGACTCGGCATCAGCGCAGAGTCCTGCAAAGGAAAGGGCCACTGGGAGGCCGGCAGGGGAAAGCGCTCCTGCGCCACCGCAGCGCTGAATAAGCAGACAAGGATAAGCCTGGCTCCGGGGGGAGGGTGGGGGAGCTAAAGAGGATGAAAACACTTTTATGAAAAGAAAGAATTTAGAAAGGAGCAAGGGGGGAAAGAAAGGAGGAATGACAGGGAGGAACAGGAGAGAAATTAAGGAGAGAGATTTAAGAAAAATAAGTATTAAAGCTGCAAACAGCTGGATACTCATCTGTCCTCCAGAGTCACCAAAGAAGCAGATCACATGCACTTCACTTCTTTTATACCCCAAATCACAGGCACACCCACAATTCCAAGCATTGGTCAGCTAACAACCACCTGACCCCTAAAACAACTTAATCTGCCTAGTAACAAGGCTGTCAAGATAGCCAATCAGCAAATCCCCAGGATTCTTATTTCACTCATGTTTAGGCAACCTTCGTTTTCTATAGCCTAAAAAAGTATGATGTTCAATCGGCAGTCCCATATTGATCATTTGGATCAATTCGGGATCACCATGTCTGCATTTAATACATGGAACATTAGTGAATAATATTGATACTCGCTGACATCGACATTATTATGCTGCATGTGCTATTACCTGTTGTATCACAGATTCTCAAACTCGGTCCTCAGGACCCCAAACAGTGCATGTTTTCCATGTCTCCTCATAGATTTACAAGTGAAATAATTAGCTTCACCTGTGGATCTTTTAAAATGTGTCAGTGAGTAACGATCATACCTGTGCACCTGCTAGGTGATCTGGCAAATGTGAATGGTGTGGGGTCCTGAAGATCGAGTTTGAGAACCCCTGTTTTAGATTAGTAGTGCTTATGCACTTTAAAAAATAAAAAAGCCAACATATGTGCATTGGAGCAGGTGATGCCGGGGACGCACCAACGTATATGCAGAAAAGAAAGAGAGGATAGGACATAGGTTCCCAAATGCAGTTCTCAAGGCACCTCTAATAGTTCAGGTTTTAGAGATATCCATGGCTGAGCACAGGTTGTTAAATCAAATTGATTGAGGTACTAATTAAGGCCCTGATTCAGAGCCACTCGAAAGCGGCCGCTCGTTCGTTCTGACCGATGTTCGCACATCTGCGCAGGCGTACGGATTTGAATACACATGCGCGAACCAGTCAGTGCCGCCGAAAATCGTTTGTTCGTTATATAGCGAATGCCTGCTATTTTGAGTGACAGAAGGAGGCGTATGTGGGTGGTAATAGGGGAAGGTGCTTGAAAACGGGGGTGTGGAATTCGAACGCAGGCATGCTTAAAGGTCAAAACGGGCGTTTTAAGCGAGTGCATAATTAATACAGCAGCGTCATTGACCACGTCACTTGGTTTTTTTTTACTCAGAACTGCTCGCAAAATAGCGGTTGAAAAAACCAGCCACAAGAATAGCGAGCAGTTCATACGCTGTTCGATGTACTCGATTAATCTAATAAATAGTGGACATGACGTATGGTGCGAGCCGCAAGGGGGCGTATTTTTCAAAATTACAACCGCAAGTTTTGCTCGCTCGTTCAGACTTAGAGGCGTGAACAGACCGCAATTAGCGAACGGTTCATTTGAATAGCCACCCCTTGTTTTAGAACGAACGACCGCAAATAGCGAGCGGCTCTGAATGAGGGCCTAAGTCACCTGTGCACGACCATAAATATCTCTAAAACCTGAACTTTAGGGGAGCCTTGAAGACCACATTTGGGAACCTCTGGGCTAGGGATTAGGTAAAAGTATCAATAGACGCGCACTACTGTCCCGTTTTAATGTTTTTTGCTGTAGTTACATCTGCAACTTTATACTGATACTATCAGCCCTTCTCCTGGTGTTCAAGTGTGCTTCTGAATGTACAAGGACTGAGATGCCCACTGTGCATTTTTAGAAAGAACAATGGGAATGGGATTGAAATCCCAACTGCGAAAGCCCAACAGGATGCGATCCCGAGTGGGGCTGGTAAGTATCCTATCCCTCCCCTCTCCCTCCCCTAACCGTAAACCTCCGTTGGTGATGCCTAAACCTAAAACTCCTGGGGTGGTGTCTAATCCTAAGTCACCTGGGAGTGCCCAAAACTAACCCCCCTTCCCACAACCTAAACCTAACCCTCTTGGGGGAGTGCCTAACCCTAACCCCCCCTTTCCATAGCCTAACCCTCCCTGGGGGGCTGCCTAACCTTAAGTCCCCCCGGGGGTGCCTAAATCTAACATTCCCCCAGCAGCTAACTGCTAAGACACCATGGATTTACCTTGTTTGGGATGGAGTCCTTTTGGATTCCGGCATCAGGATTAAGATAGGCATCAGTATTTCGATGTCTATCTTAAGTCCCATGTCGGGCTTTAGCTGCCGGTCTAAAAACTATATCACAGAAAACAATGCTGCTTGGTGCATCTTAGTTGCTACCATTGCATGCACAATCAAAACTTACACCTACCTTATGCTCCTTGGAGGTATGGCCTCCAATGTATGTAATTAAGTGTCTGAGTTTGCAAGCAGTTATGCAACACACCCATTGCACACCACCTCCCAGTCACCACCCAGGAATGCCCATTACCTTTCCAATACATTTTTGAGAACATGCATCTCAATAACAATTGTACTTCTGTGAGAACACACAGTGATATGCATGCATTATGCAACTTTTAAACAGCTTAAAGGTATTTGTTGTTGAAAAATATTGATCATTTTGCATAAATACTGGCATTGCTTGTGACTCAAAATCAGTTCTCATATCTCAGATTCGATTAATAAATCACAATCAGGCATGAAAAGCAATCTTTCAAATAAAATGGAGAACAATGCCCATCGATATAACAATACTTCAAAAGCACGCTATAGATAAACTTCTCCTGACCTATTGCAACATTATAGCCAGTACTGTATATAGGGGTGTGGTAGGTATGGCCAGCGGTAGAAATCCTGACAGCGGCAGCCCGGCAAGGGTGAAGATCCCTATCATCCCTAAGGTGAGTATTGCTAACCTAATTTTACCCCCTAACCCTAACAATCCCTTAGGGGTGCCTAAACCTAACCTCCCCCCCAAGTGCCTAAACCTAACCCCCCCTTCCCCGCTGCCTAAACCTAACCCTCCCGGGGGGGGTGGCTAACACTAAGTACCCCAGGAGCCCTAAACCTAACCCTCCCCCCCACGGCTGTCCGTGCCTGGCGCTAGGCTTACCTTTGTTCGGTATGCCGGGCGCCGGTCTTCCGGCGTAAGGTTGACAGGCGTCGAGTTTTCGACGCCTGTCATTAGTACCACGCCGGGATTAGAGAGTCTGGAATCCGGCGGTCGGCATTTAGACCCTCGGCTTCCAGACTACATCCCGTATAGAGAGCACCAAATAACCTCTGTAGTTCACATAATAGCAGATTTAACACTTTGGGCCTGAGTCTGAATCACAGAAGAGCAAACCTAAGTAATTTTCAACATATCTCTAGCAAAGAGCAAGTCAAATGAACCAAAGAAAACACGCTATGCCAAGACAGGTGAGCAATAAATTGTTCAATGTTGGGTCTAGCATGTGGGAAGGGGCAGTAGTGCTGATTTTCCTAAGAGGGGTAGAGGGATTAAACAACCAGAGGAGGCCCCATGCTGATCAATCAAGGGCTGGCTGGCACTATTGCAGGAGGATCCCTTGCTGCTTGTTTTACCTGCTATACTGCCACCAGCACTGCTTGGCATAGTCTTGTGCTGGTAGCTGGAATTTTTTTGGGAAATAATATTTTTCTTTCTCCCAATTGTGCAGCCACCATTCTAGGCTATCAGCATGCAGTTATTATTATTATTATTATTAGAACATAAAGGTCTTTGTTGATTTAGCATAAAGGCAAGGCAGTTTGTATGTAGTCTCTTCCATTCTATATAATACATAAGAGGCATTAACACACCCTTACTGTACTTTTCTCCTTCTCTTGCCCATTCTACCTCTCAAATCATCAAAATTGATGAGCATAAACTGATCAGTTAATATAATTTTTTGTATTATAATATTTTATTCTTTATTTAAAGAGCTAATGAACGTAAAAACACTAAGCATATGAATGTACATATGAGTGCAGATAGCATCAACAATGAGCCACATTTTCAAATATACTGTATAAAAAAATACAATAGAAATCAGAACATATAAATAGAACCAATAGAAAACATAGTCCAATGGGGCAGGGCCGTAGCTAGGGTAGTGCGGCCGGTGCCATCGCACAGGGCATCACAGGTCAGGGGGCGCTGTCTGGGCCTGTCAAATTTCCAGCTTATTATCATTCTCACTTATAACTTCCTATTATTTCATCAACAGCATCTCCTGGCCTCCCCTATCTCTTCCCTGGCCCTTCCCCATGAGGAAATTCCCCTTTTTTGGGTGCATCATGTCCCTTTGAAAAATGAGGGGGGCGCCAATGCTCTTTCTGGCACAGGGCACCAAAAAGTCTAGCTACGGCTCTCAGGGCCGGATTACTAAAGGGGTGGGTGGAGCTACAGTTCCAGGCCCACCCATGCAAATAGGCCCACAGCTTTCTCAGACAGTGTTGACAGTATTTTTTTTTTCCTGTCACCACCCCAATCACTCACCTCCCGGCTGCCTGAAGCAGCACCCATTCACACAGAAATAACTCAGCTCAGTCCCCCAGCCACCTGAAGCCCCGCCTACTCACAGGTCTGTCTGAAGCTCGGCCCCCCAGACTGGCTGAAGCTTCTCAACGTGGATTCTGAATCCGCGTCCGCAAATCACCCAAAGCTCCACCCCCTCAGATCGTTCTAAGCTCCTGTCACCACCCTGATCACTCACCAAGCAGCACCCATTCACACAGATATACCTGAGCCGTCTGAAGCCCCGCCTACTCACAGGTCCGTGCGAAGCTCCGCCCTGGCCAGACTGACTGAAGTTTCTCAACATGCAATATGAAGCCCAGCCCCAAAACCACCCGAAGCTCCGCCCCCAAACCACCCATAGCTCCGCCCCTCAGATACTTCATGCTCCACAACCATTCTGGGACTGGCACTAAATGGGGCAGGTGGGCTCCCGCAGTAAAATATTTTGTGCCAGCCAGCCTGAGATGGCATCTTTCACAGCACAGCAGATTGCAGGGCTCTGCTGTCAGTCTGCTGGTAGCAGCTCTGCCAATGGGCAATGAATGGAATAAGAAGTCAGCATTTAGCAAGAGGAGCGGAGATACCGGCATCTAAGAACAGCTCAAGGGACCAATAAGAGGCGAGTGTGTGCAAGGAATGGGAGTCCATGTGAGAAGGAGAGCAGAGAATCAGTGCCTGCTGGTTTCTCGAGGTCTGGGGGTGCAGGGAGAAGTGAAACCTGCTCTGGGATAGAATGAAGTGAGTGTCTTATCTATGTATTGTGTGTAACACCTACCAAATCGAGTGCTCAGTCGGCAGGACTGCGAGTCGGCCACTGAATCAGGGCGTCTTTTTTTTTTTTCATGGCGCGGCCTCCTGGCCGCTCGCATTGCTGTGGGTTGCCACCCACAGCTAATGCGAGTGGCCAGGATGATGGTCACGATAGTCAAGACCATCGCGACCATCAGGCTTGCGACGAGACCCTTGTGGTAGGGTCTCGTGGCCGCTAGCCCCAGAGAGCTTTCGGCTCAAACAGAGCCGAAAGCTCTCCCACTGACATCACTTGTGATGTCAGTGGGGCCGCCCCCAGACGGTAGGCGTTCTTATGGGAACGCCTCCATCTGGGAAGCCACCCCCCCCTGCCCGCCCACCAAAGTGCGAGACCGGGAGTGACGGATTGCCCGTCGCTATCCGGGTCTCGCGCATGCGCACGACGGAGCCGGCTCCGTCGTGCGCATGCGCCCTGGGCCACCATTGACCCAGTTGCGAACGTTCAGTGCTTGCAACCAGGTCTGAATCAAGCCCAGAGTGAAAAGTGATAAGGTGCCAGCCAATTAGCTCCCAACTGCCATCTCACAGGCTGTGTTTGAAAAATTACAGTTGGGAGCTGATTGGCTGGTACCTTATCACTTTTCACTCTGTCTCCTCCTAACATTGCATAGTAAATAGACCCCTGTGTCTGTACATCATATTTGATGTAGCTGTGGCCTAAAATTATCTAAAATTATAGCCACACCCCCTTGCATGGTGGTCATGCCTACTTTAATGGCATAATGTGGAACCCCCCCCCTCTAGAAATCCTGCATTTGTCTCTGTATAGACAGATCTACCAGCAGCTTGTTGTTTGATTTATTCCACTGCAGGGGCCATGGTGTGTAGCTGTGTATAACAATCACTTTGAAGCTTGGTGTATTATATGACGTGTACTGACATTCTTTGTATTATACTGTATGGCAATCACTGCAATTCTGTTTTATATGGCGGTCACTGTAATGCACTCTGTATTATTTGTATATGGTGGTCACAGCGATGCTCAATGCATTATATGGCAGTCACCAAGATGCTTCCGTATTATTTGACGGTGACAATAGCAATGCCCTCTATGGACTTAGCCACACCCACTGCACATGCCAGACTCCTTGTGTAGACCACACCCACACCACACTGGTCATACCCCGGCATCACTAGTCACACCGACACGGCGCTTGTCACACTTCCCTTCAGCGGCACACAATAGACCCTTTATAAATTTCAGCTCCAGGCCCATGTGTACCTTAATCTGGCACTGACGGCTCTGCTATGAGGTGGGCATGGGGGGGATTGAAGTGTAAAGAGGAAGGAACAGGACTAATTAAGAAGACAGGATATCTGAGGATGCACAGAATATTTCATTATAGAGACGAAGAAGAGTACCTATCCAAGGTAATACAGTAAGGAAGGGTGAAACGAGGAGAATGGTTCTCCCTGCCGCACATTCATTTTTTGTATTTTGGTTTACAAAATTCACATATGATGTGGCAAATGATGGCCTGTATATGAATAAAATTAGAAGTATGCAGATATGGAGATTTGTCTGAGATATACACTGCATATTAACTTTTTGGTATTGTAATTGTCAATATTTAATTTAATAGATAATTATTTATGCTCTCTCAATATGTCCCAATTTATTTACATCCAATACAAGTTGATTGTTTTTATTGTGTCTGCTTGATATCATGTCTCCTTGACATATATTTACATATATTTGTTCTTTTATTGAATTATGTATTAATGTTGAATTTACTAGTGCTTTTGGAGTACTTGTGGCCATCATTTTATTACTTTTCTTTAATAAAATTGAAAGTACATTCCTGTGCTCCCAGCCACACTTTATTGTTCTAGCTGAGAGCAGAAAGTGTGGTTCTTTTTTATGTCTTTTTCTCAAAGGTATCGTTGTGGACTACTTCATGACAACTTGACCAGGTAAGTATAAATTAAAACAGGCTAAATGTAAACTTGTCTCTGTGTATATTTATTTATAAAATAAAATTTTCTTAAACAGTGTCTTTGTTTTTATTTCCATTTTATCCTTGGTGAATTACAGGCCACAGCTGACACTGGTGCTAACTGGGTCTGGAAGCTATTTTTTGCAGCCAGTTGGGCCATTTTTGTGGACCCAAATTCCCAGGGAAAGCCAGCCATGGTTTCCAATTGCCTGGAGCTCGATGGAACCATAGTAGGTGGACTCCACAGCTGCAGATCTTCCCTCTACACAATTCTAGGATAACAAAGCCCAGTGCTGGTTATGCTAAAATCAAGGGGGGGACACACACATAATTTTCCCCCCTGATTTTTGGGCAACCAGAACTGGGCTTAAAGCACCATTGCTGATTGTGGGGTAACTTCCGCACATTTCTTTAAAATTATTTATTTTTTTCTGTTTACATTGCAAAAGTAGGCAATCAGTGCTTTTCTACTTCTGTGACATCACAAATTATATAGTTGGATAGAAGTTGGCAGGTCTGATTATAAAGTTGGTTAGGTGTGTGGAGTACACTTTATGATTATTTATTTGGATAGACAAGATTGACGGTTAGTTATTTGGAAGAAAGATGATTAGAAGTGTGGCCAGCTTTACCCCACAGCTCACTTGGTAGTAGATAACACTCCACACCCCAGTATTACAATAGAAGACCAACAATCCTTGAACAATCCCCTTTCCTTTAACCCAGTCCAATTTCCCAATTTGTAATGTCCCTTTACTGGAAAGGTGTCTGATTACCATAAATAGTTGAAATGGCTAGTCTATTTGCAATACCATTGTGAGGGTCATCCGAATATTATTACATTCCTCCCTCTTCTGATTTCTGTGTGGTGGGTTGGTCTCTCTTAATGGATCAAGAAAGATGTCCAGATATCTTATGAGGTGTGGGTTTTAACTCTATATGTCTCAAGAGCCAGATGCACCATAATAGTCTCTCCCTGTGTTCCTAACCATCTGAGGGGCTTATAGTTGGTTACAACTGTAAATTCTCATCTGTGTAAATACAGTTGTAGCTTCTTGAGAATCCATAAAGATGTGTTATCATTTAACTATCCTGGATAGACATCACAAGCTGCACAGTTCTATAGGACGAAAGCACCTGACACCTGATCACTTGTATAATTTCATGCTGCTCTCACTGTCCAGACAGTAGGATAGTTAATTGAGGGCACATCTGTACAACAGCCGGGCATTCTTACTTTGATTTGGCAATCTTTATGCCATCTCAATGTCTCACAATTTTCAGTAAAGGTAAGCCACATGATCGCCATTATCTATCACTTTACACAACCCTGCCTCAAATCTGCATCCCAAAGTGTCACTTTGCAACAAGAACTGTTTTTTTTAAGTCAGAGGGATCTAATACTGGGGCTATATTAGGCCATCTTTTCACTAAATGAAGTAATCTTTGCATTCTTGACTCCGCAATATACCTTTGGGGCCAAATGTAATTGGATGAGTGTTTAGAAAATGTGAGAGTTTAGCAGTAAACTCTCACACTTTTTAAACTCGGCCAATATAATAAAGTCTGAGAACATGCAAACTCGCATGTTTTAAGACTCAAATACTCACAATTTAAGCTCTCATCCAGATGTTTTCCCATTCTGAAGATAAAACTCAACCAATGTGACAGTATACTTCTAAACTCTCACATTTTCTAAATGCTTACCCTATTACATTTGGATATTGGTATGTGTCTCGTTAGTGAGATTAGTCAGGGGCTATGGTCGTGCTTTTGGGTGAAATGTCTGGGCCATTGCAATACAGATTAAATTTTTTCATCTTAGGGAAAATATTGCCCTGTCTTACCTAGTGCCCCAGATACAGCTCCTCGGCCAGTACAATGAGGTGTTTCATCATGAAAACCCTTGACTTTCTCAAGGCTTTGAGAAAGCCAGGCATTATTCTGACAAAACATTTTGGTTTTAAACTGAGATCAGGGGAATGAGTGCTCTAAAGATCAGAGTGTGACAGTACAATTGCTTCAGCATTCTGAAAAGGAAACTGTAGAACAGTAGAACCAGCTCTCCACCTAAGCGCGATTGTTATAATTGTTATCATGCTGACAGTGGATCCTGTCAAAGACTGCATTTTTCATAATAATGGATCTATTTATTAATTACCAGGTTTCAGATCCAGCAATAAGAAATGCTGGTCCCGAGTCAGAATTGCTGATGTTTTCGCAGTTGAGCAATTATCGGCTATCAGCCATCTATGCATTCATCTGAGTTGCACTGTGCATGGGTCAAAGTCCATTACCGTAGTCGCAAGCAGTGACTTTTTATTTGCAAAGTGATTGACAGTTAAGGGCCATTTGGGGAAGGTAATGGGATGTGCCACCAAAAATGCAGGTGTGTTGCATTCATTTTTGGGGCTTGTTGCTACAGTACCTGCATCTGCGAACCCGTATGCACAAAACATGGCTCCAGCATCACAGTTTAGGTAGCCATTCTGCATGACCACTTGGAAGGCAGATTATCGAAGGGTATTCATATGCAGCTGTGTACTGAGTTTTTGGATTTGCGATGGCATCTGTGGGCGCCTTAAAACAATTTCCAACGTTTGCAACATTAGCATATTTTCACATATCCTCTATGAATACCCCAATATCACTAAACAGAAAGAAGTTCTTATTGCAACAAAAAGTAAGTTACACGCTTTGATCTATCACAATTAGCGCAAAGACAATAAAATACAAAAGGTACAGCCAATACATATGCAAGCACTCTGAATCCAGATTCCTGGCATCAAACGTGAAGACTCTGTCATAAGAAAGAAAAAAGAGTGCTTTCGGCTCTGTTGGAGTCGAAAGCACTCTGGGGCTTGTGGCAACGAGACCCTACCACAAGGGTCTCGTCACAAGCCAGATGGTTGCAATGGTCTTGACCATTGTGACCTTCTTCCTGCCCGCTCGCTATAGCTGTGGGTGGTCACCCACAGCTATGCGAGCGGCAAGGAGGCCGTTCTGAAAAAAACAAAGCCTGGCCCTGATTCAGAGCGAGCTCTCTGTCAGAGCATCTGGCTCTGAACCAGGGCCTGAGAGCGCTTGAATATATACCCTACAGAGAGTGGACAACACAATAGGAATGAGCTGGCATAATTCCATTGATTCTTGTTCTTGTCATTCTGGTACGATGCAGGTCATAGGACAGTTCATATGGTGACAACAGGGATGTGGTCCATCCCTCCAGATGAGATAAAACTGGTTAAGACACTACATACAAAGTACATATTCTAACCTATAATCCCTATAATCCATAACCACTGAACACAAGATGCGACTCCTTCGCCGATGGATTCAGATATCTGGAATTACACAGGGTGTCAGTATGATACCAAACATAACATTTCTACTAAGTTCTATACCTTACATATCATATATGTACATTTTACGCCATAATGATTAGCTAACAAAATCTCTAAAATTACGCTCAATGCTAGGGAACCTTTTATATGTATTCTTGCATAAATGAATGTGAGATATTTACAGGAATTCATCAGTGTGCGTTGTACGTCTGAATGCAGTGCAAACGTGTGCTGCGTGTATGTGTCGTGTATCATGCAAATAGGTGCTGTACGTGAGTTTACATTGTATTCGCTAATGTGTGTCTGAATATGTGTCATGGATTAATATATATATATATATATATATATATGGAATACATACGAATTACCACCGGACACAAGATCGGCGGTTCAATTCCCGACAGCGGTGCCTAACCCTAACCTTCCCCCCAGTGCCTAACCCTAATCCCCACTCTAAGTGCCTAAACCTAACCCCCCCTTCACTGCCGCATAAACGTAAGTCGCCCTGGGGGATCCCTAACCCTAAGTCCCCCCCGGGGGTGCCTAACCCTAACCTTCCCTCCCCCTAGCCTAACCCTAACCTTCCGAGGGGATGCCAAACCCTAAGTCCCCCTTGGGAGCCGTAAACCTAACCCTCCCCCCGTGCGGCTGTCTGCAGCGGCGCCCGGCATGACTTCGATCGGGATGCCGAGCGCCGGTCTCCCGGTGTCGGTAAAATGACAGGCATCTAGAATTAGATGCCTGTCACTTAACCTTCGCCGGGATAAAGCAGTCGGGAAGCCGGCTGTCGGGCTTACGTCTGCCGGCTTCCCGATTGCATACCATATATATTAATATATATATATATAATAGTATTAGAAGCAGCACTCCACGTACTTCACAACAATGCTAGAAGATAGTGCAACGTTTCAGATTTATTCAAATCTTTCATCAAGCCAAATATAGACAAGATAAACTCACCTTAAATACTCATAATCACCCCTAGAAGTGACTACAAACGGACGGGCATTCCTCCCCTCCGGTGTCATGCGCCATGACATCACACGTCACCCGTCGGGTCAGGTGACCGCACGCTGTAAAGCAGAGACGTGCTAAAACCCATCACCATGGTAACACAAGTAAACACATCTATAAAAGAACAACAATACAATCGATACACACAGGTATTACCAAAGTTTACATCAGAATATAATACAATCAAAAAATGTCATCATACACATACATCAGATAGCAAAGATTCAATCCATAAACACAATGTTATCCCAAGCCATATTGCATCTACAATCGTAGAGCATAGAGACATATCATGTTATAAATTATATTATAAAATATCATCAAATATTTAATTGGACTTATCAATAGACTTCTTGTTGACAGTATTTATAACCATCAACAATTGCCTATAACCATAGCGCAAAACTGCTAGCAAAAATTCCAGTGGCAAGGCGCTAATGGAAACAGGCATTGCTTCTGCAATACAGTATAGTGCAAAGAACTAGTTAAACAAAGTGCTAATAGAACAACCAAATACCATACAATATCAACGGCCCAAATAGAACCATATCCACTTGCGGATAGAATTATTCAATACCAAAACTCATAATACCAATTAACAATTGCTCTTAACCATAGCGTAAAGTCGCTATTAAATATCCCAGCGGCCAGACGCAAATGGAAATGAGCACTACTACTACGATACAGAAAGGTGCAAGGACTGATTAAGCTAATTGCTTATGTCGCACCAAGTAAGATTAAATGTCTAAGGCCCAAATAGAACCAATTCCACTCCTCCAAAAAAATAGACCAGTAAATTAGAAAAAGCATGACAAATTTAATTGTTCATTTAAACCCCCCGGGGTTACTGTATTTAATCGATGAATCCAATAACATTCCATGCAGAGAAGCCTTTTATCCCTGTCACCCCCCTAAAGGACTGTGGTACATGATCTATAAGCTTATATTTGAGAGTCGCCAGACAGTTTCTCACAGTTACAAAGTGTCTTGCGACCGGTTGGACACTAATTCTGCCCTCTAAAGCAAGTCTAATTGAAGACCTATGTTGATCTGTTCGTTCCTTAAAGGGGCAGATCGTCTTGCCCACATACGCAAGCCCACAAGGGCATTTAATCAAGTAGATAACATAACTACTTGAGCATGTAAGAACATACTTGATAGGAAACTTAGTCCCCAAATGTGGGTGAGTAAAGAAGTTGCCAGTCTCTAAGTAGCGACACGTCATACATCCAATGCAACAATATGAACCAGGTTTCTTGGACAAAAAATGTTGAGGACTTTTAGCATCATCAGTGACATAATTTTTAACTAGATAATCCCTCAAATTTTTGCCCCTTTTAAGACAGGGTAACAAGCGAGATCTCTTTAGAGAAGGGATGTTTTTATCACCCTGTATAAGCGGCCAACATTTTTTTGAGGTCTTTTTTATAAAATTACTAACATTGGTATAATCGGTGGCCAAAGGAAAAATATCCTGTCTAATCTTGTCCTTCTTTTTCACACTCTCTTCACGTGTTACGTTCAGAGCCCTCGATTTTGCTATTTCCAATTCCCTGTATTGCTAACCCCTTGCTAAAAATGTATTAAACATAAGCTCCATTTGAAGTCTAGCATCTTCTTCATTACTAGCAATACGTCTGATACGGAGGAATTGTGAAAAGGGAAGACCCCTTTTCATTGCTGGGGGGTATAACTACTTGCATGTAGTAACATATTTCTATCAGAGACTTTGGTAAAAAAGGCTGGTACTAAGGCCTGAAACATCTCTCCGAATATTTACATCTAGATAATTGATTGAAGTATCGTCACAATCAAACGTGAACTTGATTGTATCATCCATCTGATTGATGGTATGCATCACTTTCTGAAATTGTTTCTTATCACCCGCCCACAGGACAAAAATGTCATCAATGTAGCGGGTGTAGAACAATAATTTCTCTGAAAACAATTTATTTCATAAGAATACCTTCTGTTCGACCTGGAACATACATGCATTTGCAAATGCTGGTGCCACGTTTGAGCTCATGGCACATCCCTGCAGTTGCAAATAAAATGCGCCATCGAAGTAAAAGAAATTACGTGTTAATGTTTTTCCAATAGACATAAGAAGAACGACAGGTCGGGACCCTTAAAATCATTATTATCAAACAATAATGTATGGACAGCCTCTAAACCTTGTCTATGCGGAATATTGGTGTAAAGGCTAACCACGTCTATACAACACAATAGAAAAGATTCAGGTAGGTTAGTTAGGTCCCGTAATTTTATCAGAAATTCTGTGGTATCTTTCAGAAATGTCTCCTGTGATTGTATAATGGGTTGTAGAAAGAAATCCAGATATTTAGCAATCATGGAGTAGATGGAATTTCTGGCGGAAATTATGGGCCGTCCAGGGGGACTACATAAGTCCTTGTGTATTTTAGGTAAGGAATATAGCATTGGTACCAGGGGGTGATCGATGGATAAAGCCTTCATTGTAGGGCGGTCTATGACTGCTTCCTCAAACACTTTGATTAAAATTGCATCAATTTCCTCTTTTGTAAGATTGAAATGTGGTTGTGTATCCTTGCGTGCTGCATTTAATACTTGCTGGTCCAAAATTCTAGTGTAGTTTTTAATTGCAATATTGGAGGAGGGTGGATCAAAAGTTGAAGATGTTCTAAATGGATGGTTAGTCCGAGTGTTTATGTCGACAATAGGGTTATTGTCAAAGTATTCTTTAAGCCACAAATTTCTATTATGTTTCCACAGGTCTTTTTTCCAATTAAAGTTGTTAAATTTGTGGTATGGCACAAATGATAAACCCTTATTAAGCACTTTTTCTTCAGTAGCTGTTAGGGTATAAGAAGAGAGGTTCACCACTAAATTCTGCGTTTGTACACACGTTTGCCTCTGCCTCTGCCTTTGGCCACCGCGCCTTGTCCGCGTTCTAAACCTCCCATGCCTGACCCGACCGGTGACGTGTGACGTCATGGCGCATGATTCCGGAGGGGAGGGATGCCCGCCCATTTGTAGTCACTTCTAGGGGTGATTATGAGTATTTAAGGTGAGTTTATCTTGTCTATATTTGGCTTGACGAAAGATTTGAATAAATCTGAAACGTTGCACTATCTTCTAGCATTGTTGTGAAGTCCATGGAGTGCTGCTTCTAATACTATTATGTTGCTATTATGACTCGCCTCTGCCTGCCATAACGGAGCTTGTACCCCGGCTGCTGCACCTTCTACACGGAGTGCCGGTCCAATTGTTACTACAGTTTACATGGTCTGGTGAGATTATGGGACAAGGCACCCTATATTCATTTATTTATTACTCTTGAAAGTCAAGGCATGGATGTGTTGTTAGACATGTATTAACAATTAACATTCAGGATTTTTTATGCAGCTCTAACCAATTTTTGGGAGCTGTTTTATGAGGATGCACTAAGGATTATCTAAGACATTTCTGATATTACATGTTTTGGAAATATTATGATCTACTAGCTACATGGGACTTCTGCTTTTATAAAGACACATGCTACCTATTTTGGATTTATAACTGCAATTTTTCTAAATGACTACAAGTTTGGAATATTGGGGGGGCAAAAGAACTATATGTATTGTTGAGAGAGGATTACCCTTATTCTACTTTGTGCATCTCTTCTACTACCAAACGGAGTTCTGCAATTTGATCTATGTCTCAAAATAATGCCAGCCATGATGTGGGGGGTTTCTCCCCTATTGTATTACCATTGGGTGAGATTCTATGTTTCTCGGACTTAGATTTTGATTTATTGCTGATTAAAGAGACTTTCAAGGACACAGCAGGTGTTGGTACACCAGAGGATGCTTATTATGCGCTCCTCAAATTAAAAAGACGAGAACTTGATTTCCATTTACATGCTATAACATTATCGAATTACCATAGGGACCGTAAAATCCCAAGGGGTTTCCGCATCAAGAATGTGCCCACAATAGGCCGGGGCAATATTGAGTTCTGCCGCCGTTCGGTGGCAGTACTCAACAAATGCTCCTTTGATTTGATCCTGTTGGTGGTGGAGGAATCATCAAGGGAATTGGTGAAAATCAGAAGAAAAATATCGGAAATGGAACTGTCAGCAAAAACTATTCTAACTAAAGATGCCTCCATTAATTGGCTAGATAAATTAAATACAAATATTGAAAATGACCGTAAGGAGCTAATCTCCTTTAAGAAAAACAAATTGATGATGGTAAATAGAGACTATCAAGAACAGATGGTGTATGCTTGGGCTACCGGCCGACAACCATTAAATACACCCAGAACATTTAGGCATAGAAGACACTATGACACCTTTGTCTCATCTGACAACTCCTCCATTAATAACAGCCAAACAACGAGTGAGAGTGACAGTACTCCTGGCCCATCCACAACTAAACCCCCTTTGGGGGTAGTTACCCGCGCACATGGCGTGGGAGGTTTAGAACGTGGACAAGGTGCGGTGGCTAAAGGCAGAGGCAGAGGCAAACGTGTGTACAAACGCAGAATTTAGTGGTGAACCTCTCTTCTTATACCCTAACAGCTACTGAAGAAAAAGTGCTTAATAAGGGTTTATCATTTGTTCCATACCACAAATTTAACAACTTTAATTGGAAAAAAGACCTGTGGAAACATAATAGAAATTTGCAGCTTAAAGAATACTTTGACAATAACCCTATTGTCGACATAAACACTCGGACTAACCATCCATTTAGAACATCTTCAACTTTTGATCCACCCTCCTCCAATATTGCAATTAAAAACTACACTAGAATTTTGGACCAGCAAGTATTAAATGCAGCACGCAAGGATACACAACCACATTTCAATCTTACAGAGGAACATATGGCGCTGAAGAATTTAAGTAATGTGATTCTGTGGTTATCCGTGAAGCGGATAAGGGTGGGGCAATTGTCCAGTACAAGTTAGAACTGTATAAACAATTGGGGGATGCCTCTGTATATAAGAAGCTCCCTAGGGATCCAACCTCTCAATATAAGGTGGTAATTGATGCAATTTTAATCAAAGCGTTTGAGGAAGCAGTCATAGACCGCCCTACAATGAAGGCTTTATCCATCGATCACCCCCTGGTACCAATGCTATATTCCTTACCTAAAATACACAAGGACTTATGTAGTCTCCCTGGATGGCCCATCATTTCCACCAGAAATTCCATCTACTCCATGATTGCTAAATATCTGGATTTCTTTCTACAACCCATTATACAATCACAGGAGACATTTCTGAAAGATACCACAGAATTTCTGTTAAAATTACGGGACCTAACTAACCTACCTGAATCTTTTCTATTGTGTTGTATAGATGTGGTTAGCCTTTAAACCAATATTCCGCATAGGCAAGGTTTAGATGCTGTCCATACATTATTGTTTGATAATAATGATTTTAAGGGTCCCGACCTGTCATTCTTCTTATATCTATTGGAAAAAACATTAACACGTAATTTCTTTTACTTCGATGGCGCATTTTATTTGCAACTGCAGGGATGTGCCATGGGCTCGAATGTGGTGCCCGCATTTGCAAATGCATATATTTTCCAGGTCGAACAGAAGGTATTCTTGTCGAATAAATTGTTTTCAGAAAAATTATTATTCTATACCCGCTACATTGATGACATTTTTGTTCTGTGGGCGGGTGATAAGGAACAATTTCAGAAAGTGATGCATACCGTCAATCAGATGGATGATACAATCAAGTTCACGTTTGATTGTGATGATACTTCAATCAATTATCTAGATGTAAATATTCGGAGAGATGTTTCAGGCCTTAGTACCAGCCTTTTTACCAAAGTCTCTGACAGAAATACGTTGCTACATGCCAGTAGTTATCACCCTCCAGCAATGAAAAGGGGTCTTCCCTTTTCACAATTCCTCCATATCAGACATATTACTAGTAATGAAGAAGATGCTAGACTTCAAATGGAGCTTTAGCCAGGGGTTATCAATACAGGGAATTGGAAATAGCAAAATCGAGGGCTCTGAACTTAACACGTGAAGAAAGTCTGAAAAAGAAGGACAAAATTGGACAGAATATTTTTCCTTTGGCCACCGATTATACCAATGTTAGTAATTTTGTAAAAAAGACCTAAAAAAAATGTTGGCCGCTTATACAGGGTGATAAAAACATCCCTTCTCTAAAGAGATCTCGCTTGTTACCCTGTCTTAAAAGGGGCAAAAATTTGAGGGATTATCTAGTTAAAAATTATGTCACTGATGATGCTAAAAGTCCTCAACATTTTTTGTCCAAGAAACCTGGTTCATATCGTTGCATTGGATGTATGACGTGTCGCTACTTAGAGACTGGCAACTTCTTTACTCACCCACATTTGGGGACTAAGTTTCCTATCAAGTATGTTCTTACATGCTCAAGTAGTTATGTTATCTACTTGATTAAATGCCCTTGTGGGCTTGCGTATGTGGGCAAGACGATCTGCCCCTTTAAGGAACGAACAGATCAACATAGGTCTTCAATTAGACTTGCTTTAGAGGGCAGAATTAGTGTCCAACCGGTCGCAAGACACTTTGTAACTGTGAGACACAGTCTGGCGACTCTCAAATATAAGCTTATAGATCACGTACCACAGTCCTTTAGGGGGGGTGACAGGGATAAAAGGCTTCTCTGCCTGGAATCCTATTGGATTCATCGATTAAATACAGTAACACCGGGGGGTTTAAATGAACAATTAAATTTGTCATGCTTTCTCTAATTTACTGGTCTATTTTTTGGAGGAGTGGAATTGGTTCTATTTGGGCCTTAGACATTTAATTTTACTTGGTGCGATATAAGCAGTTAGCTTAATCAGTCCTTGCACCTTTCTGTATCGTAGTAGTAGTGCTCATTTCCATTTGCATCTGGCCGCTGGGATATTTAATAGTGACTTTACGCTATGGTTATGAGCAATTGTTAATGGGTATTATGAGTATTGGTATTGAATAATTCTTTCCGCAAGTGGAGATGGTTCTATTTGGGCCGTTGATATTGTATGGTATTTGGTTGTGCTATTAGCTCTTTGTTTAACTAGTTCTTTGCATTATACTGTATTGCAGAAGCAATGCCTGTTTCCATTAGCGCCTTGCCACTGGAATTTTTGCTAGTGGTTTTGCGCTATGGTTATAGGCAATTGTTGATGGGTATAAATACTGTCAACAAGAAGTCTATTGATAAGTCCAATTAAATATTTGATGATATTTTATAATTTAATTTATAACATGATATGTCTATATGCTCTACGATTGTAGATGCTATATGGCTTGGGATAACATCGTGTTTATGGATTGAATCATTGCTATCTGATGTATGCATATGATGAAATTTTTTTATTGTGTTATATTCTGATGTAAAGTTTGGTAATACCAGTGTGTATCGATTGTATTGTTGTTCTTTTATAGATGTGTTTACTTGTGTTACCATGGTGATGGGTTTTAGCACGCGTCTGCTTTACAGTGTGCGGTAACCTGACCCGACGGGTGACGTGTGACATCATGGCACATGACACCGGAGGGGAGGGATGCCCGCCCAATTGTAGTCAGTTCTAGGGGTGATTATGAGTATTTAAGGTGAGTTTATCTTGTCTATATTTGGCTTGATGAAATATTTGAATAAATCTGAAATGTTGCACTATCTTCTAGCGTTGTTGTGAAGTCTGTGGAGTGCTGCTTCTAATACTATTATGTTGCTATTATGACTCGCCTCTGCCTGCCATAACGGAGCTTGCACCCCATCTGCTGCACCTTCTACATGGAGTGCCGGTCCAATTGTTACTATATATATATATAGCTTTATCCAGTAACTGGTATTTTTGATATTATATCTGTCTGAACTAAGATCAACAACTGACAGACAATGAAATTGTTCTGATCAGAGATGACCAGCAGATAGATACTGGATGGAGTCACAATGTCTGATGGCTAATCAAAGGCCTCTTCTGCCTATTTGGAATGTAAACATTAGTTCCTTTAGGCATAAAATGTTAGTCAGACTTATGACAATGGTTTCTAATTTTGCATTTAAAACACTCGTCTGCAACTCACAGTATGTGTGTGTTTTTCAATTATCTGCCACAGACATACACAGAACCTGTCTCCTATACACTGGCAAAAAGTTACATTTTTAAATATATATATATATATATATATATATATATACGCATTTGTGCTCATCAGCTTGCTTCCGATGCAGAGTAGCATCCGATTTTATTCTTTATCAGCCCATAAATGACTAGATCATCAGATAATAATTCCAAATGATTATAACCAATTATTTGACTTTGACAGTCCACCCTTTGATAGCAAACAATACGCTATCGCACTCTGATCTTAGCCTTTTGTAGTCATGCATAATAATGTATTATTCAAGGTTATAAATGGTGCGACACAAGTAGGTCACTGAACCATTAATAATGCATTTCAAGAGGGTAGAACAACCCTTATATGCCATCTGCGGATCTATAGGGATCATTGGTGGGATGTGGGATTTCATTGAACCTATAAAGGAAGTTTGGGGTGGGATGAGACTACATTATCTAGGATGTTTACAAATAACATTAATAATACATTTATGCATGACCACACAATTTTATATTTCATCATCTGATGGTACACTCTAATTCAGGATTGTAATACAGTTCTTCCTTGACCATGGCATCCATAATATCATTGCTTACCACCATAATCTCTGTTTCTCTGCCCTTGTACATTTTCCACACTTCAATACATTAGGAACACATCTGACACATAAGCCAATTAAAAAACAGAGTTGAAGATGCACTATGCAATCATTACTGTATACATTTAAATTTATAGTATAGAATTTCAGAGGTAGTTAGCATATCAATGGCCACTGATACGGGCCTGCCCACCAGCATCAAGGTCACCTCATTGAGCAGGTCCCTAACACTCTGGGGTTCACATCTGGGATGCAGGGCTCCCCAAAAGTCCGCTCAGCCAAAGACCTCCCCAGGACATCACACGAAAAAAAGGGTGACAGTGAAGTGTTAAAGTATCAGGTGTGTAAAGTAATTAACAAGTGTTTTAATACTGATAAGGGTAGAATATGTGTAAAAAAAATACATAAATAATAAACAAACATGAAAGTGATATACAAAGTGACTATATGTATTAAATGGTGATGCCCTGGAGAGGTCCAGCCAGAACAGCTCAGGGGGCCCGACACCCAAACGCTCACCCCAAATAAACAGATACTAACAATATAAATAGGACTTACTTGTAATTATGCCCGTTGCCTTGTGCAGCAAAATGCTAGGTCCCTGCTTAAAAACATATGAGGGGGTGGGGGAGGGGTGCAAATCTAGACTGGAGCAATCTCAGGCTTCAGATGTGTGTATAAATACACAATATGGAGTATAAGGAGGGGCTCTAGACTGCACACCCTAATAGTAATGAAAGGTGCCATCATGCTGAGATTTCAAAGTGACATATACAAAAAACAGAGTTGCAGATGCACTATGCGATCATTACTGTATACATTTAAATTTATAGTATAAATTTTCAGAGGTAGTTAGCATATCTATGGCCACTGATATGGACCAGCCCACCAGCGTCAAGGTCACCTCATTGAGCAGGTCCCTAACACTTTGAAATCTCAGCATGATGGCACCTTTCATTACTATTAGGGTGTGCAGTCTAGAGCCTCTCCTTATACTCCATATTGTGTATTTATACACACATCTGAAGCCTGAGATTGCTCCAGTATAGATTTACACCCCTCCCCCACCCCCTCATATGTTTTTAAGCAGGGACTTAGCATTTGGCTGCACAAGGCAACAGGCATATTTACAAGTAAGTCCTATTTATATTGTTAGTATCAGTTTATTTTGGGTGAGCATTTGGGTGTGGGGCCCCCTGAGCTGTTCCGGCTGGACCTCTCCAGGGCATCACGATTTAATACATATAGTCACTTTGTATATCACTTTCATGTTTGTTTATTATTTATGTATTTTTTCACACATATTCTACCCTTATCAGTATTATAACAATTGTTAATTACTTTACACACCTGATACTTTAACACTTCACTGTCACCCTTTTTTTCGTGTGATGCCCTGGGGAGGTCTTTGGCTGAGCTGACTTTTGGGGTGCCCTGCATCCCAGATGTGAACCCCAGAGTGTTAGGGACCTGCTCAATGAAGTGACCTTGACGCTGGTGGGCAGGCCCGTATCAGTGGCCATTGATATGCTAACTACCTCTGAAATTCTATACTATAAATTTAAATGTATACAGTCATGATCGCATAGTGCATCTGCAACTCTGTTTTTTGTATATGTCACTTTGAAATCTCAGCATGATGGCACCTTTCATTACTATTAGGGTGTGCAGTCTAGAGCCCCTCCTTATACATAAGCCAATTACTAAGATGACAATAAGTATGAGGATCAGGAGTTTAACCACAATAGCAACCAGTTCCTGGACCCACTCTCCTAGACCGGAGAACCATTTCAAAGGGTTCAACCAAGAGAACCACTCTTCTATCCTTTCCTCTACTTTAGCCAGTGAAGCATTATGGTTCTTTCGAAATTAAAATTTCAGCTGCAGAATTTCATCTGCAGAATTTCAGCTGCAGAATTTCAACTATCACCTCCTTGGAGTCCTATGTTGCACAAGTTCTTTCTTATAAGCCTGTAACTCTTTACCTGAACATGTTATCATACATCTCGGTGATATTATCTATTAATTTAGCAAGATCTTGGATGGATCTAAAATTTAAAGTACCCCGAGCGATCCTGGTGGTATCAAGTGCTACCAAAATTTGGAAACCAGTAGTTTCACAAATCAACTGTGTAGCTGCATGTATGTTATCAGGTATTCATGTTTCTTTTGTCATGGTGTCCATAATGCGTATGAAGATATGGAGATGCTGTGTTTTTATGGATACCAAGCATTTCACCATGTGTAAGGGTCATAACCTCTGGAAGTACCCTTCCCAGATAACATAAATCTTCGGAACTCAGAGAAAGCCACTTATACGCTTTCCTTCCACATATAAAATACACATCATCTGGGAGTACATAAGGAATAGAATACATCATTATCATCGGACACAATTCTCTGACAAATAATCCTACCCCAGATTTTCCCGTTTGACTAATACATGTTTTAGGTTGTACAATAACTGCACAGTACCCTTCTGGTACTCTGCCAATCATTACCTTGGTGGAACAGAGGGTCTCATTCAGACCCGCTTGCAAGCACCTATGTGTGCAAGCCCCGGAGCGAGAGAGAAATTCTCTTGCTCCGGGGCTCACTACAAAAGGGGCGGCTGTTGATGGTGATCGACAGCTCACACCATTTTGTAGGTGGGGTGTGGCTGGCCAAATGGAGGCGTTCCCGACGGAACACCTGCCATTTGGGGGTGGCCACACTGACATCACTAGTGATGTCAGTGGTGAATTTCCGGCTCTAATAGAGCCGATAGCTCACTGGGGCTTGCGTTAGATGAGACCCTACCACAAGGGTCTCGTCGCAAGCCCCAATGGTCGCGATGGTCTTGACCAGCACGACCGTCAACCTGGCCACTCGCTAAAGCTGTGGGTGGTCACCCACAGCCTAGCAAGCGGCCTGGAGGCTGGCTCTGAACATAGAAGCAGCCGCCCCCATTCAGAGCGATCGCTCGCATTTTGCGAGCGTCTCTGAATGTGGTCCTGAGTGTATACTTATTCCGGAAGTGTCTTCCACTGGTAATGTTGCATATAAGTCCACCATCTACTGGTTCATTATCAGCTCTGTGTGAAAAGGTCATTGTCTGATTGGTGATGTTTAAACATAACAGGGATCTAAAATTTGGAGGCTTGGACATAATAAATTTTCCATCCAGCGTCTTCCCCTTATGTAATTCAAGGACCTCAGAGACATTTAACAGGAGTGGTACTAGTCCTACATTATGTTGTCCCTGAGGCACATGAGAGCGTACCCAACATTCAGTCTGATTTAAGACTTTGCCCACCAAGGCATGATAATCCTCTGAAGGATACCCACCCCAATATTAGTTATACTTGGGCTGGCACCGTTGATTAGGGAGCCACAATACTCACAAATACAGTATTCCTCAGACAATAACCCCTCACACTGTCTCCGAGTTTCTGGGATAACAGATCTCTTAGCAATTACTGTACTGAGATTGGTCAGATACCGCCCTTGTGAATATATGGCTCCTTCTCCCGACTCCACTCCATCGATATAACCATCAACCTCCATCATCTGCCCACCGTTACAGAAACAAGACATCCCGAACAAAACAAGGATGATGAGAATTCTGGATGAAAATAGGAACGCAAACCCAGCCCACCATTCCATTGCTGGAATAGTGGACTGCAAATTTCTCTAGCTCAGGTATCTCACTGCAGTCTTTAACTCTCCCAGAACAAGCTCGCAATTGACAGGTCTACATTATCTGCCTCAAGTCATCCTTGTATCTCCACCAGTTGATTGACTTTTCTGCAGTGAGTGGAATGGACCCAGGTATCTCTCTCTGCCACTGTCAAGGATGTTGTACTTGTCAGCAACACTTGATACGGACCTTCCCACCGATCTGTCAGACAACCTGAACATAAGAAATTTCTGATCATAACAAATTCTCCAGGTTCAACATCATGACAGTTTGTTTCTGGCATATCAGGTGACAACAATTGCAGTTTCTGCTGCTGCTGTTTAAACTGTTTACTCATTGTTATAAGAAACTTCACAGTAACCTCGTTGTTACTCTTCAAATCTTCCTGTGGACTTACAATCAAATGAGGTTGTCTCCCAAACAGTATCTCAAGGGGGGA
This sequence comes from Taudactylus pleione, assembly GCA_031769625.1. NCBI lineage: Eukaryota > Metazoa > Chordata > Amphibia > Anura > Myobatrachidae > Taudactylus > Taudactylus pleione. Next base: position 3,651,707 of record JAUIMM010000222.1, on the reverse strand, counting down.
CAAATTAAGAGTGGGGTCTAGTTGTTGTCCTGATGCTATGAAGGACTAGCGGTAAGGCTTCTAGTCAACCCAATATAGTTTCAGCCATGATCTTACTCAGTTTGTTCTTGATAGTACCATTTACTCTCTCCACCTTCGCACTGGCCTGTGGTCAATAGGGGGTGTGAAGTTTACTATTAATACCCATCAACTTACACATGTTCTGGAAGACATCACCAGTGAAATGAGTACCCCTATCACTTTCTCTGATTCTAGGGATACCATTCCTGCATACAAATTCCTGAACAATATTTTTAGCAGTAAATGCAGCAGTATTTGTAGCAGCTGGATATGCCTCTACCCAATTAGAAAACACATCGGTACTAACTAATACATACTTGAGATTCCTGCAGGGTGGTAATTGGATGAAATCAATTTGTATTACATGAAAAGGTCCGTCTGTTGGAGGGATGTGGGATGGCTTGTTTGGTATTGTTTTTCCAATGTTTTTCCTCAAGCAAGTCAAGCAGGATATTGCCCTCTTTTCAGCTTGGGAAGAGAAGCCCGGTGCACACCAATACACTCTGACCAACTTGCACATACCTTCCTTTCCCAGGTGAGTCAGACCATGAGCTGCTTCAACCAAGCTTGGGTAGTATGCCCTGGGTGCCACCAGCATACCTTGTCCATATCTCCAGAGTCCAGAGGACTCCTGTCCACATCCCTTTGATCTCCAGACTGCCTTTTCCTGAATGGAACACAAATTTTGCATCTCAATTAACTTCTGCGTATCAATTGTCTGAAAAAACATAATTTTATTAACTGGCATGTTTATTCTTAACCCTGCTGCCCATTTGGCAGCTTTTTGGCCCTGCTATTGTCCAGTGACACTGGGTCTTCTTCACATTTATGGGCTTTAAATTTGATGACAGCTACTGCCTTTTGTAACTTAGCATACATAAGTTTTATCACTGCAGGATTTATTAAACTGAAAAAAATGGAACAGACTCAAAATGGAATGATATACCATTAATGTATGTGTGTGAAGTGTACATGCGTGTGTGTATGGGGGGAATATATGATGTACTATATGTTTATTTGAAGGGAATTTTTTTTTCTTTATTCACCTTCACTTCCGGCCCGACTACTCATGTATAGATAAATTGTGGAAAACAATCTATCAGAAAAAATAATTATTGGTGCATGTATGTGTGTGTGTGTGTGTGTATGGGGGGGTCTCATGGTAATGTAGCCATGTTGGTATAAAGAGATTGTTCTCCATCATTTACATCAACATAATCCTGTGCATATTCTCCTGTGTCAGTTTGTCTATGACAACTCCCATCCGTGTAAAACCATCAAATCTGCATTTTCTACTGATGTATCACATATGTCAGGTCTTGCAGTAAAGGTCTGATTCGAATACTCCATACAATCCTGTGAATCAGTATACCTGCAAAACTCACCTTCAACCAGTGACTCACCTCTCTCCACCCTTTGTGCATCTTGTGGCACACATGGCAAGCACGTCACTGGATTTAACATATTGCACTGTTTACCTGGCTGAAGAGACATGTCTGGTTTGGGCAGAATTCATCAAAGCAGACACAGCATGTGGTGTATAAACAATCATGTCATGACCTAATACTACATTCTCGCTCTTGTTTACCAGAAGAGCTAGAAGTGCTGCTACACTTCTTAAACACATTGGGAGTGATCTTGCCACAGTGTCCAATTGTGCACTATAGTATGCTACAGGTCTGCTAGCATCACCATGTTTTTGTGTGAGGACACCTGCTGTGCAGCCATCAGCTTCCGTATAATATAACTCATAAGGCTTTTCATAATCTGGCATTCCCAGGGCAGGTGCTATTGTCAGACTATCCTTAAGGTTAAGGAAAGCCTGCTCTGTTTCCTCAGTATGTGTGACGCGGTCGGATTTTGAGGATGACACCAATTCCTGCAATGGTAATGCCAAAATAGAAAAAAAACCTGGGATCCATGATCTGCAGTATCCACACATGCCCAAAAATGTACGGATTTGCTGCTGGTTTTGCAGCAGTGTCATGGTCTGTATGGCCTGTATTCTGTCTGTGGTCAAGTGTCGTAGCTCCTGCGTTAGACAGTGTCTCAAGTATTTAACCTTAGTCTGACATAGCTGTAATTTGTCATTTGCAACCTTGTGTCCTGTTTGTGAGAGATGAAGCAACAATAGTTTAGTATCATTCAAACATGACATAAACGAATTAGAGTACAACACATATTCAGCAAACCCTGAAATCATAAACTGCAATATTATATGTGGTTCACATGCGATCTAATACACAGATAATACAGTATAATACATCACATGCTACCTTACTAAGAAGTGAATTCCTTAACTGCTGTAGTGCAAGGATTTTTCAGAAGTACATACACATGCGCACATACAAAACTCCAGACAGAAAATTCTCATATGCAGCATTTACAAACTTATACATAGAGAACCTTCATATTTGGGTTTGCTGTGAGTAATTATGAATGCATAAGATTCACTGCAGATTGCCTAGACTTTCAAGAAGATCAAGGAAAAATGAACACATATAGTAGCTATTCTGGCTTCAGTTCTCAATCTCAATATTTACTGTAAACAAAGACACCTGATTTTTTTCCTAGAGGTGCAATGACTAAGGCTTGTACACACTTAAAATTCCTAGAGGTGATTTAAAACACATTTTTTTTTTCAGTAAAATTTTTCTTTATAGTCACTTGTTACGATTTTTAACATTTTTGGCATTGGCTGTACCATTGCCTGCAGCCGCAAAGGGTGTCAGAGGCGAGCATGTGCTAATAGCAATACCTTGGAAAACACTACCTTGTGGTGTGTGCACGTTCCCTGGTTGCGTGCACCTGACGCTAACTGGCATCGCGGGCGCACTCCCTGGTGGTGCCTGCGCAAAGCTGTTTTGCATTGCGTGTACGCTCTTTTGCATTGTGCTCGCGATGCTACTTAGCAGCACGAGCACACCAGTAAACCACGTGTTCCCCTCATGCTGCCACAATTAAAATAATCATTTTACTTTACTCGTTTCTTTAGAGATTTCACAATACAGATGCCATCCCTAACATTATTCAACACCTCCACATCAAAACTGCCAATTTTTGGAAAAGGTTTCACACATCTCTTGGTCATCTTAACCCATACATTACAGTACGCAGTTGCCTTTGCCCCATACTTTGTATACATTATATGTCTTGCCGATCCTATCGGCCCTTCCAAAAGCAGCACATCGTCAACCATTCCCAGCGTCAACCTGGCACCCATCTGGGAAAATGCTAAGTACTTTTCACTAGTGAATGTGGACCGGTGAACGAATCCAATAGAACTACGTTCACGCACTCCTATCCCGTTGTGCACAACCGGCCCGCTAACCGTTATGTACAGCTTGCACAACTAGGTACATAATAACATCATAAACAATTCAAGTGTCTTTCCGGACACCTTTCAACCCTTAACCAGTAGCTTACCCTTTGTGAGTACTCTCCCCTGTTAGAATTTAGTGTTCCAATAACACTTACCCTTTCCAGTGATTTCCTCCACTATCTCCCAAGCCACAATCATGGTCTGCCCAACCGTGTGGTCTGGTCACAGTGTCCAGAGAACCTAAATGATCAATGGGCTCTGTGACTACAGTTGGGGGCCGATTTAAAAAAAACCCTTGTTTTTTTCAAGGTACAAAATCCCTGTCCTTGCTGCAATACACCTGCTTTGTGTACATACTCAGTAGCTTTCTGCCTCGTCAGACAACTACTGAGTCTTTTAGGCCCGACACATGGTACCTCATCTATAGGTCCCGACACACAGGCCCTGATTCAGAGCCAGACGCTCTGACAGAGTGCTCGCTCTGAATCAGGGCTGTCCTTCCTAATTTTTGAGTGGCCTCCTGGCCGCTCGCATAGCTGTTGGTTACCACCCACAGCTATAGTGAGCAGCCAAAAAGATGGTCGCGATGGTCAAGACCATCACGACCATCGGGCTTGCGATGAGACCCTTGTGGTAGGGTCTCGTTGCCGCAAGCCCTGGAATGCTTTCGGCTCTATCAGAGCCGAGAGCACTCCAACTGACATCACTTGTCACCCATACTAACGCCATCGTCTGGGCAGCAATGCCCCCGGCATGCCCACCAAAGGCACTTACCATCAAGAGCACGCCCCCTTTGTAGCAAGACCCATAGCAACGGCTTGGCCATCGCTATCCGGATCTCACGCATGCGCATGATGGCACCAGCTCCATCGTGTGCATGTTCACGGGGCCAACATCGACCCATTTGCGAGCGCTCAGTGTTCACTAGCGGGTCTGAATTAGGCCCACAGTCCCTATCTATCAGTTTACAAGCACACGTTTTCTCACACACACTTTTAGTTTTCTGCACAGAAAATAAACTTTTCACTAGTATGGCAGTATGATACAGAGGCTTTAAACAATGTAATCACTATCAATATGACAATACTATCAGAACGATTGTTTGAAACTCGTGGCAGCAATACAGGAAACACATATATGCTATTGTGCGAATCGCACTTTAGCATCAAGACAGACTATGAAAGAAACAAACTTTTCTCTCCTGCCCCAGGTCCAAGTCAGCGCACCTTGAAATCACATAACAATGGATATCAGTTTCACAACACCAGATGGTGCAGGTTTTGAACACAGTGCGTTCTTTACTGCTAATGATGCCTTATTCCACCCTTTGTTGCGAAATTGAGATCCATACGTTATCGTGCAACCTCTTGGTAGTTTGACCTCCAAACTATGAGCCCCCATCTATGAATACCCCAATATCACTAAACAGAAATAATTGCTTTCCAGACTTTCATTGTGGTTCCAAAGCACAAAAAGTTCTTATTGCAACAAAAAGTTACATGCTTTGATCTATCACAATTAGCGCAAAGACAATTAAATACAAAAGGTACAGCCAATACATACGCAAGCACTCTCAATCCAGATTCCCGGCATCAAATGTAAAGCCTCCGTCATAAGAAAGAAAGAAGGTGAATGACTACAGGACTGAGAGCGCTTGAATATATACCCTACAGAGAGTGGACAACACAATAGGAACGAGCTGGCATAATTCCATTGGTTCTTGTTCTTGTCATTTTGGTACGATGCAGGTCATAGGACAGTTCATATGGTGACAACAGGGATATGGTCCATCTCTCCAGATGAGATAACACTACATACAAAGTACATATTCTAACCAATAATTCCCTATAATCCATAACCATCTAACGCAAGATGCGACTCCTTCGCCGATAGATTCAGATATCTTGAATTACACAGGGTGTCAGTATGATACCAAACATAACGTCTACTAAGTTCTATACCTTACATATCATATATGTACATTTTACACCATAATGATTAGCTAACAAAACCTCTAATATTACGCTCAATGCTAGGGAACCTTTTATATGTATGCTTGCATAAATGATCGTGAGATATTTACAGAAATTCATCAGTTTGCGTTGTACGTCACGCAGTGCAAACGTGCGCTGCGTGTATGTGTTGTGTATCATGCAAATAGGTGCTGTATGTGAGTTTATATTTTATTCGCTAATGTGTGTCTGAATATGTGTCACGGATTAATATATATATATATATATATATATATATATATAGATAGCTTTATCCAGTAACTGGTATTTTTGATATTATATCTGTCTGAACTAAGTTCAACAAATGGCAGACAATGAAGTTGTTCTGATCAGAGATGACCAGCAGATATATACTTGTTGGAGTCCCAATGTCTGATGGCTAATCAAAGGCCTCTTCTGCCTATTTGTAATGTAAACTCTGAATCTGGCCCGGAGTACTTTTCTATGTAATAGAATACACACGCAGGAAGCCCGTCCTTTCAATGTGGCAGCGCTTGAAACTGATTTCTTTCCTTCCAAAGAGGGATTGTCATGCGTCCTGCGATTAGGTCACGCCCCCCCTTCACCTGGGCCCGGCAGGGCTCTCTACACCCTTGTATGCGAGGGACAGTTGCTGGGAAGGAAACCTACAGATCCCTATCCAAATAACTTTTGCAGAGTGTAGCCTATAGGTTGCAACAGGTAACACAATCTGAAGATGGTGCTAGCTACCATAACCAAGCTTTGTGTTCCAGACCTTGATAAATGTGGCAATTAAGCAGCCCCTATAGAAACCTGTGGGGGTTGCTTTGGTCAATGTTAAGGATGGACCCATATAGATACATTCAAAGAATTGTTAATGTTTGTGGCAAAACCAAAAAAATACACCTGTAAATATTCTTTGTTAAATAAGCCCATAAGAGAGACTATGGTACAATATATTTTGGAAACTCCAGCTATCCCCCGTGCATTGCCTTGGAAACTTACTTTCCCAATATTGTAGAGAAATTCCATTGTATTATTCATTATTAACCTGCAATTTCTATAGGACTCTCATACTGATGCCTCAGTTGTAAGGATTTACTAACAGAGGCCCTCATTCAGAGCCGTTCGCTATTTGCGGTCGTTCGTTTAAAAACAAGGGGTGGCTATTCAAATGATCCGTACGCACATTGCTGTCTGTCCACACCTCTAAGTCTGAACGAGCGTGCAAAACATACGCTCGTTTATTTGTTAAAAACGCCCCCTGGCCGCTCGCATCCTACGTCATGTCCGCTATTTATTAGATTAATCGAGTACATCGACCAGCGTATGAACTGCTCGCTATTCTTGTGGTTGGTGTTTGCTACCACAAATTTGCGTGCAGTTCTGGCTATAAAATAACCCAGTGACGTGGTCAATGACGCTGCTGTTTTAAATATACACACCCATAAAACGCCCGTTTTGACCTTTAAGCACGCCTGCGTTCGGATCTCCACTCCCCATTTTCAAGCACCTTCCCCTGTTACCACCCACATACGCCTCATTCTGTCACTCAAAATAGCAGGCACTCGCTATATAGCGTACAAAGGATTTTCGGCCGCACTGACTGGTTCGCGCATGCGTACTAAAACGCGTACGCATGCGCAGATGTGCAAACATCGCTCGGAACGAGCGTACAGCCGCTAACGAGCGGCTCTGAATGAGGGCCAGAATTTGTTAAAACTCTCTCAGTTTGACCTTACTTACAGCACAGTAGTTATTTGCTACATTTGGTACTGTATTAATAATTCTATATACAATCATCCTCCTTTGGATTCTTTGATGTTGGATACATCTTTTATGCTTTCTTTTAAATATCTATTGAGGTGTTATGTATAAATGCGTCTATTATAGTTTTTGTTATATGTGCTTTTGTATATTTTAGATTTCTAGGTAAGCACAAATAAATTAAATATACATGTACTTATGGGATTATTATACTGATAAATTTGCATACATGCTCATGTAGAACACAAAAGGGTCTATTTACTAAGCTATGTTAGAAAAATAAAGTGAACATTGAAAAGGTACCAGCCAATCAGCTCCTAACTGCCATGTCACAGGCTGTGTTTGAAAAATGACAGTTAGGAGTTGATTGGCTGGTACCTTATCACCGTTCACTTTATCTCCTAATACAGCTTTGTAAATAGACCCCCAAGTTGATGTTGGCTGATGTTTTAGCTCTGTGCATGTGTATGCATCACAGTGCGCGTGTGCAAACTAGCTATTGTGATGAGTTCGGCATGCACAGAGGCAATACAGACCAAGAGAAAAGTGATTGACAGGAAGTGCTGCTTTGTGGGGGTGGATGGGCAAATGTAGGCGTGCCTGTGCATTTTGACGGCATTTTAGAGGCATGCATAATTAAGCCTTTGCGGCGACGGCCGTAGCCTGAGACCTAGTTGCAAGCAGGAAGTGGCACACATCCTGTGTGGAGTTAGGTCAACCACTAATATGCTAATGTGTTCGATGGTTCTCGTTGTTACCGATGTTTCCGCTGTCTTACGTGACTTAGCAGGATGCACGTTAAGAAAAATGGGAGGTATTATGTATTGCTAGGCGTCTGCTTATTTTGTGTGTGTATGCATGCATTAGCATATACCCGCAGAGGCATGGTGCGTGTGTCCACTAGCGTGTGTTCCTTGCTGAATCAGGCCCTGAGTGAATAATTTTAAACACTAAATATTTAGCCAATCATTTGATTTGATGTGGGTGTCTAAGGTCCAAGTGCTGAAAGTTTTATAAGTAATGGTACTTAAAGTGAAGCAATTGGAACTTGTCATTACAGACTTCAATTATCTAAATCTTTGTTGGAATGCATTGCTATTTTAATATGGTGGATTACATTTTTCTGAAACACTGAATATGGCGACCTTACTAACTAAACACAAAATTGGAAAACTGAAGCAGAACCAGAGGCGTTTCTTATTGAAGCATCTATACCAGTACTTCTCAAAACCAGTCCCTAGGCTACACTAATATTGCTTATACACCAAAGTTCCAGGTCTGAACTGGGATCTGGAACATGTTTCCAACCATGATCAGACCTGGGACAGACACTTACCTACTGTGGCATAAAACTGGGGTAGGGCCAGGTCAGCACCGTTCACACCGGAACCGGGTCTGCAGTGACCGGGTTCTTCCGGCATTGCAGTGGATGCTTGGAGATGATGTAATCTCCAAATGCCAATCGGGTAGCATGTGGCACAATCCGGGTCATCCTGACCCGGATTGCACCGTTTATACTGCATAATGGCACATGAACGACCCTTGGCCAACCCTGCAAGATACTCAAGTTGGATCCCCAGGTCCCTGGACCCGAGTGGATCCATTTACACTGACAAAAATCCCGGCTTGGTGCGTGTTCACGTGCATCAACCCGGGATTTTCAAGTCGGTGTAAAAGGGATATAACAGTAAATGTTTCCAGGTCTGTTCTGTGAAATAATTAGAATCCACAGTTGATCTTATAAAAGATTCAGTAATGAATACATATGTACTCCAGAAAAGAGATATGGAAAACATGTACTGTTAGTGTACCCTAAGGATTGGATTTGTGAAGCGCTGGTCTACACACCTGTCAGCGCCTCTATAAATATACTGAGCATGCATCCACTTTTTATATGTTCAAGTGACTTGAAGTTCCTAAAGACCAGGATTTTTTTATTTATTTGTGGTTGAAGTATACCAGTACACCTATGGTTTTAATTATTTAGAAATAAAATTCTTTAAATATAAGTGGATTCCCATATTTATTATTTACAGCATCTAGGTAATATGATCTGCATTTACGGATGCTAAAGCCCCTCTAACAGTATATCTACAGTAGTAGAGAAATTGACTAGAGTCAAAGCAATGTGTTTTTAAGTGGCCAAGAGTATTAATGAACATCTGCTAAAAAGGTTACACTATTACTGGAATGAATTTCAAAGTTGCTTGCTATTGGGATTTTTGCTAAGCATTGACATGTGTCACAGGAACTAATATAGTGCTTGGCTTCCATGGATACCTTGGCCAAAAAACCTGATGGCTATGGTAATGGTTTATGCCAGAGATAGGAGCTGTGTTGGTATGCCTGATAGGCTGATGATTATTTGGGATACTTTTATGGGGCAACCCCTGTCAACTTCCTCATGTCCAATTTCCCCATGTCAACTCTAGTTACAGTGTCATTGTAGCTCTGATTGCGCAACACTTTTTGTTTTGAATGGTGATGGAAGACTCTGGTTCACTGTGGTGCTTCTTAAATGCTAAATGTATACAAGGTCTTGGTTCTTGGGTCCTGGTCTGGATTTGGATGACTGAATGAAGTTGGTCATCAAACATGCCCTTGATCATTTAAAAGAATAATTTTAGTAGGCAGTTATGACAGCACTCCTACTTCCATAATTCCATGATTGGTCTTCCAATCAACAAGAATCATGCATCTGAGCCCTCACACAGTGTTAATTGTTATGTCCTGTTGCTCCATTAATAGCAATCAGGGAATCAAATCTTGTATTACAGGGTAAAAGATGCTCCAGAGTCTTGCACACATTGATTCTCAACCCACAATCTCTGCACATGTTATTGAATGTTACTACTAATGTGGTTTCCATCCCTTGTCAAATTTACATTAATCACATATTCTTCATGTTAACATTTGAAAATCGACATGGTCATCATGTTGATGTTGACCATGTTGACATTCATCATGTAGCCAGTGATGATGTCAACATGTTAGAATGTTGACATACTGTGTTATCACTGGTGGCCCAAAGACGACTTACCTGTTCCTGAGGACTGCAGCAGCTCCAGCATGGTTCTGTGTCCTGGCGATCATGTGACCATCACTTCCGGGTCAGACCTCCAATGCTGCAGCATTTCCTTAGGGGTCTATTTATCAAGCAGAGAAGTGGACCATTAGAGAAGTTGCCCATAGTATCCAATCAGCTCCTAACTATTATATTATAGACTGTACTTGATAAATGCTACTTCAAAGCTGATTGGTTGCTATTGGCAACTTATCCACTGGTTCACTTCTCCACACTTTTCACTGCTTGATAAATAGACCCCTTAAACCCTAATCCTAACCCTCACTCTGGTTTCTATCTTTAACCTTCCCCTGCAACCTAACCCTAAGTCTCTCGCCCGCACTTTATCCCTAATGGTAACAATCAGAAAATATCGGCAAGTTGCCTGTCAAACGTTTTAACAATGTCAAAATAATAACTGTTAATATTGTGGTGTCAACATTATGAATTTCAACACTGTGGGCCTGATTCAGAGTTGGGAACAGAGAGAGAGATAGCATTTAACTGTGTACCTGGACAAACCATGTTGCAATGCAAGGAGTGTAAATAGATAACTGTTTTATTGCATGTAGGGTAAATACTGGCTGCTTTTATATGTAGCCCACAAATACTGCGCAGCTTTATTATTATTACACTGCACTTTAGATGTCACTTTGTACACCTCCCTCCCAAATCTAATCTCACTGCACGTTTTAAATCTGCCCCACCTGCAGTGCAGCATGGTTTTACCAAGATGATCAATTGAGAGAGATATCTCTCTCTATTCCCAACTCTGAATCAGGACCTGTGATTGTTTATCTTTTGACTAGATCCCATATAAACTATTATTTCTGCTTTGTCAATAATAGTATCTACAGTATCCCTTCTCTGCATTTCCCAATGTTTCCTCTGCTCTATATGCCATGAATATTGGCCAAACTTTTTCTCCATGTAGAGATCTACCTTGTCATAATATACACAAACTTACCGATAATGTTACTATAGGTATATGTTGAAGCATGGCTATTAATTAAAACATTTAATCATTTTTTTTAATGTAGGCATCTTCTGTATTAATTATATCTGTACTGTTTGTCCATCTAGCAGTAAATCAGACTATAAGTGTTATTTCTGTAGGTCATGGAAACATGTTAAAATGCAGGGTAGCATCTCTCAAATGTAGTATTTTCATCTGTCGTCATCTTAACATCATCATACTGAAGCTTTAGCTGAAAAAAATGAAGAGCAAGGTATTGATTGCAATATATTTAGAGTTGCAGTAATATAAAGAATACAATACCCATGTACTAAATTTCACACAAAATTATAACAATCTACTGTAGCTAATAAACTACTTAAAAAAACAACACACAAGAAATGCTTTAGGAAATGCTTGATTGTGGACTCTAAATCCATAAAAATTAAGTATTTACCTCAAACTGTGCTATACCAATTTGCTTCAGTGAATATATAAAATTCTATATTATTATATAGTTATTGTGTTAATCAGGGGCGTCGCATGTGGAGCATGAGCTCCAGGCAGCGGTGGGGACAAAAGGTGTTGCAAAGGGCTTACAGTGGCTGCATTGTCTGGTTCTGGCTCCTTCTCTCCCGGCTGCCACAGCAACTGTCTTTCAGGTGGCATGGGTGTATTATAATGATGCCACCACTTATCACAGAGAGCCATGGATGTGTAACTTTGATGAAAAAGGGGGAGAGATAGCATAAAAGGGCTTTGGATGAGTCTGGTGGCATAAAAGGGGCATGTAAAGTGTCTGATGATCTAAAAGGACATGTGGGTGGTCTGATGCCATAAAAGGGGCATTTAGATGAGCCTGATGGCTAAAAGTGGCATGTAAGGGGTCTGATGACCTAAAAGGATATTTGGCTGGTCTGATGCCATAAAAGGGCATGTTGAGTAGGGTGATGGCATATTAGGGGCAATGGGAAATGATATGTCTCAGACCTTCTTATTTTGTAAGGTTCTAGTTTTGGGGATGTGCCGATATATTTATAATCTGTATGTGGATTTGACTCACTCATAAAATGTATAAACTATAAAACTAATTAAATAATATTTTGTGTGTGTATTATGCAGCAGAAGAGGGTAGACGATTTATGATTTGTTTTTCCACCTCAGTGGCTTCTCACTACTTCTCTGGTCGTATTGAGTGAAGAAAAATGTAAAAACATCCCCTTATTTTGTTCTCTGTAGAAGTGGGATAAAGATATATATTCATAAAGTGGTTTACAGTAAATGGTTCTATGTTATGGCCCTATACTATGTCATTGGCAATTGTCACATTTAATGCTTATGTTGTAGATGGTCTTCTTTGAAAGTGGACACTAAAAAAATTAAAGTGCAGCAGCAAGCAGCTGTGCAGTTGGGGAAGTGTTATGCATTCTGCATATTTAACATCATAATATAATATAAATATGTAAAACAAGAAGTTTTGCCTTCTGAGGAAACCGCTACCCTCTATATGGCAGAAACGCATCAAGGACTTGGGACATCCTGTCTGTGTGCAGCCGCTTGTAAAAACCGTATATGGGTTCATAAGAAATCCCTGCCTACCAGCTGGGATTCAAACATATATCACTTTACAACACCAGCATTGCCTAAAATCCTGTGAGAATGTGGAGATTAAAGCCTGCATGAACCCTAACAGAGGAAGCGGCAAAACCTTAATGAGGGAATTTAAATAATTTATTCCTCCTCAGACTATGTAGTGCCCTTTAACACCGCTATAAATTGTGGGCTGCTGGTATGGACTCAGTGACTATTAATAAACTAAAAAGGAGATGGAGTATTCAAACAACTGGCATTATTATTTGGAGACAAGGGTAACAACTAGAACCGTTCAGCTATTGAACTGTGGCTCTGGTTCAGAGCCGGGCGCTCTGACAGAGCGCTCGCTCTGAATCAGGGCCGTACCTCTTAGTTTTTAGAGCGGCCTCCTGGCCGCTCACATAGCTGTGGGTGACCACCCACAGCTATAGCGAGTGGCCAAAAAGATGGTCGCGATGGTCAAGACCATTGCGACCATCGGGCTTGCGACGAGACCCTTGTGGTAGGGTCTCGTTGCTCCAAGCCCTGGAATGCTTTTGTCTCTATCAGAGCCGAGAGCACTCCCATTGACATCACTTGTGATGTCAGTGGGGCCGGCCCCAGACAGTAGGCGTTCCCATGGGAATGCCTTCGTCTGGGCAGCAACGCCCCCGGCACGCCCACCAAATGGGGCGTGCTGTCACTCACCATCGACAGCACGCCCCCTTTGGTGTGAGACCCATAGCGACGGCTTGGCCATCGTCATTCGGGTCTCGTGCATGCGCATGATGGAGCCGCCTCTGTCGTGCGCATGCGCACTTGGCCAACATCGACCCGCTTGCGAGCGCTCAGCGCGGGTCTGAATTAGGCCTTGTGTTTTATTTTTAACAAAGATACAAATTGACTTCCCCCAATTGGCCTTATACAAGACAGATTGTTTTCTCTATCAGCACATTTTCTATATAAGAAAATAACTGGAGATTGAAATTTGTAGAATATATAAGAGTGTGAACTGTGATATTTTATATAACTTTGCAAGGTAATCTTAGATATGTATGTTTTTATATGCATTTGTTATGAAATATTGACTCTTATGAATTAGAAGGAGCCCATTTAAATTTAATATCACAATTTGGAGTATATCAGTTATACTTTGTAGCAGCAATATATATATATATATACACGCACACACACACACACATATATATATATATATATATATATATATATATATATTAGAGATGAGCGGGTTCAGATCTCAGAGATCCGAACACACCCGAATTTTGAGATCCGGGGCGAGAACCGAACGTTCATTAGGTTCCTCTGCCGGCCCCGGATCTCAAGCCGAGGCAAAACCATAGAGGCAAAAATCTTGCGGCTCGTTAGCTTTCGTCTCTATGATCTATGTTGTATATAAGGGACCACGTGGCGGATGCCATTTTACCCTGTCTGTGGAGACTGAACAGGGAGGGTGGGTAGTGTAGGGCTGGGAGAGGTGATGGTGCTGGCGCTGTGCTGGTGCTGTGCTGTCTGCTGTGTCCTGGGCTGGTGCACTGCTGATCCATCTGGTGCTGTCACTGCTGTGCTGTCTGCTGTGTCCATCTGGGCTGATGCTGATCCATCTGGGTTGGTGCTGTGCTTTTTGCTGCTTTCATCTGGGTCCAAGTTCTGGACCTCCCCCCCAAAAAAAATATATTGTCTTTTTATTTTTTTTTCTGTGTGCGTGTTAGGCTTAGCCGCACAAGATACAGCAACGCAATCTAATGCTGCCCGACTCCAGTCATCATCAATCTGTGCTCTGGGCCCAAGTTGTGGACCCGAAAAAAAAATAAAACAAATAGTGTATTTTTTTTTTGCTCTAATTTTGTTCTGTGTGTGTGTGCATGTTAGGCTTAGCTGCACAAGATACAGCCAGCAATGAAAGTTGCAACCTAGTGCTGCCCGACTCCAGTCGTCATCAATCGGTGCTCTGGGCCCAAGTTGTGGACCCGAAAAAAAATAAAACAAATAGTGTATCTTTTTTTGTCAATTTTCTTTCTGTGTGCACATGACTGCACGTGTGTGAATTTTGTTACCGCACTTTGGCTACACTATTGGTGCTTGTGACACTGCTTCAAGACCACAGAAAATATGGAGGGCTGTCACATGACAGGAGAGCAAGGCCAAGAACCTCATGTTGTAGCTGCCGCCAGCAGTCATCATGATGATGCAAGTCCTGTATGAAGGCCCATGCTTAAGTCATGCCATGGATATGGTAAAGCTACTTTTACTGTAGTAAAGGAAAAATAATTGAAAGGCAAGTTGCCTTTAGATAAACAAAAAATTGGTAATATGCCATGCACTACACAAAGTGGCAAGGAAAGGATAAGACCTTTGCCTTTATTTATTTATGATGACTGCTGGCTCTGATAGCCCTTCTGCTTGAAGTAGTAGTGGTGGTGGTGCCATTAAATAATTGAAAGTTGTTAAGAAGAGTAAGACAGCTCTGGAAAAACCAACTTTGTGTCCTGAGAAATCAAATCCCTGAGGAGAATGCAAGTGTGTCTGCGGTTGTCATGTGTGAACCAGACCTAAATACTAGTGTACTGGAGGATCCTCCAAGTTCCAAAAGTTGTGTGCCCTCTGTCAATATGGGAAAGGCCAGTCAACATCTTGCAGACGTAGTCAGTGAGGATACTTCTGTGGAATTGCACATGGAGGAGGATATTTTGGTAGTTGAAGGCGCTAAGGATGATGAGGATGTTGATGGTGAAGATGTTGGTGATGAGGATGTTGATGCAGAGGATGTCCTTTGTGTAAGTAAGGCAACAGCTGTTGCCCATGGATTGAAATAGCCAAAGTCCATTGTTGTCATGCCGGAGCAAAAGACAGAAAAATCCACTTCTCACGTGTGGAATTATTTCCACTCCAATCCGGACAACAGTTGTCAAGCCATATGTAACCATTGCCAAGCAAAAGTGAGTAGAGGTAGGGACCTAAACCACCTAGAAACCTCCTCCTTGTTACGTCACTTGGAGCGCATTCATCAAATATCAAAGTGTATGTCTCCAAGTTCCAACACTCAAACCGTAACAAGTCCAGTGACACCTACCTGCTCCCTCTCTGTGGGATCCAAGCTCCTTCAATATCCAACACCTGCATCATCAACATCCTCATTCATCATTGGGAGTTGTCCTGCTGCATCCAATGTTGTTATTCGAAGCGTGATTGACTCCTCTCCTATCTGTGATTCCTCATAAGGATCCTTGATGACTACGTCTGTTGCTGCTGCTGTTGCTGTGAGTGGATCTTCATCCCAGAAGGGGACCAGGAGGAAGACTACTTGTAGTGTATCCTCCAAAAAACAATTAACTGTCAAACAACTGTTTGCAAGGGCAAACAAATATGACAGCAATCACCCAGTTGCACAGCAGATTACTGACGCCATAGCAGGAATTCTGGTATTAGATGTGCGTCCAGTATCTGCCATTACTGCAGTGGGTTTTCAACAGTTAATTGAGGTCCTGTGTCCTCACTACCAGATCCTTTCGAGATTCCACTTCGCTAGAACAGCAATTCCAAGTTTGTACAAGGACATTAAAATAAACCTTATTAATGTCCTCAGAAATGACGTTGTACCCACTGTACACTTGACCACTGATATGTGGACAAGTGGGACAGGGCAAACTAAGGATTACATGACTGTGACAGCCCACTGGGTAGGTGTGTTGCCTACAACAGCAACAGCAGCAGCAAAATCTACCAAAAGACAGCTGATACAGAGGCAGGCTACTCTTTGTATAACTGGTCTCACTAAGAGGCATACCGCTGAGAACCTCTTAGAAAAACTCAGGGAAATCATTGCTAAATGGCTTACCCCACTTGGACTCTCCTCGGGATTTGTGATTTCATACAATTCCACCAATATTGTGAGAGCATTACATCTGGGCTAATTCCAACATGTCCCATGTTTTGCTCACACAATTAATATGGTGGTGCAACATTTTTTTTAAAATGACAGGGGCGTGCAGGAGATGCTCTCGGTGGCCCACAAAATATCTGGACATTTTAGACATTCGGCAAACGCTTGTCGAAGATTGCATGACCAGTAGGTACTGTTAAATTTGCCCTGCCATCAGCTGAAGCAAGAGGTAATAACTCTGTGGAATTCTACCCTCTATATGCTTCAGCGGATGGAGGAATAGCAAACGGCTATCCAGGACTATACAATGGCCAATGACATAGGCCGTGGAGGGGGAATGCACCTTAATTAAGTGCAGTGGAGAATAATTTGCGTGTTGAGCAAGGTTCTCAAACCCTTTGAACTTGCCACACGTGAAGTTAGTTCAGACACTGCCAGCTTGAGTCAGGTCATTCCCCTCATCAGACTTTTGCGAAAACAGCTGGAGAAACTGAAGTATAAACTGAAATGGAGCGATTGCGTAAGGTACGTCGGACTGGTGGTTCAAGCCCTTAATTCACTTTAGTTAAAAAAAAAAATTAAAATAAAATTGTGTTATAAATATTAGGGATGAGCGGGTTCAGATTTCTGAAATTCAAACCCCTCCGAACCCCCCCCGTTCGGAGTTGGGTCCGAGACAGGCTCAAGTTTTCCCGCCTGATTCGGATCTGTAATTGAGGCAAAACATCATCGTCCCGCTTCCGGATCTCGCAGGTTTTGGCTTCTATAAAAGGTCCCCGCGTCAGCGCCAATTCTCACTCCAGCTGTGGACAGTGAAAAGGGAGGGTGGAAGTTAGGGCTGGCTGGGCTGTGTTGTGCTGCTGTTGTCCATAGGGGCTGGCTGGACTGTGTTGTGCTGCTGTTGTCCATAGGGGCTGGCTTGGCTGTGTTGTACAGTCAGTTGTCCATAGGGGCTGTGTCCACTCCAAAAGTCTATAGGGGCTGGCTGTGCTGTGTTGTGCAGTGTCCCATAAAGGTTATAGTCCTAAAGGGGTGCTGTAGTGTTGTCCAGGGGGTGATCTGTCCATCAGGGGTGCTCCCTCCAAGTGCAAAAAAATAATAATTTCTGTGTTTGTGAATTGTGTGCGCAGTAGCTGCACATGCATCGACAAAGGCACAGCACCAAGCATGCACCTGTGTCATAAGTAAAGGGCCAGCTGGCTCATCTCTTAAAGGGTGGTGTAACCCCCAAAGTGCACTCCAACAAAAAAAAAATTCTTCTTTTCTGTTGTGAATTGTGTGCACTGTAGCCGCACGTGCATCAACAAAGGAGCAGCGCCAAAAGTGCGCCCATGTCATAAGTCTGTTAAAGGGTGGTGCAACCCCCACCCCAAAGTGCACTCCTAAAAGTATAAACAATTCTTCTTTTCTGTGTTTGTGAATTGTGTGGGCTGTAGCTGCACGTGCATCAACAAAGGAGCAGCACCAAGCGTGCGCCTGTGTCATAAGTAAAGGGCCGGCTGGCTCATTACTTAAAGGGTGGTGTAACCCCCAAAGTGCTCTCCAAAAAAAATAGAAAATTCTTCTTTTCTGTGTTGTGAATTGTGTGGGCTGTAGCCGCATGTGCATCAACAAAGGAGCAGCGCTAAGCATGCGCCTGTGTCAAAGTCTGTTAAAGGGTGGTGTAACCCCCAAAGTGTACTCCAAAAAAATTAAAATTTCTTCTTTTCTGTGTTTGTGAATTGTGTGGGCTGTAGCTGCACGTGCATCAACAAAGGAGCAGCGCCAAGCTTTCGCCTGTGTCATAAGTAAAGGGCCGGCTGGCTCATCTCTTAAAGGGTGGTGTAACCCCCAAAGTGCACTCCAAAAAAAAAATTCTTCTTTTCTGTGTTGTGAATTGTGTGCGCTGTAGCAGCAAGTGCATCAACAAAGGAGCAGCGCTAAGCATGCGCCTGTGTCATAAGTAAAGGGCAGGCTGGATCATCTCTTAAAGGGTGGTGTAACCCCCCAAAGTGAACTCCAAAAAATTTTTTAAATTCTTCTTTTATGTGTTTGTGTGCACCTTAGCCGCACATATAAATCAATATAACATAAATGGAGGACAAAACTTTGGCCCTCATTCAGACCTGGACGCAAGTGGGCATTCGTACGTTCGGCGTTCGTACAGAAATATGTTAATTCAAGCACTCGCTCGTAATTTCGAACGCATCTAAACATCCTCCCCAAACTCTACCAGCCCCTCCTCTAACTAACGAGCGTGCCAAATAGCGAGCGTACATCCCCAATGTGGCTTGCAGGGAACGCACGCACAAGTTCAACCCGGAAGTGGGCCTGTCAGATTCCGATTACCTGCTCCTTTATTCTGCCTACCTCCCTCAATCGTATCATGCCAATCAATATATCAATTATCTTAATTGCTCGTCATTTTTTATTTTGTTTGGCAATGCAATAAACTTTACTCTTGTCCGTGTTTATGTTTACCCGCAGAATACGTACGGCTTAAATATTCGCTTTTATTTGTCAAAATACATGTTTGAGCAAATTAAACATTTGTTTTCTTTGTTTTTAACCACGCATATTTTACTGGGTTCATTTCTTTATTTAAATTAGCTTACGCATGTCACTGCATCAAGCCTATCATAACTCGCAAAAGATTTGTGGCCCTGTCGAACACATGACTCATACACTAACCAATAGAATTTGTCCTGTTAATTACCCAAATACATTAGCCAATCAAATTTATTTTCGGGTCTTTATTAAAATTGTTTTTTATAAAATACACCATTGCCATCATGAAAGCCTCGGCATTCACCAGGCGCGAGCTGATGGTGTTAACCGAGGTGATGGACAGGCGGATCACCAGCCAGCCTCCCCCCATCACCAATATGGTGATATGCGGAGGTACGTGGCCGCCTGCGTTCCTTCGGCTCTTGCCGCCAGATCGGCCAGCTGGAGCGCAGGTGGTCCGACCTGCAACGGCGGATGCCCTGCTAGCTGGCATGCTTTCGCATGCAGATCGCGGAAAGTAAGTTTTTTTGACTGTGGTTTTCATGTTTATCTTTGTGGCCCTAACTGCATGTGCATGTTTTCATGTATGGCCTATTTATTCTTTGTACTCATATCTGCATGTGCATGTTTTCATGTATGGCCTATTTATTCTTTGTACTCATATCTGCATGTGCATGTTTACATGTATGGCCTATTTATTCTTTGTACTCATATCTGCATGGGCATGTTTACATGTATGGCCTATTTATTCTTTGTACTCATATCTGCATGTGCATGTTTACATGTATGGCCTATTTATTCTTTGTACTCATATCTGCAAGGGCATGTTTTCATGTATTGCCTATTTATTCTTTGTACTCATATCTGCATGTGCATGTTTACATACTTGTGGTGTCAAAAATTAGCATTTAACAAGGTCATGGTCGAAAATAACCACAATTTGTTTCCCATCTTTTAGGGGCAGAGCAAAGACTACGGCGTCATCGCCGTCAAAGACGGCGCTCTCGGCCCCTCTCCCCAACCCCCAGCCAAACATCCACACCCCAAAATTCCCTAAATTCCCCTCCTCCCCAGCCTGCACAGACCCTGTGGCACATGTGTCGGGGCTCCTTCCCCTCCATCCCAAATCCCCCTCCCCTCCAACCACCCCTTTCATAACTACCCCCTCCCCTGAATCCCAAATCACCCCTCCCACCTCGTTGGGGAATGTTGGCACCTCTGGTGGCTGTAAGTGCGGCATTAAAATTACTTTGTGGCCCTGGTGTGGGAGCCAAATAAGGAGTGAGCAGCCAGGGCATGCAAGGGTAGCCACTGTCTCCTGTGAAAAAGAAGTGACAACATCAGGATCACTGTGTATCAAGCTTAACATTGTTATGTACTAAAGGTCTCCACTTACCCAGAAGCCACGCATCACCAGCTTGTAGGTTGGTTAATTTGTGCCATATCCCGGATTGCCGGATGATGAATGAGTCATGTGCACTTCCGGGTAATTTTGCATTCAGGGACAGGATCTGGAGGGAGGCATCACATACCACCATTACATTCAGGGAGTGATAGTGTTTCCTGTTTCTAAATATTGCCTCCAGCCGTGCTGGAGGCTGAAGTGGTATGTGAGTACCATCCACAACCCCTATGATGTGTGGGAAGCCAGCTATTTGGTAAAAATTGGCCTTGGCCACACTAAGGGCACCCATATCCAAAGGCATTTTAATAAAATGATGGAGGTGCTTGAAAAGGGCCTCCATCACTGCCCTCAGGATCCAGGAAAAGGAGGATTGTGAGATTCCCGCCACTATTCCCACTGTTGTTTGAAACGATCCTGAGGCACAGAAATGTAACACCGCCATAAATTGCGTAAGTGGTGGTATTGCTGTAGGACTGTCAATTTGCCGCTCAAGATCACTTTCTATTAATGAGAGAGTGTCTATGATGATTTGTGGCGGAAGACAGTAGCGTCTTAACACCTCATCATCGGGCATTCCAAAAAGGGTGACACGTGTTAGATATATCTGGGGCCTTGCACGCCTACGATGCCTACGCCTGGGACGAGATTGAGGTTGGTCGGATTCCGGGAGCATGGCCAGAACAATCCGACCAAGATCAACCTGAAATGGCAAGAATTGAATGTAAGGTTTTTTTGCCAAAAAATAATTGAAAAATTACTTAGCTTGACGATACAATCCAATGATGCTTACATGCCGGGGTATTGTCATGATTTTCCGAAACTATAAATAATAACAAATAAACAATGCAACAATTTAGGGTGGCCATTTAGGAATCTAAATTGGGTGCAAGACAAAACAGAAAAGGGGAGAAACACACATTTGGGCAAAGAGCAAAACGACAGTGCGCAGACTACCTCAATTTTGGCCCAAATGTATTAAAAAATTGCTAAAGGGAAATCACAACCAATTTCACGGTACAAAATAAGCAGATAAAAATGCGCTAATTACTTTGCAAATACAAGGCAAAAAATACGCAGATAAAAATGCGCTAATTACTTTGCAAATACAAGGCAAAAAATACGCAGATAAAAATGCGCTAATTACTTCGCAAATACAAGGCAAAAAATACGCAGATAAAAATGCGCTAATTACTTCGCAAATACAAGGCAAAAAATACGCAGATAAAAAAAAGCAAATTAGTTCATACATTTCGGAATCACAAAACCAAAGTTTAAAAGTGTAAGGTCAAACAAAGTTGCGTAAAAAAAAAAAACATTTAATAAACAAGTGAAAATATAAACTTACCAATAGAGGATATATAAGTCAACGGATAAAAAGGTCGTTGGGGCAGTGCCAAAAGAAACCTAACAAAGGAGATTTTTGAAAAAATTAACGAGCCAAAATTCACAAAAAGAAGGAGACACAAAGTGAACAAAAGTAAGACGGGCAAAAACTTACCAAAAAAAACCACGACAAAGAAAACAACCACACCAAAAAAAGCGAACGGAAAATAAAACTCCAAAATGACAAACCAAAAACCACTCCAAACAACACCAAATCCAAATCCCGTCAGCAATCCACTCCGACCAACGTAACCTCCAACAACCAACAACCGCCACCTCGACTCGAGACGCCCCAAGCCATAAATAGTGTTTATTTTCCCGCACAAATTAAGGAGGGATCATAGGAACGCACAATGAATGATGCGGACGAAAAATAAGGACGCATGTATAAATACGTCACGACCCAAAAAAAACGTTCTGGTGTATTTCTTGTTGGGAGATAAGAAATGGCTACAGACCAGGGAAACAATGGCCAAGAGTCTGCCGGTAAGTATTTCATGCATTTCCAAACAAGGATTATTTTGAAACATAATATAGTGCAAGTTGGCAAGCTTAAATTTCTCAACGTTTAAACAAATAGGTGAGGAGGATGACATGGAAGAGGCTGCTGGGCCCAGTATTCCGGCCAAAGCAGTGAAAAAGAAAAGGCAGCCACAATTCACAAGAAAGGAGATGGAGGTTTTGGTTCAGAAGTGTGTGGACATCCTGTCACAGGCAGACAGGAATATGGGTGCAAGCCAGAAGTGGAGAATGTGGGAGGAGGTAGCCAGTGCTGTCAATAGTGTGGGTGATTATGTCCGTCTAGCCCGGGATGTCAAACGGCGGTAAGTAAAAACTTGACCCCCCTAAAACCAAAACCCATTTAAATAAAAATGGAATAATGGTTCCTTTTTCACCCACAGATGGCAAGACTTCAAATATCGCCTGAAACAAAAAATGGCGGACAGGGCTAGGCATGCAAGGGGGACAGGTGGGGGTCCCACCCCTGTGTCATTGGAGTTGAATGATTTAGAAGAGCTGGCACAGGGGTGTGTGCAGGCTGTGGAGGTGTTTGGCGTGTCCAACATGGATACGGACATGCCAGACTTTGCGGCTCCTCATGTTGTCCCAGGTAAATATTGTGATGTCACCAACTCTGAAATGTTATTGTGCCAATATGTAGATTCTAATGTGACTCTTTTCTCATTTCTCAAACTGAGACACAGGCGGATGAGTCTGCTCCAGAGGGGAGCCTTGGCCGCAGAATTTCTGCTGGCTCTGCAGGGGAGGAACCAGTACATCCGGCTGAGGACCCTGCAGAAGCCAGTCTAGGGCAATCCCCCTCGCAGGCAGTGTCCCTCCTCACAGAACTCAATTTTAAATCGGATTTCCATATGGAGATTCTGCAGAGGATGGACGCCAGTCTGGTACGGGTGGCTGAGGCCCTGGAGCAAAATGCTGCGGCCAACGTGACCATTGGTCAGGCCCTGGTGGAAAATACCAGGGCCAATATCCGCATCGCCAATGCCCTGGAGCAGCTCGTTCGCCAGCACATGGTGGAGCCGACCTCCCTTCCTGCCTGAACATCAGGATCCTCCACCTCTGGCACAACATCAGCCAATCCTCCAAATGTGCCTAGCCCTGTGCCTAGTCCAGAGGCCACAACATCTGCCTCTGGACAGGCCAGCCCGATGACATCCCGGACCCAGTCTGGCGCCCTCCCTCCCCCAGCCAAACGGGGGAAAAAACATTGACAGCATTGGCTACTTTTCCCACACTCCTTCTGTGCTTGCCCCATATTCCTTTCTGGCCAAAACTTCCCTCTCCTTTCTTGTGAATTGTTTTTAATTTTTTGATTTAAGTTTCCATACCTTTTATGTTTGCACAAATTACATTTTTTTTTGGAATAACACTGCCAAAAATGTTTGGGCCAAAAATGTGCCAGAAATTGATTTTAATTTCCAATAAGTTTTTAAAAAATGTTCGACATTGTATTCTGACATTATTTTAGAAATGGTTTACATTTAATCCTTGCCCACAAGGCAAAAACGAGCACCCAAAAAATTAAAAGTTGAAAAAAAAAAAGGGCACTTTAAGGAACACTTTAAAATTTACATAAGAATGCAAATTCGCCCGACAAATTCAAAATGGAAAAATACACACAAACATGATGACATTATTGTTACAATAGCACAAAAACCAAATATCAACCCAAAAAAACAGACCAGCAAATGTACGCGAATTGATTGTGTAAACCTGAAATTAGCAGCTATGATTTCCACCTGCGTACGGTTTTGTGCTAACCAAAAAAACTGTTTTCAAAACACATTACAAGCTGGTTTTCAATACAAAACTGATTGTTTTTCTGACAAGCCGTGATTAATCGATGAAACATCGTGGAGGCCCGGGACGGAGGAGAAGGCCATCGCCAATGTGGTCGAGTAATCCAGACCCCAAGCTGTGCGAGCAGTTTGAACGGAAAGAGGATCATCCAGTGATGTATGACTTGGTACGAACACATTTTACGTTCGCATCAGATAAAGTATGTACGCCCAAAAAACGCCTCGCCACGCCTGCGTTTTTCCATCTCCACCCCCGTCAATGCCCAAAAACGTCCTGTTCTGTCAATCACATTTGACATGTCACTACCTGTACGCAATTTGACGAACGAGATAAAAAAAACTCGCAATATGCAGTACGCACATGCGCAGTGTTACACTGACGCATGCGTGCTTTCTCAACATCGGAACGCAACGTGTGTACTGCTGTTAACGAGCGGCTCTGAATGAGGGCCTTTGTCTGATAAAAATAAAATAGGAAAAGATCAAGAACCACTTCCTCCTAGTGCTGAAGCTGCTGCAACTAGTCATGACATAGATGATAAAATGCCATCAATGTCGTCTGCCAAGGCCGATGCCCAATGTCATAGTAGAGGGCATATAAAATCCCAAATGACAAAGTTCAGGAAAATTACCTTAAAAAAAACATTTCAATCATCTGAGGAGAAACGTAAACTTGCCAATATGCCATTTAGGACACGGAGTGGCAAGGAACGGCTAAGGTCTTTCCCTATGTTCATGACTAGTGGTTCAGCTTCACATGACGATGGAAGCCCTTCTCCCGCTACGAAAATCAAACAAGTTTAGCTGGCAAATGCACAGGAAAGAACTGTGTGTTCTAAGAAGATATCACAAATCCCCAAGGTGAGTCCAAGTGTGCCTGACCTTCCCAACACTGAACGAGAAGAGGTGGCTCTTTCCACCATTTGCATGCCCTCTGCAAGTGCTGGAAGGAGCACCCACAGTCCACTTTGCTGATATTCAAATTGAAGATGTCACTGTTGAAGTACAACAGGATGAGGATACTGGTGTAGCTGGCGCTGAGGAGGAAGTTGACGAGGAGGATTCTGATGGTGATGTGGTTTGTTTAAATCAGGCTCCAGGGGAGACAGTTTTTGTCCGTGGGATGAAAAAGCCCATCACGGTCATGCCTGGGCAGAAGACCAAACATTCCACCTCTATGGTCTGGCAATATTTCTATCCAAATCTGGGCAACAACTGTCTTGCCATATGTACCATATGTAAAGGTGAAATAAGTAGGGGTAGGGACATTAACCACCTAGGAACACCCTCCCTTATATGTCACCTGCAGCGCATTAATAAAAAGTTACTGTCAAGTTCAGAAACTTTGGCTAAGACTATGAGCAGTCCAGGGACACCTACATCTCTTTGCCCTGTTGTATCCAAGCGCCTGCAGACCACACTGTCAACTTCCTCCTCGTCAATTTCCTCCTTAGTCAGGATCGGAAGTAGTCCTTCAGGCCATGTTACTGGCATGACTAACTCTCCTATCCAGGATTCCTCCGGAGGATCTTGCATTGCTACGCCTACTGCTGCCACTGCTTCATCATCCCAGAGAGGAAGTAGGAACACCACTACTTTTACTAAACAATTGACCCTCCAAGTACGACAGCAGTCATCCTGAAGCAAAACGGATAACTGAGGCCTTGTCTGCTATGTTGGTGTTAGACGTGCATCTGGTATCCGCCATTAGTGCAGTGGGATTAAGAAAATTGATGGAGGTAGTGTGTCCCTGGTACCAAATCCCGTCTAGATTCCACTTCACTAGCAGGCGATACCGAGAATGTACAGAGACGTCAGAAAAAGTGTCCTCAGTGTCGTAAAAAATGCGGTTGTACCAAATGTCCATTTAACCACGGACATGTGGACAAGTGGAACAGGGCAGACTAAGGAATATATGACTGTGACAGCCCACTGGGTAGATGTATCGCCTTACGCAGCAACAACAGCAGCATCACCAGTATCAGCATCTCAGAAACGCCAGCTCTTTCCAAGGCAGGCTACGATGTGTATCACCAGTTTCAGTAAGAGGCACACCGCCAACAACCACTTAGAGAAACTGAGTGGCTTACCCCACTTAGACTCTCCTGGGGATTTGTGATATCTGACAACGCCACCAATATTGTGCGGGCATTACATCTGGGCAAGTTCCAGCACATCCCATGTTTTGCTCACCCAATAAATTTGGTGGTGCAGAATTTTCTGAAAAACAACAGGGGCGTGCAGTAGACTCTTTGGGTGGCCTGAAAAATTTCTGCCCACTTTCGCCATTCAGCGACTGCATGCCAAAGACTGGAGTGCCAGCAAACACTCTGGAACCTGCCCCGCCATCACCTGAAGCAAGAGGTTGTGATGCGATGGAACTCAACCCTCTATATGCTTTAGTGGATGGAGGAGCAGCAAAAGGCCATTCATGCCTATACATCCACCTATGACATAGGCAAAGGAGGTGGTATGCACCTGACTCAAGTGCAGTGGAGAATGATTTCTGTGTTGTGCAATGTTCTCCAGTCCTTCGAACTTGCCACATGCGAAGTCAGTTCAGACACTGCCAGCTTGAGTCATTCCCCTCATCATGCTTTTTCAGAAGCAGCTGGAGAAAGTGAATGAGGAGCTAAGACAGAGTGATTCCACTTGGCATTTGGGACTTGTGGATGAAGCCCTTGATTCGCTTTGCCAGGATTCAAGGGTGGTCAATCTGTTGAAATCAGACCACTACATTTTGGTCACCGTGCTCAATCCTAGGTTTAAAGCCTATGTGGTGTCTCTCTTTCCGGCCAACACAAGCCTGCAAAGGTGCAAAGACCTGCTGGTGAAAACACTGTCAACTGAAGCAGAATGTGACACTTCAACAGCTCCTTCATTTTCTCCCGCAACTTGGGGCTGCCAGGAAACAACTTTGGTATCCTAAGCAACCCACTGGCAGTGATGCAGGGCAGGCTGGACCAAGTGTGGACATTTGGTCCGGGCTGAAGGACCTGGCAACAATTTCTGACATGTCTGCTGTCACTGCATATGATACTGTCACCATTAACAGAATGGTGGAGGATTACATCGGTGACAGCATCCAAGTAGGCATGTCAGACATTCCTTACCTGTACTGGCAAGAAAAAGAGGCAATTTGGAGGCCCCTGTACAAACTGGCTCTGTTTTACCTAAGTTGCCCCCCTCCAGTGTGTACTCCAAAAGAGTGTTTAGTGCAGCCGGGACCTTGTCAGCGAAAGGCGTAGGAGGTCGCTTCCATAAAATGTGGAGAAGATGATGTTCATAAAAATGAATTATCAATTCTTCCTGGGAGACCAGCCTAAAGAACATACAGAGGGACCTGTGGTGGTGGATTCCAGCGGGGACGGATTAATACTCTGTGAGGATGAGGATGTACACAACACTGAAGAAGGTGAGGAATCAGTGGATGAGGAGGATGAGGATGACATCTTGCCTCCGTAGAGCCAGTTTGTGCAGGGCCATATTAATTGCCAGCTTGTTTTGTGGGGGCCCAAACTAACCAACCATTTCAGCCACAGTTGTGTGGCAGACCCTGGCACTGAAATGATTGGTTTGTTAAAGTGTGCATGTCCTGTTTATACAACATAAGGGTGGGTCGGAGGGCCCAAGGACAATTCCATCTTGCACCTCTTTTTTTTCTTTGCATTATGTACTGTTTGGGGCCTAGTTTTTCAAACTGCCATCCTGTCTGCCACTGCAGTGTCACTCCTAGATGGGCCACGTGTTTGTGCCGCCCACTCGTGTCGCTTAGCATAGTCATCCAGCTATCTCGGTGCAACCTTTTGGACTAAAAACAATATTGTGAGGTGTGAGGTGTTCAGAATAGACTGGAAATGAGTGGAAATTAATGTTATTGAGGTTAATAATAGCATAGGAACAGAAAAACCCACAAATTATGAGATTTTAGCTGTTTTCATGCTTTTTAAAAAAAAAAATTACAGATCCAAAACACAAAAATGTGAGAAATATGTCTCCATCTTTCTGTTACAATTTTGTAGACATTTGAATGTAAAATTTTACTCATAAATGTTCTGCATTGCATGAATATATATGTGAATTTGAAACCTTGGGGCATGAACATCACATTATTTTTGTAAAATACAACTTTGTGATATAAAATATGTTTTGGTCCTTACAGTAGTTGACCTTAAGTGGATGTATTGATAATGAGTGTGACTGTATTGATAATAGAAATTCTTGAACTGAAATTTTGTGTGCCCACAAATTGTTGTTTTACTCTGTTGAATTTCCTGCAATAAGTGAGATCCATTCACTCATTTCAATAACTACCAGAAGATAGTGCAACATCAATTATTCATGGTAAATATGGTTTGGTTAGTGTGAAACACTTGAAAAAAAGGCAAAATGAAAATTAAAAATATATATATTTTTTTTTTAATGGTATCATTTGCAAAAATACAGTATCTTGTGTGAGCTTGAAGTTATGACCAGAAATAGGGGAGACAAGGATGAAATGGAAGGCTACCTATTATGTTGTTAACTGCAAACAGGTAAAATTTGAATGCACCATCTTATTTGGCACCTTCTGAAGCAACCAATCCCTCAAATACTGTATGTAGTTGCTTAAAACTAATCAAGGTGTGGCAGATGTTCCACCTCAAAGTAAAGATGATTTGTTAACTATAGGGCATTCTGTTGGTAGATAATTTTGAGTGCTAATACTTTAATATTCAACACTCAGTAGTCAAACCAAGCAATCATCCTCATTTAGATATACATCACAAGTACATACTTTTTAGTCACTGTCTTATGTTCATCCATAGATATGGAAAGCCTAGACTTGCGTAGCTTTATTTACAAATGTAAATAATGCACCAGGTTTAGATTTCTACAAGTATTTGTGTATTGTCCCAGGATTTTCATTCAAGCACTTGTGACAACCTGTCTACATTTTTTAATAGTATGCTAATGACTTACTTCTTTGTTCCCCACATTACAAAGCATCACTGAATGACAAATTGCAATTGCTCATAGTTTTAAATTACAATGTAGATAAGTTAGTCAAAGACAAATTTCAGATATGCACCATAAAATTCAGTAACATTGGATAATGTATTTCCCTGGGGACACAGAATTTCACACTAAACAGGATAAAGGTTATTCTTCAACTTTGACTACTAAAGATCAATAAATCTATCAAATCCCTTTTTAGAAATGGACAGTTACAAGACCTAGGCATTACATTAAAACATCACTCACACAAGAATCATCAATAGGTCTATCAAATAGTAATATGCATATTTCACTGTTCTGCCTTGAGATGGTGGGCTTTGCTGATGCAATATTTACAGAGAGACATGAGAGAAACAATGCCCCGTAGAATAATGTAGTGCCATAACTTTCCACTGTGTTTATGGGCAGTGGCAGCTGCAGCCATTCTAGTTGAGACTTCTGTAGATCTATTCCTTGAACATCAGTTGTCCTTGTATGTTGCTCATGCAGTATCTGCATTACTTACTTATTATCAAAACAGACACATTACATCCTTCAGGCTCAGCAAATGGGAATTGGCACTGTTTATGTTGTCCATCATTATACTGCAAAAATACAATATTCTTAAACTAGTTACATTACTTCCTCTTGATAGGACAGGACAGTTCCAAAGACTGGATGATCATGAAGAAGATGATCATAGCAAAAACACACACAATTGCCTTTGATATGTTGAACATTTTTTTTCTCCAAGACTCAGGTGAGCAAGAATGACATCTTACAGACCCAGCTTTTACCATGTATGTTGAGGACAGACAAACTGAAGATGGGTTGCTAAAACCTAGGTATACAAATGGGACATCTGTCTAAGTCCTTGAAGCCACCCCACTCAGCACAAATTGCAAAACTTGTATCTCTTAGAAGAGCATGATAATTATAATTAGACAAAATAGCCAACTTTCAAAGAGCATTAATATAGACTTTTCTAGTTGTCCATGCTTTGGGGCCCTATGGAAAATGAGGAACGTCCTTTCCTCAAATAAGTATCCCTGTAGCATGTTACCCATTTTTTTAAAACCTCACTACAAGCATTGATTAAAGCAATATAAATTCTTAAATTGCTCAAGGAAATGCTTAATAGATAGACAGCTATGCTATGGAATGTTCAAAACTAATTTGAAAAATTCATGCATGTTGTTACAATTCTTGATGAACAAAAACTAATAAAAATACAAAAGTTATGTACTCAGTAATGCTCTCTCTGGAAATTTAAATTACTTATATAGACTTCACAGGAATATTAATAAATGGAAAAAATAGAAATGTCCCATGGCCTCAACCATGCTGGCACAGATGAAATTGTGTGATTTCTTGGGCTTACTAACATTTGTCCCAGGCCACTAAGAGAGCAGAATCCTGCTTGTTAGAGAAAGAACCTGGGCATAGGACTATCACACCTGTCATCTACTGATGGATCATTCAAGGTAATACTGTACAAATACATTTCATCAATTGAACAATAAAATAATAGCAATGTGTATTAGTATGCATTCACTATTTCTTACAATTGGTTGAGGCCTATTAAACCTAAAAGCAACACATTACAAATAATATTGTTCAGGAATATATTTGTCTATACGATGTACTGAAACTCATTCAGAGTGATTAGATAAACTGTTTAAGATCACGTGTTCGATTATAGCTACCACTCAGAAACTCCCTACCCTAGGAGCATTTTACAGGCCCAGTACAGTCTCTATGTGGGCCCCTTACTCTCTCCACAATACAGTAGACTCTGGTACTGTGCTGCAGTCTACTGCACATGCACAGGTCTCTGAGAAAATGGCCACTGCACCATTTTCATGGTGATCTGTGCTGCCCTGATGAGGAACTCTGGAGAAATGAGTATACTACATGGGTGCAGGGTGTTGGCCCCTCTGAACCCAGGAGCTCATGTGCACACTATACACCATTTATATATATATATATATATATATATATATATAAGCCACTGCCTTACCCATATTAATCTCAAATTAGTGGAAATGTAGAGGTTCAATGTCACCTACAGGAACAAATTCAGCAAGGTGATTCAGGAAACAGGTCTGGCTTTGCCAGAGGGGATTATAGTTATATTGTTGACATTTATGCTATTTACAGTCAAATGTTGACAGCATAATGTTGACCGGCCAGTGTTGATGATGCTTTATTAACATGTTTAAATGTTCAAGTCAACACAGGTGATATCCTTAAAATAAAATCCCTAACATGTTGGCATTGTCCCATCAGTATTATGCTGTTGACATTTTGTGTGTTGACAGAATAAATACCATCAAAACTTATGTATCTCAGATAGTGGCTTTGTTTCTGGTTTTTCATAGCTTTAGGACCATTCCCAAACTTTCTATGAACATTTACCCTTTGCAATCTCTAAGGTAATAATGAATCCTGAAATACTTACCCACAAATTACCTCACTGTAACAAATTTTATTAAAATGAGTACTCAATTAAAAAGGATACAATTATGGGTGATGAGCACACAACCTGAGATGAATGTTAATGCTTCCCACCAGATACAACCTAACATGATTAGATACCGTTTAGATTCTTGTTAATTGACAGATTGCTGGGGAGGTCCATAACAAGGCCTCATCAGATCAACTGTGGCATTCAAAGTGGAAAAACAGATCAACTTGGGTTTACACCACAAAGAAAGTTAAAAGCCTAGATAATAGAAATTTAAGTTGACCTTGAACTCATTATCTAGAAAAGTCTGAATCAGATTAATAAAGCACATTTAATTTTCTATTTGCCTCTTGAGAACTGATTGAGGGCTCTTATGATGAAGAGAAGGAAAACATAAAAATGATCACCCCAGCCACCAACAGGCCAAAGCCACTTCTAGTAGTTTAACCACAGACTATGCACAAAGTGTGGAATTCCAGAAAAGACTGGCTCAGAAGTATTGGACCTTTATAGATTTACATATGCCTGGCATTAATATTTACTGGTATTTCAAAGTGACTTATTTATATGCTAATACCTATAGGTTTCAGTTACAGATAGTAATAAACTATCTGGCCCATGTACTAATATTCCGATCTTATGTCTAAAAAAGGTGAAAATATTAAGTATTTATGAAGCTTTCTAATTTAACACCTCATTTTTAGAATTACATCAGAGACTCCTAATTAATAAATTCAAAAGATACTTTAGCTTAAAAGATTTACCTCTTGTAAAACAATATATGTTAGCCTGCAGTATGTGTGATGTGCATTTTAAAAGCAACAATATTTTACAGCCATGACTGGTGATTTATTATTATTATTATTATTATTATTATTATTATTATTATTAGTATATCAATACTTGCACCTAAACAAAAAATGTATCAACAGGTGCAGAATAAAATGGGAAGGGAGGTATGAGCTATGCTTATTCTGCACTTGGGTCTGAATTGGATGCTGCTATGGAATATGGGGCCCAATTCAGACCCGCTTGCTAGGCTTCGTTCGCTTGTAGCTGCCGATGTTTCATAATGTGCGCATGTGTATGCATCTCAGTGCGCGTGCGCGACCTAGTCCATGCGATCAGGTAGCGTTCGCTTGCTGTGCACAGCCAGCTTGCTAGACTGAGTGCCAGGACAAGCCATTTGTGGGTGGTAACAGGGGTTGGTCGATGGAAATGGTAGAGTGGTGGTCCAAACGCAGGTGTGTCTGAGCGTCTTAACGCCTCTCAGAGGCATGCATAATTTTTATGGAATGTCATAGTACACGTCAATTGGTTGAATTTCACACTGAAGCACTCGCAGTGCTTGCGATAGGGTATGTTCAACTACAAGTGCTGCGTTCGCTTCCGATGGTACTTGATGTTAGCAATGGTTGCATACACTTCCTGGAGATAATGTGCATAAGTGGGCATCTTAAGACAGGCTAGTGAGTGTCTAAATACACACCACGATTGCACGCCAAGACATAGTGGGTGTGCTAATGCTTTGCTGTGCGATTGCGGGATTTGCATACTTTGGCTATCTCTTCCGGCCGACTATCCCTTTAGCACCTACAGTCACATCCTTTTTATTTAACACACACATTTCAAAATACTGTTGTACCCAGGACTTGAACCTATTACCTCTCACATTGCAGTCAGGCAGCTTACACATGGAGCTTTCTACCCCACAAGTTCTGATGGCATCCCTGAACACGGGATGGGTACGGGATGCCAGTGCTTGGGATCCAGGCAGTCAGAATCCCATTGCTGGAATCTCAAAAGGGTTACAATCCTGGTGGCTTTAGGTAAGTAGCCCTAACCTAACCCCTACCCCTAACCCTTCCTTGCTGTTGCCTAAACCTAACCTCCTAATTCCTAAACCTAGCCCCCCCTCCATGCACCCTAAACCTAACCTTCCCTCCTAGCACCTAACCCACCCCCTAATGCCTAACCCTAATCATCCCTCCAACCATGCTAGGATCCTTCTGGATCCTGGCAGTTGGGATCCCAGCATTTGTCATACAGGCGTCAACATTCTGAATGCTCAAATTCCTGCTGTTGGGATTCTGAATGTATCCCCTGAACACAGTCACCAATTCCTGACTTAGGTGTTACCAGCACACCTTGAGTACACTTGCCAGTGATTTCAGCTACCAGCACAGGGTACATACATGGATCTACCCACTCCTATTTGCTGCATATACACTACAAGTAGCACTCTTTCTATACATTCAGTTTGTGATCTACACTGCCAGCTCCAGGCTTGTGCACAGCTGTTCTGATGGACAAATCCTGGTGCATATGCAGCTTCATCTGCGCTCTCCTACATCTAGAGGTGTTAAACATGTTAATAAAGCATTTGGTGAATTATACTGCATAATTATTGTGAATCATCACTGCAGCCATTGGACTTACACTGTATTTTGCAGTGATACCTGGATAACAGTGGTACAATGGAATTAGTACCCCTTCATCATCGTATGGGACAAATCATATTTGTCATGGCCCTTACCTATGAGACCTCTCCCCTTTATCTTATGTCCCTATCTGAGAAATGGGTGGTGCCAATGCTTGTTTGGCCCAGGGCACCAAAAAGTCTAGTTACGGCTCTGTGTACATGTGTAACAAGTGCAATCCATCTAGAAAGACAAAAACACATGCAGAAAATCTCTGAAATTACTGTATATGAACATGAAAATAAGACATTACTTATCTATATTGTAGCACCATTAGTGTACTCATAAAATAACTCATTAAATACAAAAACATTAAAATTAAAATAATATGGAAAAAACAAATACAAATTAATACAGGAAAAAAATTGAAAAGCATCATGATATATAAAACCTATTCATATTAAGAATATTTAATAAAAACTACTTCAGTTCAAAATCACTATTTAAAATTGTAACATATGAAAGTTTTTAATTAATAAGGTAACATTATTTATGCTTTAGCTAATTAACTCACTAAATCTTTGAACCTCCAATTTCTCTTAATTAGTATTACTTAGTTATTTACTATTATTTAATAATATTTCTCAATACATGATATGGAAAGTGCATGGGTGTCAAGCCCTCTTTTTTGATGTTGTGTAAATGCTTCCTAATTATATACTGTATTAAAGGGTTTTTGGGTGTGTATAATGTAGAACCTGCTACATGTATACTCACTGGCATTTTTGAGTTGCAAGCAATGAATTCCTTAATGAAATGCTTTTTACCATTTTCTTTCACCTCATTTATATTTCTACTGCGATTGCTTTTGACACCTTTACAGCCTAAACAAGATCCAAACCTATAATAGTCTGTAGAGGTAATTATGGTTGTTATTGATCCAATAGGTAAATGCTCCTAACTAATCTATTTTTAAGATCGGGGGATTCCAATATACTGTATACATACTGTGTGGGATTTTGGAGAAAAAATATTGTCATTTTGAAGGATAGACCAATGTTTTTTCTATAAGTTTATATTGGAAATTCCAGTCTGTGACAAAAGTCCTGCACAACAATCTTCAACCATTATTTTCCTTTGTCTTCCCGGGAACTATCGAATATTTCCTATATACCTTAAAATCCTATAAACCCATATATGAAAGCTCCTGAAAAATGTATTCCCCTTATTTTTATTTTTTAGGGGAAGGTGGGGCTAGTTGTTACAAAACTACAGAAATTCAAATATCTCAAAAATATTTATTCACATCCAAGCAGAAAAATGTACAAATAAACATTATTCTTTCTTCTACTTATATTGGGTGCAAGTTACACCCAATAATTATTATTAACAATGAAAAATATGTTTTTCGGAAAAAAAAATAATCATAACAACTTACCCGCCACAGGGGTAAAATGTTACGGGGTTGAGGCAAATTGTTACAGATAAAATAAACTATATAAAATCTTAATATAAAAAGTGTTCATTCAAAAAATGTGTACGTTTATCACAAAATCACATTTGGCATATATTTGCTATATAGTCTGATGACAATGACAGACATCACTCATTGTCTTCACTGCCAATTTCTGATTTGCAATTAGTGCAAGTAAATGCTACTGCATCACCTCTTATGCAAGCAATATGAGCCCACCCTTTACATGCAATACACAAGACCAACTCCTGGCTAGGTTTCAACAGCAACCCTGCTCTGCTCTATCCATATAGCCTCACCCCTCTGCTCACAAGAAAGTCACTATCCATCTCCAGTTAAGAAAAATGCCTACTGCTCAAATGCAACAGGCAGCTTGGGGGGTAGCCTCCTGTGGCTTCCCTAGGCACAAGACTCATGTGCCTAGTGGAAAATCCACCACTGACTGTGGGGCACATTGTTACAAGTAACAATTTGCCCCCAATATTGTGTAACAACTTGCCCCAAGTGATGTCAGGTAACCAAGATGGCCATGGTTCGATTTCTGTGCTTCAATTCACAATTATAACAATTTAAATAAATACACTAATGGTCTGTGATTCTAACAAAATGAATGATAAGCCCTTACCTATAACAGTCCAGGCAAGATACGACTTCAAATTTAGATGAAAAATATTACTTTGGAACAAGAAAAAAATGAGTTTATGTATCTATTATACAAACAGGTCTGCGTTAGCAAGGTTTAGAGTTCTGACGGTAGCATGTTCAAACTTTTTCCCAGTCGCACGAGCTTCGGCACAACATGGGTGGATTTTTAGATCCATTGTAAAACCTTGCCTCTGTAACAACTAGACCCACCTTCCCCTACACAAAAGTTATAAATTGATTCTTCATGTCCTCAGCTTGATTACAGTTGAAGACAACTTACAGTTGAAGATTACAGTTGAAGACAACTTTGTCAGTACAGTATCTTCTAGGTTGTTTGAGTAGACCACACAGAATGGAGTCAAATCAGTTGGTATGATGGCAACTACTTGCTTGGATATACGTAACAAAGTCAGTGTGTTTTCAATAGTTTATATTATAAATGTTGCCATCCATGTACATAGTGAAGTCTAAAAAGCTAATAGATCTGTCCATAATATCAAAAGTGAGTTTGTTATTAAAAGCAATGGGAACTGCAGAATATCCAGGTGAATTTTGTGTCCTGGTCTCCAGCTCTGCTCCTCTGCATCTCCCCATCTCAATAGCACATTTCCATATACTCTACAGCTCCACCAAGTGGTTGTCTCTAGGACAGCAATATACATAGGCTTGTATGGAAGCCAGGGGTAGCACAGATGTATTTAATTAAATTCCATTGATACAATAAAGTGTGTCAGCTGTATTTAAATCATTCCAATTGACATAACAGCTGTGTGTTGTGCTAGCTTAGGGGAAACTGTCCACAAATCTATTGTTACAAGAGCAAGCTGGAGCATAAGTAAGCTGCAGAGACTCGGTATCCTCAGGTGATGCCCCTAGGATCCCGCTGGCCTACCCCTTGAGCGGATTAAGGATGTGAACCTGTTGCTGATACATTCCTGGCTGCAGTGCCACTTGTAAAGGTCAATGGACAGGGGCGCGCTTAACTGGAAATGACACCAGAGGCCTGGGTGGGCATGTCCAGAGAGGACACAAGGCAGATGCTCTCTGGTTAATGTACCCTGGTGGGGGAATAAACCCCTATGCACCAGTCATCCTGCATTGTCTTATTGCCCCAGCGTGGAGCTCCACATTGAGCTGCTGGGACCCCTCCATTCTGCCCATTCAGCTGGTGTGGAGCACACTGCTGGTGCCATCTTGGATTTCCACCACTGTCTCAGCCCTGCTGCTTGACACCACATTTTCACTATGCCCATGTTGCCACTGGATTGTGCCTGCTCCTGGATTGCTGCAACTGCCCGCATACCTCCTGATCCACTCCAGGCTGATTTCTTCATGCAAGCTGCTGATTACCTTCAAACTGGACCATAGTGAGCATTGCAGAATGGTGACTCCTCAAATGAACCCTGTGTCATGGTTGCCAAATCACGAGGCTTGTTGCAATTTGCTCTTTTATTATTTGTCTTTTGTTTTAATTGTAGATTAATTTTCCATATATGTTATATTGCGGACACCTTTGATTTAATACTGCCATTTTACGCCTCCATATTCAGACTTTTATTTTCTCCTCCTTGATGTTGTATTTCTATGAGTTGCACATCCTGCCAGATATAACCTATGCAGAGCACCCAAGATGGCTGCCTCATATGGTTCCATCATGGGAAAGATGAGCAACAAGTGGATCTATTTATGCAGTGTATATCACACCACACAGGTTTCAGCAATCCTTGTTTTGTTACTTGTATGGCTTATCTCACGCACTGTAACATTCATAGTGCACCCAAGATGGCTGCCACTGTAACCTTCATAGTGCACCCAAGATGGCTGCCTCACCTGGTACATCTGTGGATGGGATGAAAAATGCATGGATCTGATGGCTATGATACCCAGGGTATGCTATGTAGTGTGCCCAAAATGGCTGCCTCACCTAGTACCTGTCACGAGTGGGATATAAAACCCATGGAAGTTATTACCCAAAATGGCTACACCAAACATTGCTTTATGTCCATTGTACCCATTATGTTTTTGGTTGTGTTTTCTTCTTTGAGTCAATTTATGTAGTGATTTCAAAATATCATTTGATCATAGCCTAAAAAATGCTTATTTACACTTTAGTCTTCATTTGTTTTGAGACTGATCAGGGCATCATTTTGGAAGATTGGTGTGGTGTATATGTGGTGTATATGTGGTGTATATGTGGTGTATATGTGGTGTATATGTGGTGTATATGTGGTGTATATGTGGTGTATATGTGGATTGAGGACAATAATTATTTTGTCACAATTTTGCACGTCTAAATGTTGGGAGATATTGCATGTGCTCTGCAGCTGCTGATGGACATACAGTATATGAAATCATCAAAACATATGGACAACTGTAAAATGGAAATTATGTCTTACTCAGCTATTTTTATGCCCAACAATGTTTTTACTTGGTTATGTAACTGGTCTCTACTCTGTAACCCACAACACCTTGGATGTACCTATCCTGAAAAAAAATTCTCCAGTTTACATGCAGCAGCAGCCATTTATTTAAGCTGAATACTTTTTTAAGTTCATTGCAATGATATCCCCCCATCCTACTAAGTTACATTGCAGTGAGATCCCCTCTTCAACTGGTTTCTCTGAAAATATACAGAGTAAATGTTCATTATTCATATCAGTTCAGTTTGCACATCCAATAACAGTGCATTATAATTAAAGAACATACACTCAGTAAAAAATATAGGTATTTAAGGTCAGAGTCTTATAAAGGTAGGACTTTGCAATTACCATTCCAGCTTAAAAGAATGATCAGGCAGTACAGTATCTCTTATAATACTGTATGCACATTATTCCATTACCAAATACTCTAATTCATACATATTTATAAAACATGTATTTTCCCATTTTTAATGTACATGTGAAAGGGCTCTTGATAACCAATATATTTGAAAAGTTATTATATGCATTTCCACTAGATGGCAGCATTGGACCACATTTTTTTTCTGAAAGGCAAAGCTGTACTTAGAATAAAACAAAAGTATGTAATTTGGATTTCTTTATTTCATACAGTGTTTAATTAGGATTGAAAACAGTTACCAGGGTCTGTTTGTGGTTGGCCAGATGCATCTCTAATGTAAAAATATTGGTAGACAAAATTATTCATTTCTAGACATTACCATAATAATATTTTAAATATATCTGCACTATTGTAGTGTACAGTGTAATGGTGCTTAGACACGTAGTGATATAAATGAGTGATTTGAACGATATTGTTATCGTTTAAATCGTTCATTTTTAGGTCCCTACAAACTCACCGACTACCATCGATGCATGGCCACGTATGGACGATAGCGATATCGTCCATCGACCGTGCATGCAGATCTACTTGCTCGATATCGAGCAAGTTACTTTAGGGACCCGCGATTGTTGATCGCGGGTCGCTATAGTCGTTGGTGAGTAGGTGATGTGCTGGATGATCGATATCAAACATCCAGCACACCAGGGAGGGTGTAGGATGATCAGCCAGCGATATCGTATCGCTGGATGATTGCTTCGTGTGTATGCACCATTATAGTAACTAAAGATGAGCGGTTCGGTTTTACTCAGTTGTACTCGGATCTCAATAAAGGCATCATATTGGCTCTCACGTGTTTTAGATAACTAATAAGATAAATCTGAACTAATCGGAATTTGCACTAATTTGGCGAAAAGAACAGAGTAAAAACCAAAATGCTCATCTCAAATAGTAACTGATATTTAAACTTGCATACAGGAACCAAAATAAGTAAAATAGTGTTGGATGGATAATTTATTGAGATATTAGGTACAAACATATTTACCTACTGTACATTTAGAACCTCCCTTCTTGGAGATCCTGGAGGGGTGGTCTAAGAAGCAAGTGCAGGGTGCAAAGTAAAGCAATTCAAGTCACACTGGCCTTGTGTGCTGCTGAGCAATACCACAAATTGCAGGTAACGCCTGATTCCCAGGTGACTGTGAATGCATGCGTGGCTGTGAACGTTTTTGGAGTTGCAGCAGCGGTAATTTTCAAATGCTAATTTCAGCCTTCCTCTTGTGTACCAGCATACAGTGGACTGTGCACTTCCAATACTTGTGAACAGTGCAACGCCAATGGTGGTTATAAACACTACACTATCAGTGAACCATCACCGCTTACTACAGCCCATGGCTGGCGCTTTGTCTCATTCTGAAGATTCTCTAAACAAGACCTCTGCAGTTGTGGACCTGGATTTGAGAACACAGATGCGTTCACTGACACGCCCTTGACACTCCCATAAAATGCCCTTGAGATAGCCTGTTTTTGCGTTCACTCCAGGCCACTTCTTAGACACCGCCCTGTAATGCCCATGGCTTTCCGCTGTCAGCTCAAATAGGAGTGATTCCATATGTAACAGTGGCCTCTGAGTACACTCAGTGGTACGCATGCACCTTAGGAGTTTACAGGACTTTTTGCACGTGCACAGTACAAATAATTGCTCAACTGCACCTTTGAATAAGTCCCAGAATCTTCTGTGAAGTGAGAGTCATCTGGGAGGGTGTCTTGAATTAGGGAGAACTACCTGAAGTTTCATGGACATTTCAGGAAAATAGGTAAGTATGAATACAAACAATTATACCATACATGCCTATCCTCCCGGAATTCGCGTTAGGTTCCCAATTTTTTGGGTAACTCCCCGCACCCCCAGAAGGGTAGGAACTACTCCCGCATTCTGTCCACTTCCTAGAGAAGTGAGCAGAATGGGGAGAATTTCCACACTGATCGTGGGACCCCATGTAGGGGACGGGGCTTAATGGCGCGATTCTCCATGAATCTTGTCATTTAGCCATGCCCCCTATTTAAATCAGTGCAGCAATTTCCTGCAAAGGGGGTTGGACTTAATGATGCAACCCGTTAGGCCCCGCCCCCATCACAACCCACCTGCCTCTCCCAGGGAAGAGACAACAAAGGTAGGCAAGTATGAATTATTCAGTTGCAGCAAAACAGCTTTGTAGATAGTAATTCTAACACAGTATGTTGACGTGCACACATTTTAATAGTTATACTACATATTTTCATTATGTTGTAGTTTTTTATTTTTTTAAACATCTTGTTATTGTTTTCAGGAAATAGATATTTACACATATGTAAAAAAATGTTACATGAAATTTATATCTTGTATCATAAAAAACATAAATTCAATAAAATACATTCATTTTACAAAATATTGAATATCTAAATTTTCTTTGTTTATGGGGAAGGAGAAAGAGAGGGAGTCCAAATTATGCACACAGAAAAACAAAAACACATAAAATAACTGTAGTAGTGAGTGCCAATAGACTCGGGGTTAATAAAATAAACATATAAAGAAAAGAAAATAAGTAAAATGAAAATAAAATCAAGAAGAAACCATCTTACAATCATCAAAGCCTTACAATAGTTATATATTTAATTAGATACTCCTCAGCAAGGAAAAGACCTATAATGTGGTATCATTTTGCACCAATTTGAACAGTTAAGATATTCTTCTCAACAAAGACCAGGTGGTATTTTCAAAAATGTTCATGATATTATCAGACATTGTGGTAGGTAAAAAGAATATTTCCCATTTTGCAAAAAAGATCTTGACTCCCTTTTCAATATCAAAAAGAGCAGTACGCCTATCAAAATTAATTATGTTCAACAATTCAAACTTCGGCATTTCTAAAGAAAGGACCCTTTTTGATAGCCAATACTGTAAAATCAATTTATTTGCTAGGGATATAATAGTCGTTAATAATGGCAATAATTTTTTTGGAATCAGATTTGGGGACCAAGAAGAAAAGTCTGCTTGTATGAATGCTTCCCAAGAAAAAGGTAGATTGTTCTTTGTAATCTGTTGAACAAAGTTATGAACTTTATACCAAAATCTCTTGATATTAAAGCATTGCCAAATGTTATGGATAAAGGTGCTGTAAGATGAGGAGCATTTTGGACAACAGGCAAACTTAGCGTCTGAGTTGGTGATTCTACTCTAATGCGCTTGGGAAAGATAGTCGCTATTAAGAAATGTAATATGAATTTCTTGGAGTTTAGCTGATTTCAGGCACTTTAGGATTGATTGGAGCTGTTTCATAATTCGGTCAGATAATGTAAAATCAGGAAAATCCTGAGACCAAGAGGACCAGACTTTATGCAACAATTTATTGGTATTTTGTGTCAACAAGTCATTGTACAAAAAACATATGGTAGTATAAATTTATGGGTAGTAGCTAGTGTAAGAATTGAATAAATAGGAGCTACTGAGTCAAAGTGCAAGAGCAAGTCATATGAGACAATATTTACTTTACTTTGGATATAGTGCCTGATTTGTAAAGAAATATAGAAATGTGAATTGGGTATATTGCACAGGTCTCTGAGCTGCTAAAATGAATAAAGATTACCACCAGGAGCAAATACATTCCTAATAGCTGCCAATCCCCTTTGTTTCCACAGCAGATAATAAGAATTTGAAAGTGAAGGAGTAAAATCGAGGTTACCCCAGCATGGTATAAATTTAGTACTGCAAGGATTTGAACTGAGACCTTTATGGATAAAGGACCACACCAGGGGCGGATTGGGATGGAAAACCAGCCCGGGAAATTTATGGATGCAGCCCTAATGGGGGTGGGGTCTGTTGTGGGGGTGGAGTCTGTCAAGAGGGCGGGATCCCCTCTCATTGGGCGTGATTCTGAATTAGATCCAAAAAAATTTGTTTTTAATATGCTTTTCACTTTAATTATTACATAGAAAGCAGTGTGGATCCTGCATGTGTGTGTGAGAAATAGATTCGGCTATTACTCTCTTCCCAAAATACATATTATAGCAAAAAAACATTTCCACAAAAAAATTAACATTTAAAAACATATTCATATATTATATGCATGCACACACAAAATCTAAATGTAATGCCCAGCATTGCCTGGCATTCTTTTTTTAAAAAAACTATTGCTGTCCCCGATGGTGCCTTTTTTTGTTGTTTTTGCTACTCTCTCTTCTGCCCGTTTTCCTCCCCTCTTCCCCATTCTTATTTCATCTCTCACTTCCTGCTCTGTCTTTTCCTAATATCTTTTTCTCTCCCTCCACAATTTCTCTCTCTCTTGCTCTGATATTCTCCTTCCCTTATCTTTTATTCCTCTAATTTGTCTCTCTTCCCTCCTGTCTTACACCTTTTTCCCCTCTCGTTCTCCTGCCCCTCTATGTCTGTGTCTGTTTTTCTTCTGACAGTCTTTCCTGCTAAATGTTTTGATGGAGATTGTGTATTATTTAGCATGAGAGCCAGGGTGAGTGTGTGACAGTAACATGGTGGGTGTGGTACATAGCTTGAGTGATTGTGTGAATGGTAGGAAAATTGTAATTGATGGGTGTAGGGGCATTGATGGTCAGTGTGAGTGATACAGAGATGAATGTGACTGAGTGACAGGACAATGAGGGTCAGAGTAATGGAAGCCATACACGGTGCAATTTGTAATTGCATCTGATGTTGCATACGGTTTCCCTTGAAAATTATTCCCTTCAGATTCTGTACGATTTGTGTTTAAAATGCAATTATTCCACATAAGACCATACGATTTGATCTATCGTACATGATTTGAAATGGCGGCAGGGAGTGGCCAGGGACATCACAGATCCTACATCGGATTGCAGATGAACAAAAGTACATACGATGTGTGTCACATTGTACACGATTGGTTGAGATCTCTCTGCAAAACCAACTAGGGGACGGCGGGGAGGCGCATTGGGGTCACAGAATACACAGAAAACACCTATTTTCATACAAATGGTCTGTACAACCCGATGAAACTGTCCATATTGGCTAAAAAATCATACCGTGTATGGGCACCTTAAGTGACAGTGAGTATGAGTGGCAGGAATATTGAGATTGAGTGACAGGCAGGGTAAGGACACACATTGTGAGGGCAGGGACACTGAGGGGGCATTACAGGGAGAATGAGGGCAGGGACACCGGGGGGGAGTTACAGGGATGGTGATGGCAGGGACACTGAGGGAGCATTACAGGGAGGGTGAGGGCAGGGACACCGAGGGGGCATCACAGGGAGGATGAGGGCAGGGACAATGAGGGGGAGTTACAGGGAGGTTGAGGGCAGGAACATTGAGGGAGCAGGAAGCTGCCCACTGACATCAGCAATGATGTCAGTAGGGCCACCCTCAAACAGCAAGCGTTCCGATGGGAATGCCTCCGTTTGGGCGGGCACACCCCCTGCCCACCTGCCAAACAGGGCGAGCTGTCATTCGCCACTGACAGCTCACCCCGTCTGCTACGAGACCCCTAGTGACGGAGCGTCCGTCGCTAGCCGGGTCTAGCGCATGTGCACAAGGGAGCCGGCTCCGTCATGCGCATGTCCACTGGGGCAACATTGAGTCAGTTGCAAGTGCTCAGCGCTTGCGACCGACTCTGAATGACCCCCAAAGTGTGCTGGAACTAGTCTCATCACAGCTGGATGGGCAGTCAGTGATGATCTAGTTGCACAAT
Organism: Taudactylus pleione; assembly: GCA_031769625.1. Classification (NCBI taxonomy): domain Eukaryota; kingdom Metazoa; phylum Chordata; class Amphibia; order Anura; family Myobatrachidae; genus Taudactylus; species Taudactylus pleione. The sequence continues at coordinate 3,607,023 of JAUIMM010000222.1, read as the reverse complement.
GTTGGACACCCAGTCTTCTCACCTAGAGCTCCAGTGGTGCAGAGGCTGCAGACTACAGGTTCACGGTATGATGACAGTCAAACCGTGCTGGACTGCTGGGAAGTGGAGCTGAGGAGGATGAGGAGACGCCCCACCCCGGCTAAATCCGGCATTACCCCCAAGTCCTGCTGAGGGGTGGCATGCACAATTGGACCACCCCTTTTAACACAGCCACACACGCACAAGCACTCCATACACTCCACTGCAGTGCTGCTCCTGGAGCCAGGCAGCCAGAGCAGATGACAGCTTCCTGTTTGCATTCTATAGTGGAACGCAAATACTGGAAGCCTGGCACAGTCATAGACATTGATGTCCTGGCCCAGCAGCTGATGTCAGCCAGCCTGGCAGAGGGTGGGAATGGGACCGGCCCAGCGGGAACCCTCCCACTGTCCCGGTGGCCTAATCCGCCCCTGGACCACACCCTACTGTATATGTGTCCATAAAAATATATTTTGGAGGGTTCCCTTTGGCAATTTATAATGATGTAGATGCAACAAGGCTGCCGGAGCATAAGGCTTAAATAATTCCTCTTCTAGAAGTTGATTTGTAAATTTAGCCTGACATAGACAACAGTCTAAGGCGTATCTAAAGGTGGCCATGCTAGAGAATGTGAAAATATCTGGAAGACCTAGTCCCCCTTTACTCTTAGGTTGAAGTAATTGGTTTCTAGCAATTCTAGGTTTCCTACGGTTCCATAAGAATCACTGAAATGCCTTTGTACATCTAGAGGTGTTATTTTTGGAGAGAAACAAGGGTAGCATTTGGAGCGGGTACATCAGTTTAGGAAATAAAACATTTTTAATAACCGTTGCTCTCCCTAATGAAAAAAGTGGCAGTGACATCCCATGCTAAAGTTTCTGTAGAAGTTTGGTTATAAGTGGAGGAAAGTTAACAGTGTATATTTGATAAATAGATGTTATAACAATGCCCAGATATTTTAATTTAGAAGTAACAGAAAAAACCTCATCTAGGGCTATGCATTCTGCAAGTTGATCAGGTCTAGTTAACAGTAGAATTCTGATTTAGTTATATTTATTTTATAGCCGGCAAAAGAGCTATAAAGTTTAATTTGTTGTAAAATAGCAGGGATGGACGTAAACGGATGTGAAATATAAAGCAACAGGTCATCAGCAAACAATGATAACTTAAGCTCCAGTGCACCTACTCTAATACCTCAAAAATCACTGTCCAATCTTCCAGAGTAAAAGAGTAAAAAGCCTGTAGGGTTTCTAGAATGGCAGGGCCTGAAGCACATGGCGTGCCGGATTCATCAGTTAAATTCAATTTAGTCAAATTAGTCCTATCACCCTGCAACAAATTAGACATAAGCTTACTATTCTTATTTCCATGAGTATGAAATTGGTATCTATTATTATGTATTCTTTTATCTCCTATCTGCTGAATAAGGGTATCAAATGTCAATTTACATTCCTTGAATTTGGATTTATGGAGAGGGGATGAAGAACGACGGAGTAGCTCATATGCATTCGTCAGTTCTAGTTGTGCTGAGCTTAGCAACTCGGACTGGTGTCTTTTATTATGTGCCACAAATGAGAGGCTCTTACATCTTATTATGGCCTTTGCCACCTGCCAATATAAAGTCGAAGTCTGTTGAGGTTGGGAGTTAACCATCTGGTATTTGTCCCATGCAGTTTGCACTATATTCTGAAATTTAGTGGAAGAGGCCAAAAAAGAGGGAATGCGCCATTGTCTAAAATCTCCCAGTGGAACCATTGAGTTCACCTTAATCCATATGAGGGCATGGTCCGACAATCCTATCGTCTCTATACCAGAATCTGGTATTTTAAAAGTTAATGCGGAGGAAGTAAGAAAATAGTCAATTCTAGAGAACATAGAATGGGGGGGCTGAATTGAAAGAGTATTCCTTATCTATTGGGTGATGGTATAGCCAAATGTCAACTAATTGAATGCATCTAAGAAGATAATGAATACCCACTCTGTGGGTTGTAATAGGGTTAGAGGCCATAGAGTGATGGTCCATATAAATAGAGGCTACAATATTTAAATCTCCTTCCGAGAATTACACTAGAATCTAGGTACGGACTCAGTAAGTTAGCCAGGGATATAAAGAATTGCTTGTCATAAATTGTCGGGGCATAGATGTTGCAAAATGTATAAGTCATATATCTTAACCACCAAAAGTACAAATTGCCCTCTGTATCTGATTGCTGGTGTAAAATGGTAAAAGGCAGATTTCTCCTTATTAAAATTGCAACAGGAAGCAAAAATCACTTTTTGCAACAGGATTTAGAATTGTAAGAAGCAAAAATCACTTTTTGTCCTAGCATCGACAATTTCTCATGTTTTAGGGCTGATAGATGCGTTTCCTGCAAAAAGGAGACATCAGCTCTTTGTGTATTTAGATAAGAAATAATCTTGCGGCGCTTGGCCGGAGAATTAACGCCTTGTACGTTCCAAGAGCAAATTTTGAGGTCAAACATAAGTAAATGTATTAGTCTGCGACTCCATTATGGCTCGGACCACATCCTCATATGCCAGTGACTTGGCAAATTGAGTTGCAGCTTGGTGTACAGTCTTGGGAGAACTTGGACTTAAATCGGTAAAAATAAGAGATGTAGTATCAACCACTTTTTTCCCTATCATCGTGCAAACATACTGGACAACCAGACAGACAAACGACTGCACAATTACCATGTTGTAATCGTGCAGTCCTTTTCAGATCTTTTAGTGGATGGGCACTTTTATACTTTAAGGTTTAATCATCCAGGTAGTCCAAAGAAATTGAAGGCAGTGAACCTTCCATATAAAATCACATTAGTAATCGAGCCATTGGTGACAGAGACTTAGCTGGAAAATTCTGACCCAGAGCTTAGGTGATCCAAAAAGAGAAAAGAGTAAAAAGGAAAAGCACCTCTGCTGATAAACTCATTTTGCTCACAGCAAGGTATATTATAGTGAAGTATGTGCTGTGTAGCTTCCCCCTTGGTGCACAGCCTCAGCTGTAGAAAATGGCGGACTTCACCACCACTCACTTCCCTTCTTCTCCTATGTATACTAGGGTCCAATGTAAGGTAGGGTGCCTCAGGACGGGCTCTGGGCACTCTCTGATACCCCCAGTCCTGCTCTGTGATGCGGTGTTTGAGGCACTTATCACCTCTGTTCCAGGACATGCTGGGTAGTCGGAAGGTAGTGCTGGCTCACGTGAGGAGGCCGCGGGAGAGTCAGCCGGTGTTTGCACCACGGGAAGTGGTGCCGGAGACACGGCCAATTATGTTGTCGTTTTAAGTACATTACAGTGACATTCATGTATCATAGCCTGTAACTTCTTTCAAAAGAACACAAATATATAGGTATGTACTTTGCATAAGATTTCAGTTATGTGCAAAGACACAAGCAAATAGACCTCAATGTCATTTATAGCCTAGTGTAGTGAGGGTAAGTATGAAGTTTCATGAATACCTGTACAGAGAGTTTGTACTTTTCTATGTATTCTGAGTTACTATGCCCTAAATTAATTATTTTGTACCCTGTATGTTGATATTACTCTGCATGAATACAAGAGAGCTGTCTTAAAAATATGACAGGGTAGGTGTATATGTAAAATAAAGGACATAGCTACAGTATGAAGAGCAGGTGGAGCACATCCTGCTATAGGGGAGTGCACACCCATGCTGTCTCCTCCTCTCTCTATAGCAGTGACCCCGGTGGAATGACATCACTGCGCATATGTGACCCGGTGCACAATATTGTGTAAGAGTGTCACAGTACTGCACACAGTTTCCCAGAGAGAGACCCATTATATAAATTATAGGCATCCTAGTGACCAACTTTGTTAACCCACTGTATATTGCTGTGTATATTGCATTATCAACTACTACAGTTACTGCTGTTTAACCATGTGAGTTACTGCTGTTACATCCACTGACACCTATTGTAACCACCCTGGTATCACCAATAGGTTATCTAAATAAATGCCCAAGGTAATGGAGGGTGGGAAGTGCAAGCTGGGAATCAGGCCTTGCTGGTGATCTGGTTAGTGTTGCTGACCCCTCCTTCAGATGCCAGTATATTTTCTGTACTTTGGATGCCTGAAGTACTCCTTCTTCTCCCTGCCCAAGAAAGCATGCCCCTTCCTTCTCCCCCTAAGTCCCTCCCCCTGCTCTCCTCTAGCCTTTTTCTCTGTTTCTCTACTCCCTCCCATCCCTGCCAAAGTTCTCTTCCTCACCTCTATCCTGTCTCACTATTCTTATAACCCCTCTCCATAAGTCCCCATTCCTACTTCTCACCTAGATTATCCCTCTACTCCAGAGTTCACAGATACCAGAGAGATTCTCATTGCAGGTAAGTCTCAGTGGAGATGCAGCATGTTTTATCTTGGAGGTGCTGTATTTATGTTAAGGGAAGGGGTGCATTTGGGGGAGAAATGTGTGTATTAGGGGTAAAGCATTAATGTTTTGTGTGTTGGGGGTGTATAAATGTTATCTGTGTTATATTGCAGTCACTGATGGTGGTTACTTTAATGTTCTCTGCATATGGTGGCCATGTGATGTTGTATGCATTATTTAATGGTCACTGTGATGTTCTCTGTATTATATGTGATCACTGCAGTGTTCTCTGTATTATATGGTGATTACTGCAATGCTCTCTGTATGATATGTCAGTCAATGCAATATTTTCTGTGGTGGGTGAGGTATTGTAGTACAGAAAGTGATACTTACCTCTAAGTATTGAGACAGTAGAGGCTGTATACTATAGTCCAATAAAAAGTGAAGTCATCTCAGAACCACAGAATAAATGCAGCAACTGGTGACACCTTAATGTAACAGATAGAACATGGCTTTAGTTCTACATTAGAGATGTGCAGGATCATATTCCTGGAATCTAAACACACTCAAATTTAAGGATTACGAGTCAAACCAATCCAGGGGTCAAGTCTTCTAGCCTTGTTCTTATCTCAAAACAGAGCAAAACGGCATGTTCCCGGCATTGGATCTCATGTATTTTGGATTGCATATTAAAGTTCCTCCCTCGTGATTGGGCTCCATTTTACATTGGAGACTGGAGGGAGAGAGTGTGGTTAGTATAGGGGCACCAAGGTTGTACTAAATAAAAAAATGGTTAGGAGCACTGATGGAAGGGGCACTGTGTACTGCGAGCTGGCTGCAACACTATGTGAGGCACAAAAAAAATGCCATAGGATTGGACTGCAGCACTGTGAGGCACCAAAAATGCCATAGAAGCAGACTGCAGCACTGTGTCACTTAAAGATCCTACTGGGGCACTTTTTTATAAAACACAAAAACTATTATTACTATTAGGGTGCCACCCAGCTTATACTAGGGGCACTGTTAGGCAGTTTGTTGTGTGTTCAGCAACAGTTAAAAAATATAACACCTGTGTGTCAAAAAATATAATGTCATTATTAGGGTGCCATCCGGCTTATACTAGGGGAGCTGTGAGGAAGTTTGTTGTGTGCTCAGGGCCTTCAGGTACTGTTAAAAAAATGTAATAATATTAAACTTGTGATAAAAAATATAATGTCATTATTAGGGTGCCACCATTACCTGGGGCATTGTGATGCACTGTGTTTTATGTTCTGGCACTGTTATTAAAAGTTAAAATGATAAAACTTGTATGCTAAAAAATATATAACGTCATTAGGGTGCCTCCCTTAGACTAGGAGTGCTGTGAGTTGTTATGGTTTGGTTGATAGAAGAGCAGGAGCAGCAACTCAGTTCTGCTGCCAGCGGTCGTGGTAGTACTTCAACATTTACTAAAGGTGGTCCAGGGGAAATAAAGTTTAAGAAAGGGCACCTGAAATCTAAACAATATTTCACAATGTTAAAGAAAATATCACCTCTAATAAGAAAGGGAAAAATTACTGCTGAAAAATTTACAATTTCCAACAACCCATACACCATACGCAATGGCAAGGAAAGGCTCAGGCCATGGTTTTCGTTTTGTGAGTGGTGGTCCTGCCACTGAAGTTTCATGCAGTAGAATGCCTATTGCCAGTGCCAGATTAAAGTTCGAGTGGGCCTGGAGCTGACATTTATTTAGGGCCTATTGTGTGCTGCTACCGGGGGTGTGACCAGCGCTGTGCAGTGCGACTATTGATGTTGGTGCATAACTAGGATGCACAGGATGTGTGGCCTGTGCCGTGAGGTCTGGCTAACTTAATGGAGGGCATAGCTAGCTCCTACCTTCCACCCATTTTATAGTGGAGCTATAACAAAAATAATGTATTTTTTGTAAAAGGGTTGCGACTGCTTCAGAGATGATTGCAATGCCAATGTTTTTGCAAATGGCTGATCTTTTTCTACTGCGCATGTGCCACAATGGTCCTGTGATCGCAGTGAGGTTTTTTTTGCAAAGTAAATGACAGACAGAATGGCAAAGGGGTGGGGGATTTAACCACTCAAACGCAGATGTGCCACGACCATTTCTATGGCGTGTCACATCTTATGACTGCGATCCCCTACACAGTTAAAAATGGCTCTGGTGTCCTTCTTACTACAGCCATTCTGCGCGACCATAGGGTTACTCGGACGTTCAATGTCGGTCAATGTGTGTCCGATTGTTGCATCTTCATGCAAATGCAGTGGATCTGAGATGCCGACTGTGGGCGTCTCAGTAAAATCCTGGAGGCTGCTACATTTGCACATTTTTGCACATCCGTTGCTTACGAGATTGCATCTGCAATGCCATTTGCGACTGTCTCTGAATCAGGCCCCATATTGTCTACCTTTCCTTGAGTGCTAGAGTAGTTTGAGTTATTAAAGAAGAAATTATTGTTCACTGTGTCTTGCCATATTTCTATAAATGTTCATCCCACATCCCTAGTCACTGTAGTAAATTAATAAATAATCTGCCTACTAAGCTGTAGCCTTTAAAAAAAAGCCACAATCACAATACTGTTTCAGGGCAGTAAGGGTTAAACTACTTCTTTGCAGATGTGCATGTTTGAGCTGGTTTGGTCTTTTTTTTACTCTGTTATTGCCATCATGAGATACTGTAGTGGCAGCAGAATGTGGCAGACCAAGTACCACTATAATACTAGTTACATAGGCAGAGATCGATTCTCAAACAGCCAAGAACAAGCGGTTTTACTAGTGCAGGTGGTCCCCATCATCATCTGGTATTTGCCCCCACCCTTGACCAACCACAGATAACACAGCTTGCTCATATATATATGTGTATGTGTGTCAATCTGAATCTGATTGCATTGACATGAACGCATCCTTACTGTACTCTGCCTACATTAGAATGTCCCAATTATCCAGGTACTGGCAGGCAGAATCGATATTAATTACCGCTGGACCCCCGGCCAGCGGTTCAAATCCCGACAGCGGCTGGCTGACAGAGGAGGAAATCCCGATCATCCCTAGGTAAGTATAAACTAACCTATTTTTCCCCCTAACCCTCCTTTAGGGTGCCTAACCCTAACCTCCTGCCCCTGTGCCTAACCCTAATCCCCCATCTAAGTGCCTAAACCTAACCTCCCCCTCCCCCGTCGCCTAAACCTAAGTCCCCCAGGGGAGTGCCTAACCCTAACCTCCCCTTGGGGGTGCCTGACCCTAACCCTCCCTCCTCCTAGCCTAACTCTAACCTCCAGGGGGGGTGCCTAACCTTAACCTCCCCACAAGGGTGCCCAACCCTGATGGCGTTGATTCCTGGATGCCCGATCCTTCCTATGGGAAGGAAGTCTGCCTCTGCAGTGTAAGACCTCAGGTCACAGCTAGACTACACACTAGACGATATGTCTGCCCAATCCCATGGAGAGACCCAGCTGCCGATGCCTGCAAGGTCAATTGTGTCGGTGAACGACATACTGTATCGGGTGGTCAGTCACCGGATTATGCAGTGTGTAAGAGATCATGGGGACAGCTTCGGTAGTTAAGTATTCACCGCTGCAACTTGCAGCAAGTTCAATACTTATTGGGGTCCGTCTTTTTTTAATGGAGATCAAAATACAGCATGTAAGGATGAGGTAGATTAATTACTATCTGCATAGCAGCAACATGTGTATGGGACATACTTCAAGAAGACAACGACAGCACTGTCCTACATATTAAACATATAGGAAAAGAACACAGTCTATGATGTCACTTCATAGAAACGAGTAGCCCGTACCAGAGTGCCAGTCCATAACCTATAACCCTGCGCCCCATGTCACTTCAGTACATATCCCACAGTTCCAATACAGTGGGGGAGACAGGAATACAGGGAAGGGCATGGGCTGTGGTGGCAGGTGAGTATGGCTGGTTCTGCCCCCTGGGTACCCCGTCCTGTACAAAGGCACCGGCCGCACTGCCCACCTTATGGCCCTGGAATGGTAGTAGTCCACACACAGTATATATACATATATATAATATACGCACACACAGTTTATATATATATATATATATATTAATCGACACACAGTATATATATATATATATATAAAACACACACAGTATAAGTACTTATACATTGTCTATGTTTATATAGTATATATACAGTGTGTGTGTGTGTATATATATATATATATATATATATATATGTATATATATATATATATATATCTATATATACATATATATATATATATAAACACATACACACAGTATAAATATATATACAGTGTTTATGTTTATATATTATATATACAGTATATATATATATATATATATATATATATATGTGCACACAGTTTGTATACATGGTCTCACATTATATATATTTATACAGATATATATATTTTAATATTTAATATTATGTATATGATTGATATGCAAACATATCAATACACATACTACTAGTCTACTACACCAGCAGCAGCCTGGCTAGAAGAAATGAAAAGCAGGCAGATCACCTTTTGGGGGACTCAAAAGATCACACCCAATTCTGCTGCTATAACGGAGTCACCAGCAGCCTTAAATGGAGGAGCTGAGAGCATGTGATGGAGGTGGTGCCGGTGGTCAGTGCACAGCCTGGGACGGGCTGCGTTAGGTTGTGGTGCAGTGGAAGTGGCAGACGGAGCCTATGTGACATCACACGCAGTGACGTCACATGACGTGGAGGCTCCGCCACTGCCAATTAATTGTTACTAGCGCTGGAAGGGCATTAGAAGCACAGACCTCCATAGCGCTCCATTATGGTTAGGTTATTCACTGGCTGTCCGGCGGGAAGGGGGGGTGGTTTGCATTATGCACGGCCGAAGGGTGGGTGTGGTTGGCCCTCAGGCTGCTGCAGAAGGAAAGAAAAATTCCTTTCCGCAGCTGCACACACACACATCGGAAGGCTGCGGGCCTATTCTGATGGTGGGCCTGGAGCTGTAGCTCCATCAGCACCATTTTTAATCTGGCGCTGCCTATTGCATAAACCGGAGCCAAACATAGTCATACATTTTCTGAATCCTCACATGTAACACCTTCTCAGTCAAGTCTACATGTGTCACCTTTAGAACAGGCAAATCAGTTCACCAAAACAAAACTAAGGCTGATGATCAAACTGTGTGTTCACAAACTTCTCAAATCCATGAGGAAATTCTAAGTGTGTCCATGAGTGCTATGAGTGAGTGTGGAAGTGCACCAGGGTGAGGGAGATATTTGTGTATCTGATACTGATGAGGATGTTGATGATGAGGATGTTGTTTGTGTCAAAGTAAGATAGCCAGCAGTGATAGCAGTTCTTGAACATGATAAAAAGAAGACCTTTGTCATGCTTGGTCAAAAGACCAAAAAAAGCCACCTTTTTTGTGTGGAATTATTTTTACCCATATCCTGACAATATATGTCAAACCATCTGTACCATTTGTGAAGCCAAAACAAGTAGATTAAGGGACGTTGACCATCTAGTAACATCCTCCCTGCTATGTCATTTGCAGCAAGTTCATGCAAAGTTTTTGGAAAAATCTGGTAAAATAATAATAAGCAGCCCAGCATCAGCTAGCTTTCAGCTAGATACCAGCTCATGCAAGTTCCACTGCCAATACTTCCCCAGAAATATCCTTGTATGCTGTGGCTGCTGCTTCTGCTGCTGTGGTGAATCTTCATCCCAGAAGGGGAACAAGAAGACTAGTTTTAAACAATTGACTGTGAATCCTTTGCATGAGGAAGCAAGTACAGTATGAATTCAGCCACCCAGTTGCACAGTGGATAACTGAAGCCATGACAACTATGCGAGCATTAGATCTGCATCCCAAATCCGCTGTCAATGCATCTAATTTTAGATTTTACAAGAACAGCCTGTACTGGAACATTAAAAGAAAACTATTTATTGGGCTAGAAAATTCCAGTGTACGTACCCACCATCCACTTAACCACAGATATACAGACAAGTGATAGTGGTTAAATGAAAGATTACATGACTGTATAAAGCCCACTGGGTGGCAGTATCACCTTCAGAAGTAGCATCTAACACACAATGGGGGAGATGTACGAAGCCCAGAAGCGGTATCAGCGCACGTTATGTATGATCGGGGGTCTGGGTGGTAAATGACAAGGGAGCTGTGCGCCCCTGTCATTATCGGCGCTGCTATCTATAAGATAGCAGCGCCGATGGCAGGGCCATGTACGAACGGTCATAACGCATGACCGTTTGGCCGGCTGTAGCTGTTGTTATCAACAGCTACAACCTGGTGTCAGCCTATCCCCACAGCAGGGACAGCGCTGTCCCTGCTGCGGCAGCTGCCGGCTCCAGGGCTCCACGCGGGGATCTCGCGATACTTGCGAGATCCCGCGCATGCTCAGTGGAGCCGGCCGGGAGAGCGCATCAGCACTAGGCTGATTTTTTTGTCAACCTGTTTCGAAAAATCAAAGATGTCGTAGCAAAATGATTTACCCTGCTAGGACTCTCCTTAAAATTTGTAATTTCTAATAACGCATGCAACATTGTGACAGCATTACAATCACTTCTCCTGTTTTTCCCGCACAATAAACTTGGTGGTTCAAATGGTTTTAAACATAAAAGGAGCATGCAGGAGTTGCTGTCTGTGGACAAAAAAATGTCTGTCCATTTTGGAATTCAGCTACTGCATATAGAATATAACAGTGTACAGTGTATGTCACAGTAGAGCATTGTATTTGGTACTGTACTGTAATGACTGTACTGTAACTGTACAGCAAGACTGTACTTATGGCGCAGAAGGTGCCTTCTGATCCTGTCCAAACGAGGCGCGTACCTGTGCACAAGGTCTGACCACCTACGCTGCGGGGCACGGACAGTTTGCTGGCGGCCAAATGTAGCCAGGATTTCTGACTTTGCTCTCCTATAGGCGAGTGTCTTCTCCTTTACCAGGAGAAGAAGCTTGCCTGAGCTGAAGCGGTGGTCTCTCCCATTATAAGATGCACTCAGGATGCACGATGCTCATTCATCACACACACGATAGGTGCAGTTGTCAGTATGGCAGGATCTATGGTATAGTGGTTAGGAGAGCGCAAGGCAGTGTGGACATCCTGGTTCAAATCCTGTAAGGCTACAAATTTTTTTATTATTATTTTGTTACCATCGCCCTTTCAGGACACAAGAGCAAACCTTGAGCTGACTGCTTACAGTAAATGGCTAACAGAGCATGATTTATTATGGTAATGAAAGGCTCTTGCTTGCTTTGGGGGAAGGGACCTGATGCACTGTGTGTGACTCCCGACACACTGGGCATGTGCAGTGCTATGATCCTCCATACGCCATGGCATAACGCGACTGGCATATGGAGCGGCTCCACAGGACATGTGCCAGAAATCCCATTGCAACCCCTCCACTGGGCATGTGACAGAGATCCCATTGTAACCCCATGGAGCTGACAGCCACCACAGCGCCGACGTGCCAACATTTCCGCAAGTTTGCATTTTTAAATGCATAATCAGTTTCTAATACAGAGACCTCTCTTTTAAACAGAGCCCACTACTAGTTTCTAAAGTCATGAAATAACTACAGTGTCTAAGTCTGGGACAGCGCCGACAGTGCCACAAGTGTGCAACTTCTACCACACAGTCAGTTTGTAATAAAGAGGTCCCTCTTTCTAACAGCTCGCTACTACAATAGTTCTTAAAGTAATGAAATCACTATAGTGTTAACTGTAAGTCTGGGATGCACTTTGTGTGACTCCCGACACAGTACTATGATCCTCCATCACGTAACGTTCCATGGCGCGACACAGAGGCCTGAATGGCGCGCTATGAGCAACAAACTAGCTGGGCCCATCTGTAATTCATATAATGAACATTTTTTAAACATATATCATAAGACCTATTTGTCCCCTGACAGACTATAAAGAATAGTTTTATCTAACTCTCATATCTGCCCTAGATGTGCCAGGGAGGAGGCTGACCTTAAGCATTGTTTGTGGGAGTGTTTGGTAGTTCAGGGTTTCTGGAGAAGGGTGAGGCAGGAGGCTGAGAGACACCTGGTCAATTTTGGGCCGTGTACTCCTGAGTGGGCCATTCTGGGTATCTTCACGAAGGGACAGAGACTTACTCTGGGAAGTAGGAAATTATTACTAGCTATAAGTGCTGCTGCAAATAAGACCATTTTACAGGATTGGATACACCCAACCCCTATAACTTTTCAATTGTATAGGGAAAAACTGACCTTTATTTTCTGAATGGACTGGGTCGAGACAATGTTTCAAAAAGAAAAGAGGGCCCCTTCTTTCTTTGACTTTTGGGAACATTTTATTGCAACTTTGCCAACTTCAGTGCAAACCCATATATACCATAGCATGCATCTGACCCAGTGGTATGAGGCTAGAAATCTTTAGGATGATCCTCCTACAGTGTCGGACTGGAGCATGAAGGACACACCAGGGGAGTGCAATGGAAGAGGCCTGTAGGGGCGTGACCGACCATTGGCTAGGTGAGGTCATCAACCTGAGAGGTGTGGCCAGCCCACAAAGGACATTACATAGTTTTATAATAATCTGTGCCTTATTTAGTCTACTAATAATATGTACCCCCTTTAGTAGAATAGTAAGGTGTTCCCGTTGGACTGTTTTCGGGCACGCACACAGAGCTTGTGCAGATGTACCCTGCTTCTTGATTGATGCCCTTCCCAATCAAGAAGCTAGTATGAACACTATAATCGAATTTGTTTACAAAACTTCTCTTCTCACTGACAGGATCATTCTTGTGGGCAGGCTCTGACATTAACAAAGTGTTAGTCAATGAATTGGCCAGATGGATCCAAAGGTAGAACTGCCGCAGGTTATGGGAGCGACAGTTTCAACTGCGCAAATGTATTATTTATTTATTTATTAATAGTTTCTTATATAGCGCAGCAAATTCCATTGCGCTTTACAATTTGAATCAACATTAACATTTTACTAGGTTGTAAAAGACATACATACATATATACATAAAAGACATACATAAAAGACATACATAAAGGTAAGAGGGCGCTGCTCGCAAACTTACAATCTATAGGGAAATAGGTGTTAATACACAAGGATAGGTGCTACATATTGCAAATTGGTTCAACCCAATTGCAGATGTTCTTGGTGGGCTGTATAATCCAATCTCACTGGAAAGTTGGCCTAGGGTTAGGAGGGTGTTACATTGAAAGAAGATGTGATAGGTGTTTACTATAAAAAGGGAGTTAGATAGGGAAGCTATAAAAGGTTATGTGGGAAGTCCTGAAACTGATAAGCTTGTCTGAAGAGGTGAGTTTTCAGGGAACTCTTGAATGTTTGGAGACTAGCGGAAAGTCTTATTGTGCGTGGGAGCGCATTCCACATGGTTGGTGCAGCCCGAAAAAAAGTCATGTCGTGCATGGGACAAGTAATGCGTGGGGATGAGAGACGCAGATCTTGTGCAGAGCGGAGATGTCGGGTTGAAAGATGTTTTGAGATAAGTGAAGAGATGTATGTTGGTGTGGTTTGGTCAATAGCTTAATGTGTGAGTGTAAATATTGTAAATTGAATACGGTAGAAAACCTGTAACCAATGGAGAGACTCAAAGAGTGGATCAGCAGACACTGAATGTTTGGTGAGAAAGATCAGTCTCGCAGCTGCATTCAAAATGGATTGTAGTGGGGAGAGCCTGTTTTTGGGAAGACCAATTAGGAGACTATTGCAATAGTCAATGCGGGAAATAATGAGTGCATGGACTAGAGTTTTTGCAGTGTCTTGCGTAAGATATGGTCGAATTTTGGCTATGTTTTTTAGATGTATGCAGGGGCGGATTGGCCATTGAAGTCAGCGGGAAGATTCCCGGTGGGCCGATGAGCATGTGGGGCTGCCTGTCAGCTGCTGACTTCTTTTTCTTTTGCATGCATGCATTGCCATTATGTTGCCAGCCGGGACTGTGTTAAGTGACAGGTGGCTGGCTAAAGTATCGAGGCCAGGCTGACAACTCAGTCAGCCTGCGGGGCTGAGGGATCAGGCTGATCATCAAGGTGGGTGGAGCTAAGGGGGCCGACAGTGAGTCTCAGCTGGCTGCGATGAGAGAGGCTCCCCGGCTGACTGATGAGATGGGTGCCAGATGGTTGCTGAGGGTGGGATGGAGCACTAAAGGAAGGTACATGTACCACTGCACAGATTATTTGACAAAGGGGCTGCTGGTGCTGAAGATTGCAGCTGCACCCTGCTTCTCACTTACAGACACGTCTCTGCCTGTGAGTCAGAAGCAGTTTGGGGCTGGGATCTTCAGCACCAGCAGCCCCTCTGTCAGTTTTGCTCATTAAATCCAGCCCTGTTTTAGATGAGGGCATTGAGGGTGTGTGCTCCCCTCCCCTACTCTTGCAGGGCATGTCAGGCTGTAGTTTTTACTTTCTCCCTCTCCCTCTCATGAAGCCTGATGTTGCTCCAACCCTTACATCTCCTTCCTTCTCTTCCCCTTGCTTCCCCTGACTAGGCTAGACAGTAGCACTTCTCCATGGGTGCCTCTAAACCCCCATCAATGTGTGCCTCTGCCCCCTTTATCTGCTGTGCCTCTGCCCCTCCAACCCTGCTATGCCTCATTCCATTTTCCCATCTATACCTTTGCCACATTCTCCATCTGTCCACCTCTATGTGTGCCCTTGATACTTCCCCCTGCTGTGCCTCTGCCCCCTCTGCCATCATCTCCATTTGTCCCTCTGCTTCTTTCCCCATCCAGTACCTCTGCTACCTCATCATGTATGCATATTCCACCCCCAAGGCTGTGTACAGCGCCACATAATTCATCTAAAGGATGGAAGGTAAGCACAATTCCTGTTCCTGTTAATAATAATATATAGTATGTGTGTATATGGGAGGTAGTTTAAATACCAGCGTGCAGGATGCCGGTGCTCAGAATGCTAGCGCTGGAGTCCTGACAGTCAGAATCCCAGCGCTGGCATTCAGATAGTAAGTAATGGGGTTAGGGGCTAGGGTTAGATACTAGGGGGTGGGTTAGGGATGCTGGCATCAGGATTGTTTGATAAAGGAAACACATTTCTTCCTGCCCCACAATTTCTGTTACCTTTTATTAATGATTGCTTTTGCAATGCGATCAGGGCATGTCAGTACCGCCCATGATCTCATTGCAAAAATGCAATAATAACATCCGGATGTATTAACTGACACTGGCTCTGGATTGCTCACTGGGCTGCTGCACATGCGCAGTCCCACGGACTGCACATGAGTGGCGGCCATTGCCGGGGGAGGGTTCCGAGCGATCCCTCCGCTGGCTGTTTATGCATTATGTAGCCATAGGCTTCACTGGCTAATGTCATCTCTAGATGGCGTTAGGTGTGAGGGCCAATAATGGGAATGCATTGCATTCTGGAAATTGGTACATCTGGCAGCATTGCGTCCCCCATAGAAACCTATGGGGGACGCGTCTGCCTGCGGGACTGGAGGGATCACAGCAGAGATCACAGCTGCGGTCCCTCCTTGATACATTCAGGGGATACTTAATATTTGAGGTAAACCCCTGAAAACTAGTATTTTCGGGGATTTTACCTCACATATTCAATGATAAATGGCCCCTATGTATGATCTGGTCGAACCTCTGTCGCATGATGATGACATTGGCTTTATTCTTACACAAACAGGTGGCTTCCAGACTATGTGATCTCCTTCATGAATAGTGAATACCAACTCAAGACACCACCTGTAGAGGAAGGCTCCATTTCTTCTGAGATGCCCCATTGTAGAGAAATCGTATAGGTAAGAAAATACTTATTCACATGCTTGTTGTGCCTGTTCACTGCAAAGAGGGACTGTGGGCATGCCCCCAGCATGACGAAAATTGGGGGGCCCTGTGGGAATGAAACACCCCTTTCAACAAGGCCCCACCCACTTTTTTGGGTGCGCGCCTTCAGCGCGCACACATAGGTCTGCTCACAGTGTTTTTTCCAGGGCCAGTTTACATTCCCAATCCACCCCTGGATGTATGTAACAGGATTTAGAGACCGATTGAATTTGGGGAACAAAAGACAGTTCAGAGTCAATGATTACACCTAGGCAGCAAGCTTGTGGGGTGGGGTTGATTGTAGAGTTGTCAACAGATAGAGATATCAGGTTGGTTACTACTATTGGCCGGTGGAAATATAATTAATTCTGTTTTGGATATATTACATTTCAGGTGGTGAGATGCCATCCAAGATGAATTGGCAGAGAGACATTCAGTGACGGACCAGCACAGATGGTGACAAATCTGGGGAGGATAGGTAGATTTGAGTATCATCCGCATACGCAAATGGCCCATCATAGCTGCATTACTTTATCCACCACTAGAGCCAGCCCAAAGCAGCAGAGGGTCGAGCTCAAGTCCAGCAGATGCCCTCTATTCACATTTTCACACTCACACAAATAACTGTGTGATATGCTTACCACCCCATAATGTCATAAGTGTTGCTATCTGAGCTGGGCCCGGGGCCTTAGAAAGGCTCTGTCAGTCTTGAAGGGTCTCCTGCTTCTGTGCATTGACAGTGGCAGCAGCTGAGATGGGGGAGTGGGTGTAATGTGAGGAGTTGATACAGCTGTGTGTGGCTGATGGAGATCAAACACCAGGAGACCCAGTCGTCAGTTGCATTATCTGACTGCGGGGACACAGGACTTCATACCCCCTAAAAATGAGGCTCTCACAAGTAGTCTTACCTGATTCGAATTAGCACATCTCATAAAAAAAACAGACACAGATCCGCGGGTTGCACTCTACAAGTGGAATGACACTGAATGGTGACTGCCGGAGCCTCCCCCTCTTGGGCAGGCAGCAATAAAAAGCAAAAAAAAAGAGGGAGCTGGTTTACTAAAATGCTCCCCCAAAGCCAGATTAAGGGCCTTATTCAATGCAAATTCCCATTGGTTGGGAATCTGTGCAGGCTCCCGACCCGTACTGCGCATGTGCAGTACAGCTACTGCATGATCGCACGCAGTCCGGCAGCAGAGTGACAATGATTAACAGTCTCCTGCTGTTTGTTGGCGGGATGAGGCTGCGATGACCTCCGTTTCCTAATATGGAGCCATGTCACTGCCATTGGGGGAAGGGTGGAGGCCAGCACCTCCATCGGCTGACCGAGATTTCCTGGCCTCTATCTCTGATCTGCCTTGCCCGGCTGTGTGACCCCCGCCCCCTCCCCCTTCCTCTTCCATATACTTAACTCATCTGAGAGGAGGCTCTCTGCTCACAGTGGAGCTCGGGAGAAGGACAGAGACAGCCCAGGGGTAGTGGAAAGGAGGGGGCAGGCACTTGTAGAAAGAGAAGCATAGATAAAGGAAGGAATGGGGTGGGGCCTAAGTGAGATGAGAGTGATAGAGAGAGGCTAAAGCTGGAAAGGGGGCAGAGCTTCAGATGAGAAAGAAGGCTCGGGGAGGAAGGTGAGTGTGATTGACATGCTGTTTGGGCATGCTGCTCTCACACAGCACACTGAGCACACACAGCAGGCAGCAGCAGGTGACAGTTATGACAGCCTCCCTGTTAGAGGAGCGCCCGGGGAACACGTCCCCTATTATCCCCCTCCACAGTGCAGTCAGTGTCAGTGCTTCTAGAGCTGCTGCACCTAGCTGCTGACTATTAGAAGCAGCAGCAGGCAGGCCCCTCAAGCAGCTCCCCAGAAATGTCCAGTGCACATTCGCACTCTCCCCCCCGTTGCATCCCTCTAAGCCCCATCCCCTTATAAAGAGGAGCTGGGCCATAAAGCAGTGGGGCCCATCGGGGTAATACCCGATTCCCTGGCAGCCCAGTCCAGGCCTGTCTTCCTATCATGCTGCCTGGCGGGTGAGTGTCGGACATTATTTTTATTTTATTTTCCTTTTAAGTTATGATTTTTTCATTTAGTTTATTCTTATTTGTGTCTCTACTGTATGTTTATATTTAAGTTTATGCTTAAATAAATCTTGGGCCACATGATCGCTTGTATAATGTAAAGGACCATGGGTATGTGCTGAAATGTGTTCATTGTTATACACTGTAAACATTGCCTTCCTTATCTATGCTGGATCTTTATACTTATGTATTGTTAATCTATGTATGGTGTTTTTTGCTTCCTTGAATAATAATTATTACAATAAAAAAGTATAATTTGAATATTTAAGAATAGTTATTTTATGTTATATTATATACATTCATATAAACGGTACAATGTTTGCATTAGTTACATTGTATTTTTAAAGGCGTTGCCTGGGTTGTTTATTTTTAATATGTGCCTTATTGAGACAAGACCATTTTGATTATTGGAATCGTTTTTTTTTCATATTATTTAGTGAATAAACATTTTTTCCTAATCTCTGATTATCATTTTCTATGTATAAAGCAAAGTGAAAACCAAAAGAAGGAAATGGTCAAATTGTTATTAAAAAGTTCAAAACTTCTGCACTTTAAAGGAACTATTTAATAAAATAAGAACTAGTATGGTACACATCCATATTTTTCTGAAAGTCTTACCGGTGTTTTGTGCTGCAGTGTATCCAGGGCCAGGTTAACAATGGGGTGGATGGAGCTGTAGCTTCAGGCCTCCACATAAAAAGAGGTCCATCTTCATGACAGTATGGTGATGACCATCTGCCTAGCTGGCACACAGTCCGCCATAAATCATAAATATTAAAATTGTATTTAGGCCCTCATTCAGAGCCGTACGCTCTGAGCAGGGCGCACGCTCTGAATGAGGGCCGTCCTCCATAATTATGGAGCGTCCTCCTGGACGCTCGTATAGCTGTGGGTCACCACCCACAGCCTATACGAGCGTGCAGTTTGATGGCCGCGATGGTCTTGACCATCGCGACCATCGCCACTGCGAGCCGGAGCCTGCGGTTGAGTTTTTCAACCGCAAGGCCCCGAGTGATTTTGGCTCTATCAGAGCCAAAATCACTCCCACTGACATCACTAGTGATGTCAGTGGGCCGGCTTCAGACGGTAGGCGTTCCCTTGGGAACGCCCCCGTCTGGCAGGCACGCCCCCGGCACGCCCACCAAAGGGGGCGTGCTGTCAATCAACATCGACAGCACGTCCCCTTTGATCAGACACAACGAGCGAAGGAAAGTCCTTCGCTCGTCGCGTCTGGCGCATGCGCACGACGGAGCTCCCGCCGTCGTGCGCATGCGCAGTGCGCAACATCGACCCACTTGCGAGCGGACAGCCGCTTGCGAGTGGGTCTGAATCAGGCCCTTAGTTTCCTTACAAATTATGCAATTTTGAATTTTTTATGTATGTAGGGCAGAGGTTCCCAAACGCAGTCCTCAATGCTCCCCTACACTTCAGGTTTTAGAAATATCCATGGATATCTCTAAAACCTGGATATCCCTAAAACCTGAACTATTGGGGAGACTTGATGACCACGTTTGGGAACCTCTGATTTAGAGAAACATTGGGGCTGATAGTATAGGGCATGTACATGGTCGTTTGTCTTTGGCCACACCCATAGCATTCATCACAGCTCTTACTCTTCACAGTAAAGGCCTTTGAATAATTTCAGCTCCAGGCCCATGTGGCCCTTAATCCAGCCCTGAGTGTATCTTAACACAGCTGTAAGCAGGAAGATATGTAAATCCATTTTTTCATTATCTCTAATGGTGCATTTGTTCCTGTATATTGGTTGCTTCTTCTATCTCATCAAATGTGTTTCAGACCACAGGCAGAATTTTTTAATCTCTGAATTAACTCCCCTTTATTGAAATGATATATATTTTTTTCTTTTTCTCAGATTTTCTGCTGCTTTTCCCTTATTAAACATACAGAGATAAGCTTCAAATACTGGATATTTCAAAACATTGCAGCTGGAGCATCTTTCTTGTTTGACCAACAAAGCAAACAGGGGTTGTTTAAATTAAACTTTGCTATGTGATAATCTAAATTGTACAGTTTATTTTTACCTTTTTTATGGAAGCATCACATAACATGATTTTATATCTCAGAATGTACCGAGCAAAAAATAAAATAAATCTAATTTTATTTCAGAGATAATTGCAAAATTAAATGATTAATAAAGTATGTATTTACCAAAATACTAGATGTTAAAGGAGTTATGTATGATATAAAAAAAGTTTTTCTAAAATATAAAACACAAGAAAAAACAGAATGCTCAGATGTTCTTTGATGGAGCTGCAATAGAGAAGTGGTTTACCACTGTATGACAGCAAAATAGGATTTGGGCCTTTTTATAAAATGTGATCATGTGTCAAAATAGACATCACAGTATACTTGTATTTGTATCCATTACTGGGGCAACTCAAAAATAGTAATCTCTTTATTTAATAAAGTTTGGCATGTATTTTTAAAAATACAGTATATTTTAAATATTTTATGTAAAAAAAAAAACATACATAGGGGGTGTTTTGCACCCCTCTGTGTCCATAGGCCCCAATTGTAAAATCACCTCCCACTCCCATCAGAAATAACCCCAACAGTGGCAAAATATCACCTGCATAATCACCCCACCCCTCTAGTGGTAATAGATCCCAGTGGCAGAACCCCCAACCTCAATTACAGTGTCAATGGGCTCTCACTGTTTAGTGCCCCCCCCATGTGTCAGTGCAGATTAATTAGTATTTTTTTAATATGTCCCCTGGCCAAAAAACATTTTTGTGGGACATAACCCACCCCCTACCCTCCCAGTGTCAAATGATGACCCCCAGATTAATGTGTCATAGCTCCACCCCCTTACTTTGTTGCAGAGTGCAGTGGAGCGTGAGGCAGGGGGGACTGATCATCAGTCCGCAGTGCTGCAGATGATCTCTGCACACGCAGAGATCAAAATATTTGTACTTGGAGGGGAACTACATTTCCCTCCTCACACTTTTAGTTTAGGTGAATGCTCCCCAGAGTGCCATTCACTGGCTGGTGTGAGGGGGCAATGAGATATGTGAGTGGGGGCATGTGATACAGAGCAGTGGGGGCTGTGATTAGGGATGGTGATAGTTATAAGTGGGGACTGTGTGAGGAGGGCAGTAAGCTATGAGAGGGAGCAATGAGCTGTGAGGGGGATATTTTAGGAGGCTAGTGTAAGTGGCAAGGGGGAGCAGTGTGATCTGCTAGGGGGACAGAGTGAGCAGTATGTGAGGGCAGTATGCTCTATGAGAGGGGCAGTGTGATCTGTGAGAGCAGGCAGTGTGAGCTACAATAGATAAGTTGTACCCCCAAGTCCAGTAAAATCGGTGACAGAGTAGCCAATAGGTTATTGTGGGCTAAAGCCATCTTCAGTTGGTGTTAGCTGTCAAGGTCAAGCTCTGGAATGCTTCACATTCTGAAGTGTATATCCACCAATTAAGCAGCTGCTGTTGCTGTCAAAAATGGAGAGATCATGGTAGATATCAGAGATAGGTACTGCAGTCCCTTCTTCTCATATCCAGGAGAACCTTAATATTTGCAGGTACCCCTGTTGTTCGACGGTATTGTACAGCCACTTCTGTGCTATTGTGCAATAACGTCCATATCTGAATCAGACCCATAGACTGAAAGGAAGACAGAGGCACATGTAGAAGGTATATCTATGCCAAGGGATAAGAATTCAAACACATATAGTAGGCTAACAATCAAAGTGCAAATTAGTTAGCATGTCAGCCATGCAACATGGGCACCAAGGAGTAGTATGCTGAAAGATCCATGATGATTACATCAAGTCCCCTGGGAAATTGATCAGTTTTTATACAAGAGCCATGGATACCAGATCACAGTGTATTCCTAAAACCTGTCCGCAGATGACATGATAAGTTTGTCTGTGGACATGTAGTGGTCGATGTTTCACACATCACTCAGACAGGGAGGTAACATACATAGAGGGGCAATAATTGGAATGACAACTCTAGAAACACTAAGTATATGTTGCAGTAGTGACTTCTTATAGTGAACCTGGGGCCTACGAGTAAGATTTAATAACCAGAAACTTGAAAAAGCTAAGGCTAGTCATCCTCCCAAATCAGATCTTCAAGTCTATCTCCAGGTCAGTTGTAAACCCCAGCCTAATGAAAAACAAGTGTTTAACAAGAAGATTGTATATGGTGAACTGGGAGTGTCGAGGGCAAGACTTAGCTAGGCACATGTTCACCAAAGGGGTAAGCCCCCATCTCAGTGTTCCACCCATCGAAATACCAGATAGAAAATGATTGATTTGGAAGAAACTCCAAATTTCTCTATTGGACAGGTAGCACTTGGATTCAATAGATGAAAAATTCAAGATTTCAGAGGAGTCATCTAGCTGGTTGGCAAGTATGATCCCCCACTGAAGCCACACTTAAAATTAATATGTGGGAAGTCCTTGTTTACAAACAATGGGGGGGAATAATAGAGATGAGATATGTCTCTTAAGTGTCAGTTGACGCCAGTTTGTTGAGGCCTAGCAGAGGGTGACACACTGCCAGTAGCGTTACTAGGGGTGTTGGCCAGGGCTTGTCAAACCGATGCATCGGGGTGGGGAGGGGCTGCCGGCCGCGGTCCAGGCCAGTAGATTTAGTTAGTGTAGTGCAGACCGCACTAGTGGAGTCATCTAGCTGGTTGGCAAGTCTGATCCCACACTGAAGCTACACCTAAAATTAATTTGTGGGGAGTCCAGGTTTCCAAACAATGGGGTCATTGGGGATAAAAGAGATGAGATATGTCTCTTAAATGACAGTTGATAACAGTTTGTTGAGGCCTAGCAGAGGGTAACACACTGCCAGTGCTGTAGGACCAGAAGAGCTGGGGGTCTGCACCGCTGCACGCAGTCCAGGTCAGTACAGTAGTTTTAATAGTTCAGTAGTTTCCAAACAATGGGGTCATTGGGGATAATAGAGATTAAATATGTCTCTTAACTGTCAGTTGACACCAGTTTGTTGAAGCTGGTGTCGGCCTGAAATTTACTCATGTGCTTTGCCTTCCGGCTCCCACAGTGGGTTAATGGAGAAGCCATAGTGCTGAGCAAGAGGATGGAGGCATGGACTTCAGAGGGTGCATGAGTGGGGACTCAGGTAAGTATTTTTTTGTATTGTGTGTGTGTCTTTGTGATATATGTAAGGGGCACTGTATAAGGGGCACTGCATAGAGGGGACCACTACTGGAGGTACTGCATAGGGTGACACTGTATAAGGGGAACTACTGTGGGCACTGCATAGGGAGGGCCAGTACTGGGGGCACTGAATTTGGGGCACTGCTACTGGGGACATTGCATAAGGGGCACTACTACAGTGGGCATTGCAGGTGGAGCACTACTACTGGGGGCATTAAGGTGCGTATGGAATGGAAAAGAATGTGCCCAGAGTAACGAGAAATGGTGATGTGTCATGGTGACATGCCTCTTGTGGCATGTGGCCACACCCACTCTTTTGATGCATGCCTTAGGTGTGTAACATACTTGGGGGGCTCTATTTTTTTTCCTTACCCTGGGCTCCAAATACCCTAGTTACACCACTGCACACTGCTAGTAGGAGTGTGAGCCAAGGCAAGCTAAAAGCTATGGGCCTAATTCAGACCCGCTCGCGAGTGCTGAGCGATCGCAAGCGGGTCGATGTTGGCCAAGTGCGCATGACGGAGGCGGCTCCGTCGTGTGCATGCGCGAGACCCGTATAACAATGGCCAAGCCGTCATTATCAGTCTCGCACCAAAGGGTGCATGCTGTTGATGGTGATTGACTGCATGCCCCTTTGGTGGGCGTGCCGGGGGTGTGGCTGCCCAGACGGAAGCATTCACATGGGAATGCCTACCATCTGGGGCCGGCCCCACTGACATCACAAGTGATGTCAGTGGGAGTGCTTTTGGCTCTGATAGAGCCAAAAGCACTCCAGGGCTTGCAGCAACGAGACCCTACCGCAAGGGTCTCGTCGCAAGCCTGATGGTCA
Source organism: Taudactylus pleione (assembly GCA_031769625.1). Classification (NCBI taxonomy): domain Eukaryota; kingdom Metazoa; phylum Chordata; class Amphibia; order Anura; family Myobatrachidae; genus Taudactylus; species Taudactylus pleione. The sequence continues at coordinate 3,582,818 of JAUIMM010000222.1, read as the reverse complement.
CTATGGTCTTGACCATCGTGACCATCATTTTGGCCGCTCACTATAGCTGTGGGTGGTCACCCACAGCTATGCGAGCGGCCAGGAGGCCGCTTTTAAATTCAGAGGGACGGCCCTGATTGGGAGCGAGCACTCTGTCAGAGTGTCCGGCTCTGAATCAGGGCCTGTGTTCAGTAGATAGGCCACTTCTATGTATTCTATGTATTCCCATTTCTTATGGTCCTCTGACCTAGTCACCTCCAGGATCCTAGTAAGAATAATAATATGTAAGAATGTGAGGCAATTGCAAACATACCAAATGATTTAATCTACAACAGAACCAAGGCCAGCGACTAGCCCAAACAACAAACTTCACATCATAATGCATCTCACTGAACTAGACATGGGCATTTGCAATAGGAAGTATTTTCAGAATAAACAGAATCCTTGGGAGCACATTCATTTTGATCAAACTCCTCCTTCCCATTCAGGAGAGAGGTCTGGAATGCTAGACTTTGAATTCTGCCTGTTATTTGTGGAGTAAATGGTGGAGTTGGAAAGGAATGTTTGTGAGGGAAGTATGTGCAAGAAGACCCCAATATACTTAATCTGATTGGGGTGTCATGTAAATGGGAAAAAATGCTGTAAGCCCTCAGCCATCTCCGGGACCATAGTGAAATTAAAAGCCACCGACTTAGAGAAATTAATTTTAAAAATTAGATTAGAGTTCACCATAATGCTGAAATTCACGCAGAATATTAGGGGTTAAATTTACTAAGATTTGTGTTGATCAGAGATTGCAATCTTGGGTGAATATATCATTCTTTACCAACACGGAAATTAACAATTGTTAATATCATTTGTGGGGGGTGAATTCAGCCGTATTAATCCCGCAAAATCTGCCATTTTTTTTCAATAGAAATGAATATACCATCGACCATCGACGGGAATTTGCCATTATTTGTTTTGTTCTATTGAGCCATTTTTGCAGCCAAATGCTATCATCATCGTGATCCAACTTTCAGGAATTGTAGCTGAGTTCCTCATTTCTACAGTATTCACTCCATCAGGAGAATCCCATTTTTCATGGATCCCAGTGTGCCTATAGGACGCAGGTGACTGGTATACATTCCCTATCATATAGATTGGCAAAATGGCTGGAATCTGGAAGATTACACACTCTAAGTCAATGTCAGCAAATTTACCCTGCCATCCCACAAAGTATGCTCACAGAGTATATAGAAACAGGTGACACAAGGAATGTTGGTTAGTTAACGGTGCCCCTAGGTGAATTGGTAGCATTCCTTAATATTAACAACAATGATAAAATAACCTAAACCTGCAATCTAAAGCAGCCAATTAAATCAAGACCACAAGTGTCTAAAACTGATATAAATGGATTCTTTATGAATGGGTGCCCCATAACATGTAACATAAAAACAATTTTTCAATCCAATGACAAAACAGAAAAAAGAGGGGATAAAAAGGATAAATAAAATGAAAGTTACTGATTTGTTTCCAATATACTGTAGCAATCATATAACCTCATGCAATCCCTTCACACCATCTAGTGTATACATAACACCATGAACCACCGCATATCACACTGGCAAACAGATAACTTGCATAGATGTCTTATCGTAAAAGTCAATTTTCTCATACAGGAAAAAAAGAAACCATATATAATGTAATTCTGTTATACAGTTGGCTTTTAACCCTGCAGAATTGACAGCATTCACAAGAGGTAGTGAACGTGCTGGCTGTTCTCCATAAAGAGTGTTCCTATTATTACTGTCTCCTTTGTTGTGCGTCCAATCATGGCAACATATAAATAGAAGGAATAGTCTAGTGTATAACCTTTGTAAAATTTAATACACTCAATTAAAATGCACACTTACAAAAAAAATCAGACACATCAAGAAAATAATGTTCCCCAGCTTAATAGCTTTTGTCTCCCTACCAGAGTTCTGTTGAGAAATGACATAAAAACAAAGGAGGTGTAGCCTCTGCAAGTCCTGGGCGGGTGGAAGTCCCTGCCTTAGTCTCCATTAGGATGGTATTCAACACTCCTCTAGGTAGGTGTACCGTGCTCTCGCCAATGTGTTTCAAAGTATATAACTTCTTTTTCAAGGTGTGGGGTATATGCATCCAGATGTAAGTTAAATATGCCACTGTGATCACATGAGCTGCATCTATCTTCCTCATTGGTTGATCACAAGAAATACAAGACACTCACAGCCAGTGCTGCATTCCACTATCAAAAGTAAACTAAAGTCCTCCTTTTGACTCCTAATGCAAAGCGTCCAAGATACTTTACATGTTAAGTCCATGATAGTTCAAGCACATTGAAAGTGCCATACATCTATAATAAGCACAATCCTCAGTGCACTTACAACCTAAAACACCAATAATTATACACGTATAAAAACGTTAAAAAAATGTAATAAAAATTATGCTTATCAAATTCTAAATGTAACCTATGTTGACAAGGGGTACATTGTCAAATGGCTGGGATAGCAAGTCATTATCAGCAAATTCACCCTGACATCTCACAAAGTATGCTCACAGAGTGTATTGTTTGTTATCTATGTATATATTTCTTGTGGCTGTGTTACACTGTATTGAGTTCCATGTAATAAATATATTGTTTAATATTTTCTATTGTTCTCAACAGTGTGATCCATGAACCTAAGGGACAGGGTACATAGGTGAAAGACCAAGCTCTAGTACCCTATAACCAAACAGCAGCAGAAAGCAACACACCACAATATCTAGTAACTTTACAGGGCTGTGGAACTTGGAAGTACACACCACAAGCCATATTAATATGCCAAATCTAGTGGATTGTGGGACTCATTATATTTGTGGTAAACAGAAGTCTGCAAGTGCAACAGAGATGTCAGTAGACTAGAGATAGAATGATAACATGAGTCACATGTAAAACAAATTAGAAAGAAAGATGCATCTTTTCAAATTCAATGGACTGTTTGTTTGTTTGTTTGTTTGTTTGTTTGTTTGTCTGTCTTTCTGTCCAGTTATGCATTTGGGCACCCCTGCACCTATTGGAATGAAATAAATGGGAGGTGGTCCAGTAGAATCCTAGTCTATTCTGAGCTTTCCACCCAATTGTTAATATAAATATGGAATTGTCTGGTCTAAGAGTAAATGTAGCCTAGCACCACTTAGAACTCTGTTTCAGCAAGCTCAATGGTCAACTCAGATTAATTGAGTTCTGCTAATTAACAGCTAGTTCTGTAGAGGAACAGGAGCATATGGATACATCATATAATTGTAGATCTTTCAACAGATCTCTTTTCTGTGGAGTCAGTGGGGGATCATAGTTTGATGTATCAAAGTTAGGTCTCTGAGCCTTTACCTTGGATAGTGATGGGAACTGCAAATCCTAAGAGGTCATACAAGCTGTTTATAGCAGACAAGACACCTCTGCGAGTAAAGAACATTTCTTCACGATTCACTGGGAAGGTAAAGAAGACAGATTTTAAATCCAATAAAAGCCCAAGACTACATTGAGCTGGTTGAGAATCAGTTCCTAAATCCAAATCCTTTAAATCATTAGTATGATCTTGGGAAGGAAAAGCTTCCATCACTCCTTTGCTGTTAGAAGTAAAGATGTGTGCAGACCCCCCATGTTTTGGATCCGGATTCATCTTTGTTTTGTTTTTTAGCCAAACCACCCTCACATGTTTTGGCTTTGGTTTTGGATCTGTATTTTTTTAAAAAAACAGCTAAAATGACATCATTTTGACATGTTAGTATGCAATGCAAAACCCAAATTTGGTTCAGAACTGCAGGAATATCCGAACCAGGGCTCAATTTGACTCAGAACCCCTAAATTCAGTTGTTGTTGGTTCTCTGAGAACCAGACTCGCACATATCTAATTAGAAGGTATTTTGTGAAGTCTATGGCCCTCATTCAGAGCAGTACGCTCTGAGCAGAGCGCACGCTCTGAATGAGGGCCGGCCTCCATGAAAATGGAGCGTCCTCCTGGACGCTCGTATAGCTGTGGGTCACCACCCACAGGCTATACGAGCGTGCATTTTGATGGCCGCGATGGTCGAGACCATCGCGACCATCGAAATTGCGAGCCGGAGCCTGCGGTTGAGGTTTTCAACCGCAAGCTCCGGAGTGATTTTGGCTCTATCAGAGCCAAAATCACTCCCGCTGACATCACTAGTGATGTCAGTGGGCCGGCTTTTGACGGGAGGCGTTCCCGTGGGAATGCCCCCGTCAGGGAGGCACGCCCCAGGCACGCCTACCAAAGGGGGCGTGCTGTCAATCAACATTGACAGCACGCCCCCTTTGATCAGACACAACGAGCGAAGGACTTTCCCTCGCTCGTCGCGTCTGGCGCATGCGCACGACGGAGCTCCCTCCGTCGTGCGCATGCTCAGTCCAGAACATCGACCCACTTGCGAGCGGACAGCCGCTCGCGAGTGGGTCTGAATCAGGCCCTATGATTTTAACAGGCAAGCATTTCCTGAGTTCTATTGAGGAGGATGCTTCATAAATCTTTTTCTTTGAGTTGTATAACATTTGAATCATACTCTAGCTCACCCTTCTCAGCTGAGCACCTGTGTCTATAGATGGAAACTGTAGGAGAAGAGCTGTAGCCAAAGAAGTGTACCCTCATGCGGTACTCTGCAATGTCTTTAAAATGGTCATTGCTTCTGAACCAAAGGAATCTTAAAAAGTTAGAAATCCCTGTACTTTTCCTCAAGATGAAGCAATGACACATTTGTTGAATGTCAGCAGTGAAGTCCTTTCAGAAGGTGATGAGTAGTCTGAGAAGCTTGTTGTTAAGGTCTGGTCCTTTCAGGAGAACATCATTTAAGGAGATACAGTGCCTTCAAACATGTCACTGGAATTAAGCACAACTCTAATCTTACCTGGTTTCTTTATGTGGTATACTCCAGACATTGGTAAGCACTAGCATTCTTGTGTGTCTTTGAAAATGGGAGCTATCTCACCATGACCATTCTCAAATATTTTTCTCATGAAAGAGAAAAGGTGATCTCTTACCTTGGGTTTTCTGTGATAGTTGTGTTTAAGAGAAGATAATTTAGGTACTTAAGCACTTTTTGTTGTTGTTAGGTAGGTAATGTCTGTGGGTTCCAAAGGGTAGAGGTGCAATGCAGCTGTTTGCTTTATCTTTGACTAGTCCATATAAGGAGTGCTGGGGCCTTTGATAATAAACATCTCAAAAAAGGTTTCTTTGGCTAGGGACTTGTTACCTTGATCATCTAAGATTGCATAAAGTTTGATAGCTTTGTCTGGCTGACCTTTTGAGTAGACTCTGAGAAAGATCTACCACTCATGGCTTCTCTGCAGACTTCAGTACATTGTGAAGTAATTTCTGGTGTGACTGCAGTAGTATTCCTTTCCTCTACACTGTGCTCTCCACCGTGTTTAGTGCCAATGTGACTGTGTAGTAAAGCCTATGGGGAAGGACCAAGGTATAGAGCTGTGTTGTCATCTATGCTGTCACACTCAGTGCAGTTAGCACTGACCTTACAGTCCTTGGAGAAGTGGGATGTTGAAGAGTAGCTTTTGTAGCAAATGTATTTTTCCCTTTGGAAGGCTTTGAGGTTCTCCAGGCATTTCTCTCTGAAGGGTCTACAGGAGAGGATGTAGTTTTCAATGCAGAGAACACTGCTTGCTGGATCTTTGACACTGGTTTCTTGGCAGATAGAACTGTCAGACCTTCAGGATAAACTAACAATTTACAGGGATTAGAAATCACATTGGTAGCTGTCACAGACCTCCGGCTGATCTCTGCAGATATGCCACTCTGAGAATCGCCGCCCGTGACTTATACCAGTTATCTCAGCGCTTGTGGTTATTAACTCCGGTAACTGCCACCAGCAGAAGACCAATTTAACTCTAAGCATAAGGCAAGCTTCTGCTCTCACATGTACACACAACTTAGCAATAGTTAACTATAGGTAACATGCCCAAACATGAGGCGTCTGGGTCATAAAAACACAGTTCCAGAACTAGAATTAGTTAAGTTTAATTCAAGAAATATCTTCAAAGCTTATGTACAAAAAATACAAAGGATACAAGGATGTTACAAAAAGTCACAAATACAGTAAATCGCAATTTCCAGTAAATCAAAGAAAATAATAAAATGGGAGAAACAAACCATTCAGATCGCGACGGATAGAACAGCTTTGAGGTGAGGCCTCCCCAATGAGTTCAGGTGCCCTGTGTCATGTTGACAGCCTCAAGCAGAGAATCACACACTCCTACCAGTGAGTCTGTATTTTATCCATGTGTGCCCAGCTCCTTCCTCCCTCACCCCCCCTGGGGGGTGTTAACCCTTCTCAGCCCAGAGTGTATTCTCCCTCTAGCTGGCTATGGGCTTTATCTATCATTTGTGCAGAGTTTATTAATTACCTTGCAGCCCTTCTGAAGTTTAGCTCAAATGCTTATGTCAATAAACATACCCCTGGACTTAGGTGACAAATACGGGAAGCAATCGGGAAGCCGACTGCCAAAATACCGGCAGCCGGCTTCCCGACTGTCAGATCCCGGCAAGGGTGAAATGCTGGGCATCAAGATGTAGACACCCGCATTTCCCCGATGCCGGGAGACCAGCACCCGGCATCCCGATCGTAGTGATGCCGGGCGCCACGAGCGGACAGCCGCGGGGGGGGAGGGTTAGGTTTAGGGCTCCCGGGGGGGACTTAGGGTTAGGCACCCCCCCGGGGGACATAGGTTTAGGCAGCGGGGAAGGGGGTGGTTAGGGTTAGGCACTTAGAGGGGGGATTAGGGTTAGGCACTTGGGGGGGAAGTTAGGGTTAGGCACCCCTAAGAAGGGTTAGGGTTAGGGGGGTTAGGTTAGTTTAGTAGATACTTACCTATCCAAGATCGGGATTTCCAGTGCTGTCGGGCTTCCGCTGCTCTAACGCTGCTCTTGTCGGGCTGCCACTGACGGGAATCGAACCCATTCCCAAAATACACATCCCTCGCAGCCAGTGTGTCTCTGGTACAAGCAATGCTGGTTTGATTTCGGTTCAGGAACAATACACAAAGCTTTTAATGACTTCTTCTGACAGAGCCTGGTCAAATGGCTGGTACTTTACAGGGTCATTTATCTTATGTGAGATACACATGTTGACACAATTATTACTGAAGTAGTAACACCATACTTCCTAACCTCTCTTCACTCTAGGTTCAAAGGCTTCCCCCACAAGTGACATTACAATCAATCAACCACAGGGCAAGTTACAGATCTATACCAATTTAAAGAAACAGAAAAGAAACAATACATTACATGTTTGTACCAATTACATATCCTGCGCAGTTATGCCCAGAATACGTCTTTTCGCAACACCTCCCCCTTATGATCAGCAAGGGAGCAGTTGGCACTCCATGCTACAGTCTCCCATGCTATAACCTGATGATCAGTACACTGCCCGGATGGGCTGAGCTAACAGTTCATCCATCCTGGGCAGGAGGTAGGCATCAAACACTATGGGCTTACTCAGACTCCTGTAGCCCACCCAGAAACTAGTGCCTTTGTCCCTCTCTTCTGTCTCCACAGAACTGGGGCCTACCATTTCCATATATAGCACCTGAGAGTGAACATCATCCATGTCTTGTTTCTTGGGGCCTATATCAGGAAAGACAGCACACCCAGACACCATATTTTTACAAATGTGTTTATTGTCCTCTTGGGTTGCTGGCTCAGGGGATGGGGCTTCCAGGAGTACAGGCTGAGACTCTGACAGACTCTTCTCTATGTCAGCCAAGGCATTACCATCTATCCCTACCTGCATGTCCATGTCTAGCAGCTCCAGGGGGCTGGACAAGTCTCCGCCCTCAGGAACCATCTCAGCACAAGGCAGCATTTGCCAGCCTGCTGTTTCTGATATTCTAGAAATCCTATATGTCCTATCAGAAACATACGGGGAACATAACTTGTTCCCTATAGATTTGGACATTATGTTTTGGGGACATACAGCAACCTCTGTTTCACACCCAATCCTCTCCTGTCCCTATGCTGGGCTGCAGACAGAGGGCTCAAGAGGTGGGTGGAGATCTGCCTTTGTGTGGGTGAGCAAGTTGATGGCAAGAAGGGGGGTCAGGGGGGAATCTGTAAAGTTATCCAGGTCTCCCTCCAAAGACCTGGGAGGCTATGTGACCTCTGACACCTCCCCCAGCATCACATCACCTGAGTCCTGGCTCATACTCTGACAGCCTGTTTCTGATACACTTTTACCAGCAAACACATTGTCACCTATACCACAGACATTTACGGAATTATTTTATTGGCCAGCTCAGGGGAAAGTTCAGTCCAGCATAACAGTTTCAACAGGCCATTTCTCAACATCGACCCCTTATCATTCCTCTTAGTATCATTACCCATGCCTGGCCGAGCATCCACGTGTACCTGAGGAGAAGTCGCGTTAGCACACATCATGGTAAAAGGACATTCATCTTGAGCATTCAATGATTTCTCCAGATCTGTTCCTGGCAAAATATTAGTAGGCACATGCCTCTCCTCCCTAATGTCTCGCCCTGCTTCCAAGTCCAGATACTCTCGCACCAGGGGAAAAACAGTTTTACTTTCTAGCCCAGTAGCATGTGTGACAGTACTCTCCCTAAACATATCACTATTAGGGGTTTCTTCATTAGTCCACACTATATCGGGTTCCTTGCATAAGTCCACATAATTGTGGGGATTACTTCTAGCACCTATAAGCCTCTCACCTCCACATTTCCCTATTCCATTAGAATATACACAATGGTCAGTTCAGGTCCTTTACACAGAATCACATACTGACCAGTCTTAAAACCATCACATAACACCTGAGATGAGTCACATGGTTCAATAGATATAGGGGTAGCAGGCACACAGTGTGACATCACTTGTCCCAAGTCAGCCTTCTGCTCTGATTGACAAGCTAAGTTCCCTAATGTGCTCACAGTGGGGGGTATTGTTCCTATGTGTGTGGATTACTGTCACAGAGGGGGCAGTCAGGGGGCCAAGATGCTGCAGCATGTGTCTCCTCTACCTCAACCTGGGCTTTCTGCAAGCATATAGTGACCACACCCACACATATGGCACCCTCCTCAGCAGACATATCATTAACCCCTACAGCCTTTCCCTGGTCCTTTCCACACATCGACACATCTTCCCCAACAGTATCAGCATTAACTACCCTCACCTGGTCTAGTGCATTTTCCTTTGGTACCTGTAAATCAACACAAACATGTTCATCATTACATGGCATCGTTGTCCCACTCTTACACATAGACATTTTATCAGGCTACCTTGCCCCCTGGGAAGGAATGAAGTTAGTGGGAGAAACTGACAACATTGCATTGGATATATCACCTTCAGTCTCATAGACAGTTCTCAAACAACTTACGTCAGTCCCAAATAACACATTTGTAGGTACATGGGGCAGCACACCCACCTCCCGGAAATCACTGCCTACCTCCCAGTCCAAGTTTACCTGGGCCATGGCTACTTCAGAGTGATTTTCCCTGACCTTGCGTAGGGCAATTGTCTTTCCGGGAATAAAGTTCTCCGGGTCCATTAATGTGGGATGCACTAAAGTCAAATCTGTTCCTGTGTCATAGCCCCACAGTTACCTGCTTTTCTATGACCACGGCTGGCAGATTCTCACTGGCACCCTCCTGGGACCCTCGTGCATACAAAACAGCATGCACGAGCTTCGTTGGTGAGGTCCCTTCAGGAAAGGGTGTCATCTCCTTCCTTCCCGGACAACTGGTACGGAGGTGTCTGGGATCATCACATGCACAACACCGGCGGCCCGTGGCTCAAACCGATTTTCCCCCCACCTGCTTCACTGGTGCTGAAACAGGAGTCACAGTTCCAGTAGAAGGAAATGGACCAGCTCCTCCAGGTCGCTACTCCTTCCAGGTGGGTTCCTCCAGTCACCCTTTCTGCGCAGCCTGAGGTAGTAGGCTGCTCGCACTAACAGCCTGTCCCACCAGAGCACACTGTGTCTCGGGCTGTGATAACTCGGTATCAAATTCCACAGTGGCTGGTACTGGTGGGGTCACCTTTTCCTCATGGGTCACCCCTGTAGGTTGGGTCATTGCTTCTTCAGCTGGAGAAAGAAGTTGTTGCAGGCGATTCCTTTCAGTATCCACCCGGCGACACTGATCTTGCCAGAATGGGGTATCAAGCTTTCCACACTCTTCTGCATCTTCCAACGCAAGGTGAAAAAAAAGCTCCAGGTGGTCCAGCAGTTTTGCAGAACTCAGCTTACAATCCAGATACAGAAACGCCCCGTGATACAGGCTGAAGGCATTGCATTCTTCATCCTGTGCCCACCTGAGCTGCTTAATCATCTCGCTGCGGGTATTGTTACTGCAGTAGAGACCTTGCAGCTGACATTCACCAGCTAGTTCTTCCATACTCATCATGGTAAAATAGTCCTTGGCGTCTTGGAAAGAACAGCTGAACAGCTGGTGCTGCAATGGATTGGCTTTCAGCAGCCTCCCTAGCTGCCACACATCCTGCAGTCTCCCTGGAACTAAGGGCCTAATTCAGACCCACTCGCGAGCGAAGGACGCTCGCAAGCGGGTCAATGGTGCCCAAATGCGCATGCGCATGATGGAGGGAGCTCGGGGTCTCGCGCCAAAGGGGGCGTGCTGTCAATTGTGAGTGACAGCTTGCCCCATTTGGTGGGTGTGCCAGGGGCGTGGCTGCCAGACGGAGGCATTCCCATGGGAACGCCTACCATCTGGGGCCGACCCCACTGACATCAGTAGTGATGTCAGTGGGAGTGATTTTGGCTCTGATAGAGCCAAAATCACTCCAGGGCTTGCGGCAGCGATACCCTACTGCAGGGTCTCGTCGCAAGCCCAATGGTCGTGATGGTCTTGACCATCGCGACCATCATCATGGACGCTCGCTATACCACCCACAGCTATGCGAGCGTCCAAGAGGCCGCTCCATTTTTAGGGAGGAGGGCCCTGATTCAGAGTGAGCGCTCTGGTCAGAGCATTCGGCTCTGAATCAGGCCCTAAAAGAGGGGTCAGAACTCTGTCTAGTGTCTGTTATAATGTCCAGGGCTGTCTGATTGCCCAAACCACATGGGCTTTCTCCATCAAATTCCCACTCAGGGAAATGCTCTAGACGGACACAGCTAGCATTTGCTGGGCATTCTCCATGAATTTCCAACACAGGGAAATACTCTGCAGCCTCCAGGTCCATAGCAGCTCTATGCTCTGCAGCCTCCAGGTCCCTGGCAGCCACTTCCAGGTCCCTAGCTGCTCTGCGTTCAGCAGCTTGCATGGTATCAAACTACTTTACAAGCTTCAGCACCATCTCAGAGTATGGCTCTTTCACATACTTAAAGACTGAGTCTAGATAGCACTCCAGCTTGACGATATATTCCATGTCTCTCGCTCATTTGCTAATAGAGTCCACATCTGCATCCGATGTTACTCTATTACTTTCCGCAGTAAGTAACAATCCAGAACAGGGTACATCCCAGTCTACTGCAGTAACCCCAGCCGATGCATTCTTTCCCTCAGCTTGGTGTCTTGCAGAACCCTCCCTCTGCCATGGAACTCTCGCTCTCTCTGCCAGACACTCAGCTCTGGCCAGCTCCATGGATGGATAGGTAGGAACAGAGGCCTTGATTCAGAGCCGGATGCTCTGACAGAGCGCTTACTCTGAATCAGGACATCTTTTTTTTTTATAGAGCGGCCTCCTGGCCGCTCATATTGCTGTGGGTTTCCACCCACAGCTAATGCGAGCGGCCAGAATGATGGTCGCGATGGTCAAGACCATCATGACCATTGGGCTTGCGATGAGACCCTTGTGGTAGGGTCTCGTGGCCACAAGTCCCAGAGAGCTTTCGGCTCAAACAGAGCTGAAAGCTCTCCCACTGACCACTTGAGATGTCAGTGGGGCTACCCCCAAACGGTAGGCAATCTCATGGCAACGCCTCTGGGCAGCCACCCCCCCGGCCCGCCCACCAAAGGGGGCGTGCTGTCACTCAACATCGACAGCATGCCCCCTTTGGTGCGAGACACAGAGCGACGGATTGCCTATCACTATCCGGGTCTCATGCATGCGCATGACGGAGCCGGCTCCGTAGTGCGCATGCGCTCTTGGCCACCATCGACCCGGTTGCGAGTGCTCAGTGCTCGCGACCGGGTCTGAATCAGGCCCAAAGTCCACATCAGAGTCCAACTTTCCGCTATTACTTCCCGCAGTAAGTAAAACCCCAATACAGGGTACATCCAAGGCTAATGCAGTAGACCCTGCCAATGCACTTCTTTCCAGTACTGACTTGCTGACATTCTGATGCTCTTTATCATAGTCCATTGGATCCCAGATCTATCTCTTCTTAGAATGTTCCATCCAGACCAGACTTTTCTGCACACACTGCGCTGCCAGCTCTTCCTTCTTGAGCTTTTTGTACTTTGCGGCCATTGTTCGCCAAAATAAAAATAGCAGGGTAGGGGAAACAGAAATTGCTTTCACTGTGTGACTTTTTACTGATATAAGCTTTGAGTTCTGGAATCTGGTGAAATTGGGTTCCTCTCGGAGAGTACTCCCCTTTTCACTCAAGTTTTTATAAAATAAAACACTTTGATGAAGTAGTGAATCTTGAGAGCCCATATGAAGGATTGCAAAGAGGTGGAGAGTCTGATGGGGAGTGGGAGAGAGTTCCAGAGGTGGGGAGCAGTGCAGGCAAAATCTTGGAGGCGGGAGTGGGAGGAAGTAATCAGCTGCATTAACAAAGATCAGTATTCCAGTTTAAGCAATCAATGGTTCTCATATTGTTTCTGGGCAAGTGAATTAAGAAACCTTCCCGATGCATGTCAAGACTGTCCTGGGACATACTGAAAACTCTCTCATTCTCAAAGTTGTGCATTCCCTCAAAATCACCTCTGTCATGCAAAGTGCCTCGATGCCACAATGGTGTCAAGACTTTGCTGATTTTGTTTTTACAAAAAGTAAGGGATACTCTTCCACCACATCTAATATATAACTGTTCAATTGATTTGCTCCTGGGTACTCAGATTCCAATTGGATACATTTATTTCCTGCCTTAATCTAAACTACAGAGTCTTACAATATACAATGATGGTAAACAATCATGGCAACTAAGCTTGAGGGTTCAAACATCTATACCAGCACAGAGCATCCATTTACTTTGTGGAAAAAAGATGGTTTGCATGTGCATCTTATGCCAGTCTTCCAAATGTGACTATGCTACAAGCCCATCCCTGTTGTATAGCCATGCTTCTGAATTTACAAGGACTGAAATGCCCACTTTGAGCATGTTTAGCTGCTGAAATACTGCTTGGTGCATCTTTAGAAGCAACTATTGATGCACCATTGGCTTGCACCAGCCCCATGCTAGGTACAGATTCTGCTTAAGAGTATGGCCTCCAATCTGAGTGATTAAGTTTGCAATCATATTAGCGACACACCCATGACACTTCCATAACACACCCATAACATGGACAATAATTGTGCATCTAAATGACCACCTCTGAGTCATCACCTAGGAACGGCCAGCAAATTTCCAAGACACTTCAAATACCATGCATCTTCAATTGTTTCTGCACTTCTGTGCATACACACTGTGGGGTGCATGCACTGTACAACTTTTAAGCAACTTAGATGCATACACATTTGAAAAACATCTACCATTTGTGTGAATATTGTGTGCGACTCAGAATTAAGCCCTTTTTGTAGTCATTGGGATGCAATTAATTTACTGCTGCCCAGAATGACAGCCATTGGAATCCCGACGGCTGTAGACCGACCTTGGAATAAAGATAGGTGTCAAAATGCTGATGCCTATCTTTAGCCCCACGCCAAAATCCTGATGCCCAGCATATGGAACAAGGTAAGTCAGGGACACTTAGGATGTACCCACGGGGGGGAGGGTTAGATTTAGGCATCCCTGGGGAGACTTAGGGTTAGGCACCCCCTGGGGAGAGTTAGGGTTAGGCTAGAGGAAGAGGGGGTTAGGTTTAGGCACCACCGGGGTTAGGGTTAGGCACCCCCCAGGGAGGTTAGGGTTAGGCACCACCAAGGCATGGTTAAGGTTAGGGTGGGGTGAGGGGAGGGTTAGGGTACTTACATGACCCTGTTGGGATGTCCTGTCGGGCTTCTGGCATCCGTATGAGAACCAGCGGCTATACAGCTGTCAGTATTTCATACCGATTTCTAGTCACTATAAGAAATTGATATGCATTGGGGTAAATTTATGAGGTTGTAAAACCCAGCACTTATGATCATGTTTATGCCTGATAATCAAAAGGGCAATGCTTTTGTTAGTAATGTTTGCTAGTAAAAACATTGCTTTTTTAAATATTGGGCAGAAACATGATCGGAAGCACCAAACCCATTGTCTCTCTCATATCAAAATTTTGATGTGTAACTAAATTATTAATGAAAATCAAACTAAGAAGTGGATATAATTTATCTTCGTACATTCCATAGTTGAATTGAAAACAGCTTTCTGTACTCAGTATGCTTGCTTTGAATATTTAGAGATGCCATATGGCCTAGTGAATTCTCAAGAAACCTTTCAGCACTTTGTGACCAAAGTTTTCAGAGATTTCTTTGATCGGTTCATTGTCATTAACCTCAATAAAAATCTAATTTATTCACAAACCCCAGCAGAGCATTATAATTATGTCAGAAGAATAATGGAGCATTTAGAAATCCATGACCTCTATGCAAAATTGAAGAAATATAGTTTGAGATGGATTATATTGAGTTTGTTGGGCATGTTGGGCCTGATTCAGAGTTGCATGTAAATATGTGTATCTCTGCAAATCTACAATCTCTTCATACTCATACACAAGACAGCTATATCTCAGATTGTAGTTTAATGAGGGCATCCCATCAGCAATGGGGAGTTTTCATTAGAGATGAGTGGTTTGGTTTTGCTGAAAACCAAACACACCTGAACTGTGGGGCTCCAAGTGTAACCCAGTCCTGGCTTGGATCACTTTGGGTTTCTGAGTAGCACAAATTCCTGACTCGGATCTTCTCACCAAGTTTGGAGCTCTGATCTAGAAACTGGATCTCTCTTATTTTGGATTCAACTTAAGTCCCTCCCTCATGATTGCAGGTGCTGTGAGGTGGTCACAATTGACTGGAAATTACTAGAAATTAATATTATTGATGTTACTTTAGGAACCAAGACAGGTCCAAGTTTCATTATTTTACCTGTTTTTATAAATTTTGAAAGAAATCTGACATGACCAAGGGCCATGTCTTCATAGATTTAAGAGTAGTACCATTCAGCTAAAATTCCCTTGTATTTGTCAAAGTAGTCAGAGAGTGCCTGAGAGAGAGCCTGATTCGAAAACTGAGTCAGATCCACCTGGGGCAGTTTTTGGGTCCAGCCTTGGCTGACTGCTTATTGCCTGTCTATGCTAAGTATTTGTGCACCTGCATGTGGAACACTTCCCACTCACTGTTTTTCCACCTGGGTTTGCTATATAGGTCTGAATTATACTGTATGTCTGAATTAGTTGTCTTATTTCAGTCTGCATGCTGCAAACAATCACTTATCAGCCTACATGCATGCATACTCCCATTACATTCCCATGAGATTAATAAGTTCAGTGTGATTGCATTTTTGCTGTCCAGTTACTGCCCAGATATGCCCATTTCATGGAAATAGTGGTGCATCAACAACCATTAAGTGAGGCACATCTTTTGCAAGCAAAAAACAGTTGTGCTTTTAGTTTAACTTTATGTACTCCATCCAAAATAAAATTTATAGTTCACAGCATGCACTGAAACTGACCCCTTAAACGAAAGGAATAAAATACAGTAAGATGTAATTACTTTATACATTATAATTCATTACAATCCAATCTACAGGCCATGACTTTATTTAATGCATGTATTATTCCTTACACTTAATCATTGCTTTCATCTCCATCATAACTATCTTTGATCCATCCTGTCTCCTAATCATTTTCTACAATCTTCCACCATACTGGTTACAAGAGGTTGTACAGTACAGTTCATTGATAGGCCCATAACAAATTGTGAGTAGCAATGAAGTTCGAGCCTTCTGTGTACATAAGCCCAGAAGAGGCTCCCGCACTGCTATTTTGAGCGCTAACATTTTACCACAGTTGGATTGGGAACTACATTGGCCATGGAAAAAAATTCTAATAGTTTCCTCAGGAAGGCATGACCAAATCAACTGTAGGCAGGGGCAACACAAAAGTGGTCGAGGTTAGTACTCCATTATTTCTAGCCATATAGGTGATAGCTAACAATAGTAGGCACTTTATATGCAATAAAAAGAGCATACTAATGAAAACCTAGTGTCAAGAATTAGATAGAGAGAGCATTCTAATAATGCTAAGCAATAAAGAGAGCTTTCTAATGACTGTCATAGGCAACATCATAATCAATAAGGTATACAATTCAGGGAGCATCCTACTGTCCTCTATACACAGAACATTCTAATAACAGTGCATCATAATGCTTACCATATAATATGGAGATCATCCTATTGACCGCCAAAGTCTTCGGTTTTTATAGTTGTCTATGTAAAAGTATCAATGATTGTTAATGATTTTCTAACTTGTTCTGAAGTCTAGGTCAATTTGATGTTGATTTTGAATTTGGTAATCTCCGATTTGAAAAATCAATGGAAAATCGATCAAAAATCGACATTGACCGAAAATCGACCCTTAGTAAATTTAGCCCCAAATTTTAGGAGCTAACCAAAAATATATTTTTTTGTAATTGTTACTCACACAAGCAGTTAAATAGACTGTTTTAAACTATGTATTTGTGTACTTTTGTACAAATTGTTGTCTACTAAAATGTTCACAACTTACTCAAATGTATGAAGCAATGGTAATTCTTTAAACAGAGCTCTACTGGTTACATAATTGTCACAATGTTGCACAATAATAATAATAATAATAATAAAGACATTTCTGCTTCACGACAGTGATTTATTGAAATTAAGCCATTCAGCATAAAATCAAGGTAACTTCTTAGATGGTAACCTAAAAAATAATATGTGATATTTATAATTCACTAAAGAACCTTGGGCCTGATTCAGACCCACTCGCGAGCGGCTGTCCGCTCGCAAGTGGGTCGATGTTATGCACTGAGCATGCGCACGAAGGAGGGAGCTCCGTCGTGCGCATGCGCCAGACGCGATGAGCGAAGGAAAGTCCTTCGCTCGTTGTGTCTGATCAAAGGGGGCGTGCTGTCGATGGTGATTGACAGCACGCCCCCTTTGGTGGGCATGCCGGGGGCGTGCCTCCCTGATGGGGGCGTTCCCACGGGAACGCCTCCCGTCAGAAGCCGGCCCACTGACATCACTAGTGATGTCAGTGGGAGTGATTTTGGCTCTGATAGAGCCAAAATCACTCCGGAGCTTGCGGTTGAAAACCTCAACCGCAGGCTCCGGCTCGCAGTTTCGATGGTCACGACCATCGCGGCCATCAAAATGCACGCTCATATAGGCTGTGGGTGGTGACCCACAGCTATACGAGCGTCCAGGAGGACGCTCCATTTTCATGGAGGGCGGCCCTCATTCAGAGCGTGCGCTCTGCTCAGAGCGTACGGCTCTGAATGAGGGCCCTTGTTCCCACATTTTCTGAGGTAGGCACATATGTTTCCTACTGACAAAAAAAAAAATCTCTGAGAAATACTTTATCAGAGATATAAATACATTTCACTGGTAATCATATTGTCTGACTGTCTGGATCCTTCAGAACTCTCCTGTCCATACTCAGGAATTTTCTTCTGGACATATCTGACAATATTTGGGAATCCATTGTCTGAATAATGGTTCTCATGATGATGTGACCATTGGTCCATCTCACTAGCTCCCACCTTGCCTTTATGTTAATACCCACACTGTTGACTAGGAATCATAATATCAGATAGAAAGTTTGTCTCTATCTGCCAGCACAACTGTGCCTAACCAAATCACCTCATACTGGACTGTGTATCAGCAATAGGATTAGTATAAAATTTCCAAACAGGAATTAAGGTCCACACTTACAAAAGATTACTGTATTAATAGTTGCATAGGAGTCACAATGCAATGCCAGATGTTCCAATTCACCCTGGATACTGACCTAGCTCTTAATACATTACTGGGTGAAATCCCATCTGCTGATACCACAGACAATACTTTGAGAAAATTTCAATTAAAATTACAGTGCAGTAGGTCTTTTGCTATATATGTCCTTGACTAGGCAGAAAATGAAGGACAATTTGGCTGTTCTCTTGATACACTTGTTTGCTTCATAATACACTATTCTAAATGTTATCAGAGGCTCCTTTATTGTAGGTATAAACATTTAACTATTTAGCAAATTCTAGAAAAGTTAGATGGCTCATCAGAGCAGACATATCTGGACTATTACCTAGGTATCTGGACTATACTAGTTTCTCACATGTAGACCTGTTTAGACCATGGTTACTATCAAGACTAAGGTCTTGTTATAAGGCTTGCAGATCCTTTATGGAGCTAAACCTAGAGCTCTGAATTATTGCATAAAGCCCTTTCTGCAAATGGGTTGTGCTGCTGGAGCAGAGCTTCTTTCCATCATATACAGGCTATACTAGAGCACATAAATCTAGTTATTCAGCTGAAGCTCAGAGCCTAGAACAGAAGTTACATCAAATTGGGAACATACTGTACCTTAGCAAATTCTCTAACAAGTAAAGAGAGATGACCACAAATGGCTGTTTAAGACAATGTAGTTTGTCATAAGCTTACCAATAATTCAGTTCCTCATCAAAGGCAATACTTGTTTGTAGAGACATGCGCCGACCTACATGTTTTGGTTTTGGTTCTAATTCATCGTCGTGTTAAAAAAAATTATAAATACAGCTGAAATCACATAATTTGGGCCTGCTTTTGTTCCTACAGTATTATTAACCTCAATAATATTAATTTCCAGTCAGATTTGACCACCTCACAGCTCACAATATTGTTTTCACTTTTCACCAATATAGGTTAAAGGCTGCAGTGAGCTGGCTGGCTAAACTACGTGACAGAACAGTAGCACAAATGCACGTCAGTTTAAAAGAAAATCGGACATCTATGAAACATTGCCACACAAAAGTGGCAGACAGGATGACAGTTTAATAAACAAATAAAATGTTTTTTGTCTGCACAAAAAAACAGTCACCAAAGCGACAAACAGCACATAATGCAGAGAAAAGAGGTGCAATATGGAATTGTTCTTGGGAATTATGTTGTATAGTAAAAAGGACATTTACAGTTTAAAAAACTAATCAGTGAAGTGATTGGTTTGTTTGGGCCCCTACACAACAAGCTACAAATTGGCAGCTAACAGTGTTGTTAATCATGAGATTAAGGCAGCTAACAGTGTTGTTGTTGTTAATGATGGCCTTAAGGCAGCTAAGATAACAGTGCTGTCAATGATCTCTACAGTGACAAGATGTTATCTTCATCATTATCCTCATCCTCATATGGGTTGAAATAATATATATATATATATATATATATATATATATATATATATGAGGATTAGGATGATAATGACAACAATATTACAGCAGTCTCTGTACTTTTACATAATTACCAGTAAAGGTGTCACAATCATGGGATTTAGAGGCTGTGTTCCCGGACTGGGCCTTGGACCTGTATTACTTGGCGCAGATGCTCACTGGGGGAGACTTAGCTTGATAAAGTTTCTCTGCATGAGAGTGTGCAGCGAACTGATAAGGAGTTTGAGTAATGCAGAAGTAGCATGGTAGCTTGGAAGCCACTTGGAACAGCTGGATAGCCGTGGGTAGACGTTGGTAGCTGGGTGGCTACGTGGAGCATCTGGATAGCCGTGGGTAGGCGTTGGTAGCTGGGTGGCTACGTGGAGCGGCTGGATAGCCGTGTGGATACGGTAGCTGGGAAGCTACGTGGAGTGGCTGGGTAGCCGTGTGGAGACATTGGTAGCTGGGAAGCTATGTGGAGCGGCTGGGTAGCCGTGGGAAGGTGAATACTAATCTAGATAGCAGAGAACACCTTTGGAGCACAGTGGGAAGGCTCACTTAGTAAACTAAGAAACTAGTTGCACTGGCAACTTGTGTCCGCATTGGGGATCCTTTTATAGTGGATGCTGGGAGCTGACAGGCTGAGAGAGAAGGAGAAGTCTCCTCATTGGTGGTAGTGGAGTCACATGGGCAATCCAAGATGGCCACGCCCATGGACCGGAGGACAGCGCTTCTTGGAAGTAGTCAGCGGGGACCAGCAATCAGCAGGAGCCGGCGTGGAAGCAGCAGAGCAGCGGGACCCTCCAGAGGACAACAGCGGAGACCGCCCTGAGAGAGGAGGAAGCAGCATACAGCGCGGGAGCCGGAAGACAAAGGTAAGCGACGGGGTCTGATTCTGGGGTATCCAGAGCGGCGTGTGACAGTACCCCCTTCTTCATGAGTGGCCACCGGACACTTCCTTGGTTTATGAGAAAATTTCATATGGAACGCTTTGACCAGACGGGGCACATGAACATCGGAGGCATTTATCCAGATTCGTTCTTCCGGACCATAATTTTTCCAGTCGATGAGGTATTGAAGACGGTTGTATCGACAATGGGAATCTAAGATTCTGTCAACTTCGAACTCCTCTCCTTGCTGTGTTTGAACATTAGAAGCTTTAGGAAGGACCTTCTGAAATTGGTTTAAGACCAGTGGTTTTAGAAGAGAAATATGGAAAGAACTTGAAATGCGAAGAAATGGAGGAAGCTTTAGCTTGTAAGCCACAGGATTCAAGACTTTGATGATTGGGAATGGACCAATGTATCGCGGGGCAAATTTCATTGAGGGTACTCGGAGTCTTAGGTTTCGGGTAGACAGCCAGACCATATCTCCAGGTTGGAAATTTGGAACCGCTCGTCTTTGGTGGTCAGCAAATCTCTTGTACCGGGCTGAGGTTTTAGTCAGAGAGGAACAAACCTTTTCCAAGATGTTGGAGAACCGTTGAAGGGACATCTTGGCCGCAGGCACATCTAATGTTGGAAGAAGAGGGAAATCTGGCACTCGAGGATGATGAACAAAACCTGTAAAAAACAGAGTTGAGTTGGTGGATGTGTGATAATGATTATTGTGAGCAAATTCGGCCCAAGGAAGAAGTTCAATCCAGTCATCTTGGGAGGAGGAGACAAAAGTGCGCAGGAACTGTTCCAGGTCTTGATTGACCCTTTCGGTCTGACCATTGGTCTGGGGATGATAAGCGGTAGAAAATTTGAGTTTTACTTGAAGGGCTGAGCAGAGTGACCTCCAGAACATTGCTACGAACTGTACTCCCCTGTCGGAGATGATCTCTTGAGGAAGGCCGTGGAGCTTGAAGATCTCTTTTATAAAACTCTGGGCGAGTAGAGGTGCAGACGGAAGCCCAGTAAGAGGTACAAAATGAGCCATTTTAGAAAAGCGATCCACGATAACCCAAATTGTGTTGTGGCCCCGAGATGGAGGAAGATCAGAGATGAAATCCATAGATAGGTGAGTCCATGGCTTAAATGGAATTGCAAGAGGATGGAGTTGACCGTGTGGAACCCGCGGAGGTATTTTGTGTTGGGCACATTTGATGCATGACGACACATAAGACCTGACGTCCTTTTTCATCAAAGGCCACCAATAGGACCGCTGGATGAATTCAAGGGTTTTATCCATACTCTAGTGACCAGAGAACCAGGAAGCATGGGTCCAATGCAGTAACTTCTTGCGGAGTTCTGGAGTGATGAAAGTCTTCCCAACCGGGGGTATAGAAGATAATTTGGTACAGGCGAAGAAAGCTGGATTCAGGATTGGTTTGGGCTGTTCCATGGGTAGATCTGGGTCGCTCGTCATGGAACGAGAGAGTGCGTCGGCTTTGAGATTTTGTGAGCCAGGACGATAGGAGAGTTTGAAGTTAAATCTGGAGAAAAACATTGCCCACCAGGCTTGACGAGGGTTCAAGCAATTTGCAGATTTAAGATAAAGCAGGTTCTTGTGGTCTGTAAAAATGGTAATGGGGTAATGAACTCCTTCTAGAAGATATCAACATTCTTCGAGGGCTAGTTTCATGGCGAGTAACTCTTGATCGATGTTGCAGTTATTTTCTGCAGGCAAAAACTTCTGGGAAAAGAAACCACAGGGATGAAGTTTTTCATCTTCAAATCGCTGGGAGAGCACTGCACCGACACCTTCTGAGGATGCGTCAACCTCCAGGATAAATGGCCGGGTGGAATCCAGTTGCTTTAAGATGGGAGCGGAGATGAAGGGTTGCTTAAGAAGTTTGAATGCAGAGGTAGCTTCGACAGGCCATTTAGTTGGATCTGCTCCCTTGCGGGTGAGGGCTGTAATAGGAGCTACCAGTGTCAAAAAACCTTTCACAAACTTGCAATAATAGTTGGCAAATCCTTGGAACCTCTGTATGGATTTTAAGGAAGAAGGAAGAGACCAATCAAGAATGGCTTGCAGTTTTGAAGAATCCATTTGAAGGCCTGTTCCGGAGATGATGTACCCCAGGAATGGTACACTTGAGACTTCAAACAGACACTTCTCTAATTTGCAAAAAAGTTGATTGGACTGCAACCTCAGAAGGACTTCTTTCACCTGGTCTCGATGAGTAGGTCTTGAGAAAAAATCAAAATGTCGTCCAAGTAAATGACCACACACTTGTACAAAAGATCCCGAAAAATTTCATTGACGAAAAACTGGAAGACGGCCGGAGCATTACAGAGGCCGAAGGGCATAACGAGATATTCATAGTGCCCATCCCTGGTGTTGAAGGCCGTTTTCCATTCATCGCCTGGGTGGATACAAATTAAATTATAGGCTCCTCTTAGGTCGACTTTGGTAAAAATTGTGGCTCCCTTGACTCTATTGAATAACTCTTTTATGAGAGGAAGAGGGTAGCGATTCTTAATAGTTATTTCATTAAGACCCCGGTAGTCAATACACGGGCGCAGCCCACCATCTTTCTTTTTTATGAAGAAAAATCCAGCCCCGGCTGGAGACATGGAAGATCGAATGAAGCCTTTACTTAAGTTTTCCTTAATGTACTCCGACATGGCTTGAGTCTCAGGGAGAGAAAGAGGGTAGGTTCAGCCTCTAGGAGGATTCTTCCCGGGAATCAGATCTATGGGACAGTCCTGATCATGATGGGGAGGTAGTAGATCTGCGCTCTGTTTGCTAAAGACGTCCAGAAACTCATCATAGGCTTTGGGCAGGTCTGTAGAATCCTGTACGACGGAAGATCGGACAGGTGCTACCCGCTGAAGGCAACCTTTGAAACAATTGGAACCCCAGGAGGTTGTGCGATGGGTGATGGTTCCACTAGTAATGCAACTACCATTGATGGCGGTTAAAGTGATGACTCGAGGCAACGCTTCTATGGGGATTTGATGTTTCTGGGCAAAGTCCGTAGTGACAAAGTTCTCTGCCGCTGCAGAATCCAGAAGAGCTAATACAGCTTTGGAACCTTGAGGAAGCTTTAAATGAGCCTGGATGGTGGAATCAGACTTCCTATGTGATTCAATGGCAACTCCTAACTTAACCTCTCTGTCATTAGTTAGGATGAGGCGTTTCCCGGACGAATCGGATGAATGGGACAGGATTTAACTAAATGTTGAGGAGATCCGCAGAACATACAGAGGTTCTGTCCCTGCCTTTTCTGTCATTCCTCAGCTGATAGACAAGAGAGGTTGACCTGCATGGGTTCTTCACCCATATGGACGTGGCCTTCCACGATCAAGTCTGCCTCTTTCCAAGGCACGGTCTCTGTGACGAAGATCCACCTTGTTGCAAAGAGAGATTAAATCATCCAAATTGGTTGGAAGGTCACGAGAAGCTAGGTCGTCTTTGAGTCTTTCTGAAAGGCCACTCCAGAAGACAGCGATGAGGGCATCCTCATTCCAATTGAGTTCTGAAGCCAGAGTTTGGAACTGGACTACATATTGGCCGATGGTCCTGCTGCCCTGACAGAGGCGTAGAATATCAGCTGATGTGGAAGTGGTTCTTCCAGGTTCATCAAAGATCTTGCGAAATGTGGCAACGAATTCAGGGTAGTTGGAGAGCAGAGGATCCAACTTCTCCCAAAGGGGCGAGACCCAGTCGAGTGCTTGGCCAGAGAATAGAGAGATGATATATGCCACCTTGGTTCTGGCTGTCGGAAAGTTGGCGGATTGTAGCTCGAACTGGATTCGCATTGGTTTAAAAAACCCATGCATAATTTGGGGTTGCCATCGAACTTGCTCGGAGGGGAAAGCTGAAGATGAGCAGGAGGTAGAACCGGGGGAGCAGGTGACACCACAGGAGGAGAGGTGGCTTGGGAGCCAGCGGGAGTGGGATGAGCCAGTAAGGACAGAATGTTGTCCAGGCATGACGACATATCTTGGATGAATTGGATCAACTGGGCCTGAGAGGTCTCCTGTCTTTCCAGACGAGATAGTACATCCTGCGAGGGATCTATCCCAGATCCTTGACCACTTGCCGAGCCCATCTGGCCAGTGCAAACTGTCACAATCGTGGGATTTAGAGGCTGTGTTCCCGGACTGGGCCTTGGACCTGTATTACTTGGTGCAGACGCTTGCTGGAGGAGACTTGGCTTGATAAAGTTTCTCCGCATGAGAAGGTGCAGCGAACTGATAAGGAGTTTGAGTAATGCAGTAGTAGCATGGTAGCTTGGAAGCCACTTGGAACGGCTGGATAGCCGTGGGTAGACATTGGTAGCCAGGTGGCTACGTGGAGTGGCTGGATAGCCGTGGGTAGACGTTGGTAGCTGGGTGGCTACGTGGAACAGCTGGATAGCCATGGGTAGGCGTTGGTGGCTGGGTGGCTACGTGGAGTGGCTTGATAGCCGTGTGGAGACGTTGGTAGCTGGGTGGCTACGTGGAGCGGCTGGGTAGCCGTGGGAAGGTGAATACTAATCTAGATAGCAGAGAACACCTTTGGAGCACAGTGGGAAGGCTCACTTAGTAAACTAAGAAAATAGTTGCACTGGCAACTTGTGTCCGCATTGGGGATCCTTTTATAGTGGACGCTGGGAGCTGACAGGCTGAGAGAGAAGGAGAAGTCTCCTCATTGGTGGTAGTGGAGTCACATGGGCAATCCAAGATGGCGGCGCCCATGGACCGGAGGACAGCGCTTCTTGGAAGTAGTCAGCAGGGACCAGCGATCAGCAGGAGCCGGCGTGGGAGCAGCACAGCAGCGGGACCCTCCAGAAGACAACAGCGGAGACCGCCCTGAGAGAGGTGGAAGCAGCGTACAGCGCGGGAGCTGGAAGACAGTGCGGGTCAGTGCCTGCAAAGGTAAGCGACGGGGTCTGATTCTGGGTCTCCAGAGAGGCGTGTGACAAAAGGTATTCCTTGTGGAATTTGAATATAATTTCAATGCACATCATCTTGAGGAAGTAGCCTCTTATGCCAATCGCTGATAAGGTTCTCAGCTATGCTGAAATATCTTCCAGAGTACACACTGTAGGGTGGGCAGCTTATGTAAAGCAAAGTCAGTTTATACAAGGGCCTCTAATTTGCCTTTTTTTCCTCCCAGTAGTCAAAGGGACTGTCTATCATGTTAATTTGAACACTGTCATTAAAATAATCTTCCACCATTCTATGGTGATGACTGTATCATATTGCATTATGGTTGAGGGGTTACTAATTGTGGGCAGCTCTTTTAGACCTGACCAGATGTCAAAATGTTGTTTTGACTCATCTGCATCACCAGTTGGTGTCTTGGGAAAGCACAGTTTTTTCATGGCAGCTGCAGTTGCTGGAGAAACTGAAGGAGGAGACATTGTTGTGTCATTTGACACTTGAGCTGACAACTTGCTCACTAGGAGCTCTTTGAACTCTTTAGATCTGTGTCAATTGGAAAGAATGACATGATGTAAAACTTAAATCTAGATTTAAGAATGCTCAACAAAATTTAGTGATCCAATTTCAAGATGTTGACATATTTTGGATCCAACATACTTAGAGGAATCACTGCATTTCAGCTCCTCCTTCAGTTTCTTGAGCTGCTTTTCCAAAAGTCTAAAAAGGGGAATCACCTGACTCAAGCTGGCAAAATATGAACTTACTTCAGAGGTGACTACTTTGAATAGTTTCAGTACCTTGCAAAACATGGAAAGTATTATCCACTGCGCTGGACTAAGGTACATTCTTCCACTTATCTCTGTGTCATTGTTTTTTGTGTAGGTTTGAATGGCTTGATGTTGTTCCTCCATTCTCTGAAGCATATAAAGGGTAGAATTCAATCTTGTTACTACCTTTTGCTTCAGTTGGTGGCATGGTAAATTGAACTTTTCTTGCAGCCACTACAATCATCTACATGCAGTTTCTGAATGGAGAAAATGTCCCAAAGTATTTAAGACCACAGACAGCATCTCCTGCATGCCACTGTAATTTAATAAAAAAAATCTGTACCAACAAGTTGATTGTGTGAGCAAAACATGAGATGTATTCAAACTCACCCATCTGTAATGCTCTTAAAATATATTTGGCATTATCAGAAATGAAAAATCCTAAGGAGAGTCCAAGCAGGGTAAATAGATTTGCTATGGCATCCCTTAATTTTTTCAACAGATAGACACTGGTGTGCCTTTTAGTGAAGCTGGTGATACAAATAGTTTCCTGCCTGATAATGAGCTGGTGTTTTGTGATTCTTACTGCTACTGCCGAAGGTGATACATCCACCCATTGGGCTGTCACAGTCATGTAATCTTTCTTTTACCCAGTACCACTTGTCCACATATCTGTGGTTAAGTGGACAGTGAGTACAATGGCATTTTGTAGGCCAATAATTAGGTATTTTTTAAAGCCCTGGTACAGGCAAGGAATTGCTTTTCTGGTAAAATTAAACCAAAATGGAATTTGGTAGTGGGGACAAAGGTTCTCAATTAACTGTCTAAAATTAAATGCATTAATGACAGATTTTGGATGCAGAACTAATACTAGCATAGCTGTCATGGTTTCAGTGATCCACTGTGCAACTTGATGATAGCTGTGATACTCGCTTCCTCTTGCAAAGGATTGTTGAACAGTCAATTGTTATTTGAAACTACTACTAGTATTCTTGGTCTCCTTTTGGGATGAAGATCAATTCACAGCAGCAGCAGTAGGCCTAGTGTTCAGGGATTCTTATGAGGAATCCTATATAGGGGATGGCTCAGGTAGCCTTAGCCACATGGATGCAGGAACAACTCCAATCATTAATGAGGAGATTGATGATGAAGGTGTTGGCAGTGGAGATTGCAGGTGCAGGGAGCTAACTGACGCTGGACTGCTTGCTGATATTACTTTATCAGAATTTTCAGATTTTGCAAAAACTATTCATATACACATTGCAAATGATGTAACAGGGAAGAGTTTTCTAGATGGTTAAAACTCCTACCCCTACTTACTAAGGCTTTACAAAAGCTACAGATGGCTTGACAATTGTTGTCAGGATTTGGGTAAAACTAATTCCACACATATAGAAAGAGGTGGATTATTAGGTGTTATGTCCAGGCATGACAATGGCCTTCTTCAAATCACAGGCAAGAACTGTTTCCACTGGTACCTCGATTACACAAACATTATCCTCATCATCCTTGTTAACAGCATCAGCTACACAAATATCCCCCTCATACTATTGCACTGTCTCAAAAGCATTCTCAATTTCTATATCAGCATCTTTACTTAAGCTGCTCATCCCCACATTGGCAGAAGGTTCAAAATTGATGGACGGAGGCCTCCTTATGTTTCCTATATCAGAAAGGTCAGACTCACACATAGCATTCATGGACACCCTTAGCCTCACCTCAGGGATTTATGACTTTTCTGAAAACAAAGTTTGTTCTTCTGCCATAGTGCATTTTTCAGCACTCATTTTCCTGTTGCAGAAACACTCACAAATAAAGGCCAAGGCCTTATCCTTTTCTTGCCAATGCATATGGTGTAGGGTATATTGGCAATTTTATGTTTTTCTGCAGGAAACTTTCCCTTTTTTAGAGGTGAAACTTTATCAGAAAAGTATATTGTATTGACTTCAGATGCCCTGACTAAAACCGTCTATGCCCTTGAGCACTGGCTTTGGTAAATAACATTGAAGGACTAGTATCATCATGACTTGTTGCAACAGCTGCAGCACTACTACTTGGTTGCTGCTCCTGCTATACTATTGATTGATCATCGTGTTCCATATTGTTGCACTATGTAGATATTAATTAAGGTGGTGCCACTTGACCTAATAACTGTTAGGGGTATATTTACTAAAAAGTGAGTTTTTAGAAGTGGAGATGTTGCCCATAGCAACCAATCAGATTCTACTTAACATTTATCTAGTACCTTATAGATGTAATAGCTATAATCTGATTAGTTGCTATGGGCAACATCTCCAATTACTCACTGACTGTTAGTGTTAGACTTAAACACAGTATCATGGCCTGAAGTTGTTTTTTTTGTAGAAAACAAGCAACTGCCCACAAACTGTGATGCACTGTGCAGATAATATTAAGGCAGTGACCATTGACCAACTGACCATTAGTATTAAATGTAAACACAGTATCACAGCCTAAAGTTTTTTGAACATACACAAATATTTTTTAAATACCATACACATATATAATATAGATGTTCCTGCACTAGAAAAAATATAATCAATGTTTTGCTAGCTGCCTATCAAAAAACAGTGTGGCCAGTATTTACTCTAAGGGATTCAGGGACATGTGGGTGCCACTGCCCATCAAACAGAATCGGTTTGAAGTTGAACTTGATAATTTGTACTTGAGAACTTGGAATTCCTCTGCAGCTTCGCTGTCCTACACCTCCGCTGGTCCTATGACAAATGGTATCTAAATCACCATGGTAGGGACTTATATCAAATCCAGAACACTCAAGATCCAATGTCAGGATGATGCGTTTTGCCTCATTTTGGAATCCGAAAATGACAGGGAGATCCAAGCCAGGGCTTGGATTCCCTTGGATCAGGTAAGTTTGGGTGGGTTTGGTTTCCCGCTCATCTCTAGTTGTTTGAGATGCAGCACTGTTTGAATTAAATCTTACAAACAGTACTCTACCAGAACAAAATAGAATTGTCTAATCCCTTTTTGTAATAGATGACCAGCAATATCTTTTCTTTAAAAAAAAAAACAGACATATCATTGAGGACAATTCTAAATGTAAGCACACTACATCACTTCTAAACCCCTAAAATATTACATATATAGGGTTTGCATGACATTGCCTTCCTACAGAATGATTTCTGTGTAAAAGTAGATCTCCAGGTGATTTCCTTTCCATCTTTAAAAGACCAAACCACAGAAGAATATGGATTTAATATACCTACTGAACCAGCATTCTGTAATGTTATTTTGCATCTTGAGCACTAATTATACATACTCCAGCATAATAAAAGCAAGGAAGCTCACTGTGTGGTATACCTGGACAATTTGCTAATAGCAAGTACACATATACTAACCGAAACACACCACAGGGGTATGATCTTATATCTCCTAATAGAGTTGGACTGTAATATTAACAGCTTTTATAGCTTATTAAGCATAGCAAAAGCCTCTAGACACAATATTCCTAAGTTTGAATCCTGATGGAGCTCATTTCCTTCAAGTATGTGCTTTGGATAATAGGACCTGACTAAGGATACCCTTTCTTTCCCTAAAGGTCAGAGGTTCCCAAATGTGGTCCTCAAGGCTCCCTAACATTTCAGGTTTTAGACATATCCATGGTTGAGCACAGATGTCTTAATTAGTACATCAGTGAATTTGATTTAACCACCTGTGCTCAACCATGGATATCTCTAAAACCTGAACTGTTGGGATGCCTTGAGGACCACGTTTGGGAACCTCTTTTCTATGTGCTCTACCAGTGAAATGGAAAGTAACAGAGTTCAGCTGCAGCTTTATTGTAAAACCCACAATTTCCCTCAATAATTTACCAGCATTAATTGGGAGAATTATAGCCCTCTTTTTAACTTTTGTTCCACATTCCTATCCTACCACCAATATATTTTCAGATATTTCTTACAAAGGCATCACAACTGGTCAGGCATATTTCCAGTCCTACCAAGTAATAGGAGAGATTTTAAATTAAGCTTCACTTTCTATTACAAATTGTAGGTCCATACTAGACTCTGTTGATATGTAGATAATTGTGCTATTGACTGTGTATGACTGATCAGCCCCAATAACATCACATGTCTATTGTACATTTCTTGTCACCTGTTTGAGTCACCAGATTTAAAGGCCAAATAAATTAAGTCTGAAGGTGCAAGACATGTTTATTTGGCTATATAATATGTCTGCATGTGCCCAAGCCTGTCACTCTGTTATTGGAGCCTCATAGTGCTATGAGACTGTACAGTATTTAGCCCAATAGATATTGATACTTAATCATATTGACTGCTGTTTATCTTCTATCATCTGTATCCTGTTATCTTCAATAAAACCTACCCTGGTTTGGAATCAACATGTAAACTCCTTGTTTACATCCAATATGCACCTACCAACTTGTAGGTATCTGCAATAGACTCTCCTCCCTTGTTTATGATAATGTTGGATGCATCTTCTCTGGGACAGGAAGCTTTGTCTCAAAACAGAGCTGCATGAGAAGAAGGAAACTTCCCTTTACATAAATACTTTAGATCTGAGCAGAGAAATTAGTTCTTCAATCTCTAGCACCTACCAAGATGCACAATTATTTAGTTATTCTCTGTTTGTACAATATGACAGCTATATCCTACATAAACAGATTGGGAAACATGTTCTTTTTCATGGCAGCTTTATACATTTGGCAGTAGGCCATAGAAAGGAATATAATTCAAAAATCAATATACCTGGTAGTAAATAAAACTAGTTGACAGATTCTCTTTCCCTTCAATTTTGGCTACTTTGACTTTTTTATCATCAGATATTGTGACTATATCTTAGACACTCGTTTCCTTCCTTAGACTTTCAGGCAAGAGGAGTTTTGCTTGATTTTCACAAACTCTCAGAAGGGTACCAAAATATTCTCAAGGATCATACCAATAAGTTTCTCACATGAATTCACTAGAGGAATTATACATGGTACAAATTAATTAAGCACAAAACCTTTGCATTGTCTCAATAATACAGTTGCTTTGTTAAAATATACAGCAGTTATTTATTACCTGTAAAAAAATTTATTGTCCAACCAAATCCTGGTATTGATTTTCTCAATTTTCGGAATAATTCAACTCTTATTGCCACAAATTTCATCGATTAGAAATAACAATTATTGGGGCTAAATTGCAAATATAGATGAATATGCCCTTCTACTGTCTGTCTGTTTGAGAAGTTTTGCTTTTTTTTGTAACCTAAAGTCCTTTGTTGAACATTGCACTCTCACTTTTTCAGGTATGGGTGATGGTGAAAGTGTAAAAAAAAGTTTAACAGAAAAGAACTGGATGGCGTAGTCAGTGTTTGAACCGATAACCACATGCAAAAAGTTTGAAAGAAATAATCTTCCCTTTATTTCAGGATATAATAAATAAAAGCAGTTACATGTTCCTGAAGCAAAATTGAGCTGCTGCTTTCTTCATTGTATTGTAGGATGAAGTTTTAGATGAAATGTTATTAAAAAAATGTTATGTTCCCTCAAATATAGAAATCAATTTTTTTTCTTCTAGATAAACGAAAACAACATATTTGTTTTAACTGCAAAACATAATTGCAGAAGCACAATTTGTACTCGGACATTTTTTATCAAAATTCTGGATCAAATAAAGAAATAACATGTCACATTTATACTTTCACCACTTGGTTTACGTGTGGAAGGTCTGAGTCTCAAGCTACTGTCTAAATGCTCCTATTTAGTCTATCACATAGTGCTTTCATATTTTCAGTTTTGTTCTGCTAAATTTATGTTTTAAATTATTAACAGTTGAAATATGGTACAAATATTAAATTGTCTTGTAGTAAAGGCAGTGCTTGAAGTGCGCCGGTATGCAACGGTATGGCATACCGCCACTTAAAGCACTAGATTATTTTCTTTTACAAGCATTGCGGATGGCCACCGGTACACCATACCGTCTGCTCACATTGTAGCTGCCATTAGCAGCTACAAATTACATTGCACCAACCATACTGCACTGCCGAGCAAGACCATGCTGCTCGGCGGTGTAACAGACAGCTCCTCCGTGGCACTCCTACGGTTATTCCATGAGGCAGGGCTGCTAAGAGGATGTGAAGGTAATATCATGTGCTCGGACGGCTGTCGTGAAGAGGAGCCAGGAGCTTGGCGCACTTCTTGCGTTCCTTGATTGTGTCACTGCCTTCCTCGGTTTATGCCTCCTCCTCAAAAACAGAGTGACAGAGGCTGGTGGGTGGGCGGGTGTATATGCTGGGGGTGGGGGATTTTGCAAGTGATGCAGGGAGTAGTGTGGGGAGGGGGGTAATGTAAGGGGGTTTTGTAGTAGTGCTGGGAATAGTGGAGGCGGGTTTGGTAGTGATGCTGGAAGTAGTGGAGGGGGTTTGTAAGTGGTGCTGGAAGTAATGGAGTGGTGTTTGGTAGTGGTGCTGAGAGTAGTGGAGGGGGGTTTGGTAGTGGTGCTGGGAATAGTGGAGGGTGTGTTTGGTAGTGGTGCTGGGAGTATTAGAGGGAGTGTTTGTTAGTGGTGCTGGGAGTAGTGGAAGGGGTTTTGGTAGTGGTGCTGGGAGTAGTGGAATAGGGTTTGTAAGTGGTGCTGGGAGTAGTGGTGGGGGTTTGTAAGTAGTGCTGGGAGTAGTGGAGATGGGTTTGGTAGTGGTGGGGGGTTTGGTAGTGGTGCTGGGATAATTGAGGAGGGGGTTTCGTAGTGGTTCTGGGAGTAGTGGAATGGGGGTTTGGTAGTAGTGCAGGGAGTAGTGGAAAGGGAGTTTAGTTGTGACGGGGGGGTTTGTAAGTGGTGCTGGGAGTAGTGGAAAGGGAGTTTGGTTGTGGCGGGGGGGTTTGTAAGTGGTGCTGGGAGTAGTGGAGGCAGTGTTTGGTAGTAATGCTGGGAGTAGTGGAGGGGGTTTTGTAAGTGGTGCTGGGAGTAGTGGAGGGGTTTGTAAGTGGTCCTGGGAGTAGTGGAGAGGGGGTTTGGGTGTGGTGGGGGGTTTGTAAGTGGTACTGGGAGTAGTGGAGGGAGTGTTTGGTAGTAATGCTGCGAGTAGTGGAGGGGGGTTTAGTTTTGGAGCTGGGAGTAGTGGAGAGTGGTTTGTAAGTGGTGCTGGAAGTAGTTGAGAGGGGATTTCTTAGTGGAGCTAGGAGTAGTGGAGGGGGGTTTGTAAGTGGTGATGGGAGTAGTGGAGGGGGGTTTTTAAGTGGGGCTGGTAGTAGTGGATGGGGGTTTGTTAGTGGTGCTAAGAGTAGTGGACTGGGGGTTATTTAGTGGTGCAAGGGGTAGTGGAGGGGGGTTTGTTAGTGGCACAGGGGGTAGCGGAGGGGGGGTTTGTTAGGTGTGCTGGGAGTAGTGGAAGGGTTTGTTAGTGATGTGGCAGCTCCTGATTTGCTCACTGACAGCATTAGATTTGAAATGGAAGCGCAGTGCCGCTGTCTCTGCATGGCTGTCTGCCATGCAGGGTACCAAATACACATTGAGATGACTCTATCATCATGGCATCTCTTATCATGCTGCTGAAGGGACGCAAGGTGGAGGTAAGGGGCTGCAATGGGGAGGGTTTTTACTGTGGGGTATAATGTTATAATCGGCATTACTATGGGCTTGATTCAATTGAACGCAAATTAAATAGCGCTGGGAGGGAACTCCCGGAGCTATTCAATTATGCTCGCTGTTAGGTCAGAGAATGCCGATCTGCCGCCCCTCGCGTCTTAAACAGGGTGTTTAGTCGTGAGAATGGGCATTCTCCGACTAAATTTCCAGGCGCGATGCTGTTTCCGCCGCGCTATGGGCAGAAAACAGCTTGCGTCTGTTCTTATGTCGGATTTCTGCTCGCACCCCTGGATTAGTGCGAGAAGAAATCCTTAACAGTGCGCAGAATTGAATAGCTCCGGGAGCTCCCTCCCGGCTTTATTTAATTTGTGTTCAATTGAATCGAGCCCTATGTGGCATAATGTGTAATGGGCATTAATACTGGGTGGCAGTAATGTAGAAGACATTACTGTGTGGCATCACTTGTAAAAAAGGCATTTGTGTGTGGCATCACTTGTAAATGGTGTGTGGTATAATGTGCTGTAAAGGGGGCTACTACTGTATGGCATAATGGGGGAGATGTATGAAGCCCTGAAGCGGTATCAGCGCATGCTATGTGCGCTGATACCGCTTCTCCCCGATGTATGATCGGGGGTCTGGGCGGTAAATGACAGGGGCGCTATGCGCCCCTGTCATTATCGGCGCTGCTATCTACAAGATAGCAGCGCCGATGGCAGGGCTATGTAAGAACAGTCATAACGCATGACCGTTCGGCCGGCTGTAGCTGTCGTTATCAACAGCTACAGCCTGGCGCTAGCCTATCCCCACAGCAGGGACAGCGCTGTCCCTGCTGCGGTGGCTGCCGGCTCCAGGGCTCCACGCGGGGATCTCGTGATACTATTGAGATCCCGCGCATGCTCAGTGGAGCCGGCTGGGACAGAGGCACAGCGCATCAGCACTAGGCTGATGCGCTGCTGTCTCTAGCGGGTAGCGCCGGAGGGTGGAGTTAACACTTATACATCTCATCGGGAAGCGTCATAGCGGCATGTTAGGTGCCACTATAATACATCTGCCCCAATGTGTTATAACAGGCACTACTATTGTGTGGCATAAAGTGTATAAGGGGTACTACGGTGTGGTACACTACACTGATGTGACATTTGTGAGTGGCCATGCCCTCTTCTGAGTGGCCACGCCCCCATTATGGCGCACAAGTAGAGCCTTAGTGTTCCATACCCCCACTTCAAAATTTCCACTTTGACCACTGAATAAAGGGATAAATAGCCATATGATACCTGCTGTATAAACTGAAAATAAATGCTCTGCTATTTCCTCTGTTGGAGATTATTGCGAAACAACAATAGCTTTAAATATTGGTTGCTTGGTAGGAGTAAAGCTGCAGCCATACATCAGAACAATAGAATTCCAAGCTGCCAGCTAGGGAGCATTTGGGGGAGGTAGCAGGGGAGTAGCAGCAAAAATGCAGAGTTGTCCCTACTGTTTTTGGGGCATGTCAAAGGACTGTAATCCTGTATGAAACATACATGGCTCCAGTGTCTCAGTTCCCAGAAGGTACATGTGCAACTGATGCTGCAACTTTGTAAGCAAATGATTAGATGTATGAAGCTGTTGATAGGCATCCTAATAGATATCTGCACATACACTGTGTACATAGACACAGCAGTGGCAGCATTATCATCCATCTCTGAATAAGGCCATGTGGTTGTGGTCTTAAAACAGGCAGGTGAGCATGTTACAGGCATGAATAGCGCCACTTTACAGCAATTCTGGGCTTATGGTGCTTACTGTACATTATCTGAGTCATTAACACTTTTGTTTCCACAGGGCCCTTTCTGCATAGTTCAGTATTTAGAAAAAGTAAATCAGGGAAAAATGTACATTCCAAATATTTCTATGGTTAGACTGCACACTGCCACTGCTTTAAATCTGTCAATGGCAGCCACCTCACAAAACAAACAAAGGGCATTCCACTGCGTTGTGTGAGGCAGATGTGTGGGGTGGGAGGGGTTAAAGTGTCTGCTTGTACTCACTCATGTTGAAACAGAACTCACACTACAAGTAACATTTCATTCAGCAGCAGATGTGATAACAAGTTCACAGACACACACACGGCTCTCAGAAGCACTGCCAGCACACACACACACATGGCTCTCAGAGGCACTGCCAGCACACACACACACAGCTCTCAGAAGCACTGCCAGCACACACACACATGGCTCTCAGAGGCACTGCCAGCAAACACCCACACACACACGGCTCTCAGAGGCACTGCCAGCACACACACACACACACACACACATGGCTCTCAGAGGCACTGCCAGCACACACA
This sequence comes from Taudactylus pleione, assembly GCA_031769625.1. Classification (NCBI taxonomy): domain Eukaryota; kingdom Metazoa; phylum Chordata; class Amphibia; order Anura; family Myobatrachidae; genus Taudactylus; species Taudactylus pleione. Next base: position 3,546,878 of record JAUIMM010000222.1, on the reverse strand, counting down.
CACACACGGCTCTCAGAGACACCGCCAGCACACACACGGCTCTCAGAGGCACTGCCAGTACACACACATGGCTCTCAGAGCTCAGAGGCACTGCCAGCACACATACAGCTCTCAGAGGCACTGCCAGAACACACATGGCTCTCAGAGGCACTGCCAGCACACACACACAGCTCTCATAGGCACTGCCAGCGCACACACACACACACACACACACACAGCTCTCAGTGGCACTGCCAGCCAGGGCCGTAGCTGGGGTAGTGTGGCCAGTGCCATCGCACAGGGCACCACAGATCAGGGGGCACTGTTTGGGCCTGTCAAATTTCTGTTTATTATCATTCTTGCTTGTAGCTTCCTCTTATTGCATCACCAGCATGTCCTGGCCTCCCCTATCTCTCCCCTGGTCCTTCCCCATGAAGCCATGGCTCTTTCTTGGGTGCATTATGTCCCTTTGAAAAATGAGGGGGGGCGCCAATGCTCTTTCTGGCACAGAGCACCAAAAAGTCTAGTTACGGCTCTGCTGCCAGCACACACACACACACGGCTCTCAGAGGCACAGCCAGCACACACACACGGCTCTCAGAGGCACAGCCAGCACACACACACGGCTCTCAGAGGCACTGCCAGCACACACACACATGGCTCTCAGAGTCACTGTCAGCACACACACACATACATGGCTCTCAGAGGCACTGCCAGCACACACACACATGGCTCTCAGAGGCACTGCCAGCACACACACATGGCTCTCAGAGGCACTACCAGCACACACACAAGACTCTCAGAGGCACTGTCAGCACACACACATGGCTCTCAGAGGCACTGTCAGCACACACACACATGGCTCTCAGAGGCACGACCAGCACACACACACGACTCTCAGAGGCACTGCCAGCACACACACACACATCATACATGCCTACCCTCCCGATTTGGTCGGGAGCCTCCCGAAAATCGGGGGCCACTCCGACCTCCCAGGAAGGCAGGCAAGTATGGCCGGCCCCGCCCCCATTTGCTGGCCACACCCCCCCAGTCAAGCCGATCTGGCTGCTCCCTCCCAGATGGGGCAGCCAGATAGTCGGCAAGCATGACACACATGGCTCTCAGAGGCACTGCCATTGCACATATTGGTAGAATGTTTAAGTAAAAATAATAAAAAAATAGCAGGACACCTGCCAGGGCAGCAATCATAAACAGGAATAAGTAACTCGTCCTTGTTCATTAGCCTGCAGTTACATGTAGCATCTGTCAGTTCATGCTTCATTAATATGTTTTATAAATTTTGAGTTTAATGGAGTTTTATGGGCAGATATGTCCCTAAGAATTTAAATATTTAAATATCCATTACAACATAAGTGGATCCCTCTTGCCTGGTGTCACTAGGGTGGTGCAGACTGCTCTGGGTGTCACCTTCTAAGAGGGTGAAACCATAATAGTGGATCCTCAGTGACAGGGAACTGAGCACCACACATTAATATCAAAGAGGAGCCATCAGTGCATGAAGTGGGGGCAGCCCGGGATCTATGGGAGTGCTGGCCATACCATCAAAGTGATGAAACCAGGGATGAGGAAGTAGGTGCTGTGAGGCCATGTCTCACCCAGTGAGGCCAGACCTCCTTTTTTATATACCGTATATACTCGAGTATAGCCGACCAGAATATAAGCCGAGGTACCTACTTTTACCCCAAAAAACTGGGAAAACTTATTGACTCGAGTATAAGCCTAGTGTGGGAAATGGCAGCAGCTGGTAGTGCCCCCAGTAGTAATTCCCCCTGGTTGTGCCCCCAGTAGTAATCCCTCCTGGTAGTGCCCCCTGTAGTAATCCCCCCCTGGTAGTGCCCCCTGTAGTAATCCCCCCCTGGTAGTTCCCCCAGTGGTAATCCCCCCTTTTAGTGCCCCCTGTAGTAATTGCCCCCACGATAATGCCCCCTGTAGTAATCGCCCCTGATAATGCCCCCTGTAGTAATCGCCCCCTGGTAGAGCCCCCTGTAGTAATCGCCCCCGGGTAGTGCCCCCTGTATTCCCCCCCCCTAGTAGAGAGAGACATGATAAGAATAAAAAAAAAATAAACACTTACCTGAAACTCCCGCTCCTGGTCCCACCGCTGTCCGCTCCTCCGGCGGCTTTGCATGGGAGAGACGTCGTCATGACGACGTGTCTCACATCACCCACTGTGGGAGCCGGAAAATGGCTCCCGCAGTGGGAGCAGCAGCAGCCGCTGAGAGTCTGACAGACTCTCAGCGGTTGCTAATTACAGCAAACACACAGCTGCCGGCTCCGGCGGCTGTGTGTTTGGCAGTGTGTAGCACTGACCGAACTCCGTCCGGTCAGCGCTACACTTCACTCGAGTATAAGCCAAGGGGGTACTTTTTCAGCACATTTTTTGTGCTGAAAAACTCGGCTTATACTCGAGTATATATGGTACATGGGCATTCGTCAAGTCCAGGGAGCTTACTTGCCGCAACTTAGTTTTTTAATCTTTTTGATAGGGCATTTCTAGTTTATCTTTGTTTCCTTAAAGTACTTATGTACCCTTTTGCTTTTCGGTGTTACCATTTAATGCTTAAATTATTATGGATACCTGCTAATCTATACACCCTACATGTCGCTATATAGCGTTGTAAGTCGCACAAGAAATAATTGCTTTCCAGACCTTGAGTGTGGTTCCAAAGCACAAAACGTTATTATTCACATAAAAAGCATTTAGTTAAATGCTGTGATCTGAATACAATTAGCACAAAAGATTATCATCAATTCTGAGGTCTGTGGTTATCCAAGAGAATGGCTACTAACTGGGACCGGGACACAGGCTATATACCCTAACAGATCATGATAACAACAATGTAGACAGACAAACATAATTCCATTGGTTCTTGCTCTTGGTCTTTGTAGTACGCTGCAGTTCATAGGACAGTTCACTAGGGGTATGTCCCAATTCTCCAGATTATATTGTCTTTCTTGAATTGATTTAAACTAGAGACACTACATTACAGTGTATACATTCTAACCAATAATTTCCTATATTCCATAACCATCGAATGCAAGATGTGGCTCCCTCGCTGATAGGTTCAGATATCTGAAAATAAATAGTGTGTCAGTTTAGTACCAAACATGCAATGTCTATCATGTTTTATACCATTAATATCAAATACATGCATTTTACATCATAATTAATAACTTTAATATAAACCATAATGTGCAGGAACCTTTTATGAGTGCGTGTATATTTATGATTATATGTAAGTATGCGTTGTGTGTCTACATGCAGAATAAAAGGTGCTCTGTGTGTGTTTCTATTTACAAATGCAACTATATATACATATATATATATATATATATTTTTTTTTTGTGTGCATGCATTGTGGATACCCATGTGATCGTTTAAGTGTATATATATATATATATATATATATATATATTATTTTAGTTTTTTTCATATATATGTATTTATATTTATAGCTTCAAACTGGTTATTGTTAATATTACTTCTGTCTGAACTAAAAGAATGACAGACAATGGAGTTTGTCCTGTTCATAGATGGAGCAAGCTTTGGCAAACAGTCTGATCATTTTAACAAAAGGCTCTCCTATGTTTATCCAGAATACAAGTGAAAAGTTCTACTTAACCACATCAGCATTGGATACAAGGCCTACAATTGTTAAGCGATAGTTAAACGTCTGACCATTGTTTCCAAATCCACATTCAGGATATCAGTGTCTGTGTTATACTTCAATTGTCACAGACATACTGTATCTGTATGCAGAGCAAACACTCACAGTATCCTTGTGTATACTTAATTATTTGTCACAAACATGTCCACAAGACATGTCTGTCATCACTGAATATATTAAGTCTTTAAATATATTTATTTATATGTGTATTCATGCATATGGTGTATGATAGGATTTGAAACAGTATGCGGTGGCAATGCGATCGCACAATGTTGATAATAGCATATTAGCATCACACTCAATGGTTTCATGCTGACAACGCAAGATGGCATCGTCAGGGGCAACCTAAAATGGCTTCGCTCGATATTAATTTTAAGATCTGGTCTCAGCCAATCATCCAGCTTTGACAGTCCACCCTTTGATAGTAAACAACACACTATCACACTCTGGTCTTACTTTTTTATTTTTAGTCATTATGGGATATTATTTATTGTTATATTATGGGATGACACAATGTGGTCATTAAACCATCAATAATGTGTCTCTGGTAGGGATGTAAAACTACCGTTATATGCACACTGCGGATCTTTGAAGATCATGGGAAAGATGTGGGGATAGATCTATCCTATAAAGGAAGTCTTGAAGGGGATAGGGACTTACATTATTTAGGATGTTTAAAATAACATTTAGTAATACATTTTATGCATGACTAAATCTCTACATCATCTGGTGGTACATTCTAGTTCAGGATTGTAATATAATTCTTCCATGACCTTGGTATCCATAATATCATTGCTCACCACCATCATCTCGGTTTCTATGTTCGCCCCTGTACATTTTCCACACTTAAATACATTAAGAACACACCTGACACATAAGCTAATTACTAAGATGACAATCAGTATAAGGATCAGGAGCTTACCCACAGTAGCAACCAGTTTGTAGACCCATTCTCCTAGACCGGAGAACCATTTCAAAGGGTTCAACCAAGTGAACCACTCTTCAACCTTTTCCTCTACTTCAGCCACTGAAGCATTATGGTTCTTCCGAAATTCCTGTTTTAACTGCAGAATTTCATCCGTCTTCCGGTCTATCACCTCCCTGGGGTCACTAGTGTTATTTGTGATATACATGCAGAACTTGACACCAAATTGGGGGCCAAAGTTACACAGTACCCTCCAGTGACAGCTGTTAAATAATTTAACACTAGCCTATGTTGCACAAGTTCTTTATTATAAGCTTGTAACTCCCTACTGGTATCCCTGAATGTGTCATCATACATCTCGGTGAAATTATCTATTAATTTAGCAAGGTCTTGAATATATCTGAAATTTAGAGTACCCAGAGTGATCCTGGTGGGATCCAATGCTACTGAAACTTGAAAGCCAGTTGTTTCACAAATCAACTGTGTGGCTTTATGTACATCACCAGGTATCATGTTTCTCTTGTCATGGTGTTCATAATGCATATGAAGATATGAAGATGGTGTGTTTTCATGGATACCAAGCATTTCACCATATGTAAGTGTCATAACTTCTGGAACTACTCTTCCTAGGTAGCATAAACCTTCTGAACTCGGAGAGAGCCACTTATACGCTATCCTTCCACATATAAAATACACATCACCAGGGATAACATAAGGAATAGAATGCATCATAATCATCAAACACATTTCCCTAGCAAGTGATCCTATCTCATGTTTTCCCATTTGACTCATACAAGTTTCTGGTTGTATAACCTTGGCACAGTACCCTTCTGGTACCCTGCCAAGCATTTCCTTTGTGGAACCATGTGTATATTTATACCGTAAATGTCTCTCACCTAGTGTAATGGAGCGTAAAAGTTCAAAATTAATAGGTTCATTATCAGCTCTTAGTGAGAAGGTCATCGTCTGGTTATTCCAAGTCACCTACCAACTTCCTGGTTTGTTGGGGTTGGTGATATTTAAACATAAAAGTTATCTATCTACTTGGTACTGGTGGAGCTTAAAATTAGGTGGTTTGGACCTAAGAAATTTTCCATCCAGTGCATCCCCTCTTTGCAATTCTAAAACCTCAGAGACATTCAATGGGAATGGCACTAACCCTACATTATGCTGTTCCTGAGGCACCTGAGAGCACACCCAACAGTCAGTTTGGTTTAAAACTTTGCCCACCATAGATAGTATGATAATCCTCTAAAGGATACCCACCCCAATATGGATTATACTTATGCTGACATTGCTGGATGCATCTCTCATCGACTAGGGACCCACAAAACTCACAAATACAATAGTCCTCAGATGATAGACCTTCACACTGTCTCCGAGTTTCCAAAAGAACAGATCTCTTAGCAATTACTGTACTGGGTTTGGTCAGATACTCCCCCGATTGGTTTAACACTTCTTTTCCGAACTCCACTCCATCAATATCACCATCGACCTCTCTCTCCATCATCTGCCCACTGTTACAGAAACAGGACCTCCCGAACCAAACAATGATCATGAGAATTGTGGAAGAAAGTAAGAACACAAACCAAGCCCGCCACTCCATTGCTGGAACAGTGGGTTGCAAAGATCTCTAGCTCAGGTTATCTCACGGCAGTCTTTAACTCTCCCAGAAGAAGCTTGTGATTGACAGGTCTACGTTATCAGCCTTGTATCTCCACCGGTTGGTTGACCTTTCTGCAGTGAATGGAATGGACCCAGGTATCTCTCTCTGCCACTTTTAAGGAAGTTGTACTCGTCAGCAACACTTGATACGGACTTTCCCACCGATCTGTCAGACAACCTGAATGTAAGAAATTTCTGGTCATAACAAATTCACCAGGTTTGACATCATGACAGTTTGTTTCTGGCATTTCAGGTGACAACAATTTCAGTTTCTGCTGCTGCTGTTTCAACTGTTTACTCATTGTTATAAGATACTTCACAGTAACCCATTATTACTCTTCAAATCTTCTTGTGGACTTATAATCAAATGAGGCTGTCTACCAAACAGTACTTCAAAGGGGGACAGATTGAGAGGGGATCTAGGAGTTGTTCTGATGCTATGAAGGACTAGCGGTAAGGCTTCTGGCCACCCCAGTCCAGTTTCTACCATGATCTTACTCAGTTTATTTTTAATATTACCATTCACTCTCTCCACCTTGGCACTGGCCTGGGGTCGGTAGGGGGTGTGAAGTTTACTATTAATACCCATCAACTTATACATCACCTGTGAAATGAGTACCCCTATCACTTTCAGTAATTCTAGGGATACCGTATCTGCATACAAACTCTTGTACAATCTTTTAAGCAGTGAACGCAGCAGTATTAGTGGCAGCTGGGTATTCCTCTACCCAGTTAGAAAATACATCTGTACAAACTAATACATACTTGTGGTTCCTGCAGGGTGATAATTGGATTAAATCAATTTGTATTACCTGAAAGGGTCCATCTGTTGGAGGAATATGGGATGGCTCGGTTGGTATTATTTTTCCAACGTTCTTCCTCAAGCATGTCAAACAGGACATTGTCCTTTTTTCGGCTTGGGAAGAGTAAACCTGGTGCACACCAGTATGCCCTGACCAACTTACACATACCTTGCTTTCCCAGGTGAGTCAGACCGTGCGCTGCCTCAGCCAAACTTGGGTAGTATGCCTTCGGTGCCACCGGCTTACCTTGTCCATCTCTCCAGAGTCCAGAGGACACACACCACATCCCTTAGATCTCCAGACTGCCTTTTCCTGAATGGAACACAAATTTTGCATCTCACTTAGTTTCTGCATATCAATCATCTGAAACATCATCATTTGGTTAATTGGCATGTTCACTCTTAAACCTGCTGCCCATTTGGCAGCTTCATCTGCCCTGTTATTGCCCAGTGACACCGGATCGTCCTCACATGTATGGGCCTTACACTTAATGACGGCCACTGCGTTTGGGTTTTGAATTGCTGTCAACAATCCTTTTATGTGGTATGAGTGTGCTACTGGAGTGCCTGCTGCTGTCATAAAATTTTTCAGACGCCAAAGAGCGCCAAAATCATGCACAACCAGAAGGCATACCTGGAGTCAGTGTAGATATTAGCTGACTTAACTTCTGCCAGTTCACACACTCTCCTCAATGCCACCAGTTCAGTCACTTGGGCTGAGTGATGTGGACCAAGGAGTTTAGCTTCTATAACGTCCTCGTTATTTACCACAGCATAACTTGTACATAACTCTCCAGTGTCAGTTTGTCTATGGCAACTCCCATCCGTGTAAAATGTCACATCTACATTTTCTAAAGGTAAAGGTCTGATTCAAATATTCCATACAATCATGTGCACCAGTATACCTGCAGAACTCACCTTCCACCAACGACTCACCTCTCTCCACCCTTTGTGCATCCTGAGGCACATATGGTAAATACGTTGCTGGGTTTAATGTACTGCACCATTTAATGGTGATGTTTGCAGGTGCTATTAGAGCTAGTTTCCATTTTGTGAACCTAGCTGAGGAGACATGTCTGGTTTGGGCAGAATTCAGCAAAGCAGATACAGCATGTGGTGTATAAACAATCATATCATGGTCTAATACTACATCCTCACTCTTACTGACCAATGGAGCAGTTGCTGCTACACTTCTTAAACACATTGGGAGTGATCTTGCCACAGTGTCCAATTGTGCACTGTAGTATGCTACGGGCCTATTGGCATCACCATGTTTTTGTGTGAGGACTGCTGCACAACCAGTAGCTTCCATACAGCATAAATCAAAAGGTTTTTTACAATCTGGTATTCCCAATGCAGGTGCTCTTGTCAGACTGTCCTTAAGGTTAAGGAAAGCCTGCTCTGTTTCCTCTGTGTGTATGACGTGATCCGGCTTTGAGGAAGAGACTAAGTCCTGCAATGGTAAAGCCAAAATAGAAAAACCTGGGATCCATGATCTGCAGTATCCACACATGCCCAAGAAGGTATGGATTTGCTGTTGGTTCTGCAGCAGTGTCATGGTCTGTATGACCTGTATCCTGTCATTAGTCAGATGTTGTAACCCCTGGGTTAGGCAGTGTCCCAAGTATTTAACCCTGGTCTGGCATGGTTGTAATTTGTCCTTAGCAACCTTGTGTCCTGTCTGTGAGAGATGAAGCAACTGTAGTTTAGTATATTTAAACATGACATAAACAAATTAGAACACAACAATAAATCATCTACATATTGTATTAGAACAGATCAATTGTCAGGTTGAAAAGATTGCAAACAGTTGTGTAAGGCCTGGGAGAAGATACTGGGGCTGTCTATGAAGCCCTTGGGCAATCATGTCCATGTGTATTGTACCCCCCTGTATGTAAATGCAAATAGGTACTGACAGTCAGGATGAATAGGGACAGAGAAGAAGGCAGAACAGAGGTCAATGACAGAAAAATGGGTTGCAGTTGGTGGGATCTGTATGAGAATGACAGCTGGATTTGGCACAACGGGAAATTGGCTCTCAACTACCTTATTAACCCCTCTAAGGTCCTGCACTAACCTACAGCCCCTCTCCCCAGTCTTCTTCACTGGAAAAATGGGACTATTGGCTACACTTGCTGTACAGACTAAAGTTCCCTGTTGTAGTAACCGCTCAATTATGGGAAAATACCCTATCTCTACTTCTGGTTTTAATGGGTACTGGGGAATTTTTGGAGCTTGCTTACCGCTTTTTAGATTTACCATTACAGGAGCTATGTTTGCCATCAATCCAGTGTCCTGTCCATCTTTGGTCCAAAGTGAACCTAGTATTTGAGATAACATCTGCTCTACCTGAGATGGATTTTTATCTGAAACAGTAGAGTAAAACATTAACCTTTGGGGAGTGTCCAATATATCCCTGACCTCGTGCGCAACTCTCTCTGGGATATTTAAAAATATACCATCAGGGGTACAATAAATGACACATCCCATTTTACATAACAAATCCCTTCCCAGTAGGTTAGTAGGGGCCGATGCTGCCAGGAGAAAGGAATGCCTGGTTTGCAATGGACCGATAGTAACCTCTGCAGATTTGGTTAAAGGATAATGTTACACCCATTGCTGGTACTGTTTTGCTGGTCACCCATAAATTAGATGGAGAGTTTATCACTGATCTGGTCGCCCCTGTGTCTGCAAGAAAATAATGTTTAGTACCAGCTACATCAACCGTCATTACAGGTTCCTCCCCTAGTACTACCAGTTAACCTGACTGGCTGTAGACTACAGGTGTGACCTGACCCCTAGAGCTGACTATCTTCTTCCAGCAAAACATTCACTGCTACAATGTGAGCAGATGATGGCTGGAATTGTCCTGATGGTGGTGGGTGTCCCTTCTGTGGGTATCTCGGTGTCCCCTGGTTTGGGGTTTCCCACTGTCTAGCTTTACAAAACCTACTTATGTGCCCCTCCTTGTTACATCTATAAAACCTTCGTGGTTGACGTGTATTGAAAGGTTGTTGTTGTGGGGTTTGCGGAGTATGAAAGGATTGTGGTTGTGTATGGGGATAAGGGTTTGGAGGTTGTGTGGGATGAGTGTATTGTGGCTGTGTGTGATAAGAGTGCTGCTGTGTTATTTGCATTCCTTCCAGAGCTTGAATACTAACAGCCATTAGTTTCTTGCTCTGCATTTCTCTCTTCCTAAGGATGTTTTAATCAAGTTCAATTGCAGATTCCCTGACTGTGTCTACCGTAACTCCCCTCCAACCAGGAAGTGAGGTCTGAACCCTGGCCTTTAGAGTGTCTTTAAGACCATCCATAAGCGCTGTGATTGTCATTTCCCTGTGGTGTGTGTCTTTTCCATCCTCTATACCTGTGTATTGGGTAATAGTCTGCAGCGCTCTGGTGAAATAATCTGCTGCAGACTCATTCTCTTTCTGCTTAATTGTAAAAATCTTACTCCAGTTAACTACTACTGGGATATATATGGCCAACTGGGTGACAATGCGGGCTATGTTGTCCTGATTACCTTCATCAGTTATGGGACTACCTCCATCCAATACACACTTTTTCACGTCGGTATCGTGTGGAAGACATGCCTGTAATACCACTCACCAATCTTTGTTGGTAGGCTCATGAGCATTACCTAAATCCTTTACAAATCTCTGGCACTTTGCTAGTTCTTTCCTAGGGTCAGGGAACTCTGTCATTATGGAATGTTGTTCTGCTCTTGTCCATGGACAATGCATCACTACATTACTTGTAGCCAGTACACCATGTGCATTCAGATTCCCATTGGGAACAGTTATTGTCCGGATGGGATGGATGCCTGCCACACTGCTACCTTTGGCCTGATTACCTGATTGAGGTTTCAGCCTACTACTACTACGTATGGTATTAACAACCTCCGCTACTGTTACAGCGGGTGTTAATACCTCCTGCCCTATCTATGGTGGGCCTACCTCCACTATGGGTACTGGTGGGGCAGCTACCTGTGCTTGCTGTGATGGTACATTTAACATTTGGGCAACATGGGAAAGAGCTGACATTACAACAGGTTCATCATCTGCATCAAAAACATGTTCCATATAGTTGCTTAGAAGAGGGTACAAGTTACTTGTTATTTTTTTATGATTTTTGAGATCGACTGTGCCTTGATCCCCATCCATATAGGGCAGAGGTGGTGTGCATGCGCTACTAACAATACCTTACTCAATGCTACCTTGCTGTGCGTGTGCGCTCTTTTGCAGTGCACACATGCTATTTAGCATTGCATACGTGCTCCGTTGCATCGTGGGCGTGACACTAGTTAGCGTCACGTGCACACCGCTAAGCCACATGTTTCCCTCATGCTGCCACAACTTTAAACAGTCATTAAACTTTATCCTTTTCTTTAGAGATTTCACTAAACATATACTCTCTCTAACATTATTCAGAACCTCCAAATCAAATCTGCCAATCTTAGGAAAAGGTGTTCTAGATTTCTTGGTCATCTTGACCCATATGTCACAGTATTCCATAGCGTACATGCACCATACTTTTTAAAAATAACATACCTGGCTGACCCATGTGGCCCTTCTATCACCAGCACATCATCGATTGCCTCGCACCCATCTGAAAAAACGCTTAGCAATTTCTAGAGAATTTTGATTGGTGAACGATTTTCAGAGAGCTACGTTCACGCACTCCCTCCCGTTATGCACAGTCGGCCCGCCGGGCATTACAGTCGGCTTGCACAACAAGGAGCAGAATAACCACCTATTGTAAATTATTTTACCTGCGGCGAATTCAAACCAAGCTTCAGCCGCTCGCTTCTTCCCGCTATGCACCACTTTCCCACTAGGCGATATGGTCCGTGTGCATAAGCGAAGAGTAAAATAACCGCCTAGCGAATTATTTTTATTGTGATTAATTTAACTCCAAGCTTCACCACTCGCTTCCTACTTTGAGTTTACTCCCAGCTGGTAGCATCTAGGAGTTCCAATAACTCCTAACCTTGCCAGCAGTTTCACTCCCATAACAACCCACTTCACAATCACACTTTATATAACTATGTGGTTCGATCGCATTGCCCAAAGAACCTAATTGATCAATGGACTTTGTGATTAATGGGTGCCGGACCAAGAAACCCCTTAGTTTCTCGATGTACCTGCTTTGTACACTGGGCCTGATTCAGACCCACTCGCGAGTGCTATGCGCTTGCAAGCGGGTCGATGGTGGTCCAGTGCGCATGCGCACGACGGAGCCGGCTCCGTAGTGTGCATGAGCGAGACCCGGATAGCGATGGGCAAACCGTCGCTCCAGGTCTCGTACCAATGGGGTCGTGCTGTCGATGTTGAATGACAGCATGCCCCTTTGGTGGGCAGGTCGGGGGGGTGGCTGCCCAGACAGAGGCGTTCCCATGGGAACGCCTACCGTCTGGGGCCGGCCCCACTGACATCACTTGTGTTAGAGCCAAAATCTCTCTGGGGCTTGCGGCAATGAGACCCTACCACAAGGGTCTCATCGCAAGCCCAATGATCATGATGGTCTTGACCATTGTGACCATCTTCCTGGCCACTCGCTATAGCTGTGGGTGGTCACCCACAGCTATGCGAGCGGCCAGGAGGCCGTTCTAAAAAGCCAGAAGGCCGGCCCTAATTCAGAGCGAGCTCTCTGTCAGAGTGTCTGGCTCTGAATCAGGGCCACTGGCCCAGTAGTTTCTACGGCCCCGTCAGGCACCTACAGAGTTTCCACTGAGGCTTAACAGACAGTAGCCTTCACATTCACATGTTTCAATTACATACACCTTTTCTGCGCAGAAAAAAATAAAACCTTCTCCCTAAATATAGCAGAATAATTCAGAGGGTTTAACAAGCAATCATGCTATGAATACAATGACTGGTTGAACATGTGGCAGCAATACAGGAAATGTGCATACGCTATTGTGCGACTTACCCCCTAACACAAACTTTAACAATGAAAGAAAACAAACTTTTCCTTCATTGTCCCTGGATTCTAATCAGCGCTCCTTGAAGTCACACAATAACGGATATCAGTCTCTCAACATCAAGTAGTTGCTGGTTTTCGCACACAGTGCAACCTTTCCTGTGTATGGTGCCATCCACACTTTGGAAAGAGATCAATAACCGTGTGTTGCCATGTAATTTGGTACCGTGACCTCACTGTGAGCCCCCAACTATGGATACCTGCTAATCTATATACCCTAAATGTCGCTATTTAGCATTGTAAGTCACACAAGAAATAATTGCTTTCAAGACTTTGAGTGTGGTTCCAAAGCACAAAAAGTTATTATTCACATAAAAAGCATTTAGTTACATGCTGTGATCTAAATACAATTAGCACAAAAGATTATACATGAACAAGGTACAGTCGATACATACGCAGGCACACTGGTCCCAGTTACAGTCATCAATCCAGAGGTCTGTGGTCCTCCAAGAGAATGGCTACTAACTGGGACCGGGACACAGGCTATATACCCTAACAGATCATGATAACAACAATGTAGACAGACAAACATAATTCCATTGGTTCTTGCTCTTGGTCTTTGTAGTACGCTGTAGTTCATAGGACAGTTCACTAGGGTTATGTCCCAATTCTCCAGCTTACATTGTCTTTCTTTAATTGATTTACACTACATAGAGACACTACATTACAGTGTATACATTCTAACCAATAATTTCCTATATTCCATAACCATCGAACGCAAGATGCGACTCCCTCTCTGAAAGGTTCAGATAGCTGAAAATAAACAGTGTGTCAGTTTAGTACTAAACATGCCATGTCTATCATGTTGCATACCATTAATATCAAATACATGCATTTTACATCATAATTAATAACTTTAATATAAACCATAATGTGCAGGAACCTTTTATGAGTGCATGTATATTTATGATTATATGTAAGTATGCGTTGTGTGTCTACATGCAGCGTAAAAGGTGCTCTGTGTGTGTTTCTATTTACAAATGCAACTGTATATACATGTGCGCACGCATTGTGGATACCCATGTGATAGTTAAAGCGTATATATATATATATATATATATATATATATATTCATATATATGTATTTATATACATAGCTTCAAACTGGTTATTGTTAATATTACTTCTGTCTGAACTAAAAGAATGACAGACAATGGAGCTTGTCCTGTTCATAGATGGAGCAAGCATTGGCAAACAGTCTGATAATTTTAACAAAAGGCTCTTGTCAAGCTGGGAGGCGGTTTTCTGGAAGCTGAGGCCTGAGGCTGCGGGAGGAAACGGAGGCGAAGGCTTTAATGTACGACCTCCGCATCCACGGGTCTTGGTCGTTGGCGAGACCTAGTCAAAGGTGCGGAATCGAACCCACGAGATGGTGTTCGCCAGTGACCCCACCAATTGGGATATGGGCTTGAGCTGCACCTTGTAAGCAGGTTGCAGTCCTTTGACTAGGTGACCAAAGCCTGCGGGAAAAAGGAGAGATGAACACTCATGGCCCAAAGGGTCGGTGCCAATAAGGAGCACGTAGGGACACTGTACTTGAGGTTCGAGGAAGTGTGCACTGTGGACACACTCTACCGGGTTGCCGGTCAGAAAGATTGCACCACGGTGCAATACTGTAACATGTAGGTAGGGACCACAGAGTCTAGTAACAATGTGGGTAGTAGTACTGGAGCCTGCCAGAGATTATAACGCTGGAGATTTTGGTACGTATAACTACACTCAGGCTGTGATGGTAAAGCACTGGTGAAATGGATAGTATACTGCACACAGGCGGCGGGGGTAATGCACTGGTGGAATGGAGGTATACTGCACACAGGCGAGGTGGTAACGCACTGATGAGATGAATGATGTAGCTGCACACAGGCTGAGGTGGTAAAGCACTGGAGAGATGAATGATATAGCTGCACACAGGCTGAGGTGGTAAAGCACTGATGATATAGCTGCACACAGGCTGAGGTGGTAAAGCACTGATGATATAGCTGCACACAGGCTGAGGTGGTTAAGCACTGATGATACAGGCTGAGGTGGTTAAGCACTGGTGAAATGGACGATATAGCTGCACACAGGCTGAGGTGGTAAAGCACTGGTGAGATAAACGATATAGCTGCACACAGGAATAGATCACTGGAAGCAAGGGAACCTGGAACGAGAGACCACTAGTAACACTAGCAGTGACAATGGTTGTTCAGGCAACTTCCTGATACACAGGAGCCGGATATATACCCCTGGAAGCCCACTGATTGGTCCACAGCATCAGCTGACCGGCCAGGCTGTCAGGGAAGGAAGGACAGTCAGAAAAGGAAGTGTCATGGCGGCGCTCATGACAGGGACTCCGATCCCGTGCACCAGGCCACCCGAGACACCAGCATCAGGGAGAATGCTCAGCACCTCCCACGTCGCCGGACCAGCTGCCTGACTGCCCGGGAGGTCACAGGAAGCCGGCGGGACGGTAAGGGACGGTCGATCCCCGACTGAACTCTGACAGCTCTCCTATTTTTATCCAGAATACAAGTGTTAGTTCTACTTAACCACATCAGCATTGGATACAAGGCCTACAATTGTTAAGTGATAGCTAAACGTCTGACCATTGTTTCCAAATCCACATTCAGCATATCAGTGTCTGTGTTATGCTTCAATTGTCACAGACATACTGTATCTGTAAAAAAAAAAATGGTAGTTGCTCAGATCAGCATAATTGCATAACACAGGTGCTTGTAAAGGGCGGGGTTTACTCTGAACACAGAAAAAAAGAGAGATTTGCCCCCCAGCACACTGCAGCAAAAACAATACTTAAATCCTCCATGATAATAGCGATTCAGAGGTATTAGTTACATACATTTGCAAATGAATGAATAAGCACCAGGCCAATCGTCAAGGCTCCTCTATACTGGCGTCCCTAGCATTAAGGGGTTCATGTCCGAGAAGCAAGGCACCCCAAAAAAATTCCAACCAAGGGCCATGCCCAGGGCATCACACGAAAAAGGGAAAAAGGTGATAGTGAAGTATAAAGAAAAGATGTGTAAGTATAAATCAATAAGTGTTAATGAAATAAGAAAGAATTAAAATTACATAAATAATATACAAACAAATAGAAAAGTGATAAAAGTATTCTATGTGAATTAAGTGGTGATGCCATGAGAAAGGCCCAGTCAGAACCCCCCCGGGGGCCCCACTCCCAAATGCTCACCCCAAAATAATTATTGCTACATAATAGTAGCACCCACTCTGGGTCATATAATTACAATTGATGTACTGCATGATAACAGTACATATAAAAGCTGAGAGCTAACTTACCTTGGAGGTACCCCAAAAAACCTCCACATGGCATTATAAGCATCAGCACATCCTCCTAATGCTGATTGCCTTCATGCCTCTCCAAACTTGCAAAAAAAATGGTAGTTGCTCAGATCAGCTTAATTGCATAACACAGGTGCTTGTAAAGGGCGGGGTTTACTCTGAACACAGAAAAAAAGAGAGATTTGCCCCCCAGCACACTGCAGCAAAAACAATACTTAAATCCTACATGATAATAGCGATTCAGAGGTATTAGTTACATACATTTGCAAATATATGAATAAGCACCAGGCCAATCGTCAAGGCTCCTCTATACTAGCGTCCCTAGAATTAAGGGGTTCACATCCGAGAAGCAAGGCACCCCAAAAAAATTCCAACCAAGGGCCATCCCCAGGGCATCACACGAAAAAGGGAAAAAGGTGATAGTGAAGTATAAAGAAAAGATGTGTAAGTATAAATCAATAAGTGTTAATGAAATGAAAAAGAATTAAAATTAGATAAATAATATGCAAACAAATAGAAAAGTGATAAAAGTATTCTATGTGAATTATGTGGTGATGCCATGAGAAAGGCCCAGTCAGAACCCCCACGGGGGCCCCACTCCCAAATGCTCACCCCAAAATAATTATTGCTACATAATAGTAGCACCCACTCTGGGTCATATAATTACAATTGATGTACTGCATGATAACAGTACATATAAAAGCTGAGAGCTAACTTACCTTGGAGGTACCCCAAAAAACCTCCACATGGCACTATAAGCATCAGCACATCCTCCTAATGCTGACTGCCTTCATGCCTCTCCAAACTTGCAAACAAAACGGTAGTTGCTCAGATCAGCTTAATTGAATAACACAGGTGCTTGTAAAGGGCGGGGTTTACTCTGAACACAGAAAAAAAGAGAGATTTGCCCCCCAGCACACTGCAGCAAAAACAATACTTAAATCCTCCATGATAATAGCGATTCAGAGGTATTAGTTACATACATTTGCAAATGAATGAATAAGCACCAGGCCAATCATCAAGGCTCCTCTATACTGGCGTCCCTAGCATTAAGGGGTTCACGTCCGAGAAGCAAGGCACCCCAAAAAAATTCCAACCAAGGGCCATCCCCAGGGCATCACACGAAAAAGGGAAAAAGGTGATAGTGAAGTATAAAGAAAAGATGTGTAAGTATAAATCAATAAGTGTTAATGAAATGAGAAAGAATTAAAATTACATAAATAATATACAAACAAATAGAAAAGTGATAAAAGTATTCTATGTGAATTAAGTGGTGATGCCATGAGAAAGGCCCAGTCAGAACCCCCCGGGGGCCCCACTCCCAAACGCTCACCCCAAAATAATTATTGCTACATTATAGTAGCACCCACTCTGGGTCATATAATTACAATTGATGTACTGCATGATAACAGTACATATAAAAGCTGAGAGCTAACTTACCTTGGAGGTACCCCAAAAAACCTCCACATGGCACTATAAGCATCAGCACATCCTCCTAATGCTGACTGCCTTCATGCCTCTCCAAACTTGCAAAAAAATGGTAGTTGCTCAGATCAGCTTAATTGCATAACACAGGTGCTTGTAATGGGCGGGGTTTACTCTGAACACAGAAAAAAAGAGAGATTTGCCCCCCTGCACACTGCAGCAAAAACAATACTTAAATCCTACATGATAATAGCGATTCAGAGGTATTAGTTACATACATTTGCAAATATATGAATAAGCGCCAGGCCAATCGTCAAGGCTCCTCTATACTGGTGTCCCTAGCATTAAGGGGTTCACGTCCGAGAGGAAAGGCACCCCAAAAAAATTCCAACCAAGGGCCATCCCCAGGGCATCACACGAAAAAGGGAAAAAGGTGATAGTGAAGTATAAAGAAAAGATGTGTAAGTATAAATCAATAAGTGTTAATGAAATGAGAAAGAGTTAAAATTACATAAATAATATACAAACAAATAGAAAAGTGATAAAAGTATTCTATGTGAATTAAGTGGTGATGCCATGAGAAAGGCCCAGTCAGAACCCCCACGGGGGCCCCACTCCCAAACGCTCACCCCAAAATAATTATTGCTACATAATAGTAGCACCCACTGTGGGTCATATAATTACAATTGATGTACTGCATGATAACAGTACATATAAAAGCTGAGAGCTAACTTACCTTGGAGGTACCCCAAAAAACCTCCACATGGCACTATAAGGATCAGCACATCCTCCTAATGCTGACTGCCTTCATGCCTCTCCAAACGTGCAAAAAAAATGGTAGTTGCTCAGATCAGCTTAATTGCATAACACAGGTGCTTGTAAAGGGCGGGGTTTACTCTGAACACAGAAAAAAAGAGAGATTTGCCCCCCAACACACTGCAGCAAAAACAATACTTAAATCCTACATGATGATAGCGATTCAGAGTTATTAGTTACATACATTTGCAAATATATGAATAAGCGCCAGGCCAATCATCAAGGCTCCTCTATACTGGCGTCCCTAGCATTAAGGGGTTCACGTCCGAGAAGCAAGGCACCCCAAAAAATTCCAACCAAGGGCCATCCCCAGGGCATCACACGAAAAAGGGAAAAAGGTGATAGTGAAGTATAAAGAAAAGATCTGTAAGTATAAATCAATAAGTGTTACTGAAATGAGAAAGAATTAAAATTAGATAAATAATATACAAACATATAGAAAAGTGATAAAAGTATTCTATGTGAATTAAGTGGTGATGCCATGAGAAAGGCCCAGTCAGAACCCCCCCGGGGGCCCCACTCCCAAATGCTCACCCCAAAATAATTATTGCTACATAATAGTAGCACCCACTCTGGGTCATATAATTATAATTGATGTACTGCATGATAACAGTACATATAAAAGCTGAGAGCTAACTTACCTTGGAGGTACCCCAAAAAACCTCCACATGGCACTATAAGCATCAGCACATCCTCCTAATGCTGACTACCTTCATGCCTCTCCAAACTTGCAAAAAAAATGGTAGTTGCTCAGATCAGCTTAATTGCATAACACAGGTGCAGTACATCAATTGTAATTATATGACCCAGAGTGGGTGCTACTATTATGTAGCAATAATTATTTTGGGGTGAGCGTTTGGGAGAGGGGCCCCCGGGTGGGTTCTGACTGGGCCTTTCTCATGGCATCACCACTTAATTCACATAGAATACTTTCATCACTTTTCTATTTGTGTGTATATTATTTATGTAATTTTAATTCTTTCTCATTTTATTAACACTTATTGATTTATACTTACACATCTTTTCTTTATACTTCACTATCACCTTTTTCCCTTTTTCGTGTGATGCCCTGGGCATGGCCCTTGGTTGGAATTTTTTTGGGGTGCCTTGCTTCTCGGACATGAACCCCTTAATGCTAGGGACGCCAGTATAGAGGAGCCTTAACGATTGGCCTGGCGCTTATTCATATATTTGCAAATGTATGTAACTAATACCTCTGAATCGCTATTATCATGTAGGATTTAAGTATTGTTTTTGCTGCAGTGTGCTGGGGGGCAAATCTCTCTTTTTTTCTGTATACTGTATCTGTATGCAGAGCAAACACTCACAGTATCCTTGTGTATTCTTAATTATATTTCACAAACATGTCCACAAGACATGTCTGTCATCACTGAATATATTAAATCTTTAAATACATATATTAAATGTGTTTTCATGCATATGGGGTATTATAGGATTTTAAACAGTATGCGGTAGCAATGCGATCGCACTATGCTAATAATAGCATATTAGTATCACACACAATGGTTTCATGCTGACGACGCAAGATGGCATCGTCAGGGGCAACCTAAAATGGCATCGCTCGATATTCATTTTAAGATCTGGTCTCAGCCAATCATCCGACTTTGACATTATGTAAACTGCTATTACCAGCAAAACCAAGACACAAAGGTAGACAATGGTGGGTTAACTGAAAAGGCACAATTTTTCATTTTTTTCTATTATGTTCTGGTGAATTAAACAATTAAATTGGATCAGTAGTGATGAAATGTATTTCCTGTTGCACTACAGTTATACAAATCACTTGCACCCACCCCCTCAATATAAAGATTGCCATTTTTTATGGGAACTCAGAATGGATGTGCTAACAGATCAACATATGTATATCCTATCCCTAAGAGTAATGCTTATATATTTTAAAACACACTTGATCATATCCTCTGGTATATCTCTGGATAAGTGTGCTTCAAAGGTCACCAAACCTGGAGAATATCCTTAAGCTGGCCACACACTAGACCAACTTACATCCAACCAGCCAACTTGTTGATTGGTTGGAATGAAAATCTGGTAACGTATGGGATTAAATGATGATCAGCAATTTGCTCCTAAATACCAGAAAACAGATGAAAATGGTCGTTCAGACAAGTTTGTTAAATGTTTGATCTAAACTATTTGTTCGAACAACAGTTTTGGTTCATATTCCAGCGTTTGGGAGCAACTAACTGATATACCTTACCAGATTTTCATTCCAACCAATCAACTAGTTGGCTGGTTGGACAGATAATCTTTAGATGTGTGGCCAGCTTTAGTCACTGGTGCTCAAACTCAACTCTCAAGTTTTCCCAACAGGAGAAATTTTGAGGGTTTCCTTCTGTGTAAACAGGTGGGATAATTACTGACCAAGCAAAATAAATTCGCTCACCTGTGCATTATTAAATAATCCACAAATCATGACCTGTTGAGGGAACTTGAAGAATGGAGTTGAGAACTCCTGTCATAAGTGGTGGCGATTGTCAGATATTAGCTGGTTGCTGCAAGCACCAGCGCTGGTTACAAATTAGGGGGACCCCAATTTTTTTTTTAATATTGCTTTTGAACAATGCCCTCAGTTTAAAAGTAATAAATAACTACACCTACAAATGTCTGAATTTTTAACAAACAAATAATTATTTATTTATTTAATACATGTAGCAGCAGACAGACAATGAACCTGATTCAATGATGGATGCAGTGCCTATGTTTATGCACTTGAGAGATGTTTTGCATGCGCAAAAAGTCTTACAAACCCTCACTGCGCACATACGAACCCAAGTGTGCATTATCAACCATCTCTTTATTACCAACCATCTCTGAATCAGGCTGTCCACCTACTTCTGTGACATCACAAGTTGGAGAGGAGTTGAATTGTCTGCAGAAAAAGCTATCTGTTTTGATGTCCAAAGAAAAAGTTGGTTAGGTGTATGGAACACTGTTTTAGCTGGACAGACAAGTTGGAAGGTTAAAGCTGACCATACACCAGACCAACTTTCCTCCCACCATTCAACTGAAAAACTGTTGAGGGGAATAAGGATTCCTTATTGTGGCAAATTTGAGTCCTTATTATCGGGGACTGGTCACATCAAATAATAAATATTGCACATATTTAGGTTAAGTGTGAGGTTGAAGGGCTTTCTGGTATGTGGAGAGCTGATATCAAACACACAGGAGCAGACACAAATAACTCCATCACCTCTAGTGACATCCAGGACACATTCCAGTACTTCTAGCTAGAGATGTGCAATTTGGTTTTCCTGAAATATGAACACATCGAGCATAGGGTTCTCTGTAAAATTGAGTCCCAGTTCAGTATCACTTTAGGCTTCTGTGTTGAACCAAGTACTACTTTGATTCTGTAGTCAGTTCAGAATTTGGATTTAAAAACTGAGCAGCAGCTGGCACAGAATTAGATGTCTCCATTGCCAACATCCATATAAGCAAATGAGATGGCCCTATTTGTATCCGTTGTGGCAGGTATGAGGGAGCATCTGAATGGATGAATGAATGGCCTGCAGAGCTCATTGCTGTAACAGCAGAATTAAAGCTGTAACAGCAGAACTCGGAGTGGAGGGAGGTTATGATGAAAGCACAGAATAGCAGTCAATGAACGTTTCTTGTCTAGGAGCAAACAACCGAGCAGGAAAAAAGTAGGTGGGCACTGGACTGATCTTTCAGTTATGGGCTAAGTTGGGAATTTTCCCGCTACACTAGAATGATTATGGGGCAACTATTTGGAAAAAATCAAACATGTTTGATTTTTCCATCTAGTTGGAATGACCATGTTTTGCATGTGGGAGCAAAACACTGGCTGATTATCAATCAGGAACTGATTTGTTTGTGAATCCAGACTTGGGTTATGTACTGGACTGGGGTCAGAGTGAGTGAAGCTGGCTAACTTGAAATATGATCTGCACATGTGGGAATACAACAACAGGGAGAATGGAAATTATAGTGTGCTTGGTGTATACTGGTTGCTGGCAGGTAGACGACACTGGAGATACTACCAGGATGGAAGTCTGTTACACAAGCAGGATGAGTGATGATGAGTTTGTCAGTGGATTGTAACCGGGCTGGAAAGCAGAGTCACACTGAGATGGTCAGGAACCTATAGAAGCTCTGGCAACTGGAAGCTGGAGAATGGGCTTGTACTGGCGGTGCTGGACACTGTAGTGACAGTGGTTCTCTGGTTGACCACAAAACTGTAACCAGCTGTGCAATCAAGTGGAGGATTTGTACAGGGTTTGGTGCAGAATAAAGTTCAATATTACAGTCAGTTGAGGTAATGTATATATTGGAACTGAGCAGGGAATTCAGAGTTTAACAGCACTGCAGTCATTCAGGATTCCTGTGCTACCTTGAAAAGCACAGGTGAGCACTGCTGCCATCTGAAAATATTGAGCCCGGGACAACAAAAATAGGCACTCCCCAGCCCCTGTCCTACCACAACCCCAGACACTTACCTTAGTTACCTTGCTCCTTCTTCTATCCTGGCTGCTCCTCAGTCCTCCTCTATCATTCAGCGGTGCGGTGTGACATCATATGGATATTACTAGGGTAAATGGCACTCGGGGCAAATGGCGCCCTAACAAAAGTGGTGCCCCTTGAAAACTGCACCCAGCCAGCATGTAGAAGGACCTACTACATACACACTGTGACCAATAACTTTTTATTTTTGATTTTGGATCTGCATCTCCTTCAAGGTTTTGGATCTGGATTTTTTTTCCAAAACCGCCCTTTCATGTTTTGGTTTTGGTTTTGGATCTGGATTTTCTTTAAAAAATTTATAAAAACTGCTAAAATCACATAATTTGGTCTTTTTTTTTGTTCCTACAGTATTATTAACCTCATTAACATTAATTTCCACTCATTTCCAGTCAATTTTGACTACCTCACAGCTCACAATATTGTTTTCATCCAGTTTAGGCCCAAAAGTTGCACCAAGCTAGCTGGCTGACTAAGCTAAGCAGCAGCAGTGAGCAGCACAAACACGTGGCAGTTCAACCCTCGACATGGAACATAAGGAAACATCTGTTTTCATTAATCAAGGGGCCTGATGGAGATGAAGTATGTATATTATTAAAGGCAGGGAAAGGAAGGGTTGATTCATAGTAAATTTAATTTATTTATTTTTATTCTGAAGAGGGAAGAGCATGGGTGAATAATATGTCCCATGTCTTTCCCACAATATCAACTTGGTGTTTTAGAATAGTTTTTTAACTTAAAGAGGCATCCAGGAAATGCTCTGTGACCATAAACATTTTCACCATTCAGGAACTGCATGTCAAAGATTGAAGCAGCTGTGGCAGTTCAACTTCCAACATGGCACATCAAGAAACTATTTTTTTTATTACTCAAGAGGCCTGAGGGAGTTGGAGTATGTATGTAGTTGAAGGCAGGGAAAGGAAGGGTTGATTAGTAGTAAATTTAATTTAACTTTTTGATTCTGAAGCAAATTTATGAGGGAGGAGGGGAGACATTTACAAAAAATATTTTACTCATTCACATCAGTATTTGCTCGAGTGGAGCTTCTCAGTGGTTCCAAACTTTTTTAAAAGAATCAAGGATGCATGAAGGAGATGATGTTTGTTGCAGCACACAAAATGGAAGCTCTGAACAGGAAGGGGGCAGAAGGATTTTAAGTCTGGTACTCAACTTCTCATATCATTGTGCTTCTGGAATTATGTATGGGAAGGCTGGGAGGGGATGAGGCAGAAAATCTCCAGATGCCATCACAAAATAGCCTCTCCATTTGGTGTTTGAGCTGCATCTGACCAAACATGGCTGTTATGATCAAGGAAATCCAAACCAACCAGGTTTGTATCTACAAATCAAGGTTGAAAAATGGCATAAGAGTATTTTGCAAGTATGCCTATTTGTAATATATACAGTATGAACTAAAAAAAAGGAAGCATCAGAGCAGTGGCACAAAAGCATGGCAGTTTAACAAAATATAGGACATCTATGAAATATTTGCCACACAGCAGTGGCAGACAGGATGGCAGGTTAATAAATTATAAAATTAAAAATGTCAGGCAGCAGTGCCCCAAACAGCACATAAAGCAAAGAAAATAGGTGCAAGATGGAGTTGTCATTGGGTCCTTCCATCCACCCTTATGTTGTATATAGTAAACAGCACATGCACAGTTTAACAAACCAATCATTTCAGCGACAGGGACTGCCAATTGTGGCTAAAGCGATTGGTTTGTTTGGGCCCCCACAAAACAAGCTACCAATGGGCAGCTGACATAGCTGGCAATGATCTCTCCGTGCACAAACTAGCTTTACAGAGGCAAAATATTTTCACCATCATCATCCGATTCCTCACCCTCATCAGTGTGTATATTATCTTCACACAATATGCCTCTGTAATTTTTGGATGTATTTGGCAGTAAAGGTCTTCCTCGTGAAATATGTAGTTAATTTTGATGAACATCATCTTTTCCACATTTTGAGGAAGTAGCCTCCTACAACAATTGCTGACAAGGTTCCCGGCTAAGCTAAAAACTCTTTCTGAGTATACACTGTAGGATGGGAAGCTCAAGTAAAGCAAAGCCAGTTTGTACAAGGGCCTCCAAATTGCCTTTTTTTCCTGCCAGTAGTGAAACGGACTGACTGACATGCCTATTCAGATGCTATCAGTGAATGGTACAGAAAGTAAGAGTGTGAAGGTAGCACTTGTATCTCACAGTCACATGGGATGCTGCCTGTGAGGGAAAAATTAGGGGCTCACCTTCCCTAAAACAATAGATCAATACACAACAATGCCTCTGGCGCTTCCCATAGTCCCTCTATGGTATATATAGATGTATATAGACACAATGCAATGTCAAAAAGACGAAAAAGGATTTAATATATATAACAATAGCATTCCATGTAGCAATAATAAAACTGGTTAGCACCGGTACACAACATACATATACACTAACAACATTTAACAAAAGACAGTGCAAATCCTACATGTATCGAGTGTAGCAGATACGCCACTCAGCATTTTACTCTGTACAGAATACAGAGTAAAACGCTGAGTGGTGTATCTGCTACACTTGATACATATAGGATTTGCACTGTCTTTTGTTAAATGTTGTTAGTGTATATGTATGTTGTGTACCGGTACTAAGAGTTTTATTATTGCTACATGGAAACCTATTGTTATATATATTAAATCCTTTTTCATCTTTTCGATATTGTATTGTGTCTGCATACACCTATATATACCATAGAGGGACTATGGGAAGCGCCAGAGGTATCATTGAATGGTGACAATATTAGATGGAGTCACAGTAGAGGTCTCATTAATTGTAGGCAATTTGTTTAGAACCGAATAGATGTCAAAACTTTGTTGTGTTAACTCATCTGCATCACCAGTGGGTAATTTTTAGGGAAAGTTTTGTTTTTTTTCCTGGCAGCTGCACTTGCAGGAGAAACTAATGGAAGAGCCATTGCTGCATCATGTGCCTCTTGAGCTGACAATTTCCTTACCAACAGCTCTATGCACCTCTTCAGATCTGTGTCCACTGGGAAGAAAGACATGACTTATGACTTAAATCTAGGATGCAGCACAGTCACCAAAATTTATTGATCCTATTGTAAGATCCTGAAAACCCTTAAGTCTTGGCAAAGTGAATAAAGAACTTGATCTACAAGTCCGACATGCTTAGCAGAATCACTTCATTTCAGCTCCTCCTTCAGTTTATCAAGCTGCTTTTCCATCAGTCTAATTAGGGGACTTACCTGACTTAAGCTGGTAGTGTCTGAACTTACTTCACAGGTGACTACTTTGAAGGGTTTCAGCACTTTGCACAACACAGAAAGTATTTTCCACTAAGCTTGAGTATGGTACATCCCCCCTCCTTCTCCTTTATCATAGTTCATTGTGTAGCTTTGGATGGCTATTTGCTGTTCCTCCATCTGCTGAAGCATATAAAGGGTGGAGTTCCACCTTGTAACAACCTCTTGCTTCAGCTGGTGACAGGGCAAATTCAACATATCTTGCAGGTGTTGCAATCTTCTACATGCACCTGCTGAAGGGCGAAGATGTACAGAAATGTTGCAGGCCACAGATAGCATCTCCTGCATGGCCCTGTCATTTTTAAAAAAAATTTGCACCACCAAGTTGATTGTGTGAGCAAAACATGGGATATGCTGGAATTCACCCTGCTGTAATGCTCTCATAATATTTTTGGTATTGTCAGAAATCACAAATCCCAAGTAGATTCCAAGCGGGGTAAGCCATTTTGCAATGACTTCCCTGAGTTTTTCTAATAGGTTGTCAGTGGCATGTCTCTTAGTGAAACCGGTGATACACAGAGTAGCCTGTCTTTGAATGAGGTGCTGTTTTTTAGATGCTGCTACTGCTCTTGCGCTTGTGCTGATCTACTTGTCCACATATCTGTGGTTAAGTGGACATTGGGTACAATGGCATTTTGCAGGACACTAATGAAGGTTTTTACCATCCCTGTACAGGCTGAAAATTGCTTTTCTAGTAAAGTGGAACCTAGATGGGATTTAGTAACAGGGACACAGGATCTCAATTAACTGTATAAAACCCACTGCACTTATGGCAGATATCGGATGCACATCTAATACCAGCATAGATGTTATAGCGTCAATGATCTGCTGTGCAACTGGGTGACTGCTGTCATACTTGCTCCCCCTTGCAAAGGATTGTTTAACAGTCAATTGTTTTTTTAACTACTACTAGTATTCTTCCTGGTCCCCTTCTGGGATGAAGATCCACTCCCAGCAGCAGCAGATGTAGTGCTCAATGATTCTTCTAAGGAATCCAGGATAGGGGAGGACTTAGTTAGCCTTATCAAATTGGATGCAGGACTTCTTCCGATCATGATTGAGGATATTGTTGATGAAGGTGTTGGTGGTAAAGATGTCAGGTTCTTGGATCTAGCAGAGAGAAGGGAGCTAGCTGACACTGCACTGCTTGTTGTTACTTTTTTAGCCAAAGTTTCTGAATTTTTCAAACACTTTTGATGGATGTGCTGTAGATGATGTAACAGGGAGGAGGTTCCTAGAGGGTTAGGGTCCCTACCTCTACTTACTCTGGCATGACAATGGGTACAGATGGCTTGACAATTGTTGTCCAGATTTAGGTAAAAATTATTCCACACATAAGAAGTGGATTTTTTTTATGTTTTATGCTCAGGCATGACAATGGCCTTTTCCTTATCATGGGCAACAACTGTTTCCACTGGGACCTTATGTACACAAACATCCTCATCCACAAAATTCTCATCATCAGCATCCAGACCATCAACATCCTTATTAGCGTCAGCTACACAAATATCCTCCTCAACCTGGTGCACTTCCATAGAAGCATCCTCAATTTCTATATCAGCATGTTGACTTGTGCTGCTCATCTGCACATTTGCAGAGGATGCACAAGTGGTGGAGGAGGCTCCTCTTTGAGTACAGTTTTGGAAAAGTCAGACTCACACATGGCACTTGCCGACACAATTAGACTCTCCTCAAAGATTTGTGACATTTCTGTGTGCACAGTTGGTTCCGGTGCCTTAACGATTTTCATTTTTTTTAAACGTCTACAGGGAGAAGGGCTTACATCATCATAAGAAGCAGAACCACCAGTCATAAATAGAGGCCAAGGCCCTAGCCTTTCCTTGCCGCTTCATGTGGTGAAAGGCATATTGCCAATGTTACGTCTTTCTGCAACTAACTGTCCCTTTGATGTTATTTTCTTTACCACTGTAAAAGATTGGTTCTTTGATTTTAGATGTTCTGAGTTAATCCCTATATGCCCTTGGGCATTGGCTTTAGTATATGATATAGGCTGACTAGTAGCGTGTTGACTGATGGCACTGGCAGCAGCTCCAGCACTAGGATGTGGTTTCTGCTCTCCTCACAACTGATTGTTCTCCATATCAACAAATATGAATGAAGTGGGTACAGCACAAACTTCAATTTGTACCAATTTTAAATATTGCACTGACCTGTATCAATGACCTATAGTGTCACAAGATTTTTTTATGAATATGAAAAGAATAACACACTGGGCTACCACTTACAGTGTCACAAGATTGTTTATGAATAAGACAATAAAAACACACTGCACTACCACTTACAGTGTCACAAGATTTTATATGAATAAGAAAATAATAACATACAGCACTAGCACTTACAGTGTTACAAGATTTTTTAAGAATAAGAAAAGTATAACATACTGTGCTACCACTTACAGTGTCACAATGTTTTTTATGAGTAAAATACTGTGCTACCACTTAGTGTCACAAGATTTTCTATGTGTAAAACACTGCGCTACCATTTACAGTGTCACAATATTTTTATGAATAAAACGCTGCGCTACCACTTACTGTAACAAAAATTTTTGTGAATAAGAATAACACACTGCACTACCACTTACAGTGTCACACAATTTTTATGAGTAAAACACTGTGCTACCACTTAGTGTCACAATATTTTTATGAATAAGAAAAGAATAACACACTGTGCTACCACTTAAAGTGTCACAATATTTTTATGAATAAGAAAACAATACCACACTGCGCTACCACTTACAGTGTCAGAAGATTTTTTATGAGTAAAAAATTATGCTACACTTACAGTGTCACAAGATTTTTTTATGAATAAGAATAACACACTGCTCTACCACTTACAGTGTTACAAGATTGTTTATGAGTAAAACACTGCACTATCACTTACAGTGTCACGAAAGTTTTTATGAATAAGAAAAGAGTTACACACTGGGCTACCACTTACAGTGTCACAATATTTTTTATGAGTAAAACACTGTGCTACCACTTACAGTGTCACAGTATTTTTTATGAATAACACACTGCGCTATGACTTATAGTGTCACAATATGTTGAATAATTTTTTTTTCCACTGGGGAAGAGCACCTCTGGATGAAGCAGCAGTCCCTTGATAAACAACACAGCACCCGTTTATGAACCCCTGTGAATTGTGAACCAACCACCTGCAGAGTCACAATTAAATGGATGATAAACTGCGGTCTGGTTGTCAGTCTCACCGAATAATAATAGTGTACCTAGCACACACAAAAAAATAAGAGATTTTTATTTTTTATTTTTTGTGAAATCATAATTATTATTAATTTTAACCTTTTTTTACACTGAGTAAGAGCACCCCTGGATTGACAGAGCACCCCTCTGGATAACACAGAACCCCTTTATGAACTGCAGCCCTAGCCCCTTGATGGACAGGACAACACAGCAGCACCCCTTTATGGACAACACAGCAGCAGCCTCAACCCCTTGATTGAAAGGACAACAGTGACACAGCAGCACACCTTTATGTACTGATTACTGATGTCCCCCTTTATGTACTGCAGTCCCAGCCCCTTTATGGACAACACAACAACAGCCTGAAGCCCCAGCCTCCGACAGGAAAACACAGTGACAGAGCAACACATGCACAGATAGAGCACGTCTGTTCTGTACACTCTCCACAGCCGGAATGAAAATGGTGCTGATCACCAGCACCCAGGGGCGTATCTACCCATTGGCCAGGATGGCACTCGCCATGGGCGCCGGCCAAGGGGAGGGCGCCCTCAGGCAGTGCCACAAGCAGCCAATGGGTGGACTACCCCAGGGGCTTGAACTAGCTCTGCTAGTCCCCTGGGCCCAAAGTGTAGGGCAGACCGCAGTGAAAGCATTATGGGGGAATGGCCACTACTGGGGGCAATGCATAAGGTGGACTACTACTGGGGGCACTGCATAGGATGGATTACTACTAGGGGCACTGCATAGGGGGGGACTACTACTGGGGCACTGCATAGAGGGGACTACTACTGTGGGCACTGCACAGGGGGGACTACTATTGGGGGCACATCCTGAAATTATGGAGGAGGGGGTGCCAGTCCTTTATAGATTCCGGCAGCAGGAGGAAGACATTTTGTCTCGTTTTCAGATCTGTTATATTTTAACAGTGCTGTTTATCTTGAAAAAGCTCCGAGAGATGATCGAAACACTCAAAGGGGTCAGCACATTGTGATCAGTGTTTCTACAACTCCAAGTGCATATTGCTGCTCACCGCGAGTTCCTGTACACATGTGGAGAAGCATGGGCTCTGACTTGGACTGGAGCTTAACTAACCAGCAGCAAAGACGAGGAGCAGTGTGGCAAAGGTCACCGTACTGACAGAGACGAGAAACCGATATCTGACCGCTGTGTCAGTCAGCCATTTTGTATTTGAAC
This sequence comes from Taudactylus pleione, assembly GCA_031769625.1. Taxonomy (NCBI): domain Eukaryota; kingdom Metazoa; phylum Chordata; class Amphibia; order Anura; family Myobatrachidae; genus Taudactylus; species Taudactylus pleione. The sequence continues at coordinate 3,516,059 of JAUIMM010000222.1, read as the reverse complement.
TACAGCTGCCACTCCATCTCATCTGCCCTGGGAAGGCTTTTTTATTAAATTCCATTGCCATGTGAGCGCTAGCCCGGTGGGCTATTTGGATACACTCTGCGTCCCTGCAAGTATTCCAACAAGCGAGCTCCAGCACACCACAGACACAAGCCAGATGTTGGCACACAGCAGACTATTCATAGACGGAGTAGTGAGACCATCAACAGACAGCGGTGTTGGTCAGTAATTCTTATCAACAGTTGTTACTCTATATCATCTGTTCTGTGGGAACTCCGCCACATATCCCATTGCTGTGTGGAGCGCTATTCTGGCGGATTATTTCTGAATCATCTAGCACTCTTACAAATATCCTTATCAATAAATAAGCTTCGGCGTACTACAAGTACCATATAGACTCCGACACACATCAATATATTTACAGGATACCCCCAGTATTCAATGTGGTAACTAGCAGTGAGCATTAGAACTTTATTTTTCTTATAAATTGACTCAATCCTAGATTTTTATGGGAATTGAATCTATTAATATATAGATACATTTTATCAGTTACAAGAGTTGTTGCAACATTGTGTTGATATTATTCTCATTTAAAAGTTACATCATATGATGTTATTTTATTGTCATTGTGCATTTATTAAATGTTGTTTTACATGATTCAGGTCACTTTCTCCTAATGTACAGGTCACTTTGTCCTAATTTTCATTGATGTGAAGGGATGAAAATATTTATTTAATTGAAGTCAGACATTACTCATTGAATTCCACAAAAGGAAAAGTTCTCTTTAGTATCAACAATGATGGTATATCTATCTATATGGCACCACTACAATCTAGAGATGTACAGGTTTGTTTTTACTTGGTTCTTTTCTCCACATTAGCGCAAGTTTGGATCATTTGATATTTAATCTTATTGGCTATCCGGCAGTCACGTGTTTTGGATGGCCAATTAGACAAATCCAGACTTATCAGACTTGCACTAATATGGTGAAAAGAACCAAGTAAAATTGAACCCGCACATCTCTACTAAAATCCACAGTACGGGACAGTGAGGGAGTAAACCTTATGCAAAGATATACTAACCGGCAAAGTAATGGACATGCAGGAAGTTATAACTAAAACATAACTAGCAGGATATGTAACAGATGTCATAATAAAAACATTCACAAAACAAGGAAGTGGATGAGGAGGACAAGAAAAGACAATATAAAATAATTAGTTGATCATTATAACTTACAATTTATTAAGGAGTGAAAAGGATGAGACAAAAGGCTACTGATAAATAGAATATTAATGCTTGAAGGATTAGCTAGTAGGAATGGAGACGGGATGAAGACCAATAGGCTTTGATAAACAGGTTGGTTTTTAAGCAATGAAAGCTGATGGAGAGTCTGGACATGGGAACATATTTTATATGTGTGCAGCAGCTGTCAGTGGGATATGGTTATCAATGGGGAGATGAGACACTAATCATGGGCATAAAGAGAGAGTGGGAGGTAGTATGGAGTGATTTGTGGTCAGATAAGTAGGGGAAAGGATGGAATAAAGGTGGACTAAAACCAAATACACAATTTTAGGTCCACATTAGATGATGATAATTCATAGGTAGTCACAGTTGATGATACCAAATAAATTATTTTGTAATTCAATGATTGCATTGCATAGACATGAAATTAGTAATTCTAGTCAAGAATTTAGATAAACTATTTTTATTAGATATTAAATTATGATCTAGAAGAATGGGTTTCTTGTAGGCCACTTTGATTCTGGAAATTAATTGTAGCAAGAAAGAAACTTCAAAATTTGAGCAGAAACAACAGGAACGTTACTCATATAAATCATCAAAATGTTGTAACAGTTTGTGGATGTACTGTATATGGTTGTTTACTGTCTACATATACGGTAAGTAATTCTTTTACACACACAGAATTTTGTGAATATTGATAAGAAGTTTGTTACAGTACTTGATCTTTCACTGAAAAAATTATGGGAACTTTAAAAGCCTTTCAAGCTATTATAATTGACTATGCTATGATTTTTTGAAAAACAATTATTTCTAAACAAGGTTACTGAGAAAAAACTTTGCAACCTTCCACCTCTCCCTAGTTAACTTGGTTTTGCAGTGGAATTGTTAATTCATTAATTAAGCTAAATGTAACTATTTTACTCTGACTATCATTAATGTTAATAATGTCTGCTTAAATGGCTTTATTAGTTGGAATTTAGGAAAAAGTTAGCAACTGGTTTTTTTTCTGTCCAGATCATCTGGAGCCCAACAATGTGAACCAATGTGCCTGTACCTGTGCTCCTAATAAATAACTCTTACCACACAATGTGATGAAGCACTTTTGGAAGGAAGTACCAATGTAATTGCTGTCAGTTTACTCTTTTAGAATAATATAAGGGGAGATGTATCAAAGCTTGGAGGGAGATAAAGTACCCACCAATCAGCATATTACTGTCATTTTACAAGCTATGTTTGTAAAATAACAGGAGCTGATTGGTTGGTAGTTTCTCTCTCTCCACTTTATCTCTCTCCGATGTTTGATACATTTCCCCCTATATCACATCTCTTGGCAGTATAATAAACAAATTTTCTCAACATAAAGCAAAGCAAAAAATATATAAGGTCTGATTCCGAGCTGTACGCAGTAACGCCCGCGGCAGCAGCTATTGGCGGTCACCCATCTGTGACTATATGCAAGTGCTGCTACAAACTTTTTCCCTTGTGAACATTTGTACATCCAAATGTGCAAGGACTAAGAGGCCCACTATCAGCATCTATGCACATAGTAATACCGATTGGTGTATCCTAAGATGCCACCATCGTCCACACCATCGAAACTAGAACAGCCCTATGGCAGGTGTATTTTACCCATCTTACAATAGCCTCCTATGAGAGTGGATGAACTTCTGTGTATGCAGCTGATGTCACTGACATGCCCATAACACTCCAATAACACACACATTAAATGGGATATTTTTGCATACATTTCTAACACCTCACTGTCACAGCCAGGAATGCCCACTACATTTTATTGCACTTGAAATAACTGCAGCTCTGCATGGGCACAACCAGGGCACAATCGGGGCGCGTGCAGAGTAACTTAGAGGCATGTGCAGTAGCAAATTATCTCTCACTACATCCGACATCAGCACTGCATACACCTTTACATCAGGCCCATTATGTGACATCCTTTTTTACACTGACATTTGGACCTCAAAAGTACATTACTCACATTTATAATAATAATTGTTTGCCCTCAAATAGCAGGTGTTTTGGGGATTGACCAAATTGTTCTTCAATATCATATGTACTTCCTCTGGCATATGCTATATTTCTCATTAGCACTTTCATAGTGTATTTGTGTCAGACCATTGGATTATTGTATTCTATTCAATCTTGCATTAAAAAATATATATATTTGATGTTTTATGTATTCAGTTTAAACATTGATGATTTTAAGGATAAAAATGCAACTCGAAATATGCAAAAGTCTGGATTTTTTAGATATATTTTTACGTGTATGACAGGCCTACAACATTGGGGGGTGTTTTCAGTTTTTGGGTTAAATATTGAGGTTATTGATGTATATTTATTAGTGTTACAGAACAAGCATCAATATGTTACAAACAAACAAGTCCACATCTGGTGGAACTTCAGAATAATTGTCTATCTATCCCAGACATATCAGTCAGTAGATAACTGAGCTTTTTTTCTAGCTTGGAACACGTATCAAGATAGAGAAAATGTGCTTGGGAAAATAAATTGACACTTGTGATTGCTCTGTCATACACGGATGAGTTCTCCATCAATCTCAATTTAAATCTGGGCAGAAGGTTAGAAGAGATCACCAAGTGTCACCATTAGCAATATCACATAAGTATTAGATGATGATTTCAAATCAAATGTATCCACAATTATCTTGCAAAACATTATACTCTTTGAACTTACCCTATCAGAGGTGATATCTACCAACAAGCAACTGATGATCAAACAATATCAGCCTACAGAGATTGATTACTGTATTGCTGGCACTAAAGTATATACTAGTCATAAATGACTTGTTTGTAGACTCATTTGAACTCTCTATAGATATGAAATATTGTTTTTGCCTGTAATACCTCTTTTCCACCTAAATTCCGGGTCTGACCCGGAGTTGGAACAAAGTTCCTATCTGGATCTGACCAGGAATTTAGCCGGCGCCTACTCAAGATATTCCCGAGTTGGCGCCGCTCACCCCGGAGTCGGGTCTGCATAGACCCGGCTTTTCCGGAGTGAAAGTGGATGCTTGGAGATGACGTCATCTCCAAGCGCCACTGAAGCTGGACCAATCGGCCGGCTAGCAGCGCACTCCAGGTCATCGTGACCCGGAGTGCGCTGTTCTCACAGCAGGGTTTCACGGGCTACGCCTGTGTTAAACCCTGCTAGTTACTTGGCGATCCAACCCTCTCCCCTTTTACACCAGGGAGCTGCCCGGGTTAACTCTTCAAAAACCCGGGTTTGTGCTGTATACAATGACTAAATACTGAGCACCATTACTGGAAAAACAAAATGCAAAGGCACAGTGCAAAAACTATTTTTGCCCAGTTTATGACATTATGTATGTATTTTTTCATGCTTTTACATACAGTAATGATAAACATAATCAGATTCAGTAAATTGTGAAAATATCCAAAATAGTCCCCCATGACTAAAGTTGTTAGTTAGACATACAGTAAGCTTATTGAGACATTCCATACATGATGTGGGATGCTGACAGTAGTGTATAGTATTTGAGTGTGGGCACAACAAGATTTAAGGGTGAATTCAATTAGCTGCAAAAAGCTGAGGTCGGCGAAAAGCGCAATGATTTCACCTCAATTGCCTGTTTGGACGCAATGTTTTCGCCATGCGTGGCCCCGCTTATCTTCGTATTCAATTCCAAAACAGGGGAAAACACGGATAGGCAAATGTATTTAATAACGAAACTAGAGAAGAGGACAGTATATTTTGGGGAAATCAGTCTGTACCCCAAAAAAAGTCTCACTGACACTGGAAATCAATATAGAAGAGTATTAATAGCCCTAATAAAAGTATTTAGTGATCTTAAAATGAGTCAAATGACTGTTATATGCATGTTTGCATAAGTGTGAAAAAGATTATATAGTGCAATGTGTTTTGAGAAAAATAAGTACCACAGTTAAATTTGGGGTACATGTAAATGGATACTAGTATAATTTGGTGTCTCTAAAGTGAAGATTTAAAAAATCTCAAAAATACACCTGCTGCAGTTTCCTGCAATCTTAGAAACAGCTGTCTCAACCTTATAGCCCCCCGAAATACATGGCCCCTTACTTTTTACACATTTTTCAACACTTTTAAACTTTTTGCCCCAAAAATGACATGTCTTTTTATGGGGTTATATAAGATAGTTTTTTAAAAATTGTTTGTATAATTAGTCAGTAGCAGGGGTGTCCAAAGGGTTCTGAACCAAGTCCCCACATTTGTACCCCAAATTATGGATTTTGCACTTCTTTTCTCCTGCCTTTTTCTGGATAAACTTATCTGCCTATTTTTGCCTATGGAATTTTCGCCTAGGTGAAAATTCCTGGGAATTGAATACGGAGCTATTTTGAAAACGGAAGAAAAGAGCAAATCGACGATTGGCTTATCGCCTCTAATTGAATTCGACCCTTAGCAGTGTAATAATATTGTTCATCAGGAGACACATTTTAGTGTGTGAAAAGGGGCAGATCTACATTAATACCACTTCAGAGGTGACAATAGTCAAATGTTATCATTATTTTCACTGGGGCCCTTTTGTGCCATTTAGGTGCATTTCACAATAGTAAACAGTGAGCAGTATTTTTGAAAAAAGCAAAAAAGAGTTCAAACTAATTTAGGGGATGGTATAATAATATATGCCCAGATAAAAAATTGCATAACGCAAAACACTGTCCATGTATATATAACCCACTTTGTAGGAATGATAAAGTAGGACAGCAGGCAGTGTTAATTGCAAAGGGCAAATCAGTGGTTACACTTTAGGGGGTGTGGCCTATGGTAATTAGGCCACACTCCTTTTCAGTCACGTGTGGGTATAAGGGGCGATCCATTCCATTTCTGCACAGGGTGCGGCTCTGCACACACACACATACACACACACCTCAATTCTCTTTCACCTTCAGCAATACTACAGTTATTTCAATCCTCTCAAACCTGCTGTCTTGGTATCATCAGTTAATTTACTATCTGCTTTGCTTCCTGCATCCAGTCAATCTCTCTCCTATCCCTGTAATCTCTACCTTTTAAAAATGAAAACATTGATAGGAAACTCCCTTTTCTTACCTAAGACAAAACAAAGACTATTATCCATTATTGTTATCTTCCATCTCATCTACTGTAATTATCTGAAATTCCCTTTATCAATATATCTCTGCCTAAATTCATTCTCAATGCTGCAGAGAGTTTTGATATCCCACTATCATCACTCCATATCTGCCATATCACATTGGCTCCACATATGCTCAAGAATCCAAAATAACTTCTTCACCCTCACAAAGTATACAAAAAGCATTCATTAACACCCTTCATGCATTTCAAAACTCATATCAATATATTCTAAGTCATACTAAACTATCTCTGACCTGCATCTCACCTCACCTCACCTCTGATAATTACCTCTCACTCCCTCCTACAAAATGTCTACATTTAATGGCCATTGACCATTTATGTTTAGCAACCAATGATGGTTTGCCAATGATGGTTGATGGTTTAGCTATTGATGGTGAAGATTTGTTGGTTCTCCATCATTGATGGCTTAGAGGCAGCAATGTTTTTTTCTCTTTGTGCAGGAGGAACAATGCACTGGTGGCTCACTAAACCACACCCCATTTCCTGAATGGCCAGTTAACCCATTAAGCCAATCCCCTTCCCTGGTTGGCCTGTTTTTTCCCATGGCAGTGATGTCCATCAATGGTTCAAATCATCAAGGGATCTCTATTTATGGTTACATGCCTTAGTTGTTAAGCACAGATGGCACCATTGATGAATAACCCAATGATGGCCATCCCTAGCCACTACCCTGTGTAATCACCATGCTCAATTACACTGTCCCCCAGTCTTCAACACTTTAAACTTTCTGAAACTCCACCCTTTTTCAAGAGCCTTTCCAACTCCTACCTATACTACTCATGCTCATTCTTGTTATCTCAGTACATTTTCCTCTAGATTGTAAGCTCTCACATAAGCAACCCTTGATACACTCTGTTTCCATATCTGCATTCATTTTGTCTACATTGTATGTCAATGTTTAATGGGTCTTATTCAGAAACGTCACAATACCAACATTTTTCGCAAATGGACATTTTTTATGTGTATAAATTGTGCATGTGCCATGATCGTCTTGCGATGGCAGTCACAGTGAGGATTTATTCAAAAAGTGATTGAAGGGAAGGGTCCACTTGTGGGCAGTAACATAGGGTGGTGTCTCAAATGTAGGCATGACATGTCCTTTTTGGGGGCATCACAGCTTGCAACTGTGATCTCATATGTAATAAAAATGGCTCTGGCATCTTACTCCTGATGGCTATTCTATGAGACCATAGGATTACTCAGAAGTTCAATAATTGACCGATGTGCATCTGATGGTTGCACAGCTGATGGTCTGAGGTTAGGCACTGTTGGGGAGGTTAAGTTTAGGCACCGGGAGGGAGGGTTAGGGTTAGGGGAAATGTTAGGATAAAATTATAAGTAAACTCCCAGATACAGAGGGCCTGATTCAGACCCGGTCGCAAGCGGTGAGCGCTCGCAACTGTGTCGATGGTGGCCCAGAGCACATGCGCGTGACGGAGCCGACTCCATCGTGCACATGCGTGAGACCAGGATAGCGACGGGCAATCCGTTGCTCTGGGTCTCGTACCAAAGTACCATAGGGGGCGTGCTGTCGATGTTGAGTGACAGCACGCCCCCTTTGGTGGGCAGGCCAGGGGGGTGGCTGCCCAATGGAGGTGTTCCCATTTGAACACCTCCATTTGGGGGCGGCCCCACTGACATCACGAGTGATGTCAGTGGGAGAGATTTCGGCTCTGTTAGAGACGAAATCTCTCTGGGGCTTGCGGCAACGAGACCCTACCACAAGGGTCTTGTCGCAAGCCCGATGGTCGTGATGGTCTTGACCATCGTGACTATCTTCCTGGCCGCTCGCTATAGCTGTGGGTGTTCACCCACAGCTATGCTAGCAGCCAGGAGGCCGTTCTAAAAAAAAAAAGACCGGCCCTGATTCAGAGCGAGCGCTCTGTCAGAGCGACCGGCTCTGAATCAGGGCCAGAGTTCTTAGATCACAGTGACTAGGTAATTGCTCTAAGGGGACCTTCCATTTATATCCAGCCCTAAAAGTATTCAAGCATTTAGGCAGTACCTAGAAATTCATGTGTGATAGGACTCCAGCATTACAGGGCAAAGAAGTGCTACCTGCATTCTCTATGTCACAAAACAGCTACTGCACATTTTTCCCACCTTGAACCACTATGGTATGGTTCAGGTACAGTTCAGGGATTTCACAACATCCTAAGAGCTCTGCTTCTCCCTCAGTCCCTAACATATGCTGGCTATCACTTCATCCACAACTCCAGAACACTATAGCATGGTGCAACCTATCCACCTGAAAACTAGCACTACCTAACCTAGCAAATCACCATTCAGCACTACAGAGAATTCCTTCTTGGCAACCATAGTGATGTCTAGATTGGGTTGGGTTACAGATATGTCAATAAAAACTGCTTTGACAGCCAGAAAGTAATTTGCAGACAACACTTTAGGTTGTAGTAAGTAGGTAAGTAAGTCAAGTATTTATTAAAAATCTGTAATTGCACTCTATGGCAAACACTTATTTGCATCATTTTTTTAAAATACTTAGGGCCATATTCAATTTGGGAGTGAAAAGACCCTGCTGGACTTTTCGCTCCACATCAGAGGTTTTGCAGGGATAAAGTATCAGACGCGCACCCACTTTATCCCCACATTCAACTAGGATCTAGCAAAAACGGGACCCGGCGGAAGGGTAAGTATCGCAAAATTCTAGAATTTTAGGGAATTCTTCCTAGGACCCCCTAAAGATGTCCTGTAATGGGGGATCACTATGGGTACCCCCGTTTTTCCCTGCTGAAGCTAATTAGGGGTTTTAAATAGCAGTGGCAGGTGCTTTTTTGCGCCTGTGAAGTGATGAAGAATAGTACTTAGTTTTTTTTTCCCCAAAAAATAACTATGGCCATCAAATTTGGGGTACATGAAAATTGGTGCAAGCATATTTTTAAGTCCCTAAAGTGCATTTTTAAAATTCTTCAAAAATACACCTGCCGCTACTACCCGCAATGAAGAAAACACCTGCCGCATACTTGGGAACCCCTCTGGAATCAATTTTTTTAAGAAAAACTTTTTTTTGACACAGATTATTGTTAGCGGACACTCCCTGGGGTGCAGGCTATTTTTTTTAAGCCTGCACCCCTAAACCCCAATTCTGTACTTTTTTCGCCATGTAAAACATGGTGAAAAGTTATTCCCGTTTTTTAACAAAGACTTTTCGCACCGGCGAAAAGTTTTTGAAATTGAGAACGGGGATTAAAACAGATGAGAATTACGTCATTCGTGGGGTTTTGCCTCAAATTGAATATGGCCCAATAATATCTAATTTTGGAGTCATTTTTATTTAAAAATTCTGTTCTCTCATATGTACTACAGGTAGACAATGGTAAATTCAAGGCAACATTTTGCACAATTTTGATATGATTCAGAGTTGCACTCAATTCAGTCTGCATATGGACCTCATGATCTTTAGCAAACTGTGCATGTGTTGAAGCCTGGATACACAACATGGATCAATTCCTGGTGAATCTTATGGATCTCAGTTGTATCTACATGGGCATTCACATCACGTGGGATAAGTGCACCATGGGCATGTAGACGGAAGTAAGGGCTATTCAGAGATGAGCTTACAGATGTGTCATCATACATCTAGCCTCAATATGCCATGCAATGCGACTTGTCTGGCGTGAGTGAGCCACCAGGTCCCGTGCTACTCTGCTAGAGTCAGGCGTCTTTTTTTTTCTTAAAATGCATCTAAGTCACAACGCAATATGACTAGGATGCAATAGCAGACTGTGCTGATTAATTTGATTTGTAACACTTGTTTATCTGTGTACAGTAGATTTAAGTCAGTATACTGTATGAAGCACAACATAACTTGGAATGAAAAAAGCTGTAGCCGCTACATTGTAGCACTTCATTTATATAGATGCAGAGATAGAGTCACACACAAATATACAAATGTCACAAATCACATTAATCAGCACAGTTTGCTGGTGTGTAGAAGTCACATCACATTGTGAACTGATGTCTGCTACTGGGCTCCATATAGAAAACCCTTGTTTACCTGCATACACGGTAGTAACGCTGTTCCAGCAAGCCTGCATCACTACTTGCTAGCAGCATACAGTCAACGGCTGGTGATCTGAATGAAACCCTGCTCCACTCAAGCTCTGCTCCATCCATCAGTGTGTTCAACAGTGAGTTCAGCTGTACCTGTCCTATTTTCAATAAACCATCACTGGTTCAGAAACTTATCTGTTCATAGCTTGAGTCTTCCACCTGTGTGTGTCTAAATACTCTGCTTCAACGTCGTTCACAGACATATCTTCTGTACATACCCGGCGATGCACTACAGATAGAGTATATCGCTCATTCAATAGAACAAGAAATTTATATCTGTCAGTGTGTACCCAGCACGAGGCCTCTAACAACCAATTCAAAAATAGCCATAGGCTCATGGGGCCCATACATCAGCAACCTGACAAAAATAAATCTGCATTTTTTTCCCTGTTGTCACTATTCTCAGTGGCGTCCCTCACCGCGGTGACAACAGGTGCAAGGAATGTTATAGTGAGTGCAGCAAAAAGGGGGTGTGGCCTCATGGGCAGGGGTTGGCCGCATGGCTCGAACTCCCATATAGCCACTCTGGGGTTCCTAGAGGTGCGGACTGCCCCCAGGGACCACTCTGTGCTGAGAGCTGGCTCCCTCACTGTCAGGAGCTGAGTGCTGTACGTAATGCTACAGTGCAGCACCAAGTCACTGAGGAGTCGGCACTTTCATGTCACCCTTCAGTGGGTGAGGACCGTACCCCCCGCACCCCCCTTGTGATGCCCCTTGTAATAACATTACTCAATTAATCAATCAATTAATCAATCTTTCAATCAATCAATCAGTCAGGCAGTTAATCAATACTTAACCTTGCTTCCACTAAATATTACTCCACCTCCACTTACCTGTGCTGGCCGCTGGCCTCTGATCTACAGTACTTTTTGATTAATGAAAACATTCTATAGCATTGTATAGGTTTTTTTAAACTGACATCCTGTCTGCCACTGCAGTGCCACTATGTTTTCTAGATGTTCTACATTCTTTTTTAAACTGCCATGTGTTTGTGCCGCTGCTCTGTCACTTAGTTTAGCAAGTCAGCACACTGTAAGCCTTTGGCCAATATAGATGAAAATGTAAAACAATATTGTGAGCTGTGAGGTGGTCAACATTGACTGGAAATTACTGAAAATTACATGAATTTAGCTGTTTTTATACATTTTAAATAAATACAGATCCAAAATCAAAACCAAAACACCTGAGGGTGGCATTGGCTAAATCATAACTAAAATCTTTGAGGGTGATTTTGGCAAAACCAAATCACAGGGGTCTGCATACACATCTATTTCAAAGCCGAGGCAAACATCTTTGTCATTGCTGATGAATAGCTTAATTACACCATTATTTAATCTCTGAAAATGAGTTTTTAAAGAGTTTTACCTCTAGCAGTGTATTGCTTACTGATTTACTATTTCAGGCCATCCACTGGACTTTAATTACTTAAATTTCATTAAACACTGGAAAAATGGAAGGTGGAGGTGCTATAAAACTCTTGCCATGTGTATCTATTTTAGAGATTTGCACTGTACCATTTTTGCTGGTTTGGTTCTATATCATTGGCCGGTTTTGGTTTTGCCAAACTGCTGTGACTGGTTTTGGTTTGGGATTTTTTTTCCAAATATTGGGAGAATTTTTTGTTTTGTTCCTAGAGTATTATTAACCTGAATAAGATTAATTTACACTAATTTCCAGTCAATTTTGACAACTTCATAGCTCACAATATTGTTTTCATCCAGTTTAGGCAAAGAGGTTGCACTGAGCTAGCAGGCTGACTATGCTAAGCGACAGCAGTGGGCGACACAAACATGTGACATATCAAACATGGCACATGGCTCACACTGCATGTAGTCACAGGGCTTATATATATGGACTAGGGGTGAGCGGGTTCGGATTTCTGAAATCCGAACCCCCCCGAGCCCCCCCGATCCGAGTCCGATCCGAGTCAGGCTCGACTTTTCCCGCCTGACTCGGATCTGAAATCGAGGCAAAACGTCATCTTCCCGCCTTCCGAGTCTCGCGGGTTTTGGATCCTATATAAGGTACACACGTCGGCGCCATTTTCTCACTCGGCTGTGGACAGTGAAGAGGGAGGGTGGGAGTTAGGGCTGTGTAGTGTAGTGTAGTGTAGTGCTGCTGTTGTCCACTACTTCAAAGTCCATAGGGGCTGGCTGTGTTGTGCTGTGCTGCTGTTGTTAATAGGGGCTGTGTCCACTACTTCAAAGTCCATAGGGGCTGGCTGGACTGTGTTGTGCAGTCAGTTCTCCATAGGGGCTGTGTCCACTCCAAAGTCCTGTGCAGTGTCCCAGTCCTAAAGGAGTGCTGTAGTGTTGTCCAGGGGGTGCTCTGTCCATCAGGGGTGCTCCCCCCAAGTGCTAAAAAAATAATATATTTTCTGTGTTTGTGAATTGTGTGCGCAGTAGCCGCACGTGCATCAACAAAGTAGTGCCAAGCGTGCGCCTGTGTCATAAGTAAAGGGCCGGCTGGCTTGACCGTTAAGGGTGCTGTAACCCCCGAAAGTACACTCCAGTCCAAACCAAAAAAAAAATTATTTTCTGTGTTTGTGAATTGTGTGCGCAGTAGCCGCACGTGCATCAACAAAGTAGTGCCAAGCGTGCGCCTGTGTCATAAGTAAAGGGCCGGCTGGCTTGACCGTTAAGGGTGCTGTAACCCCCGAAAGTACACTCCAGTCCAAACCAAAAAAAAAATTATTTTCTGTGTTTGTGAATTGTGTGCGCAGTAGCCGCACGTGCATCAACAAAGTAGTGCCAAGCGTGCGCCTGTGTCATAAGTAAAGGGCCGGCTGGCTTGACCGTTAAAGGGTGCTGTAACCCCCGAAAGTACACTCCAGTCCAAACCAAAAAAAAATTATTTTCTGTGTTTGTGAATTGTGTGCGCAGTAGCCGCACGTGCATCAACAAAGTAGTGCCAAGCGTGCGCCTGTGTCATAAGTAAAGGGCCGGCTGGCTTGACCGTTAAAGGGTGCTGTAACCCCCGAAAGTACACTCCAGTCCAAACCAAAAAAAAATTATTTTCTGTGTTTGTGAATTGTGTGCGCAGTAGCCGCACGTGCATCAACAAAGTAGTGCCAAGCGTGCGCCTGTGTCATAAGTAAAGGGCCGGCTGGCTTGACCGTTAAGGGTGCTGTAACCCCCAAAAGTACACTCCAGTCCAAACCTAAAAAAAAATTATTTTCTGTGTTTGTGAATTGTGTGCGCAGTAGCCGCACGTGCATCAACAAAGTAGTGCCAAGAGTGCGCCTGTGTCATAAGTAAAGGGCCGGCTGGCTTGACCGTTAAAGGGTGCTGTAACCCCCGAAAGTACACTCCAGTCCAAACCAAAAAAAAATTATTTTCTGTGTTTGTGAATTGTGTGCGCAGTAGCCGCACGTGCATCAACAAAGTAGTGCCAAGCGTGCGCCTGTGTCATAAGTAAAGGGCCGGCTGGCTTGACCGTTAAAGGGTGCTGTAACCCCCGAAAGTACACTCCAGTCCAAACCAAAAAAAAATTATTTTCTGTGTTTGTGAATTGTGTGCGCAGTAGCCGCACGTGCATCAACAAAGTAGTGCCAAGCGTGCGCCTGTGTCATAAGTAAAGGGCCGGCTGGCTTGACCGTTAAAGGGTGCTGTAACCCCCAAAGTACACTCCAGTCCAAACCAAAAAAAAAAATATTTTCTGTGTTTGTGAATTGTGCGCAGTAGCCGCACGTGCATCAACAAAGTAGTGCCAAGCGTGCGCCTGTGTCATAAGTAAAGGGCCGGCTGGCTTGACCGTTAAAGGGTGCTGTAACCCCCGAAAGTACACTCCAGTCCAAACCAAAAAAAAATTATTTTCTGTGTTTGTGAATTGTGTGCGCAGTAGCCGCACGTGCATCAACAAAGTAGTGCCAAGCGTGCGCCTGTGTCATAAGTAAAGGGCCGGCTGGCTTGACCGTTAAAGGGTGCTGTAACCCCCGAAAGTACACTCCAGTCCAAACCAAAAAAAAATTATTTTCTGTGTTTGTGAATTGTGTGCGCAGTAGCCGCACGTGCATCAACAAAGTAGTGCCAAGCGTGCGCCTGTGTCATAAGTAAAGGGCCGGCTGGCTTGACCGTTAAAGGGTGCTGTAACCCCCGAAAGTACACTCCAGTCCAAACCAAAAAAAAATTATTTTCTGTGTTTGTGAATTGTGTGCGCAGTAGCCGCACGTGCATCAACAAAGTAGTGCCAAGCGTGCGCCTGTGTCATAAGTAAAGGGCCGGCTGGCTTGACCGTTAAAGGGTGCTGTAACCCCCAAAGTACACTCCAGTCCAAACCAAAAAAAAAATTATTTTCTGTGTTTGTGAATTGTGTGCGCAGTAGCCGCACGTGCATCAACAAAGTAGTGCCAAGCGTGCGCCTGTGTCATAAGTAAAGGGCCGGCTGGCTTGACCGTTAAAGGGTGCTGTAACCCCCGAAAGTACACTCCAGTCCAAACCAAAAAAAAATTATTTTCTGTGTTTGTGAATTGTGTGCGCAGTAGCCGCACGTGCATCAACAAAGTAGTGCCAAGAGTGCGCCTGTGTCATAAGTAAAGGGCCGGCTGGCTTGACCGTTAAAGGGTGCTGTAACCCACAAAGTACACTCCAGTCCAAACCCAAAAAAAAATTATTTTCTGTGTTTAGCCGCACGTATATATCAAATCGATATAACATAAATGGAGGACCAAACTTTCTCCGATAAAAATAAAATAGAGAAAGATCAAGAACCACTTCCTCCTAGTGCTGAAGCTGCTGCCACTAGTCATGACATAGACGATAACATGCCATCAACGTCGTCTGCCAAGGCCGATGCCCAATGTCATAGTAGAGGGCACATACAATCCCAAATGGCAAAGTTCAGGAAAATGACCTTGAAAAAGACATTTAAATCAGCTGAAGAGAAACATAAACTTGCCAATATGCCATTTACGACACGGAGTGGCAAGGAACGGCTAAGGTCGATCCCTAGTATGTTCATGACTAGTGGTTCAGCTTCACATGACGATGGAAGCCCTCCTCCCACTAAAAAAATCAAAAGAGTTAAGCTGGCAAAAGCACAGCGAAGAACTGTGCTTTCTAAGAAGATATCACAAATCCCCAAGGAGAGTCCAAGTGTGGTGGTGGTTGCGATGCCTGACCTTCCCAGCACTGGACGGGAAGAGGTGGCTCTTTCCACCATTTGCACGCCCCCTGCAAGTGCTGAAAGGAGCACCCACAGTCCATTTGCTGATATGCAAATTGAAGATGTCACTGTTGAAGTACAACAGGATGAGGATACTGGTGTAGCTGGCGCTGAGGAGGAAGTTGGCGAGGAGGATTCTGATGGTGATGTGGTTTGTTTAAATCAGGCTCCGGGGGAGACAGTTGTTGTCCGTGGGATGAAAAAGCCCATCACGGTCATGCCTGTGCAGAAGACCAAACATTCCACCTCTTTGGTCTGGCAATATTTCTATCCAAATCCGGACAACAACTGTCTTGCCATATGTACCATATGTAAAGGTGAAATAAGTAGGGGTAGGGACGTCAACCACCTAGGAACATCCTCCCTTATACGGCACCTGCAGCGCGTTCATAAAAAGTTACTGTCAAGTTCAGAAACTTTGGCTAAGACCGTAAGCAGTCCAGGGACACCTAAATCCCGTTGTCCTGTTGTATCCAAGCGCCTGCAAACCACACCGTCAACTCCCTCCTCGTCAATTTCCTCCTTAGTTAGGATCGGAAGTAGTCCTGCAGGCCATGTCACTGGCATGACTGACTCTCCTATCCGGGATTCCTCCGGAGGATCCTGCATTGCTACGCCTACTGCTGCCGCTGCTGCTGTTGCTGCTGCTGGGAGTCGTTCATCATCCCAGAGAGGAAGTAGGAACACCACTACTTTTACTAAACAATTGACCCTCCAACAGTCCTTAGCGAGGAGGATGAAGTACGACAGCAGTCATCCTGAAGCAAAACGTATAACTGAGGCCTTGACTGCTATGTTGGTGTTAGACGTGCGTCCGGTATCCGCCATTAGTGCAGTGGGATTTAGACAATTGATGGAGGTAGTGTGTCCCCGGTTCCAAATCCCGTCTAGATTCCACTTCACTAGGCAGGCGATACCGAGACTGTACAGAAACGTCAGAAAAAGTGTCCTCAGTGTCCTGAAAAATGCCGTTGTACACAATGTCCACTTAACCACGGACATGTGGACAAGTGGAACAGGGCAGACTAAGGACTATATGACTGTGACAGCCCACTGGGTAGATGTATCACCTTACGCAGCAACAGCAGCAGCGTCACCAGTAGCAGCATCTCAGAAATGCCAGCTCGTTACAAGGCAGGCTACGCTGTGTATCACCGGTTTCAGTAAGAGGCACACCGCCGACAACCTCTTAGAGAAACTGAGGGAAATCATCGCCCAGTGGCTTACCCCACTTAGACTCTCCTGGGGATTTGTGATATCTGACAACGCCACCAATATTGTGCGGGCATTACATCTGGGCAAATTCCAGCACGTCCCATGTTTTGCTCACACAATAAACTTGGTGGTGCAGAATTTTCTGAAAAGCGACAGGGGCGTGCAGGAGACGCTTTGGGTGGCCCGAAAAATTTCTGGCCACTTTCGCCATTCAGCGACTGCGTGCCGAAGACTGGAGCGCCAGCAAACACTCTTGAACCTGCCCCGCCATCACCTGAAGCAAGAGGTTGTGACGCGGTGGAACTCAACCCTCTATATGCTTCAGAGGATGGAGGAGCAGCAAAAGGCCATACAAGCCTATACATCCACCTATGACATAGGCAAAGGAGGGGGTATGCACCTGACTCAAGCGCAGTGGAGAATGATTTCCGTGTTGTGCAAGGTTCTCCAGCCCTTCGAACTTGCCACACGTGAAGTCAGTTCAGACACTGCCAGCTTGAGTCAGGTCATTCCCCTCATCAGGCTTTTGCAGAAGCAGCTGGAGAAAGTGAAGGAGGAGCTAAGACGGAGCGATTCCGCTCGGCATGTGGGACTTGTGGATGAAGCCCTTCATTCGCTTTGCCAGGATTCCAGGGTGGTCAATCTGTTGAAATCAGACCACTACGTTTTGGCCACCGTGCTCGATCCTAGGTTTAAAGCCTATGTGGTGTCTCTCTTTCCGGCCGACACAAGCCTGCAGAGGTGCAAAGACCTGCTGGTGAACACACTGTCAGCTGAAGCGGAACGTGACACGTCAACGGCTCCTTCTTCATTTTCTCCTGCAACTGGGGCTGCCAGGAAAAAACTTAGGTATCCTAAGCAACCCGCTGGCGGTGATGCAGGGCAGGCAGGACCAAGTTTGGACATCTGGTCCGGACTGAAGGACCTGGCAACAATTTCTGACATGTCTACTGTCACTGCATATGATACTGTCACCATTGACAGAATGGTGGAGGATTACATCGGTGACAGCATCCAAGTAGGCATGGCAGACAGTCCATACCTGTACTGGCAGGAAAAAGAGGCAATTTGGAGGCCCCTGTACAAACTGGCTCTATTTTACCTGAGTTGCCCCCCCTCCAGTGTGTACTCCGAAAGAGTGTTTAGTGCAGCCGGGAACCTTGTCAGCGAAAGGCGTAGGAGGTTGCTTCCACAGAATGTGGAGAAGATGATGTTCATCAAAATGAATTATCAGCTCTTCCAGGGAGACCAGCCTCCAGAAGGTACAGAGGGACCTGTGGTGGTGGATTCAAGTGGGGACGAGTTAATACTTTGTGAGGATGAGGATGTACACACTGAAGAGGGTGAGGAATCGGTGGATGAGGAGGATGAGGATGACATCTTGCCTCCATAGAGCCAGTTTGTGCAGGGACACATTAATTGCCAGCTTGTTTTGTGGGGGCCCAAACGAACCAATCATTTCAGCCACAGTTGTGTGGCAGACCCTGGCGCTGAAATGATTGGTTTGTTAAAGTGTGCATGTCCTGTTTATACAACATAAGGGTGGGTGGGAGGGCCCAAGGACAATTCCATCTTGCACCTCTTTTTTTTCTTTGCATTATGTACAGTTTGGGGCCTAGTTTTTCAAACTGCCATCCTGTCTGCCACTGCAGTTTCACGCCTAGATGGGTCACGTGTTTGTGCCGCCCACTCGTGTCGCTTAGCATAGTCATCCAGCTACCTCGGTGCAACGTTTTGGACATAAAAACACTATTGTGAGGTGTGAGGTGTTCAGAATAGACTGGAAATGAGTGTAAATTAAGGTTATTGAGGTTAATAATAGCATAGGAGCAGAAAAACCTACAAATTCTGTGATTTTAGCTGTTTTTATGCTTTTTTATAAAAAAATACAGATCCAAAACACAAAACCCAGAACCCAAAACACGGAAGGGTGGTTTTGGCAAAACCAATCCAGATCCAAAACACGAAGAAAGATCCAGATCCAAAACCAAAACACAAAACACGAAAAGTGGCCGGTGCACACCCCTAATATGGACGTGAACAAAGCACACTAAGTAAAAGCACGCCAAACAGTACAAACAACAATAGATCTATATTTTGTATGTTTTTAACTTTGAAGCTTGGTTCAAAACAGTACGGAGTCGCAGGGCTTAAATATATGTGAACAAAGTGCACCAGGGTAAATCGCACCAAATAGCGTACAAACAACAATAGATCTGTACTTTGCAGCTCAGTTCAACACTGTGTAGAGTCACAGAGAGGGTTTAAAAAAGGAACGTGAAAAATGCGCACTAGGGTAAAGTGCTCCAAACAGTACAAACAATAGAACTTATTATTATTATTATTTTTTTTTTTTTTTTAGGTCGCAGCTCAATTCAAACTGAGTGGAGTCACAGGGTTTATATATGCACATGAATGACTAATATACTGAGCAGTACAGCCACTGGTGAGTCTGGACACAGCACAACCTATACAGCAGAGTACAGAGTACAGCACAGCATACAGCAGCGTGTCCCCTATACACACTGACTAAGAGTAGCCCACCCACTTGTGTCAGCCACTTGCATGCAATCCGAACTGCATATATAGTTTTACATGTCTCAATTGTCTTAACCATATCATATTTTTACCTTTAAGTTTACATAGTTTACCATGTGATTTCGCAGGCAATTAAATAATACATGGGGCAGTTTGAATAGCTCACATGTATATCTCTGTATAATATTTAGAATGGTAGTTTTAAACCTTGTGGTTTTATATTCATGCTTTAGCTGTTTGATTTGGCTTTTAGTAACTAGTTCGGTTGTACACCAGAGCACAGAATAAACTTGTTATTTTATCAAACCACCTCTAATAAATCTCCAGTTAATTTGTTTGGATTTCAAAAGACATATTATAATGAGTTAATAAGCAATATGCATGCATAGAAGAAAAAAAAATCACTGAATGCAGCCTAGAGAGGTTATATAAATTTAAGCATAAAGGCTAATTTATATATGTTAAAAGCAGGATAAAAATAATAACCATAGAATGAGAATGATACTATCTATATATGTATCCTCATTCATATTTTTCTAAGTCTTCTTACAGATTTACTTTAAATAATCACTGTGATTAATAGGATGCCACATGAAGCTTGATGCTGTATGTGGTCCATTTCACATCTTACTAAGAGCTTCTGAGTGGCATATGAGATGAGCAGAGGCGTTTCTGATCTACACGCTGAGGATGAGTCTAGATGCTTTATGTGTATAGGGCTTCCAATCCTGAACACTGTCTCTGTCAGCAAGGTAAAGCTGCAAAGTGATCAAACTCAGCAACCAGGCTGTCTGCTATTACAACCTGCATTCACTGTTCAAGCATCCAGCAGACTCCAGGGACATCACTCGTGCTGCACTCTATGAATAAGAAGGATGGTAGATTTAGACAGTGAGGTCCCAGCACTACCACCTAGGTACAGGTTTCGGGATTTGCTTCTTGGGGACCAAGCTTGGCAAAATGATGACAGGTAAAAGATTATTTTCATTATGTATGCTGGGTTGTCATAAAAGAGTAACAACAACTTAAGTTATTGAATTTGAAGCACACTCCATAGGAACAGCTCAATTCTTCTTTCTATTAGGAATGATGTGCTGAATATTTTCATCCCTAATAGGTTTGTAGCACAATGTAGTGTACAGCACCAGCACGCTGTACATGCTCTCAGAAGCCCGTGGTTATAATCTACATGCTGCATAGAATTTCTAGCTGTGCATTTTCATATGACTTTTTTTTTCTAGTACAGATGCTTTCTGAAAAACAAGATTTAAAATGCTTGTCAAAACGGGCAATAGTAACACATCTGATTCTATGCTATCATACACATACATTTTATTTAAAAGTAGTCATGTGTACAAATAACTTACTCTAAACACATTTAACAAATGAATATAAGAAAATGATTATCCCTCCTTCTTTCCCTTTGCTGTCTAAGCAAATATTATACACACATAAGTGTGATCACTAAGCTATCAGGAACTGAAATGACAAGGTAGAAGATCAGTAGCAAATAAATGATAATTGATAATATCATCACTACATAGAGTCTGTGCCAAATGGAGTAACTTTTAATTGTTGTGTTACAGTATTTGTCAACTATTTGAATGTTTTGCATATTGTGTACTATAAGCTGTATAAAATACTGTGATTGTTTTTCACATTTAGCTGACACATTGAACTTTCTCATGCTAGTGTTACTTTGTGTTTTATATTCTATAAGTAGTATAATAGAGTATATAATGAATCAACTGTGTGTATATAAACAAAGGTGCAGTGTTATTATCTGTACATGTTCAAGGAAGATTAAAAGGCTTATTCATAAAATAGCATGATGTACAGAAGTGTGATGGAACCCGTCGCAATAAATCATATTTTTTATTTAATTCTCTAAATCATAGGTGCACAGTGTGTGGGATCCTACAGTCTGTTCCAAGGATCACCTTATTTTCAGATATATAATAAAGTAGGGAACTGCCTCTTTGGGGATTGCAGGACAATGGCATATGGACACTTGAAAAAAAGGACGTGTTAAAGGCTGCGTATCTGTATTAGTAGACTTTATAAAGTGTGAACCAATGTATCTTCTTGTGGCACCTTTGAGATTCTATTGAAGTCAGTGTGTATCTATATCTCACAAGAGGCAGAAATAACTAAAAAAGAATCAATTTCATATTGGTCTACATTTTTATGTTACAAGTCAAAAAGTTAAAGAAGTTTGTTGTCATTGAAGAGTTTTACACCTAAGATTTTTCAATGGTTTACAGTAAATGTATTACAAATAATTCTGTTAAATACTGTAATTTTGGTAGAGGTTACAAACTCAGTTAACAAATGAAACAATTCAAAACACTTACCACCTCTTAATTGACTTCGTGTCTAAAGCTGTGTACACACTATGTAATGTAACAAACCATGTGACTGTTGTCCCAATTTCACTAGATCCCAGAACACACCATACAGAGTGTACACACTATGCAATTTTCTGAGCAACGGCACAATATATTGTATTGGGGGATTGTATCCAATTAATTGTTTCTCCTGTACACTATGTTTCTTTTGTGTGTACACACTACACGATTTGCAACACATTGTACATTGCATCTTCCCATCTGATGAGCATTATGGCAGATGGGATGAAGTGATGAAAGACAGATTTGGCATACACACTAAAAAATGTGTACGATAAATTGTTCTGATCCACGTCTAAACAATATATTGGACAAATGGTCGAATAGAGTGTGCCCAGCTTAAGGGAAGGATGTTTACTGAAAGTGATGCCGTTTTTACCAAATTTCTCAATGAGGAAAACTTTGCTCCCTATAATAAAATGCCTTATCTCTCAATAAAGTTATTACAGTTCATCAGTGTATTGATTATTACATCTCTTTACCTGAAGAGTTTAATAAACAACAGAAAACAATGACTAGTACATCTACAACATAATCAAATGTGTAGCAGTGAATTTTTAAACTATTGTAATGGTAAATGTAATAGCCTGCGCAATGCAGGCATTGGTGAGTGTCCAGCAAGACTCACTGATGTTTTTAAGGGTTGATGTTGTCTCTTAAATGATTGTCCCTTTAAAATATTGGGCAGACTTGCAGGAAATTTTAAAAATGCATACATCACATGGGTTGTTACATAATCCTCTATATTGTAACCTTTATCAAGTGAGCAGTGAGACACAGCAGGTGTAAGCAGGGAGTGATGACTACAGTAGGAGAACATTTTTCCACCAATAATTTAAGATTCGTTTTAGAATTATACTATTAGATAGAAGATAAAAAAAATTGTTAAGATATTTTGCATTGATTTGAGCATTATTTACGTATTCTGAACATTAATTCTCTCAGTAATTGCACAGTACAATAAGATATGATACACTGTACATTGCCAGTGCAATAAATAAGTCACATCTCTCTACTTTGCTTATGTAAAGTAGGCAAGATTGTTCCCTGTGGAGGCTATATCATTTATCTTATCATTGTTGCATCAAGCCTATTAGGAAAACTCTATGGGTTTTGTGAGGATATGAATTTACAGGAAACAATTTAGAAATGTGTGTAACATGATATTGTAACAATGTAAAAAGCTTTCATTAAGGAGTTAGTACCAACATGCAAATGTAACATTTTAAGTAACTCACTGCAAGAAAGGACACTGATTTGAAAATTAACAACACTGAGTCACACACGTCTATAGGCATGAAAATGTTTGTTTTCAGGAATAAAGCAATAAAAGCTTGTCACAATAAGCCTGCAACAGATATTTTTATTTTGTCAAATTGTGTTACTGTAAATTACAGATATAAAACAGTATAGCTGCTATAGTCTCTCTGCCAGCACACTTGGTCTGTCACCTGTTACCAACAAATGTAACTTTCTACTCCAAGCTCTTTTATTACACCAAGACCTCTCTCTGTTGTCATTCCACCCACAAACTAAATAACCATTGTTCCCTGAGCATTTTGTTTTCTCTCCGCTCTTTCCTTTCTATCATGTGCTCTCTCCTTTATCCCTCAGTTCTATCACGGCTACACATGCCCAGTGACTAGGCTGACTCTGGCCCCAGTAGTCATAGCAATAGTTATCACTTTACTATAGCATTTTTACTGGAATAGGCTCTTATTAGGGTCTCTGTCACTGCAGAATAATTTTGATAAACTACTACGGAAAATAACTTCATATTGTTGTGATGTGGAGTGATACGAAATTATATTTAATGGGGAAAATGTGTACATTTTTAAAAAGCACCTTAAATCAATGCACTATAGATCATGAAAATGTAACTGCATTAATAGCACCAGGGCTCTTCCCCATACCCAAGAACAACTACAGGTCCCATCATGACCTGACTAACAAAATGATTACCAGGACCTGCTGGGACCTACAGTTTGAAAAAAAATTGTTGATCCTCTTTCCACTCTTTTAAACCAGGGACTCAGGGTAGGCAGAGGAGGCATAGTCATACTCCCTACCCTATCATACTCCCTGTCATGCTCCAGAGTTTGATATAAAAACTGTGTCTTTATACATGTGTGCCTCCCCAGCCATTGACCTCACTGCATGTCACTGTTTTAAACCAGAGCTGACACTTACAGCCCAGTCCCAGTTTTATCAAAATCAGGGGGGAAATACATACAACCGATTTTGTGGTAACCAGCACCATGCATTGCCAGCCTGGGTTGTTGGGACCATAGAGGGAGTCCCCTCATGATGGAGCTCCCTTACCATGGTTTCAGACAGGCCCAGGCCAGTTAGCACCAGGGATGGCTTTCCAGGGGAGTCTAACCCAGAAAATTGTGTGCTGGGTATAACCAGCCCAGGCACCAATTGCGACACTTCCCTGTATGCCAGAGTGGTGGGTACAATGATAATGAAAGTGTTAAATATTGTAAAATGCTATTTGTCTTTGATGAACTACAGGTCCCTGCATGACCAGGCTGCCAAAAATGGATGTCGGGCCTGCCTGGACTTGAACAACCACATGTGCCACTTTGCCACTATGGTACCTGTAGTTTGCCAAATAAAAATGCAAACAAACACACAGAGACAGTTTGAGAAAAAAATTATTATTTTAATCTATTCCTATCACTCTCGTAATCCTGAAATGGTCCATACTACAAACTGTAAAAGAGAGTTCTCCCCAAAAAAACAAACTACCAGAGCGTTTGCAGTCATCTGGTACACTGATGTACTCCATCCGAGAGTGGAGGAATCTACTGTATTTATCTATGTGCAGGGCACCTATCAGAAATTGTGAGGCCCAGTACTTACAGTATAGGCAGCCCCACTCACAAAACCCCATCTCCCACTACCTTATTGATACACAATAAAAAAAATTGTCAAAAGACAGCATTATATTAGAGAGGCTATAGCACATCTAAACAATTGAGGCATATTTAAAATAACCTGGCAGCATAGGAAAAATTTCATGGAGCACCAGGTGCAGGGACAGTTGGAATCAATGGCCTGGGTCTGGGACTCTGTAAGAAAATACACACAGTCAGTGAGTGAGTGACACACATCTTACCTTACCTTCTTTGCTAGCTAGCTGCTCCTTCCTTCCTTCCTTCCTTCCTTCCTTCCTTCCTTCCTTCCTTCCTTCCTTCCTTCCTTCCTTCCTTCCTTCCTTCCTTCCTTTCCTTGTCCAGGCAATTCCTCACATCACCCGTCCACCACTGCGCTGGCTCCTCTCTCATTCAGTGGTGCGGCACGACGTCACGCCACGTCGGTTTCAGTGATCAAAGGAAAATTTTGTTGAGGGAACATCGGCCAATGCTGCGTACTTTAGTTAAGAGGTGGAGCAGTAGGGTAGCTGTGTGAGAAGTGACTCTCAAGTCACTTACTCATTCTATTGTGTGGATCGTGGCCTAGCCGGGGGGATAGTAGTGGGTGCTTGCAGCCGCAGCGCGCCGACTTGTCATTGTTTTTCACCATGAGACAGGAGGGTGTCCCCACTGTGATGGCAGCCCTGCCTATGTGTAACATAGACCCTAAGCTTTACAATGCTGATGGTTACCACGGCTTTAACCTGTAATAAACCTGGTATGGTTATTGGAAAGTATAGGGCAATGTTAAAGATAGAAAAGTAGTTCCGGCTAGATTGGATTGTGGAAGACAGAGCGGCACAGATGAAGTGCCTATCATTTGTATTAGCTAGCTGCTGGGACCTTTACTTTGTAATGACTGCATGTGTGTATTCCATTGAGCACACAAATGTATGACTTAGCAGCTTCATCATTTTGTGAGTGACAGCAATCTCAGTCCATGAGAGTGCTGAATCTACAGTTATCCACAGGGTGCTTCAGCCTTAATAGTAGTAATTTTATTGCTTTTTTGAGTTTGAGTGGTAGTCAGTAGTTTTCGGAAATTTTAGATAATGTGTAAGAAGCCTTAATAGGACATGTTAATTGTAAGGGTTTTTTTTTCTAAGCAATATATAGATTATTTGGTATAGCTTATCAATTGTGAGTAACACCTTATCAGATTCTGCATAAATAATGTATGATAAATGTATTATCTGGAAGAAATGCCTTAAGTGATGTACCTGTCAGAACCTACCTGTAATAATAATAGAAATAGGCTAAAAGAGCAGTAATTCATACCATGGATCATGGGATTCTAGCAGAATGCCTGAATAACTTCTGCTGATTGCATTATACAGTTCTTTGCTGGTTTAAATTGTTTATAACTGGCAGGTAACAGAGATTGTCTTCATGGGTGTTCTTATTTGCACCTGTGCCCCTGTTATGTGGTGTTCCACATGGCTCTATCCTATCTACAATTTGCAGAATTGCATGAAATACCTAGATTCAATGGTCTGGTTTACTACTGCTGTGATTTACAAATGAGCCAGTCCTGTTTTAAGAACCCATCCAAAATGGATAGATAGCTGAGCTCCATTTACTAACATGTGGGTTTTTGGAAGTGAAGATGTTACCAATAGCAACCGATCAAATTCTAATTATTATCTTCTTTAAAGTTCTAGATGAATGTTAAGTAGAATCTTCCACTTATAAAAACCGGCACTTTAGTAAATATATCTCAGGAGTGGATGTGTTCCTGTTGGATTTGATAAAATCATGTGAAGATCTAGGGACTTCCTGTTCCTACTGGAATTGAATGAACAGCTTCAACCTTGTGCTCTGATACCAACCCTGCCATACTGCTTAGCTGCTGACGTTTTTGACTCCACACTGTGCAGCAACAATCCTTCTGACAGCTGTGACTGAGTGGGGGTGTATGGAGAGGTTTTAACCCCCCCGCCAATGTCTAAATCACAGAAGACATGCAAGGAATGGAGCCGTGCGACACCACTGCAACTGTATCAAACGCTGGGTCTCCCACAACGCTGCATCCTGTGGAGGTACCTGTGACTTCTACAACAAATATTCTTCACATTCCAAAGCCGACCAACCCAGTCACCTATACATTACCTCTTACATATGAAGATGTGGTGCAAGCCATACAGGGGACGGTGAGTCCTCTACTTAAAGAACAGGCTGTAGTTTTGCAGCAAGCAGAAACATATATTAAAGAGCAGATACAGCAATTGATACAAGGAGTGCCTCTGTTGGATCTGAGGTATGGGAAAACTTTCAGGATGTCACAGAGTTTAAAGCACTGACTTCTAAACTACAGCAGTCAGACCAGCAAACATGGACTAAATTAGATGATCTTGAGAACAGATCTTGGTGTAATACTCTGAGAATTATGGGCTTGCCTAAAACACTTAAAGGTCCTGCATTGCAATGGTGTAACTAGGGCAGGGCAAGCAGGGTGCGTGCCCTGGGTGCTGTGCAACCGGTGGCGCGGGGGTACTGGCACGCCCTAGTTAGCCAGTGTAGCGCCCACCGCAGTGAGTGCGGTTAGCGCTACACATTTACACAGGACCGGTGCTAGGCTTCCAGCGCCGGTCTTGTGCTGCACAGCTGAGCCCGTTCCCTCCCCCTGAGCGCTTGCCCAACAACGCCAGGAGGCGGGCTCAGGCTGTGCATAACACACGCATCGCCGCCAGCGCTGGCAGCGATGCGTGTGTTAAACAGCAGCCAATAAGAGTCAGATAGACTCTCATTGAATGCTGCAGCACCTACTGCAAGAGCCAGGCTTCCGTCCGGCTCCTGCAGTGGGTAATGGGACAGACGTCATGATATCATGACGTCTCTCCCATAATGCTGAGCGCGCCAGCCCGGGATTACCCTCTGGCGGCGGGAGCGGTGTCGCGGTCCGGAGCAGCAGCGTGGATTGAGGTAAGTATATTTGTGTATATGTTTTTTTAAAACCTGTCTGCACTACTGGGGGCACAACGGGAGGGGGGTGGCTACTACTGGGGGGACCTCTACTGGGGGTGGCTACTACTGGGGGCACCATTACTGGGAGGATCTCTACTCTGGGGTGCTACTATTGGGGGCATTTAATCGGGAGGGGAAACCTCTATTGGGGACTACTACTTGGTGGGGAACTACTACTGGGGGCATTATAAAAGGGGCCTACTACTAGGGGCACTGCACTGGGGGGACCACTACTGGGGGCATTAATAGGAAGGACCACTACAGGGGGCACTGGATAGGGGGGATAACTACTGGGGGCCTGCATCAGAGGGGACCACTACTGGGGGCACTGCATGGGGGGAGACTACTGCTGGGGGCACTATATAAAGGGCACTGCATGGGGGGGACTACTACTGGGGGCACTATATAAAGGGCACTGCATAAGGGGATACCACTACTGGGGGCACTGCATAAGGGGGAACACTACATGGGGCATTGCATTTTGGGGGATCACTACTGGGGGCACTGAATAAGGGAAACTAATTGGGGGCTGTTTAAGGGGGACCACTACTGGGGATACTGTATAAGGGGCACCACCATGGACCTGCATAAGAGGGACCACAACTGTATACTGGGGGTACTGTATAAGGGGCACTACTGGAGTTAAGGTGCATATGGATAGGAATGTTCAGCGTGAAAATAAAGGGGTGTGTCATGTTGTTTTCACGCCCCATTTTTAAGTGGCCACGCCCATTGTCTCCCATGCGCGCCTTCGGCGCCAGCACACATCCGGGGGGGGCTCCCTTTTCAAATTTGCCCTGGGCTCCAACTACCCTAGTTACACCACTGCTGCATTGTATTAGACTGGGCCCATTAGATCACAACCTGAATCTAGATCTAGAGGTATTTTATTTCTCTGTCTTAATTATTTACATAAAGAAGCAAAAAAGATTACTACCCTGAGCTTAGAGCAAGGAAAGCATCAGTCCCCACACCTTTGTGTTTTTGAGGGAGAAACTTTTAAAGATTTTACATCAGCTTTGTATGCTAAGAAATAAATGGAGAAATTGAAGCAAATTGTGGTGGCTATTTCAGTTTATATGATTGAGCTCTCTGGAAAGTGATTATAAGACTATGTTAATCAATTATTCTCCTAACCTTACAAGAGTCAGGAAAAGTCAACAATTCAAAGGACCTATACTGGCTTTAGATGCTGAGATATATATGGAGAAACAGGATTAAATTACAGGGGCTATCAGAGCTTGCATGATTGAGTTATTGTATATATTTTTCTTTTTCCCTTTTGATATTAACCATAGGATTTGGTTTTTTTTTTCTCAATGATTATATATTGGGAATTTAATATGAACTGATACTTAAGTAACTATATGTGATATTTTGAAATATTAGTCATGAAAATAGAAGGTACAGTATAATGATCAACTGAGAACATTGTGGCTTTGGACGTTGACAAAGATATGAAGCAGCTGATCCACAGTGCAGGGACCAAAACAGATGGCATGATTGATTTATTTACTTTAATATTATATATATATATATATATATATATATATTTATTTTTGATCGAGAATATATATGTGTGGTAATCTGAAATATTTGTGAAACTAGAAAGTATAGCGATATACTGAGAATACAGAGATATGATCACATCAGTAAGCACAGTAATTATGGAATGCACATGTTCTGCATATGTTTTTTTTCTTTCATTTGGTTTATGTATAGGAAGTATCATTGTTGATGTGAATATGCACTGACATTATTTATTTAATTTAAACAGTGATATATGGTAGTATTTTTAGAGAGTAATAGTGAGATGGAAAATATGTGTGTTTTTTGTTCCATAATGTATTTAGTGTATTATTAAAGAATCACATTTATAGTTTTCTATTCTTCTTTTTTCTTCTTTTTTTTGTCTAAGATCCTTATTTAATGGTACTTTACTAGTTTGAAATGCACCAGAAAGTATATTTTAAAGGTACCACATTTATATATATATATATATTTTTAAACTCTTTATATGTTAAAGAAAAACAATAGAAATCTGCAGAAAAAAAAATACAAATTATATATCACAAATATTTCCACAATTTTTCTTCACTTTTGTGAAACAAAATATACAAACATAATAACCAAAAACATAGGATGAAGGTAGAGGGGGGAGGGGAGAGATAAATAAGGGAAAGATAGGTACATGCCAAACAATACACAAAACAAAAATTCAGATAATAAATGATGAAGTAAATCTTACTAGGCCACAGGGCCCATAAACCAATGAGGAGGCCTCGAGCACGGCAATGCAAACAGTCAGATTAAGAACTTTGCACACTCAAAGAAGGCACTAAACCAGAGGAGGGATGTAAACCATGTCCTTCTCTCAGGAACCAGGGCCCCAAACAAGTTAAAATTTCTAATGGCAATCATGTAGGTAGTAGGTAATCTTTTCCATGCTAGCGACATACCAAATGTAATTCCAAAGAGCAAAAACTGCAGGTGTGTCAGGAGATTTCCAATTTGTGGCATTAAAGATGTAGCTCCAGACAAAATATGAGAGAATAATTTGTTCAGTGAAAAATCTATATCTGGAAATGGCAACGAGAGCAAGAACACCCATGGATCCAATGAGAGCGAGAAGCCAGAGAGTGAATTGCCAAGTGAGAGAACCTCCTTCCAAAATGGGGCAATATGAGGGCATGTCCACCAAATGTGGAGGAGTGTACATCTATGTCCACAGTTTTGCCAGCAGTTCGGAGAGGAACTAGGAAACATTTTGGAAAGTTTGTCCGGAGTGTAATACCACCGACTGTAAAGTTTATACGCAGTTTCCTTAATTTGTCTAGAGTTAGAATATGTGGCTATCCCTTCCCTCACCTCCTCCCAGCAGCAGTCATCAGAGGGTGGTCCCAGATCCCAGTCCCATTCCTGCTCATGGCGACCGTGGGGAACAGAAGCACCATCAATCAGCAATATATAAATATAAGAGATCATTCATCCTCAAATTGTGCAATTAAGGCATAGCATTTCAAAAGGGGTGGGAGCCCGTAGGACGTATGACTTGGGAAGGGACATTACAAAGTGACAGACCTGGAAAAATTCAAAAAAGGGAGGACAGAAGGAGGGGAATTGCTGCCTAATATCATCCATAGAGACCAAGGAATTGCAGGTGATGAGGTTAAAAACTAAGCGAATTCCTGCCCTCTGCCAGAGATGAAAGTGGGGAGAAGAGACCCCATTTGGATAATCAGTATTGTGGGAAGTAGACAGCTTATATTGGGAGCAACAAAAATCCCACAAAGACACACAGAATTTAAGGGAGGGAAGAAAGGTTAGAGAGAAAGGTTTATGATTACGAGATAAACCCCAGAAACAAGCCAAAAAATCACACTCACAGGTATCCAGCCTCCATGTCTACCCAAGAGATAGAATTGACTTAAATGGCTAGCTAAATAATAAAAATGAATGTCTGGAAACCCACTACCTTCCACAGACCTAGGTTTCTTAAGAATATTTATGGCTATCCGAGGAGGTTTATCATTCCAAACAAACTGTATGAAAGAAGATTGGAAGGTCTTTAAAAATCTTACTCGGGATTCTGACTGGAAGGGTTTGGATAGATAGAGGAGTTTAGGGACCAGATTCATCTTAATAGCAATAATTCTCCCCAGTCAGGATATTATAAGTCCTCTCCAGACTACCAGATCTCGATTATTCTTGGCCAGTAGCTGTGGGAAATTTTCAAGATATAAGTAGTCATAATGTGATGTGATATATACTCCTAGATATTTAATTCTATGATCCTGCCATTTGAAGGTATAGGTTGAAAGAAGAGTCTTCACCTGGAAAGGGACATGGAGCAACATAGCCTCTGACTTAGATAAGTTAATTCTATAACCTGAGAGGTCACAATATTCTTCCATGAGATGATAGAGGACAGTAAGAGAGGTTTGGGGATGTGTGAGGGAGAGTAGAACATCGTCTGCAAATAAGGAGATCTTAAATTCCTGTGATCCCACCTCCACTCCATGTACTGAATCAGAATTCTGAATCATAGCGGCTAGGGGTTTAATTACCAGGGTGAAAATCAGGGGCGACAGCGGGCATCCATGTCTAGTACCATTAGATGATGGTATGATATCAGAGAGGAACCTGTTTGCAACAACTCTAGCTGTAGGAGAGGAATGCATAGTAGAAATGCCCATGAGAAATCCTGCGGAGAAGCCATATGCGGTCAATTGCCTTTTCGGCATTTAGAGACAACATAATTGAGGGAGCCTGTCGTAGATTAATAATTTGAATGAGGTCAGTAGCTCTTCTGGTATTGTCCCTGGCCTGATGGTCTTGAATGAATCCCAACTGGTCATAATGTATCAAGCTTGGGAGGACATCATTTAACCATGTGGCCAAAATCTTAGCATAGAGTTTAATATCAGAATTGAGTAGTGAGAGCTGTCTATAATTGGCACAGTCATGATGATCCTTTCCCTCTTTATGTATTACCACAATTCTCGCTTCTAACATTGTTTTAAGGAAAAAAGCCACATGCAGTATAGCATTAAACAGAGAGTGGAGATGGGGGACCAAGACAGCAGAAAATTTCTTATAATAGACCACAGAGAATCCATCAGGACCTGGAGCTATAGATGATTTCTGGATCTTAAGGACCTCAACTATCTCCCAATCTGTTATATCTAAATTTAGTAGACCAGTCACCTGTTGAGAAAGCCTAGGAAGCTGGTCTCGATGGAGAAACTCAGTAATTACATCAACTGAGGAGTTAGGACCTGTATCAGAGCTATGTAAATTGTATAGCTTGGAATAGAAAGAGTGGAATTCCTTGCTAATAGTCTCAGGAGTATAGGTAAGGGTACCAGAGAGAGTTTTAATTGCTAATATATTATTCTGAGACTGCTTTTCTCTTACCCTAGAAGCCAGAAGTCTATCTGCCTTGTCGCCCTTTCTCATAAAATGTCTGCTTCAAATGTTGAAGAGCCCTAGCTGTGTTCTCAGAAAGGAGTAGTGTTAAGTTGATCTAAAGTTGCCTGGTTAAGTGTAAGTTTATGTTGCCACTCAAGGTCCTGGAGCTTAATATTTAAGGAAAGAAACTGGGATTCACACATCTTTTTATGTCAGGAGGCCATACTGAGAAGGTGACCCCGTTTGACCGCCTTATGGGCTTCTCACAAGGTCATGGCAGAAATCTCAGGATGACTATTTAGTTGAAAATATTCAGTTACAGGGTCCTAATTTGTTGGAGATATTCTGGATTATACAAAAGAGAATCATTAATTCTCCACCTAGAAGGGGGAGGGCGAGAAGTGAGGCTCAAAAGATTGGCATCTTGACTCATGGCTTCATCATTTAGTAAGGGAGCTGGATAGGGAAGTCTCAGGGTTTCAAGTAAATGACGAGTCTCCTCCAAGGTCTTGGAAGGGTGAAATCTATTTTGGTGCCATATCAAAATGCGGAAAGGAAAACCCCAACAATAGCAAATGTTGTTGTCTCTAAGTATGGGCGTGATAGATTTAAAATCCTCTTAAGAAGTGTAGCTGGAACAATATCTTGATAAATTTGTAGAGAAGCTCTGCCATATGACACAGAGGGGTGTCGTCTAGCTTCCCACAGGATGTCCTTTGTAGAAGTGGCACCAGAGAATGACATCTCTGGGTTGGGCACTGGAGAATGACATCCCTGGGTTGGGTCCTGTGACCAGGTGTGGAGGACCCTGTGTTCCCTGTCCAGTAGGAGATGGTCTTTAGTGGTTGCAGGTGACAGATGGGAAAATAGCTTCTTTAGGTAATCATCCAGAGAGGGCAATTCGATCTCCTTGGGGATATGTATAATGTGCAAGTTATTATGCCAAGCTCTACTTTATTTTCTTCCTGTTGATCTTGAAGAAGAAGCATATCCTGCCTCAGATGATGGAGCTCCACCTTTGCCGCCTGTTGAGAGGAAACCACCTTGTCCATTATAGACTCAAGGTCATCAGTTCTGTCACCCAGATCATTCAGCTCAGCTTGAAGAGAATTAACCACCTTATGCACCTCCTCCTGAACTGTTTGAACAGACCATCTTGTTTCCTGGACTTCATGGAAGAGAGACCGTAAAATCTTTGCAAGTCAATGGGGAGTGGTCAGAGTCCTCCGAATCGGAGTTCGTATTATGGGGAGGCGTTGAGTTTTCTGAAGGTTTACTACCTGCAAATGCAAACTTCTTGAGGCATTGGGATGAGTCAGACCCTGCATGTTTACAGCCACCCTTAGGCATTTTCAGTGGAGGGAGATATGTAGATAGTTAGGCAGAGCAAGGTAGTAGGAGTAGCATGCAGCCCTCACTGTAACCTGATAAGCTGGAACTCAGAACCCAGGTCTGTAGGGGAATGAGTAATTATTACCTCTTACGAAAGCACTGTAGCAAGGATTTGGAAGGAGCAGTGAAGTGCAGAATCCAATACTGGAGTATGAAGATAGCCAGAGGTTTTCAGCCCACAGAGCTCTGTATATATTCTGATAGTAGTGGGAGAGTCTGCTATTCTGCAGCTGCTGGCATAAAAAGGGTGGTAGGGAGGAGTTCCAAGTGTGGGGTACCCCAAATATACTGAGGGTGAGGGTGCACAAGAGTGACCAGCAGCAGTCCAGAGGCACTACCTAAAGCTGCAGCAGTTACAGCCTTTTATACCTGTCAGCAGCAATCCAAGATGGCGACCGCAGCTAGCTGGAACTCCGGACTCTCAGGAGATTAAAGTCTCCTCTGCCTGAACAGAGCAGGTAAGCCCTGATGTAAGCAGCAGGGCAGCCAGCACTGGTATGTCCAGCAGGAGGCTAGGCAAAAGGAGGAGCCGGGCAGTGATGATCCGGGCCGTGGTAGTAGTCACGGCAAAATTGAGGCTGAGGCTTCTGGAGCCCTGCTAGGACAGGTGGGCATCAGGAGCCTCAGGAAGCACACCGGAGGTGCCCCAGTGTATGGAGGGGACAGGGAAATACTTGGGAGGCAAAATAAGGGGGGTGAAGATCCCCAAAACCGCAATGAAATTAGGCAGCCACAGGATCTCCCGGGGTGCACGTCCTCCTCCGTTAGCAGCCAGGCCACACCACCCCCACATTTATATTTTTATATTTTTTATTATTATTTTATAATCTTCCTATTAGCGACACTAGAAGGTTATCGTATATATATATATTCTATTATGGTTCGGCTTAGTTTGGAGCTATTCCACTCCTTATTCTTCTTTGTAAAACCTACAGTATTTGTGGATGCAATGGTTGCTTAAATCCTCTTAGGAATTCAATGGTGTTTGTCTTATTAGTGTAATGATTTGGGTTTTTTTTATTTTATTTTATTTATTTATTTTTATTTGGCATTTCCAATGCTAGATAAAAATTGCATTAAGTTGGGAAAAACTCCTATGATTTACTACAGTTAGAAAATGGTTTACTACAGTTAGAAAATATTAACGAAGAGTGCCATTGAGCTGGGTTCCTGGAATGTAGGAGGTATCCATTCACCTATTAAAAAGGAAAAAAACTGTTTATATGTGTTATCAAGTTGAAATTAGATATTGTATTTATGCAGGAGATGCATCTTTTCCTCCCGTAGATTCTTAAACTTAATGGTATGGTCTGTATTAGCATCTGCCCCTTATACATCGGAAGCCTGCTATGTATTTATATTGATTAGAAAACAATTGAAGGTTGATGTGCTACATACAGTATTGGATTCTTAAGGCTGATCTTTGATTGCAGATGTATATGTTAATCAAACCAGATATGTTATGTACAGTATATGTTCGGAAACAATATTTAAAGGGATTTTTTTCAAGCTCTCCTTTTAAAATTATAGCCATATATGTATTTTCCCTTAAATGTAGGGGGCGACTTAAATCTTTTAACATCCAAATACAGTATATGGACACTAATTCTAAAGTTATTTTTAAGCAGCATCTTCCAAAGCTACTTACTTATGTTCTGCAACAATTGTTATTGACAGATGTATAAAAGCTCATAAATCATTCTTTGGATAAGGAATAGTCATGTTTGTCAGCAGCTCATGACACTCTAGCAAGAATAGATTACATGTTTGTAGCTGATTCCTTATTTCTCATTGTTTTAGATACTGGGATGGTACCTACTGTATGTGTTTGATTATTCACTGAACTGGATGAGGATTACCACCACAACAGATAGGGGTTCTTACAAGCAATGGAAATTGCCTACAAATGTATTATATTCTGTGAAATTTAAGGGGAAAATTTAGTTATTTTGGGATGAGTTTTGGAGAGATAATGCACAGCACGCACATTCAGCTCTATTAACATTCTGGCAAGCCTCAAAGGTGTATATTCGAGGTTGTATAATTAACTATATATCTTAAAGAAGATGAGAACTTTACTTACTATATAAACAATCTAAAATTTCTCTAACATATCAAGTTTTTAAAACTCTTCATCAAGTAACACAACAAAGCATATCTAGAGGCCAAATTGCATTTTGATGAATTATTATTAAAATTGGGAGAGCGGTACTGCTTCCAGGGTTGCTATCGGTTCCATAAATATGGAGATAAAGTGGGTAGGTTACTTTCAAAATTACTTCAGTGAACATGTCTTTTTTCTATGATTAAACATCTTTAGAAGCCAGGTCATACTTATACGATTAATAGTAAAGAAGTAGTGGAAGTGTTCTGAAACTTTTATATGGATATTTATGCACAGACCCCTCTAGATACTCATGGTAAATCTACTTTTTGGATGAATATATGCTTGCAAAGGCTAGATCTGGATAAACTCATATAGCTAGGCGCACCAATAACATTGGAGGAAATTCTTAAGGATTATTCAGAGACTGAAACGTCTGAAGTCTCCAGGCCCAGATGGTCTCATGAGGGAATATTATACAATTATTTTGCCACATATTTGTGAAACCTTTACAGAAGTTTTTAATAATATTTTTGCTAACCATACACTTCCAAGGTATTTAATGATGCAATTATTATAATGATGCAAATTCTTCCAAAAGCAGCTAAAGATCCAGAGTTACCAGGAGCATATACAGTAAACCTGTATCATCTGTATCAAATGTGGATTACAAACTTCTGAATAAATTACTAGCAGATAGAATTAAGTTAATACTATCAGATGTTATTGATACAGACCAGAGAGGATTTATTTGTGGTCTGCATCTGGTAAGCAATATTCCTAAGGTATTAACAGCAGTACAATGGATCTCGGCCACTGGTATAGTAGAATCTCAGTTTTTATTATCATTGGATACTGAGAAGTCTTTTGACCTAATATCATGGGATCACCTGTTTGAAAATATGAAAAGGTTTGGGTTTCCAGGGGAAATTACTACTATACTTCAAATGTTATATTCATCTCCAATCTCTCAAATCGCATGTAATGGAGAGGAACACGGCAAGGATTTATATAGCAATAAATCCATTAGCAATAGCCTTATGTAAAATGCGAGAATTTAGGGGGATAAATGTTAATATATTGGAAGTAAAACTCGCATTATTCGCAGATGGTATGCTGCTCTTTGTTTCTGAACCATCTATAACTATTCCAGCAATTTTCAACAAGTTAAAAAAAATTGGGCTTTTTTCAGGGTTTAACATGAATATGAATAAATCAGAACTCCTACCACTCAATTAGATCCCTATAAAGACTTATTTGGAATATTGACTCAGAGCCTGATTCAGACCCGCTCGCGAGCGCTGAGCGCTCGCAAGTGGGTCGATGTTGCCCAAGTGCGCATGCACACGACGGAGGCGGCTCCGTCGTGCACATGCGCGAGACCCGAATAACGACGGCCAAGCTGTCGTTATGGGTCTCGCACCACAGGGGGCGTGCTGTCGATGGTGATTGACAGCACGCCCCCTTTGGTAGGCGTGCCAGGGGCGTGGCTGCCCAGACGGAGGCGTTCCCATGGGAACGCCTACCGTCTGGGGCCGGCCCCACTGACATCACTAGTGATGTCAGTGGGAGTGCTTTTGGCTCTGATAGAGCCAAAAGCACTCCAGGGCGTGCGGCAGCGAGACCCTACTGCAGGGTCTCGTCGCAAGCCCGATGGTTGCGATGGTCTTGACCATCGCGACCATGATTTTGGCTGCTCGCTATACTACTATGTAACAAATTCTCTAGTCTGGATAACTGAAAATAATTACCAGCTTCATTATTGGGTCAAGTCAGTGGCGTCCCTCCCTGCGGTGGCATCTGGTTCGGGGAGGGACACTGTGCGCGGGGGATGGAGGTGTGGCCTCATGGGATGGGGGTGTGGCCAGGCGGCCCGAACCCCGGTGGTCCCGCTCTTGTTACTGCAGGGGGGTGCAGAAGGTACCTTGTGGAAGTGTTGGCTCCCTTACAATATCAAGAGCCGAGTGCTACAGTGCAGCACTCGGCTCCTGTCACTGAAGGGGAGTATGCACCTTGGTGTCACCCCTTGCCGGGTGACACCCGCGTGTGGGCCGCACCCCCCGTGCCCCCCTTGTTGCGGCACTGGATCAAGTGGCAATTATTAAAAGTATTATTTTCCCTAAAATATCTTATATTTTACAAATTCTGCCGATAAAATTGCCAAAATCTTTTATAGCAGTCTGGAATAAAATGATTTCACAATGTATGTGGATAAGAAGGAAACCATGATTATCACTGGTAAAACTAAGATTACAGCATCAAAATGGGGGGGGGGGCCTGGCATTTTCAGATATTTTGGCATTTACTTGGCAGTTCACTTGCGGTATATTATTCATTGGCTTTTAGGTAGATCTAATTATACTATTATAGATATTGAATAGGCAAATTTTTATCTATACTTTCTTAGTGCTCTATTTCATATGCCAAAATGGCTAATTCTAGCTTTAATGCTGTCAAATGTATTATGTTGAGATACCTATTTGTCGTGGTGGGCCATCAATAAAGCATTTCATCTAGATATATAACTATTAATGGAAATCCAACTTTTCAACCTGCATTGAAGAACTCAAACTTTTTGACTTATTGACCTACAAAGCACTGCATAACCATATTCCTGGGTACTTTAAATTCTCTAAACTCACACTCATTGTCTTAAATGCAGAGATGAAGAACTAACAGTATCTTGTATATCCCTTACTTTACTTGGGGCTGGGAAGCAGCCTGCAAATCCTACTGAAGTACCTATAACAACATACTGCGTAGCACAGTGCCAGATGTTCTCCCTGCAGAAATCTTCAAAAACATTCTAAGACTTAACATTTTACTCAAACATTACATTAATGTCCTTTATTTTAGTACAAATAATAAAAAACTTCTTAGCTCTCCATCTGTACTTTTTCAATATTTTATATTTTCATTTTGTTTGTTTTTTAATCTGCAAATGCAAAATGCTTTGAGAAAAGCACTATATAAATGAATTACTATTTTAATTATTTGGCTTCATTGTCTTGTCCAGATTTGAAAACAAAATCTCATGTCAATCCAACAACAATGCACAAATAAATTATTTTGCAATTATTTTTAAAGTACAGTTTCAGCTAATTATTCCATTCCTTTCAGTGTTGATGGCTCATTTTTCTTTCTATTTTACAAATTATTGAGCTTCTCATACTGACTGCAAGGAGAAACAATCACGGCCTGATTTAGAGTTGAATATAGAGGTGAACCCTTTGCATAAGCAAATATACTGTACGTCTGCACCTATGCATTTTCATGTGCATAATTTGAGTTGCACACATTTTAAGATACATGTTATCTTAAATCTAGATTATAGAGCAGATGTGTCTGGAGGCAATATACATCAGTCATTATCATCAACTTCAAATTGTGCATCCATTTATGTAGGTGCATAATTTACATCTTGTTTACAAATATTCATTGTTAATTTGTATCTGTTACACTCTAATGCTGGGTACATATATTGTGTGTGCATCGGCCAGTGTGTACCAGCGATATGTCTGTGAATGACGTCGTTCACAGACATATAGCGTCAGCTCAGATGCACAGTCAATGCCCAATATATCTGCAGATACAGTATATTGGAGCATTGTGCTGTGTGTATGAGTGGTCAGCTGTCTATCACTACATTTGCTGCATGGGCTGGCAGTGATTGACAGCTCAACTGAGTGGGTGCATGTAAATGCCCACCAAGTTGTGACATCAGTCATCTAAGAAAAACTGATACCAGGAGCTAATATAATTGTTTACAGAAAGGGAGAGGGATAGTATTGTCTCTTTGTTGGCACATGTATGGAAACGATAACAATTAAAATGTAACTTTTATTATATAAACTAGGGGTGTGCATCGGCCACTTTTCGTGTTTTGTGTTTTGGTTTTGGATCTGGATCTTTCTTCGTGTTTTGGATCTGGATTGGTTTTGCCAAAACCACCCTTCCGTGTTTTGGGTTCTGGGTTTTGTGTTTTGGATCTGTATTTTTTTGAAAAAAAGCATAAAAACAGCTAAAATCACAGAATTTGTAGGTTTTTCTGCTCCTATGCTATTATTAACCTCAATAACCTTAATTTCCACTCATTTCCAGTCTATTCTGAACACCTCACACCTCACAATAGTGTTTTTATGTCCAAAAGGTTGCACCGAGGTAGCTGGATGACTATGCTAAGCGACACGAGTGGGCGGCACAAACACGTGACCCATCTAGGAGTGACACTGCAGTGGCAGGCAGGATGGCAGTTAGAAAAACTAGGCCCCAAACTGTACATAATGCAAAGAAAAAAAGAGGTGCAAGATGGAATTGTCCTTGGGCCCTCCCACCCACCCTTATGTTGTATAAACAGGACATGCACACTTTAACAAATCAATCATTTCAGCGCCAGGGTCTGCCACACAACTGTGGCTGAAATGATTGGTTCGTTTGGGCCCCCACAAAACAAGCTGGCAATTAATGTGTCCCTGCACAAACTGGCTCTACGGAGGCAAGATGTCATCCTCATCCTCCTCATCCACCGATTCCTCACCCTCTTCAGTGTGTACATCCTCATCCTCACAAAGTATTAACTCGTCCCCACTTGAATCCACCACCACAGGTCCCTCTGTACCTTCTGGAGGCTGGTCTCCCTGGAAGAGCTGATAATTCATTTTGATGAACATCATCTTCTCCACATTCTGTGGAAGCAACCTCCTACGCCTTTCGCTGACAAGGTTCCCGGCTGCACTAAACACTCTTTCGGAGTACACACTGGAGGGGGGCAACTCAGGTAAAATAGAGCCAGCTTGTACAGGGGCCTCCAAATTGCCTCTTTTTCCTGCCAGTACAGGTATGGACTGTCTGACATGCCTACTTGGATGCTGTCACCGATGTAATCCTCCACCATTCTGTCAATGGTGACAGTATCATATGCAGTGACAGTAGACATGTCAGAAATTGTTGCCAGGTCCTTCAGTCCG
The DNA here is from genome assembly GCA_031769625.1 of Taudactylus pleione. Taxonomy (NCBI): domain Eukaryota; kingdom Metazoa; phylum Chordata; class Amphibia; order Anura; family Myobatrachidae; genus Taudactylus; species Taudactylus pleione. The sequence continues at coordinate 3,475,012 of JAUIMM010000222.1, read as the reverse complement.
GACCAGATGTCCAAACTTGGTCCTGCCTGCCCTGCATCACCGCCAGCGGGTTGCTTAGGATACCTAAGTTTTTTCCTGGCAGCCCCAGTTGCGGGAGAAAATGAAGAAGGAGCCGTTGACGTGTCACGTTCCGCTTCAGCTGACAGTGTGTTCACCAGCAGGTCTTTGCACCTCTGCAGGCTTGTGTCGGCCGGAAAGAGAGACACCACATAGGCTTTAAACCTAGGATCGAGCACGGTGGCCAAAATGTAGTGGTCTGATTTCAACAGATTGACCACCCTGGAATCCTGGCAAAGCGAATGAAGGGCTTCATCCACAAGTCCCACATGCCGAGCGGAATCGCTCCATCTTAGCTCCTCCTTCACTTTCTCCAGCTGCTTCTGCAAAAGCCTGATGAGGGGAATGACCTGACTCAAGCTGGCAGTGTCTGAACTGACTTCACGTGTGGCAAGTTCGAAGGGCTGAAGAACCTTGCACAACACGGAAATCATTCTCCACTGCGCTTGAGTCAGGTGCATACCCCCTCCTTTGCCTATGTCATAGGTGGATGTATAGGCTTGTATGGCCTTTTGCTGCTCCTCCATCCTCTGAAGCATATAGAGGGTTGAGTTCCACCGCGTCACAACCTCTTGCTTCAGGTGATGGCAGGGCAGGTTCAAGAGTGTTTGCTGGCGCTCCAGTCTTCGGCACGCAGTCGCTGAATGGCGAAAGTGGCCAGAAATTTTTCGGGCCACCCAAAGCGTCTCCTGCACGCCCCTGTCGCTTTTCAGAAAATTCTGCACCACCAAGTTTATTGTGTGAGCAAAACATGGGACGTGCTGGAATTTGCCCAGATGTAATGCCCGCACAATATTGGTGGCGTTGTCTGATATCACAAATCCCCAGGAGAGTCTAAGTGGGGTAAGCCACTGGGCGATGATTTCCCTCAGTTTCTCTAAGAGGTTGTCGGCGGTGTGCCTCTTACTGAAACCGGTGATACACAGCGTAGCCTGCCTTGTAACGAGCTGGCGTTTCTGAGATGCTGCTACTGGTGACGCTGCTGCTGTTGCTGCGTAAGGTGATACATCTACCCAGTGGGCTGTCACAGTCATATAGTCCTTAGTCTGCCCTGTTCCACTTGTCCACATGTCCGTGGTTAAGTGGACATTGTGTACAACGGCATTTTTCAGGACACTGAGGACACTTTTTCTGACGTTTCTGTACAGTCTCGGTATCGCCTGCCTAGTGAAGTGGAATCTAGACGGGATTTGGAACCGGGGACACACTACCTCCATCAATTGTCTAAATCCCACTGCACTAATGGCGGATACCGGACGCACGTCTAACACCAACATAGCAGTCAAGGCCTCAGTTATACGTTTTGCTTCAGGATGACTGCTGTCGTACTTCATCCTCCTCGCTAAGGACTGTTGGAGGGTCAATTGTTTAGTAAAAGTAGTGGTGTTCCTACTTCCTCTCTGGGATGATGAACGACTCCCAGCAGCAGCAGCAACAGCAGCAGCGGCAGCAGTAGGCGTAGCAATGCAGGATCCTCCGGAGGAATCCCGGATAGGAGAGTCAGTCATGCCAGTGATATGGCCTGCAGGACTACTTCCGATCCTGACTAAGGAGGAAATTGACGAGGAGGGAGTTGACGGTGTGGTTTGCAGGCGCTTGGATACAACAGGACAACGGGATTTAGGTGTCCCTGGACTGCTTACGGTCTGAGCCAAAGTTTCTGAACTTGACAGTAACTTTTTATGAACGCGCTGCAGGTGCCGTATAAGGGAGGATGTTCCTAGGTGGTTGACGTCCCTACCCCTACTTATTTCACCTTTACATATGGTACATATGGCAAGACAGTTGTTGTCCGGATTTGGATAGAAATATTGCCAGACCAAAGAGGTGGAATGTTTGGTCTTCTGCCCAGGCATGACCGTGATGGGCTTTTTCATCCCACGGACAACAACTGTCTCCCCCGGAGCCTGATTTAAACAAACCACATCACCATCAGAATCCTCCTCGCCAACTTCCTCCTCAGCGCCAGCTACACCAGTATCCTCATCCTGTTGTACTTCAACAGTGACATCTTCAATTTGCATATCAGCAAGTGGACTGTGGGTGCTCCTTTCAGCACTTGCAGGGGGCGTGCAAATGGTGGAAAGAGCCACCTCTTCCCGTCCAGTGCTGGGAAGGTCAGGCATCGCAACCACCACCACACTTGGACTCTCTTTGGGGATTTGTGATATCTTCTTAGAAAGCACAGTTCTTCGCTGTGCTTTTGCCAGCTTAACTCTTTTGATTTTTTTAGTGGGAGGAGTGCTTCCATCGTCATGTGAAGCTGAACCACTAGTCATGAACATACTAGGGATCGACCTTAGCCGTTCCTTGCCACTCCGTGTCGTAAATGGCATATTGGCAAGTTTACGTTTCTCTTCAGCTGATTTAAATGTCTTTTTCAAGGTCATTTTCCTGAACTTTGCCATTTGGGATTGTATGTGCCCTCTACTATGACATTGGGCATCGGCCTTGGCAGACGACGTTGATGGCATGTTATCGTCTATGTCATGACTAGTGGCAGCAGCTTCAGCACTAGGAGGAAGTGGTTCTTGATCTTTCTCTATTTTATTTTTATCGGAGAAAGTTTGGTCCTCCATTTATGTTATATCGATTTGATATATACGTGCGGCTAAACACAGAAAATAAATTTTTTTTTGGTTCGGACTGGAGTGTACTTTGTGGGTTACAGCACCCTTTAACGGTCAAGCCAGCTGGCCCTTTACTTATGACACAGGCGCACGCTTGGCACTACTTTGTTGATGCACGTGCGGCTACTGCGCACACAATTCACAAACACAGAAAATAATTTTTTTTTGGTTTGGACTGGAGTGTACTTTCGGGGGTTACAGCACCCTTTAACGGTCAAGCCAGCCGGCCCTTTACTTATGACACAGGGGCACTCTTGGCACTACTTTGTTGATGCACGTGCGGCTACTGCGCACACAATTCACAAACACAGAAAATAATTTTTTTTTAGGTTTGGACTGGAGTGTACTTTCGGGGGTTACAGCACCCTTAACGGTCAAGCCAGCCGGCCCTTTACTTATGACACAGGCGCACGCTTGGCACTACTTTGTTGATGCACGTGCGGCTACTGCGCACACAATTCACAAACACAGAAAATAATTTTTTTTTGGTTTGGACTGGAGTGTACTTTCGGGGGTTACAGCACCCTTTAACGGTCAAGCCAGCCGGCCCTTTACTTATGACACAGGCGCACGCTTGGCACTACTTTGTTGATGCACGTGCGGCTACTGCGCACACAATTCACAAACACAGAAAATAATTTTTTTTTAGGTTTGGACTGGAGTGTACTTTCGGGGGTTACAGCACCCTTAACGGTCAAGCCAGCCGGCCCTTTACTTATGACACAGGCGCACGCTTGGCACTACTTTGTTGATGCACGTGCGGCTACTGCGCACACAATTCACAAACACAGAAAATATTTTTTTTTTTGGTTTGGACTGGAGTGTACTTTCGGGGGTTACAGCACCCTTAACGGTCAAGCCAGCCGGCCCTTTACTTATGACACAGGCGCACGCTTGGCACTACTTTGTTGATGCACGTGCGGCTACTGCGCACACAATTCACAAACACAGAAAATATATTATTTTTTTAGCACTTGGGGGGAGCACCCCTGATGGACAGAGCACCCCCTGGACAACACTACAGCACCCCTTTAGGACTGGGACACTGCACAGGACTTTGGAACTGACTGCACAACACAGTCCAGCCAGCCCCTATGGACTTTGAAGTAGTGGACACAGCCCCTATTAACAACAGCAGCACAGCACAACACAGCCAGCCCCTATGGACTTTGAAGTAGTGGACAACAGCAGCACTACACTACACTACACTACACAGCACTAACTCCCACCCTCCCTCTTCACTGTCCACAGCCGAGTGAGAAAATGGCGCCGACGCGGGTACCTTATATAGGATCCAAAACCCGCGAGACTCGGAAGGCGGGATGATGACGTTTTGCCTCGATGTCAGATCCGAGTCAGGCGGGAAAAGTCGAGCCTGACTCGGATCGGACTCGGATCGGGGGGGCTCGGGGGGGTTCGGATTTCAGAAATCCGAACCCGCTCACCCCTAATATAAACATTAAAAAAGTTTGTTTATATGCTTCACCTTTTTAGTGAAATATTCCATGAAAAAAGATTAATAAAAATATATTGAAACAAATGTGTATAGGACGATACACTTGTTTCAATATATTTTTATTAAATTTTTTTCATGGAATATTTCACTAAAAAGGCAAAGAATATAAACAAAACTTTTTTAATGTTTACATAATAAAAGTTACATTTTAATTGTTATCTTTTCCATACCTGCACCAACAAAGAGACAATATTTTCCCTCTCCCTTTCTGTAAGCTTTCATTTATTGTCCTTGGCAGCACCCCCTATAGAATGACTTAATATGTGTTGTAGATTATCTAAGTGGGGCCAATACTTAATTATTTCATTTGACCTAAGCCTAGTGCAGAGGTGTCTCCCAGGACCCTTATGCCTAGTTTAATAGCTAATATAATTGTGTTATATGCAGCTGTAACTCCTTAATGAGCCAGTGTTAGCTCACTAAAGGCAAAACATGCTAAACAATGCAAAACTGGTAAAGGTGTTGCGCTGATAAACCTTCTCTTACAGAAAAAAAAATCCTTGAAATGGGAGAAAATAAACTGGTCAAGATGTTACTTATGTAAGAACAATTTTATAACTTAAAAAATCAACTGAACAATTCGGTAAACTGCTTCACATAAAAATTGTTAGCAATAATGCACCTGTGTAACAATACATCACCAATTACAAATAAAGCAATTATATAAAAAAATGTGAATCACTGCTGATTACTGGCAATGAAGAGATATACTGATATACAGTATTTAGTTAGACCCAGAGTTCATATATATGTCTTACTTAGAAAACGGAGTTCATATTGCCAGTATAATTCCGGCAGTATAATTCCGGCTGTGTATTCCAGGATCCTGTGTATTCCAGGATCCTGTGTATTCCAGGATCCTTTGCTGCCACCTGTATTGCAGGTGATTTGTGCCACTAGAGCACTTCTAATCACAGTATATTAATGATCCTCCACGGCAGGGCCATAACTAGGGTTGTGCGACCTGTGCCCTGGCACAGGGCACCACAGGGCAGGGGGCACTGTTCTGGCCTGTCAATTTTCTGTTTATTATCATTCTCAATTGTAGCTTCCTCTTCTTTTATCCCCATCATCCCTGGCCTCTCTTATCTCTTCCCTGGCCCTTCTCCATGAGGCCATGGCCATTTTTACAGTGCTTGTTTTATGTCACTAGTTGAAAAATAGGGGGTGGCGCCAATGCTCTTTCAGTAAACAGTCTAGTTGACAGCCCATGGTCTCACCAGTGGGCTGTCAATGCTTCCAAACACCCATGGCTAGAATTGACCACTACAGATACATTAGACAGAGCACCACTGCTCGTAATTGCAGAATCCCGGCCCCATGTATCAGCGCGCTGCCCGAGTGAATTGTAGCGGCTTGGTTTTAAAAGATAATAATTAACTTATGGCTAGTGCCCACAAAGTAAATAAGTCTTTCATGACTATTTGCAGTTGTATCATGATGCGTTTTGCTCCCGATACCAGAGCTTTATCAAAGCATGACAAATCGGGCAGTCTGATGTTCTGCACAGTCTGCAGATATATCTGCAGATCAGTCAATCAGCAAATATATCGGTCAGGTGTGTACCCACCTTTATTGTACTGAACTTGAATGTTAATGCCCCCAATCTGTCTCTATAAATAGCCCAGAGGTGCATATACTGTATGGATACATGTTATGTACTCATGCAGTATGCCAATACTTCAGTGCAAATCATATTTACAGTGCACAAATACAGCAACATGCAACTCTTTTTGAGGCCTTTTGTGATCAGTGTATTCCTGAATCAATAAACTCTAGTAATATTTTGCATATTTCATTCCATATCTGTATTTCTCATACAGTATACAATTTCTATATTCCTTGCTAGTAAGTATTTCCTTTAAAAAGATCACTTAAATACACATGCTAGATATGACTTTATTAAAAACTTAATTGTGAAATATTGGACTAAGTTTAAAAATATTGGAACAGCTTGAATTTAATTTAAGAATTTTGGAAATATGACTGAATTCCGCAAATCTTAATATACATACAGAATTATGCAAAAAAAATTGCTAATTACTCTGTTATTACTTGTATTCTATTAGTATAGCAGCCAGACAGATATAGACAATGCTAGAAAGCTGACAGGAAAAACATCTGCTTTGTTGTTATGCATTAAAGTCTCCCTTTAAAAGACAAATGTGTGCTGTCCTGTGCATTGTTTTTCATCCAGTGAAAATAAATAAAAAGTCAGATATAAAAAATTCATGTTTGCTAACCAAAATGAATACTGATTTCGCTAAACTTCTGAAAACAAATGAAATCCTCCCACCTAAATAGGCGAAATATTATATTTTATATGATGGTAATTAGATTTTTTATGGAGTATAAATAATTTTAGCAAAACAGTGTTTCGCTCATAAAACAATACCTCAAGGAATACTATTTTATTTAAAGCATAATAAAATGCATGAGATTTTGGTACACCTAGATACACTGACATTTGCAATGAAACTACAAAACGAAAAAGTAAATTGCAATATCTGCCAATGGCAATGTTATGTTTTCTGCCTTTGATGGCGGGGAAGCAAACATGATGGTGTTTCCAGGGGGATTTAGTCAAAATGTTGCCATTTAAAATGTCAAAGTTCATAATGTCGACGTCACAATGTCGATAGTTCTTATGTTGAATATTGCATATGTTGGCATGTGAAGAATGTTGACATGGTCACAATATTGATATAGGGTTAGGGTTAGGCTGTGGGAGGAGAGGATTAGGGATAAGCACTAGGGGGAGTGTTAGGTCTAAGCTTTGGGTGAGGGGGTTATGCACTAGGGGGAAGGTTAGGGTTTACAATTAGCCATACTCACCATCTGAAGCACCCCTGGGTCCACCAGAAGTCCTCATCAGCTGGCCACCAAACCCGGAAAATATTACTGGAGCTGCCAGACCAGCTGTACCAGGTAAGTCACCACAAAACTACCAGGGACATTTTGTTGACATTCTAATCATGCCAATATTTCATCAGTGTCAATTTTGATGAATGTCGACATTTCAACATGCTGTATGTTGACATTGTGACAATGTCGACATTCTCTTGTTGACATTATGAAAGTTGACATAATATATATTGACAAAATATATCACACCCATTTCTAGGCAGTGCTGTGTCTTTTATGCTAGATTTAAAGAACGTTACTCGATAATAAAGATGGATTTCTCTGACTATTGGCAAAATCCAGAATACACCAGTTGGTAAATGATGTACCATATACTAAAGTAGCTATAGCTAACCATGCATATTTGTTTCCAAATTGGGCTAGACATAGCCATGGGTACTCAGATTGAACAACTGCATCATTTCCTACATGGTGGACTGTTAGTGTGGGTTGAAGAGTTCAATAGGATCATTGTCAGTGTTTTTGAGGCTTTGCATGAGAGAAGTTTATATACTCATCTTAGTGACTATATTAAGACTTGTGGTTTTATCACCAAGCAGTAAATGAAAGTTAAATATAATGAGCTTATATAGTAACAAGATTTATGTTGGCATACTATGGTTAACGACTATGAAGGACAATGGTTCACCAAATAGATAACTATTATGTTCTTTATTGTAGTTGTATTTCCTCTTTGAGTTTAGAATGCAGGAATGCAATTGAGTTGTGATTTATAATTCATGACAGCATAATATTTTGTAAAGTGCCTGCATTTACATTTGCTTTCTGCAATACTACAGGTGTCTTCTGCACAAAAGTGTGTTTATCTAAATCATTATACTTATCGCTATAAGTATGAACTGTTTCATTGATTGCTCTGCAATAATTAAATATGTTGGCATCCAAAGACAACAGCAGATAAGTTCTGAAAATTGCAGATGTGAGAGTAACCTTTCATATGTGAGCCAACTTCTGGTTTCATATACATTAAAAAAAAGATGTGTTTAGAAACAAAATGAGTAAAAAAGACAATAAACAACTGCAAAAACAGCCCCAAAAATGAGTTGCCTCTGACAGGCATGTTTACCTAAACTAAAGAGCTGCACAGATCCTTTAGATCCTTGTATCCCTGTTCATTGCTTTTTGTTAAGAAATAAAAAAGTAACAGAACCTTCCTTTAAAAGTGTAACCAAAACTAGTTATTCAACCTAGGCTGGTAGTAGTAAAATCAGGGGGGAACAAATAGCAAAATTTCTACAACAAATACTACCAGCAAGGGCTGACAGTAATATATCTGTGTGACAAAGAGCATGGAGATCCCCAGCATAATACTAACCAGCTCTGGCCCTGTCAGCACAGGATTGTACTCCCTGTTGGGCCTGGGCTTGCAAACAAAAATTCATGCATTTTTGGCATATTTTGGTTATCTCAACAAATTAAATAGCATGTACTGTATTAATTGTTCCAGCAATTTAGTGTGCTACCCTCCATTGCTCTTTAGCCCACTGCAGCTGGACCTTCTAGTTTATCTGGAAGGAGTAAAACTTAGTGGGGGGTGATAGCTGCCATAACTGTGAAAGCTTTAACACATTCTGAGTAGGGATGTGCGGGCTCGGATTATTTCTGATTTACCCGGCAAGTTCAGATATTTCCCTACAAAAATCGGGTCTCAGAAAGAGGCAAAACATCATCATTCCTGGACAAAAGTCCATGAAAGATGATGTTTGTCCATGAAAGATGACGTTTCGCCTCTTTCTGAGTCCCGATTTTTGGTGGGAAAAATCCGAACTTGGCAGGAAAATCCGAACTTATCCGAGCCCGCACATCCCTAATTCTGAGAAAGTTTTTATGCACCATAGTAGTACTGAACTGTTAAATAACTGACTATTGCCAAGATTGCATTGGATAGATGTTATTTAGTTGCTTCTCAATACAATTGTGACACTGTAATGTATGAAATCCTGTACATTGTTATTGCATATAACAGACTCATTTTATTGAATCTAGAGGCCTCTTCCAGACTTCTGGGAAGGTTCTCAAAGAAGTTTATATCTTTAATAACAACTTTTTACTCTGAGCTGTCAGTTTCAACCTGTATGTGAGAATCTTTTTTCAACCACTTCTAAAGTATCTGAATTCTTTTTTTTCCGCAGTAGGATTTGTATTGAAATTTTAGACGAGGAATATGGGGTACAGAAAAAAGAAAGGGTTATGGGAACAATAACAAAGTGAAGTCACAGCAGGTTTATGAAGTTTACAACAGATACCATAAATGCAGTATAAGACAAGAAAGAGACATATATAGGCAGACGGCATGGGGAGTTAGACTGCGAGGAAGTATCTTCATTTTTGGTGCATTTATCTGAGAAAGCCTAAAGTATGTATCTACACATTTGCTCTTTTTCTTTTCTTTTATTTCACAAAGTATATTTTGACACCAACTATTATTTTCTACTATCACTGTACATTGTAGTAGTTAGACCACATCTTGTATGTGTGACACTATTTTAGACAACTCACTGTAAAATGGAAATATAAAAAGTCAAGAGAGTTTAGTGGTAAGGAAGGATTAAATTATCATGTAGGGTTCTTTAAAAACTATGGGCCTGATTCAGACCCACTCGCGAGCGGCTGTCCGCTCGCAAGTGGGTCGATGTTATGGACTGAGCATGCGCACGACGGAGGGAGCTCCGTCGTGCGCATGCGCCAGACGCGACGAGCGAAGGAAAGTCCTTCGCTCGTTGTGTCCGATCAAAGGGGGCGTGCTGTCAATGTTGATTGACAGCACGCCCCCTTTGGTGGGCGTGCCTCCCTGACGGGGGCGTTCCCATGGGAACGCCTCCCGTCAGAAGCCGGCCCACTGACATCACTAGTGATGACAGTGGGAGTGATTTTGGCTCTGATAGAGCCAAAATCACTCCGGAGCTTGCGGTTGAAAACCTCAACCGCAGGCTCCGACTCGCAATTTCAATGGTCGCGATGGTCTCGACCATCGCGGCCATCACAATGCACGCTCGTATAGCCTGTGGGTGGTGACCCACAGCTATACGAGCGTCCAGGAGGACGCTCCATGAAAATGGAGCCCGGCCCTCATTCAGAGCGTGCGCTCTGCTCAGAGCGTCCGGCTCTGAATGAGGGCCTATGTTTGTGTATGTTTGTAAAAAGACACACTAGGGTAGGTCAATACGACAATTTGTTTAACAATTTTAGAATTAAGGAAAAACAGTTTTCCTACAGTAGGAGCATATGTGGGTAATTAGTACTGTAAGGGTGGGTAAGAGCTCACCATCTCCCAGAGTAACCAAATCCCATTAAATCTCACTCATCAACAACACCATCATTTCTTCAGTCACCCAAGAACACTGCCTTGGTTGACACACACACAGGGAGAGATGTACTAAGCCTTGGATAGAGATAAAGTGGAGAGTGATAAGTACCAACCAATCAGCTCCTAACTGTCACTTTATAGGCTGAACTTTATCTATTTCCACTTTATTTCTCTCCAAGGCTTAGTACATCTACCCAACAGTACTTTACTATTAACAATGAACCTCTTCACAGTCACATATCCTTCACATGCAAATAATTGCTTGAACATGACTGTTTTTTATTCAAGGTGCAAAACAAATTCTTATATCTGCTATAATATGCCACTTTGATTACCGCAATCACCTCCTTTCTGGCATTCTCCTACAGTAACTCTGGTATTGACCTCATTTCAATCTTTCCTAAACAGTGCTGCAAGGTTTACTTCTGTCATGGATCCACATCCCATGCACTATCATAATCCAATTCATATTACTCACTTCTTTCAACTACTGTACAAAGCACTAAACTACACCACGATCTCAAATATGTCAAACCTCATCTTGAATTACTCTTCCTCATGTACTCTGGGCCTGATTCTGCAAGGATCCTAATTGCAAAGCTTCATGCAGACAGCTGTGCAATTGCGATCCTTGCAGATATGATAATGCAGCAGGAGGCATCACGCCTCCTGTGCATTACTTATCCAAGTTGCGTTGTCCAATGCAGCATTGGATAATCTGCGTAACATCAGCAGGCTGCGGTGACCCATGGGGTCCCGCAGCTGGCTGCCGCAGTTTAGGGGAAGAGGCCAGGAAATCTTTGTCAGCTGACAGAAATCCTGGCTTGTTCTCTCCCCTGCAATGGCAGCAACATACCTCCATTTTGGGAAACGGAGGACATTGCAGCCCCCTCCACGCCCACAAACAGCAGCAGACTGTCAATCACTGCCAGTCTGTGAGCGAGTTAGCAGAACCCATTCTGCACATTCGCAGAATGGGGTCTGCGCAGATTCCCAAACAACAGGAATCTGCGTTCAGCAGTGCACTAGTATGCACTGCTGAATCAGGCCCTCTGTTCAAACTACCTCTCACCTTCCCCTTGTCTCCTCTATAATAAGCACCTCTTACTCCCACAATCAAAACCTGTCATTCTTTCTGAAAAACTACCTCTTAACTAGAGCCTACCCATTTCCCATCATTATTGAGCAAACTAGTACATCCTCACTGCTGTCCCAGTCTCCTCTTTTACTATAGCCATTTATCTCAGCTTTTCACCTTGTCACTACTGTAGATTGTTGATTCTGATGACCAGTCAAATAATTATAGACCAGAAACTAAAGGTATGGGCTTTGTTATCAAGTCTAAAATTATTTTTACTATTTATATGTCCTTATTTTATGTATGTTTTGTATTTCCCACTGTCTGGTTGAAGTATAGAACTCATTACTGCATAAATGTATTATGCCAATTTCACTAACAGAATTAAAACAATACAAAAAAGAATATTGTGGATGTCTTTCTTATAAGATATGGTACCTGTATTTTTTCAAAAAGGAGAACCGCTTGCAATTTTTTGTATCAGGAAAAATTTTCGCTGTTAGGCTGAATTGACAACTCGTTTTGCCTTTTTCTGTAAATGGATTTTATGAATTTTTTAACTTGATGGTCATAAAGTGATGCTTGTGTCATTATTTAACTACATAATTTTGAGAGTCTTAAGGTGACATTGTTTAAGACATTATAAAGAAGTACGATAGTAATGTACATTGCTCCAGTGGGGAACACACAGGTTTGTCTTTCAATGCAGCTGTGGACTAACAATGGGATGGTCAGAGATAGGCTAAGGCAGTGGTTCCCAAACTGTGTGCAGTGGCTCCCTGGGGTGCCATGGTGCAGTCAATGGGGTGCAAAATATTTTTGTTTGTGTAAAATATTTTTTTGCATGAGTGGGAGGGGGGTTGGCAGCAGAGAGTAGAGCAGAGCTGTGGTGGAGGGGGTCAGTTTGGTTGCAATGACTGGGGGGGAGATCTATCACTGTAAAGCAACAGGCAGTGAATCCTGCCACATCCTCAGACACAATGACACTCCCCCACTGTCCCACTCATGCACTGACACTCCTCCACTGTCACACACATTGTGGGAGTTCAGACAGGAAGTATCTCATCTGATGTGAGGAGTAATGCTGCAGAACGGCACTGATGATCACAAGTAAAGATAAGTATGGGAGAGACATGGAGGAGGCTAATGAGAGACATGGAGGGGAAATATGGAGAGACATGGAGTGGGCAAAGTGAGAGACATGGAGGGGGCAAATGGAGAAAGATGGCAGGGGCAAAGGGAGAGAGACAGAGGGGGAAAAGGGAGAGAGATGGAGGGGGCAAATGGAGAAATATGGAGGGGGCTGCAAAGGGAGAGACATGGAGGGGGAAAATGGAGAAGCATGGAGGGGTCAAAGGGAAAAACATGAAGGGGGCAATTGGAAAGGCATGGAAAGGGCAAAGGGAGAAAAACTGTTGGAGTGAATGGGAGTGAGACAGAGGGGTCAAAGGGAGAAATGTGGAGGGGCAGTGGGTAAGAATAGCACAGTTTTTCTTTCTTTTTTAAATACTTATTACATTATTTTGACTCAACTACCTAAAAAATTAGAGAATGGTTGAACCGCACTAGATTCCACAATGGGAATAGTTGAAATCTATTTGGACAATCGAACTATGTATATATGTCAATATGCAAATAAAACAAACACATGTAGTATGCTTGGTTGAAATGAACAATGGAAAATTTAATTGTATCAGTTAAAACACATAAAACACTCAGGTAATAAATAAAATGAATTAATACTTGAATAAATCAGATCAGCTGTAAGTTGGTCTCATATTAGACGCTGCACGTGACACGTGTCCGAAAAATATTATGTAGTCACAGCTACGGGTATTCCTTCAATAATCACATGGGTCAAGTTTGCAAATGTGATCAGTTGTTAGATAAACATAAGTCAAATGCTCAATCCGGGTCAATGTCCAGCTGTATATGTATTTACCAGCCTCCAATGGATCATCACGTCCTGATAGGAATCCAATAGGCAATGTAATCAGCGTGGTTCCAGGAAGGAGAGTATGGCTGGAACAAGTAGAATTGCCGGTCCGGAATAGAATCAGATAAGGGTCCCAATGGGGCAGTCGATGAGGGGGAATAGCCAAACGCGTTTCAATGTGGAATCACCCACACCTTCTTCAGTAGCAAGTTCCTTCTTGGAACCACGCTTATTACATTGCCTATTGGAATCCTATAAGGACGTGATGCTCCATTGGAGGCTGGTAAATACGTATACAGCTGGAAATTAATCCGGATTGAGCATTTGATTTATGTTTATCTAACAACTGATCACATTTGCAAACTTGACACACGTGATTATTGTAGGAATACCCGTAGCTGTGAATACATAATATTTATTGGACACTTGTCACGTGCAGCATCTAGTATGTGACCAACTTACAGCTGATCTGATTTATTCATGTATTAATTCATTTTATTTATTACCTGAATGTTTTATGTGTTTTAACTGATGCAATAAAATTTTCCATTGTTCATTTCAACCAAGCCGTAATTTATATTTATATTTATTTATTCGCATACTAAATGTGTTTGTTTTATTTGCATATTGACATATATACATAGTCCCATTGTCCAAATAGATTTCAACTATTCTCATTGTTGAATGTAGCGTGGTTCAACCATTCTCTGTTTTGTGTATAACCCATTAGGGGGCTGACTACCCCCTCTTGAACCTGCAGCTTATAGACAGCGCCATCTGATATTTCATTATCTTTACTTAAAAAATGAGACTGCTCCATAATTATTTTGGCTTAAAAGTGCCTTGAAAAAAATTATGGTGACCCTAAGGGTGCCCTGAACTGAGAAAGTTTGGAAACCACTGGGCTAAGGTCAAAGCTGGCAGTAATATTTCATGGTCAGAAATCTCCAAAGGTCAGGGGCAGAGTTTAAATATAATAATGAGGTTGGGTCAGTTTCACAGTTACATAAATAAAGTAAGAATGGTATACAGTAAGTCAGATATGGTATACAGGACAGAATACAAACTATTAATTGCAAAGAAACTGTTGTCAAGGCAACATATTTAAATATGACCTGGGGTAAAGGCACCTATAAGTAAAGTAACTAGCTAGGCACATGGGCCTAAATAAAAGTGCTTTCATAGTCACTAGCGGAGAAAATAACCCCTTAATCAGAATAACTGTAAACAGGTATGATGAGTCTCCTGTAGCAAACTTTTCAAACAGTCTTGCAAAGAGCTTTACCTTTCACCTTTAGCATCAGCTTTTCTTGTAGAACTGAACACATTCATAGATATTTAGATGCCTCCGGGATTTAACTTCAAGTAGTGAAATCTTACATGCAGAAGCTAAAATATGATATTAAAGTCTAAAATAATACAGGCAAAGTAATACCTGTACAGGAAATGATCAAGAGAACTGATCTGTCCACATAATATTATGAGAATGATGCTTCAGAAGTTGCATGGGTGAAGTAACCAAGGGGCCTATTCATCATCACTTAATTGTCACATAAGCAGGTGAAAAAGCAAATTTTCACCTGCAATTGTGACAATTAAGTATTCGGGCCACTCATTAAGAAGGTGAAGCAGGAGATATCACAGTTATCTCCTACTTACCTTCTGTTTGCGTAATAGCTCGCTGTCCCCATATACTAGTATGGGGACAGAATTCATCAAGCTCCGAAAATATTATATTTTTGAAGCTTGACTGCGGGGGCATTCGCCATCTTCAGATGGCGAATACCCCCGCTTGGGGTTCGCAACCCACTCTTCCCTATGGGAAGTAGGTCTGGGTTGCGAGAAGGCATCCTTTCGGATCCCTCCGCCCGTGTCCGGCTCCTTCCGCCGGACATCGGGGCTCTTGTGCGCAAGCGCGACCTGTAGGTCGCGCTTGCACACCACTGTCACTGCTCCGACTGGAGCAGTGAAAAGATTCACTGCTCCGAAAAGGAGCAGTAAAGCCGCTCGCGGGGGCAGCTGATTTCACATCAGCTGCCACCGCGCCGAAGCAATGCTGAATTGCTCCGGTGGCCACGGTGAATTAGAATGTTCGGACCCCAATAATTAACATCATGAATAGGCCCTCAAGGAACTACAGAAATGGACTAATGGTGTGTCTTGCTAAACAATGGTACAAGCTCTTATCAGAATATAACACTTTGTAAAGTAAATCTAGGTCAATACCAATATAAAATGGGGAGAGTCAGGTGGGCTCAAAGCCAGCATATCAGTATAAGCATGGTGAAACTCATTAGGCTCAAAGTCCATGTATCAATCTGAGAATGATGAGAGCAAACCAGGATCAAAGTCAATACAGGGCTGCAACTGGGGGTGGGGGGGGGCTAGGGGGCTCTAGGAGCACCACCTACACCTGTGTATGTGCTGCTGCCAACACTGACCACCTGCTGCCCACCACAATGCATAATAGAGTGCCCAGATCCTTCTTTGCTAGATGCACCACTGCTAATATACATTACAGCGGGCAGCGCTGTAGCTGCCTTCCCCATGTGCTCAGCCCCCCCTCCACATCTCCTGCAGTGTCTGCAGAGACTGGACTTCCACTGGGCACAGGAGCCTTTCTGTTGTTGCTGCTGGGCACAGCCACACATCAACAAACGTAGCTGCTTCTGGAAGGAGGGATGATGAGAAGGAGGAACTTATACATGTAAATCTTGTTTTCTCTGTCTGTTCATCTGCAAAAAGCGTATGAAGAACTTGCAGTACCTTATTTACTAATAAAATAATAATGAAAGCAACCATCTAATTAGGGCAAATACTTTCAAATATTTACAATTCTGTTACAATATTGGAATGATAACAAATAAAGTACATTTGTGAATATAACAATTCTTGAAGTTGCTTTCCTGTTGTTCTCCAGCAGTGGTTTGTCATTGGTTTCTCAGCTGATTATCTTTGTCTAACAATGATAGATGAGGTTTTGCAGTTAGTGAAAAAAAAATCAACAATGATAACTAATGAGATAATATATTACAAGAAAAATATGCTGCCAGGAAAAAATAACTGGAGGTGGACGCAGGAGGTGGGGTTTAGGAGTGGAGTCAATGTGACAGTTGGGGATTGGGGCTATGAAAGGGTCAGAGTTTAGTAAGGGGTCAGAGAAACAAATGGGGAGAGATGATCACAGGAACACATCAGAGAGGGTGTCAGAAAAACACTTTGGGAGTTGGAAAGGAAAGAGGCAAACTTGGGGAGGGGGGGATCAGAGGCACACATGGGGAGGGATGGTAGCAGATACACACTTGAGAGGTGGATCAAGGCACACTTGGGGAGGGATGGCAGCAGAGGCATACTTAATGGGGATCAGAGGCACAATTGGGCAGGGATCGAGGTGAAAGGCACACAGGTAAGTCAGAGGCACATTTGAAAAGTGATAGGGTAACTAGGGTAGTGTGGCCTGTGCCATGGCACAGGGCACCGCATTGCAGGGGCCGCTGTTCTGGCCTGTCAATTTTCTTTTTACAATCATTCAAACTTGTAGCTTCCTTATACTTTATCCCCAGCTTCTCCTGGCTTCCCCTATCTCTTCCCTGGCCCCCATGAAGCCATGGCCCTTTTTCAGGTTGATATCTCCCTATTTAAAAAATAGAAGGACGCCAATGCTCCTTCTGGCACAGGACACCAAAAAGTCTAGTTATGGCTCTGGATAGGGGCAGAGGCAGGGAACAGGGAGAGGTGTAGAATAAAGGAGAGTTGGGAGCTGACAATAAGAAGAGCCAACAGACAGGAGATGGAGGCAGTTTTCAGACTAAAGACTCCACCCTCCTATAAGCCCGGTACACTCAACTCTCTTACCCTCATTAACATATTTCCATTCTGTAGCTGCTGCTAGTCAGTGTCTAACAGGAAGGCCTGCAGTGCAAACTGTTTCTTACAGGTGGACGTCGACCTGTGAATAAGAAACAGTGTGCTGATAATGTGAGATCATTAGCACACTGCGGCCCCTTTGTGTTCCCGGGCTTGGTACATTTGGACTGATTGTGCCCCCTTTATGGTGTCACTCTTATGTACACACAATAGTTAACAAATCAAATATCAAAAGTTAATATCAGTATAACAAGTAGTAGGTAAACATTGGATTATGAAAAACAATTCTGAGATAAATACTGATTAATTTCATATTATGCCTGCAGAGTTTTTTGGTTATATGGAAATAGAGAAAAATGAAAACAAACTAGTGTATTAAAGTATCGATAGATATTTAATATCATAATATGTGAAATTACTGTGCAAATGAAAGGGAGATGGATAGCTCAGAACATTATCCCTTTCTTAAAGAAAGTCCAACAAGCATAGATTATATACACCATATTGTTAATGGATGTATGTTTCCTCTCTTGGTAATCTGCATACTTTTTATCCACTTGACTCAAGTATAAACTGTTGTTTTATTCTTTCACTTTTACTCTCTGGATATTAACACCGATTTTTTTGTGTAAAAAAAAGACGAAGATAGAAAATGCATCTAGTGCATTATCCTCTATAGATGAGACAATACTTTAAAAAAATTGCACTTAAAATAAAATATACTGTATGATACAAGTGTATAAAAATATATAACTAACTCTGGAACCATAACTTCCAAACATTATACCAGAAAGAAGATTTTTAATGGAGCCTATCCAATGTAAAGATCTTGTAGAGCAGCTCACCGGAAAACAGGACTCCACATTCAAACTGTTCCAAACAACCTCCAATAATATTGTAAGGTTCCCTTTACATCAATGCATTTCAGTCATTTAATGCAGTCTTTGTCAAGCTCTATAGTTCCAAGTACAAGTTCATATCCTTATGTACATTAATGCAATTAAATACTGTTGATCTTAATCCTCCCCTGTGGCTCTGCTGGACCAGAAATGGAAATGATCATTTGAGTTTCAAGTTGAATAGCTCTAGGTGGTAGTAATATTGAGCATTTCACTTGTTTGGAGATGTCTTCCTGTCTGTGCCATAGTTCTGAAATTAAATATCCACAGGGAGAATTACCACTAATAACCCAGAGGTTTCCACCATTGAAATGAATGGCGGAAGCATATATTGGCTGAGAGAGCCAGGGGCTTATCTCTCTCAGCCAATGAATGCTCATTTGGAACTTAGTGACCATATGGGTCACTACTGTGTCCGTGGGCTCTGCAATTTTTTGGGGGGTTTAAGAAGATCCAGTATACCTACATGGACCAAAGACACAATGGGTAGGTGAGTATGTTTTTTTTTTATTACAGCGATCGGGGATGCTATGTGGACAAGGGGACCGAATCACTACAGGGAGTGAAGGTAATTATTTACTATATGTGTGTGGGAATGTGTAATAAAAACATACATAATTCAGTGTCTTCTTTTTTTATTTTTTACTGTTTCTTTTACAGGAGGACTACAGTTAACAGCCTGGGCTTGCCAGTACTTGTGGTTCTCCAAGTACTGGCAAGTAGGGCAGGTTGCTGATACCTGTAGACCCCCTATAAAAAGCAATTTTCTTTCTATATTTTAAACCACACCCACCACCACCAGGGGTGTGGGTAAAATCCCTGGGCTATCAGCCTGTGCCTGGGGTGTCCCTAGGAAGTGGGACCCCTTTACGGGAGGTCCCCACTTCCTAAGGAATCCCCTGCCTTGGCTGATTAGTTGAGGTGTTGAATGCTTTGACTGGGGGACCCAGTGAAGCGTATCCCTCGGCTGTGGCATTACACCTTTGCCAGAAAGAGCCAGATGCTGGCTCTGTAAAATATGGGGACCCCTACATCTTTTATCCTCCATATTTTCACAACTAGGACTGGCTCAAAAATCCCAGTGCCAGTTGTGCCTTTGGGGGGTACCCCATGTAATTTTTTTTAACACTTACATTATATTTCTACACACAGAAGCCTACACAGATCTCACTGATGTGCGAAGGCTTCTGTGAAACTCACAACTTATAATGAAACTTGCATTACAAGTTGCGAGTTTTCCCTAAGAAAAACTCGCACTCACTCGCATTACACACTCACACCCTCCAACTCGCCCCCTATTACATTTGCGAGTTGAGCGACAGACTCGCACCTGCAAACTGTGTGGGTAGACGCAAGTTTGATCTTGCAATAGAACTCACACCCTATTGCATTTAGCCCAAGATGGGGAAAATATGGGATTTAGAAACCATCATCTGTGAAACAAAAATATTTTAGTATACTGTTTCAGTTACTGTCTGCTGATCACCAGACAATAACTACTAAGAGTGCAAATCATTTGAAAGAGGAGACTACCTTCTTTCAAGACAGGGCGCCCCTATGTGTGCATGTGCCAGTATAGAGGACATAGGGCATAATGTTCCCTTCTGTCAGATATAGAAAATAAGTGATCACCAGACAATAGCTGCTAATGGGGCCACATACAATAGTTTTGAAATAGAGAGGGCTCTCATGTGTGTGTGACCCCACATTTACAGACGTAATTATGGGCATGATAGGGCATGTAGTTCCCTCCCACCTAATAGGTAAAATGTCTGTTTCTAATATAATACTTGGTAATAGCTTCTAGTGGGCCACAAATATAACTGTCATTATGGGGGATGATAGGGCATGTAGTGCCCCCCATATAGGAAAACATTGTGTGGGGTAGCATCACCTGGTGATAATCATGTAATACATCAAGTGGTCATCATGCATTACAGACTAAGGGGCAATTGTATTAAGTATTGAGTCATCTAAAGAGTATAATGCACTATATATTCATTTTCGTCTCTCTTCATTCATTACACAAAAAATTTGTAAGTGTGAATATCCAGAGGGAAAAGAGAAATGGTTCAACATCAGTGTATCCAGTGGATGATCCTTGATTCAAATTGATAAAGTGTAAGCAGATTACCAAAAGGGGGAAACATTACCATTAGGCTTATATGACTTTTGGTGAAGGGATAGTGTCCTGTTCTATTCATAAGTCTTATATTATTATTGTGTTTTCTCATGGTAAATTACCTATCAATACAGTATTACGCTGTTTTTATGTTCTGCTAACCAAAAACTCTGGAGACATCATATGAAATTAATCAGTGTTTATCTAAGTGTTGCTTTTGATAAAGCAGTAATGCAGTATGTGCTATTGTGTTTACCCACTTCAGGTGTTTTTATGTTATTTGCAATAGCAAGGCCACAGCAGGGTAGCACTCTGCCCTGTGCCACCACCGAATATGTAATGTCATGATGTCACAATGAGGATGTGGGTCTGATGGCACTAAGAATCAGCTAAACACATGGTGCATCCTTAAGATGGGTACATATTAGGCATCCCCCCAATGCAATGCCAGATGGTGCCTATGAACGACATAACAGGCGGTCGATACACACTGCGTGATCCGGTGACTGTCAGTCCGATATGTGGTACATATGGCACCATTGAACTTGCCGGCATTTGGGTTGCTCTGTTGTCTGTGCATGCATGGATGACGAAATGACCAGCAGCGGGGGCATGCATAGGCCTGTATTCAACTAGCCGCGAAAAGTCATAATCCGCAAAAAAGTACCGCCGATTGCGAATTTTCACCACTCAGCATCCTTAGGACATCCCCAAAGGATAACTACATAAAAAAAAACTAAAAAAAGGAGGCACACCCCAAAAAAGCACTTTTAAAATGGGGGCGAAAAAAGTGCAAAGTGGGGGTAAAAACTTAAAAACTAGTGAAATAGACTTTAGGGGGGTCTGCAAGTATGGGTGAGGTGTTTTTTTGATTGCAGGTACTTGCTTCAGGTGTTTTTTTTACGTTTTTTTCAACTGTACTTTAGCGACTGTAAACCATGCTTGCACCCATTTTCAAGTACCCCAAATTTGACAGGATTACTTATTTTCAGCAAAAAAACACAGCTTAATGCTATTCTTAACCACTTGTGCAAAGACACTAATTAGAAGAAATTGACACACTTTAAGTACCCCAAATAGCTTTATTAGTACTATTCGGGGGCATGTACATTGATTACCAATGTTAGTGCATCTTTTAGGGGGTGTCAGGCTGATTTCCCCAATTTTGTCAGCATTTTTCTCCTGGTTTGCATTTGCCAGGTTGCAATTTTGTGTCTTTTGGAATTGAATAGGGCAAATCGCGGGTATGTGAGCGTTCATTTTCTGTGACTAAAATACGTGATGTAGGCGAAAAATGCGCCAGGCCAAACTTTATTGCACACGCGAAGCTAATTGAATACGGGCCATTATCGGTACACACTAGACAATGTCCCCAATATGTCGCCCCGATCTGCGGCATCGGTCGACATATCATCTAGTGTGTACCTGGCATAAGACACTCCAGACAGTGCTCTAGGCTGCAAGATGCCAATCCAGGTACCCTGAAAGCCAAATGCTGGTTTCATGGGGAACATTTGTGCCATCCACTAGGCCCTGCACCCTAAGCAGTAGCACAACTCACCCACTCCTAGTTAGAGCACTGTATAACAGACCTTACTAGTCTTTCTTAACTGTGTAATACTGTAGCATGTATTACAATGGTCTACTGAATTTTAAATCTTCTGTTTTTACATGATTAAAACAGGATCCAATTTGCCAAACGACAGCATCTCTGGTAAATGCAACCGTATTAAAAATTATCATTACCATAACTGAAGGATACAAGGTTATATTTGGTCATCATAAAACCACAAATACTCACCATATTGATAAATATCACAGATTCCTATCGTTACCATACAATCTTACTGGATGTGATGTAAGAATTTATAAGTAGTTAGTAATTAAAAAGAAAGTTATTTTATAATATGTTTGTACACATATTGTATTTGGACACATTAAAGAATTTAGTTGTAATTTTCAATGTCTTTCGGAATCCTCATATTTATTCCTGAATTAGATTTTTGTTCATAACACTAATATGCACTGAAAATTTGTCACACAAAACTTGGGAGATCACAGATGTACAGTAGATTGTGGAACTAAGAAAATAGGGATGTTTTCCATGGCATTATATTTTAAAAGAAGCATGCCTAAATAGTAAGGATTAAATATCTCATGATGGCCATAACAGAGGGAAAACACTGAACAAATGTATTGTATTGCTGTCAAATCCCAAGGGGTCTTTACAATTAAAAATAACTTGGTTCACATTAGTAAACAGCAAAGCTAGCTCTATTTTGCAAAAACAATGGCTGAAATCAATCTACATTATATAAATATAGCCCTCAAAATAACTTAGCAAAAATGATTTATTTTTTGTCTTTTGCACATTAGACAATGACAATCAATGTCTGATGGATGGCTGTGTTTCCAAATTTTGTAGCTAAATGTAATACTATTAAATGAGCACTTTTGGATGTGTAATCAATGACATTGATAACAATAACAATTGACACATGTTATCTAACATTTCCTTTGACTAGGTCACAGGGGTTCCCAAACTGTTTTGAACCACAGTGCCCTATTGTATCAGCATTGTTTTCATGGCACCCGTATGCCAAAATTTTGTTATTGAGAAATTCAGACAAAAAATGTAGTGAAGTAGTAAATTGTGCTTGCCTGTCATCCTTAGGCAGTTATCAGTTATGTGGTGGTTGACAGGTTGGCGCTTCTGTTTGTCTACATATTTACATTACATTGACCATAAATAATTTGATTTGGTGCTGGACCACCAACCTGAGGCACCCCTGCAAGTGTCCTGAGGCACCCCAGGGTGCCGCAGCACACAGTTTGGGAACCACTGGACTGGGAAGTTTCCTTGTGTGGGCCAAGGACAAGCATTGGGTTGACTCTTCTTTTGATGATTCTCGCTGTTTGTCACCAATTTAAGGCTGTGGTCTTGAGGACAAAATTTATTTAGATCTTTACCTTCCACAAATCGGCTCACTATTTAAAGAAGAAAATCTAAAAAAAATTACTTTACTTCTTCATTGCTAAAAGTTTCAGTTATGCGCTGAGCCCATTTTCGACGTTTGCTCTCGTCAATGTCATCAAGTTTGTAATTCAATACCCACACAAATTACACCTTGTTTTTTTTATCCAGCAGATATTGCATTTGTCAGAAAATATCATTAGTCTGTTTGCTCTAACATGTCAAATAATGTAACTAAAATGGCCAAAATATGTTAATAGAAATTTCAATAAAGGTGAACTAAAAGCAAATGCAATTTTATTTTATTAACACAATGATTTATCTACTGCACAAGTGCAAATATTCTGGAAAATTGAGGCTGTGCAATTTTCCCAGTGATCTCCACACTTCCAGCGCAGAACTCTAAACAGGTAAGTGTAATGTATGGGTGCAGGGATGCAGTGTGGGCCCATGTCCACTGCACACCTAGGAGTCATTTTTGATACACCCATGGTACTGAATCAGTTTGCCTCTGCTTACCCCTGCTACTGTATCTTCATCTCAAATCTCATCTGAAAGTTTATGTATCTTATTTTTTTACAGTTTTCTAGTAAAGACATCAATTCAAGTGTATATCTACCCAACAATTTTATATAAAAAGTAAGATATCAAAATCCAATTGCTCAAGGTAGATTTAGATGAGGGAAAAATAGATGCATCACATACTGTATTCTTTTGTTTTACATAGACAGATTACAGTTCCTAGATTACACAAGAGACTTTCCTTGTTATGAACTGTCAAACAAAATGTTATTTATGTAATACAATGCTCATGCAAATTACAACTAGCAGCTTGAATAATATAGTGAATATAATAAGTATAACGAGTAATATGAAAAAACACAGTATAGCAAGACACTTTTAGAGACAACATAATAGTGATCACTCTTTCTCCCAATTCAAGGGGTAGGGGTATATTAATTTAATCAATTGAGCCTACTGGATGCACTCAGAGATATTAAATGAGACAGTAACTTGCAGGTACTGTTTCATATGGTAATCTTTTGCTAATGGTGCTAGTAAGGTCATGTACTGTAACATGATCCGGAGAAGCATTATTCATTTTTTTGTAGTTGGTGTTGAGGTATAATGTGTATAAAAGAAAGCCATAAACTTACTATTGGTTTATTGTGGTGAGTAGCAGCAGCCAAACAGGAAGGAAAGGTTTCCCAAAGCAAATCCCCAAAGTCTTCTGTCAGTGTCAGTGTCAAGAGTTAGACCTTGAAGAGGTGAAGAGTATCCCTGGATCTACTGAATAAACTTTCAGCTTCAGGCAAATATGCTTTTATTGTTTTGACATTGTCTTGAATTGAACCTCCCCTGGCCTTTATTATGTAGCAGATATCACACCAAATCAAACAGTTAAATGAACCATCCAAAATAAAAATGTAAGGCCATTGGAACCCTGAATTTATTCTACATAAAATAAAATTGTTAGAAAAAAATAAATTATACTATTTAGTAGGGATGTGCAGGCTCGGATAGGTTCGAGTTTGCACGTTGAGTTCGGATTTTTCCCTCCAAAAAAACGGAACTCAGAAAGAGGCAAAACATCATCTTGCATGGACGAACATCATCATTCCTGGACTTTTTATTCGAACCTATCCGAGCCTGCACATCGCTACTATTTAGTAGACTAAGCTGAAGGTTTATTTATATAAAATTTAAATATTTCAGCTACTGAATCAGAACTTGCCTTACAGAACGATGAAAGTAGTCTAGAAAGTGTACAGCCTTAATATATCATTTTGGGAATAAATAATAACACTTTCATTTACCATTTCTACCATATATGCAATTTCTAATATTTTTATGAGCAATTAAAGAAATATATACTATATCCAGAAAGCTCAGCTTCTCAGTTGTTTCTTCAGATGACAATGTGCCTGGTTTAGAGATTTATGTAAATTCAATATTTCTGTAAATTTCTGATGTTGTTGGATCTGAATATATGCAGGAGACACACTGCGTATGTGCTAATCTTCTCCATTAACTTTGGTCGCAGTGCTTCAAAAGTTGCAGCATGATTAACATGCCGCTGGCATTTGGAGGCAGCGATGAGGAGTGTTACAGAAAATGGGGGGGTGGATGGGCCCCTGTATTCTGGGTGCATAAAAGTCAGAGGCTGCATCTTTAGATTTAGCTTTATTGGCCTCAGCAGCGTAAGTTTGCCAGACATCCTGAGTAACCCCTACTTATTTTGTCCCCAGTATTTTCACAACCAGGACCGGATCAGAGAAGCTCGGTGCTATTATTTTACATTTTTAATTGTTTTTTTTCACACAGAAGCATGTACGGATCTCACAGATCTGTGCATCTTTCTATGTAACTGGCACCTACTCATGCTAAAATCGCCAGCATGAAGTAGGTCTATTATTTTGGGGATTTTGAGTTCAAATTTGTGTTCGGTTTGGACATGGGCATCCAAAACCAAACAAGAAGTCACTAGTGAAAATCTAACCACATTGAATTCAATTTAGAAATGGCTTACAAAATAGAATTTTTGTAAATGTGGGATTTTGACCGTTATATATACATTCAATTAGTTTTGATTTCAGGTGAACTAAATTGAACATAAAATCGAATTCAAAATTGAACCACAGTCTTGGCTCAGAGTAGTTAATCAAGGAACAGGTTGTATAGGAGTCCATGACCTGGGGCCCACAATGAAGAGAATAATTGTTTAGGGACTAGGCTCTAGTTGTGTACGTGTGAGCATGGGCATGGTGCAGTAGATGGAAGACAGAGAAGTGAATTTAAATAACATTGTGCAGAGTTCTGCATGTTAGCCTGCCGGGATGACACTCATATAGGTTTACTTCAAGATCCTATCACTAGCTCCCTCTCCCATTATTTTCCTGCCTTCAGAGCAGGGCAATTTTATGGACAGTAATGTGTGGGGTACAGATACTATTACCTTATGTACCAGGTGGTAATAACTTCGCTCATACAGTATACCCTATTATAATAATTTATCACCATCATCTATTATGATAAAATGCAGTTTACCACCATCCCTGTTTAATATCCCAATAACACTGGGTAAGAAAAGATAACTTTTCACGTAATATCACATGGTTACAATACAGTTCTACATGTACATAGTTCACTTCTTTCTGGATATATAAATTAATTGCTTACAGTATAGCTCATCATATTAATTGTGTGCTATATAATCCATTTGTGTGTATTGTGAAGCACATCAGTCATCTAAGCGAGTACAATGTCAAAGAGCACTTTGTATTTGAACTAAAACCTTATGTTCTATGAATAACTTAATAAATTAGTGACATCACTGAGCTGTGAAAGGTAAAGTAACCCTCCGGCAATACCCACCACTGGCACTGCATGAACCCGATTAAACATTTTAAAAGGTGTGTTATGGCTCCAAATCACAGAAATATACCAGTAAGCAGAGATAAGTCAGACATAGTGTGCCTCTCATTTGATGTCACTAAGAATACTCCTAGTACACAACCCTATTTGACATGCACAATGTTATGAAATATTTAATTTAAAATGTGGTATATTTCACCATATTGTTAAAAAAGTGTTCCAGTCAATAGATAGACAGTAAAAAAGTTGACAATATCTAGATAAACAACAGATGTTAGACAGGCAATAGGTTGACAGGGACAAAAGGTTGAAAGGGACAAATGTCAACACAAAAATATCTGCCACATTTTTTTAGGGTTTGGGTTAGGCACTAGAAGGGACAGTTAGGGTTAGGCACTTATCCCAACAGTAAGGGTTAGGCACCAAGAGAAAGGGTGAGGGTTAGGCTCCAAGGGGAGTGTTAGTGTAAAGATTAGTGTTAGAAAAAAAAATGTGTCGATCATTTTTGTGTCACCCTATTGTCCCTGTTAACCTATTGCATGTCTATCATCTGTTGTAGACATCATCTAACTAATTCCTGTCTTTCTTTTATAGCAAACCATACAAAAAAAACATAAAATCTCACCCTGTAAACATAATGGGTTGAAACAGGAGCACTATAACAAAACCAACTGTAACAAATGACCATTACACTAAATTATGTTTTCTCCACAAATAATGAGAAATCTGTAAGTTTGCCCAACAGAAAGAGAAAAAAAATACACTTTCTACTTTTCCATATTAGTCAAGTTTTATTCTGTTATTCTGAAATACAGCCATGACAGACAGATTTCAGTGGACATGCCATATTTCAGCACAATATATTATATACTATACTTTTTTAGATGTAGTTCCTCAAATCTCATAACCCCCTTCTCACAAAATTAACATGGAACTGTACTTTGAAGAGTCAGCCTTAACATGATTATACCCTTGTTAATTTTGTATCTGTATTTACAATGCAGAACCCCTAAATTCCATTGTTGTCAGTTATCTGGGAACCGGATGCACACATCTCTAATATATGTACTTCCACACCCAGTATCGCAAACTTGTATATGGGGGAGTGGGGGAAAATTAATATTTACAATAAGAACCCTTTTGAACAATTTATTGTTAAATATAAACGCTATATTGATGATATTTTGCTCGCATGGTGTGGATATCAGGATGATTTTAAAAAGATTTTAGGTAATCTCAGTGTTATTTAATTTAATTTGAGTTTCACGTTTAAATTTCATGAATAAGAAATTAAATTTTTGGATTTAACTCTAAGCGCTAAAAAGTGTGGTGCAGTTGAGACATATTCTTATTTTAAACAAGTCGATAGTAATAGTTGTTTAGACTTCTCTAGTTGTCATTATGCTAAGTGGAAGAAAACCTAACCATTTTCCCAGCTGGTTAGATTGAGGTGCAATTGTAATACCCTGACTAAATTTGAGTAATAGTCTAAGACATATATACTGTATCTTGGTTTTTGGAGAAACGTAATCCTAGTTTAACGGGCTAAGAATATGGGTAGAAAGGAACTAATTAAATATATAAGTAGAGAGCGAGACAGTGGAAAAGGAACCTTCTTCACTCAGTATAAGTATTCTGGGGAACAACTAAGAAAAATACTGAATACGTATTGGTACTTTATCAAATCAGATCCGGTATTGGCCCCTGTAATGCCCGATAAACTTGACGTTGTTTTTATGAGAGCCAAAACATTGAAAACTTATCTTTCTCCAAGTTTGTTGTCTGCTTGTCCAGATCAAGAGACTAAAGGGAGTGGTGTTTTAAAGCCAATGCATGGGTTTTATACTTGTAATAAGTGTAATAAATGTCCCTATAGTTTGAATAAGAAAAATACTTTTACTGGCACTGAGGAGGTTAGTAAAAAAACTAAGTAAAAGAGCTGATAAACTGTAATACCACCTATGTAGTTTTTTTATAGCAATGTGCGTGTGATAAGAAAATATGTTGGAAAGACAAAGAGTATTAAAAGCTTGAATACTTGAATATATAAGAAACATTAAAAACAATGTGGAAAGTCCAGACACTTTAAACAATGTCATGCAAGTAATTCAGAGACCGTTAAATTTATGGGATTGGAGCATGTAGCACTCGATAAGAGAGGAGGTGACAGACTCAATCTCCTGGCTAAAAGGGAAACATATTGGATTGTGACTCTTATTACCTTATACCCGCAGGAGTTAAATGAAGGTTTTGAGATCACACCATTCTTGCAATAAATGTAACCCTTTGTCTTTGGTTCACTCTTGATTTTTGTTGATCGGATTCGATGCATTCCTATATTTGTATATATGTTAATGTTACAATTAAATATATATGTATCTGCTTGATATGTTTTCATCTAGTGTATGTGCAACAATATGTTTTTAATTGTATATGTTGTCATATTTTAATTGTATTTTGAAAGTATGGCATTTTAAATGTATTAATCATGTTAGGAGTGGTTTACTCCGATTTTAGATGTATAAGGTACAGCTGTATACACAAATTGATTGAACAAATATGATTAGTCAAAAATAATTATTTAAATGTGTCCTTTGTTGTGCTGGATCAGCCCTCTGACGAAAAACGTGTAGGGTGTGGCCTTTGAGCATAACCTTTTTTTGTCCTGTGGAGATAAGAGATCATCGTCACGCCCATGACTGGAATGAAAGTTATTCCGTCAAACTGTATTGATGCTCCTCTCTAATGTGGTAAGCATGTTTCAACATACAGTATATTAATGTCCTTTGATGTGTCATAGCAACCAGCAAACTCCTCTATCATCGTCTTTTTTTATGGCTGTCGCAAAGTCCAATGTGGGTGTGCAGGTGGGTGAGAACTAATTTACCATTGATGGCGCCGTTCTGCTGAATTCATGTAGAAAAAGCCTATAACCTATACGTGCAGAAATTGATGGGGTTACCGAGGGATATTGGAGGAAGTGCTCAGGAGTCTCTGACTACATGTTGTTTTTAAAGTGCTTTCTGGAACGCATATAAATTATCTGCATTGCCCAAAATTTTTTTATCAAAAAAGTACTACACTTTATACCATCTGGCTCATTAGTGATCTGCTCCTCAGTGGTTCATCTGCATAGCAGTCCTTCAGGTAGAATCTGTCAGGCTAGCATTCTCATTTCATAACATAAATAGTGTATTCATGCTGCGAGGGATAGGTCTATCACAAGTCTGTATTAACTACAATCAAACTTTTTGTCACATAAATCTGCTTAATAGCTTGGTTTGTGGAGACACAGCATTTAAAGATATGTGGCACATGCCAGCATCACATGTCCCTTACAGGCTTGACGCACGTTTCGCTGTCAGCTTAATCGTAGACCGTGAGGTAGGAGAGTGTTTAGTTCAGAGATCCAGAACATTTCTTGCTGTGACAATCTGGTGGCCAGATCCCCTCCTCTAGGTCCCAGTTTTACATGTTCAATACCTCTGAATAGTAAATTCTCAGGGTTAGCGTTGTGATGTGTTTTGAAATGTCTGGAAACAGAATGGCTTTTGATTTTGTTCTTAATGTTTCTAACATGCCCTTGTATCCTGACAGTTACAAAATTGCTCCTTTCTTATGATAACTGTTTTTTAGGTACTTCTAAATCTGCTTTTAGGTCTTTTAATTATTCTTCAAGGATAAAAACTTCCCCGTCTAGTCTAGTTCTTTTAAGTCTGTGTCTTAATAAGGATTTCCTCTTTTATGTTGTTCTTTTGTTGAAAACAGTCGTTTTCTTTTGAAGAATTTTTAGAATTATTCTTTCAAATTAAACCTCATGATAGCAGTGTTCTAATTTTTGTCAGTGCCTCTATTTTACATATTCCCTGTCTCTTAGCCTAATTTTATATATTTATATACTCTCTTTTATTATGGAGTTTTTAAGAGTCTGTATCTTACTGGTTTAATACCGATTTTAGTCCTATCTTTTTATTATTATGTTATATATTGCACTGTTACTTGCATATTGTAGCCCCCTTTTTGTTTGTATTATGCTTATTGTCTGCTGCTATCTCCCATAAATCCATTTAAAAATGGCTGCCCACAGTGTATTAATATGATTTAGCCAAGAAAATGGGCGCCACTTTACCCTACTGTGTGTCCTATATAACCAACAAAATGGCCGCTGACACTATGGAGCTTTTAGACAACCAACAAAATGGCTGCCATGTCCTTGTAACAGTCATATGTCCGGTTTTACATCCGGCCATAGGTGGAACATATACTACACGAGCCCTCGCACACTGCAGTGCCTTATACTTTAATGGGCATTTCTAACACCTGCGTTCAGCGATATAACCACAGCGCGAATATGCGCCCACAACAGACAACACAAGTTGGCCACCATGGATCACGTATGCGGGACATTACAGATGTCATAGACGATGTCACAAACATGGCCACCACATATCTGTGCATGCACAGAATGATGTATAGCGCCAAAATTAATTTAGCTTATTATTCCTATAAGGACACTATATAAGGGGCACCCACAGAGACCCAATATCATCCCTGAGGAAGTCCAACAGGATGAAATGCATTGGGACCACTATACCAGCCTCTCCTAGAACACCTGGCCATATGCAGATAAGCAGGTTTTCTTGTTTATTTAATTGATGCATTTTTCCTGTTTTCCATATCCCTTTTGTTATGCTATAATAGATCCCATTTGGAAAATCACCACTGATGATGGGTCATTTCTGCTTGGTTTTAAGCTCATAACCTACCCATATGAAAAGTGCTGGGGTTACTAAGGGATACTGGAGGAGCAATCAGGAACTTCTGTTTACATGCTGTTTTTCAAGTGCTATCTGGTACGCATATTTTATTAATAGCATAATTGAATTGATTTAAGAAGTACTGCACTATATTTATTTTCCCCACTCAAGGTTTCCTCATCATCAGAGTCGTGAGTACATCTCATCCATCGACCTCCCACTGTGAAAACTCAGATAAGCCTAAAAAGTTTTTTATTTGGTACGCAAATTCTTTTTTAGAGCACGCGCACCTTATTATTTAATTTGTAACACTATTTTGGCGCATGTTCTCTCCAACCCCCCTTTTCAAATATATATATATATATATATATATATATATATATATATGTCAGCAACAACCCATGCAATCCACACATGCAAAGAAATCAAACCAAAGATGTCCATAAATTAAGTTATGTGTAATAATGTGAGATGATACAGGGAAAATGTATTGAACACGCTTACTGAAATGTATTTAATACTTTGTACAAAAGTCTTGGGTGGTACTGACAGCTTCAAGACACCTTCTGTATGTAGAAACTAGTTGCATGCATTGCTCAGGTATGATTTTGTCCCATTCTTCCACACAGTCTTCAAATCTTGAAGCTTCTGTGGGCCTCTTCCATGAACTCTGGGCCTGATTCAGACCTGATCGCAAGCGGGTCAATGGCCGGGCAATGCGCATGCGCGACATGCGCACTGCGCATGCGCGAGCCCCACAGTGAGCGAGAAATCACTCGCTCCGGGGCTCACAACAAAACGGGGCGGCTGTCGATGTTGAGGGGGGGTGGCTGACCAAATGGAGGCGTTCCTGAAGGAATGCCTGCTGTTTGTGGGCCACCCTACTGCCATCACTCGTGATGTCAGTAGTGAGCTTCCTGCTCTATTAGAGCAAGAAGCTCACTGGGGCTTGCAGGAACGAGACCATACTACAAGGGTCTCGTCGCAAGCTCGATGGTCGCAATGGTCGTGACCATCGCAACCATCACCTGGCCACTCGCAAAAGCTGTGGGTGGTCACCCACAGCTTAACGAGCGGCCAGGATGCCGGGTAAAAAAAAAATGGCCGCCCTGATTCAGAGCGAGTGCTCGCTTTTTGTGAGCACCTCTGAATCAGGCCCTCTGATCTTTAGTTCTTTCCATAGATTTTCAATTCAATTCAAGTCAGTTGATTGGCTGGACTATTCTAGTAGCTTTATTCTCTTTCTCTGAACGCAATTGAGAGTATCCTTGGCTGTGTGTTCATCTTCAGCATCCTGGCAGATGGCAGCAAATTTTTATCAAGTATGTCTTGGTACATTTTTCCATTTAACCTTCCTTCACTTATATGAAGTATGCCAGTACCATATGTTAAAAAACAGCCCCACACCATGATGTTCCCACCTCCAAACTTCACTGTTGGTATAGTGTTTTTGGGGTGATGTGCAGTGCCATTTCTCCTCCAAACATGGTGTGTATTATGGTATCCAAAGAGTAAAATTTTGGTCTCATCTGACCAGACTATATTCTCCCAGTATTTCACAGGCTTGTCCAAATGTTGTGCAGCAAACTTTAAACGAGCTTCAACATGCTTTTTCTTCAGCAATGGAGTCTTGCGTGGTGAGCGTGCATACAGGACATGCCAGTTGAGTGCATTACTTATTGTTTTCTTTGAAACAATTGTACCTGCTAATTTCAGGTCTTTCTGAAGCTCTCCACAAGTGGTCCTTGGCTCTTGGACAACAATCTTGTGAGGAACACCTGGTTTATGGTGAAAGCATGTTCTTTCCACTACCGTATTATGGCCCCAACAGTGCTCACTGGAACATTCAGAAGTTTAGAAATCCTCTTGTAACCAATGCCATCAGTATGTTATGCAACAATAAGGTTGCAAAGGTCTTGAGAGAGCTCTTTGCTTTTACCCATCATGAGATGTTTCTTGTGTGACACCTTGGTAATGAGACACCTTTTTGTAGGCCATCAATTGTGACTGAACAAGTTTATATTAATTTGCACTGACAAGTGGCAGGATTGCTTTCTAATTATTGATAGATTTCAGCTGGTGTCTTGGCTTTCCATGCCTTTTTGCACCTCCCTTTCTTCATGTGTTTGATACTTTTTCCCTGTGTTATTTCACATTATTACACATAACTTAAATTTTTGACATCTATGGTTTGATTTCTTTGCATGTGTGGATTGCATGGGTTGTTGCTGACATTTGGCGAACATTTTATTACAATAGCCCCATTACAAATATATTTTCTGAGTAAAATGTATATTAAAATATATATATTGCCCTATATTAAGGGGGGACATCCCCAGATCCCGGCTACATAGCCCTGTCCCCAGGGATAGTTAAAGCACAGAATTGATGTGTTTATATAGGGGTCACCCCAAGGTTTCTCAAGTTACAATATACTGCAGAAGTTCCCTATAGATGTGCTGCAGGCCTTGTAGTTTTATTATTATTATTATTATTATTATTATTATTATTATTTTCTATGTGTCCTATATTTTCTATAGCAGGGTAGATCTGAACTTTGCGTGACACTGTCAGCTCAGCTGACAGAGCAGGTAGATGAAAAAGTCTCCCTTGATCAGGTAGTGACAGGGGAGCCGTGTAAATTGCACCCCTGGGGATTGGTGGCTGTGTTGTAAGACAGGAGTCTCCAGGAGCTGGCTATTTCTGGGGGGACAAGGGCAAGTGAGAGAGGAAGGTTCCAAGTGGCAGAGACTGGCTGGCAGAAACAGAATAAATGCAGTCAGCACCCCAAGGGTCACACAAATGGGAGCCTACCTGTGGAGCTGTACAGCCATCTAGCCACCAGAAGTGTAGAGGGGTCCAGCAGAAAGAGCAGATGCCCACAGCCAAGGGGACAGAGATGGAAGAGGAGGTCCAGGGGTCATCGGATGTGCACTGGTCCAGGTAGTTGCCACAGCTAGAGAATCCTGGATGTGTGAAGCCAGCACAAGGATCCATGAGGACACCTGTTGGAAGCCCCAGGCTTCAGACAGTAAAAGGGAAGACCCCCTGTGAGGACTGAAGAAGGACCTGGTGGCCCTGATTAACAGCCAGGACAAACATGCAGTGTGATGGAAGCCCCACAGAAGGACCCAGAGAG
The DNA here is from genome assembly GCA_031769625.1 of Taudactylus pleione. NCBI lineage: Eukaryota > Metazoa > Chordata > Amphibia > Anura > Myobatrachidae > Taudactylus > Taudactylus pleione. Next base: position 3,440,430 of record JAUIMM010000222.1, on the reverse strand, counting down.
TTGACTGTGGGAGTTGCTGCTGCCAGACTACAAAGGATCTCCACCAGATGGACTGCATCTGCCGGACCAAAGGAAATCACAACCATCAGACCTGACATGTACCTGCTGTCTGAGACAAGAGTTCAGAGGATCCCTTGACCAGAGGATGACAAAATAGACCCTGTGGGGAAGTGGATAGCTCTGGGACCTGCAGCTTGGAACCAGACAACACAGACATTGTGGAGGGCAGCTCACCGGCTGAAGGACCCTGGTGATGACCTGCGAGTACTGGCAAAGAGTTAACTTCAGCTGAAGGACACCAAAAAAGGATGGGGACAGACCTGCTTGCCATTCAGTACATGCTCCAAACAACCACAGAGAGAAGGGTCACCTAAAATTCACCCACTTCTGCCAAGGGACTACATAGAACCTGCTAATATGTCCAGAATAAAGGGCTAGACAAAATTGCATTACTATATTGCACTGATCAACTTAATATGTGACATTTGTGCATCTGTGTATGACTTTGGGCCTCATTAATCAACAAGTTTATCACTCAAAACGAAACATATATATATATATATATATATATATATATATATATATATATTAGAGAGGTGTGGTTCGGTTTTACTCGGATTTACTCGGATATGTTTGGTTGGATCTCAAAAATGGCATCATATTGGCTATCCAGTGTGTTTTGGATAGCCAATAAGAGAAATCCGAACTAAACCAAACTTGCAATAATTTGGCGATATGAACGAAATAAAACTGAACCAGTACATCTCTATTATACTGGGGCATAATAAGAGAGAAGGGGCCTATGTGCATTCCCCGTCCAGGGTCCACTCCTCTCTCCCTGACGATTGGCAGAGTACTGACCACAGCAGTAGACTCTGGGCACTAGTCTGTACCCGGAGATAACTGCGCATGCGCAGGTCACTGGGAAAATGGCGGCGGCAGCCATTTTTTAGATGTTTAGTGCAGCGCTGCTATAGCCAACGCTGAAATTCAGAATGGTAAGTATTAAAAAATATGAGTGCAGGGTGTATGGTTTGGTCCCACCCTGGACCCAGGGGCTCATGTGCACTGCACACCCTGCACACATTATAGATATGCCCCTGCTATTATATGTAGAATGTTGTGTGCATGTGCAGGGTAAAACAGTTTTGCAGTATGTCAGACAAACCAGAAATGATAAACTAATGAAACATTGGTAATGCTTCTTAGGAAGTCACATAATATATAGAGCGACATTTGTACATAAACAAATTACGCTGATGATTATCTAACAGCTTTATAGATCATTGCCATCTCTAGCTTTATATGAACTCATACAATGGTTACTCCATTATCTCTTTCCCTCACAATGTAACCACTTCGGGGAACATTAAAATAAATCTGGAGCGCTCAAAGAAAAACCAACATAGCTTCTAAGTGCACTAAAATCTTTTATTGAAAGAGGAATTAAGAGAAAATATAATCTACTCATTAACTACTCAGAGAATCATATGGTATTGCTGGTAATCTTAATAGAAAGCTGACAGCCTAACCAGTTATTCATCGTATGGATGCAGAGGCACTGGAGTAGAAATTCCAAAGCATTTCATAAGGTGAAAGATTTTCTCAGTGTCTAGCAGCTCAGATATAAACAACATTAAATACCTGCATCTCATTAATGAACTGTTTACTGATAATATTCACCATACTGTACAGTATATTTAATGCAACATAGCACAATTTAAACTTCAGACTATAGTAAAGATAATTTATATAATAATGAATTTAATACTGTATATTATGTGATGAACTCACTAAAGAATATGCTAATTCTAAATAAAAACATATTTATTAAATTAATATTAGTGGTGTGCAAACCATTCTTACCTACCTGCATTATAGCATTTACCAAGATCCCTGATACTGTGCTACTGTATTATATTTGAGGTAGAGAGGAGGTTAAGGTGATTCTGATACCTTGAAGCATACTGTAAGAACACCCATCCTACAGATATCACAACATATTAATCGCTGGGAATATCTAAGGACATTCCTCTGTGAGAGACAGTAGTATTTTTTGACATACTGAATCCCGGTCAGGGACAAGCAACGCACACCATCCAGCCAGTTAATTAACAGTTGGGACTTTGGAATTTATCTGCAGGACACTGTGCAATTTAATTACCAACATAGTGGCACTTTCATTCAATTACATCTGCATATCAAATATTGCCCCAGAGCGCACCACTAATATTCATTTAATTAATACTCAGAGAGGGTGGGATACCTCTACCAGTGGTGCAGCTAGAGACAGTTCACTGAAAAGACTAAGAGCACTGTAAATCCCCACTTGAATATACTATTGGATATATCCCATTTTTACAGCTGCCTAGTCTGCACATGATCAACTATATATGGGCTTATTGGATGCACAAGACACAAGAAATGATAGGGCAAATACATTATTCTCAGAATTAGGAGATAGGGAGAAATTAGAACCAAAGAATGACATATTTTTCCATTCTTTCCTTCTACTGGAAAAGCTACTAGCTAAAGAGACTAGACTTTGGTGGGATTTAAATACACTAAAATGGTACCAGGAACAAAATATACAGAAAGGACTTAAGATAAAAAAATCTCCAACACATAATCAAGACAATAAAGAATTCATTGATAAATGGGAAAGTATTCTGAAAGAGTGCTCACACAAACTCATAGATCTGATCATCACCACTAGACAAACGGAAATAGAAACACTAGAGTCAGAAATTGGGAGATTAGATCAGAAACTAGAACCACATAAAACAGACGAGGTATATAAAACCTTAGAAACACTAATCTCAAATAGATTAAAGAAAAGAGAGGATGAAATTGTCGAGACAAAAAAATCTAAAATCCTAAGGGACAAATTTGGAGTCCATAAACCCTCTCGACACTTACTGGGAATTAAGACAAATCAAAATAAAATAAAAAAGAAGAATCTATGCAATAAAAACATCAAAACAAGGAATGAAGGAACCCCCTTTTACAAAAAATTACGATTAACATATCAACAGTATATGACTAAACTACATGCGAAACAACCAACAGAAATACCAGAAATAGATTTACTGAACCTCACCACACACAGTGAAGACGAAGTAGACAGCTTTTCCATTTACACTATAGAGGATACAAGAGATAATGATGATGACTATGTAAACACAGTTAAATGTTAATTGAGCAAGGATGGAGGGACCTTCCTGTCAGTAACATTGAAACAGGAAATAAAAAACAATTAGACGAAGTTAGTATTTTTGAATACGGTATTCCAGGGTTCACCAACAAAAACACTATGCAAACTCTTTTTGAAACTATACAAGAAGATTTAAATACAGCTACAAAAATGTTCAGATCATTTTTAAAACTAGGGACCAGCATATGCATGACGGATCATAAAACAATGACACCAAACAAAAGGAAATTAGAAGACACAGAAGGGGATGCAGACACAGAAGGGGATAAAAAGCAGAACAGAAATCAAGGAATGAACAGCACCTCACCAATAGGTATCTGTAACCTGAGTAAGAAAACATTAACACCTTCTCAGATCACACTATTCAACAAAGGGTTGACATTTGCCCTTAGTAATCAATTAGACAAATTTGCAACATATTTAGATGTAAAGAATTTCACTCTGAAATTATTTCTTAAAAAATATTTCATGGATCATAATACAGCCATCATAAATAATCACCAAACAAACAAATATCAACATAAGAATCTGAGGCCTCAATCCAAATTTAATCCATGTCATCTAAAATGGAATTTTGTGCAGACATTTGAGAAAGCCGTTGTACGAGATTTACACAGACTCAACAATAAAACTATAGGAATGTGTAACAATTTAACGAAAGAAGAGAGCATTACAGGAATTAGAAAAGGATAGCACAATAGTGATCAAACCCGCAGACAAAGGGGGGGGAATCGTGATATTGAATAAGGAAGATTATCTTAAAGAGGCTTACAACATACTTACTGACAAAAACACGTACCATTAGATTAAGGGAGACCCCACATGCAAATTTCAGAAAGATTTAGACAAGATTCTGCAGGAAGGTAAATCGATTGGTATTCTGGACAAACATGAGTTTGAGTTTATTAGGAACAACCAACCCGTAATCCCCGTGTTTTACTATTTGCCAAAAATACATAATGAACAGCAGCAACCCCCAGGTAGACCCATCACCTCAGGGATAAACTCACTAATAGCTTCACTCACAATATATAGATCACTTTCTGCAGAAATATGTCAAAGAACAGAAATCATATCTTAGGGATACTACCCAGACCCTGAACATCCTACAGAATTTGGAGTGGAAGGCATATTACTGGTTAGTGACCAGCGATGTTACATCTCTGTATACAGTGATCGATCACAAACAAGGTATAGAGATTGTCAGATATTTTTTAGAACAAGATCCCAATATTGATGAATTGCAGATTAAATTTATACTACAAGGCATAGAGTTTATACTCACCCATAATTATATGTGGTTTGAGGAAGAATTCTACCTACAACGCCGCTGCACCACGATGGGGACCAAGTTGGAACCAAGCTATGCAAACCTGTTCATGAGCCTTTGGGAGATCAGGAGCATATGGGATGCACATGAGCTTGTTGCAAACTTAGTCCTCTGGAAACGATATATTGATGACGTGTTGTTTATATGGCAGGGAGATGAGGTATCACTGCAAAAGTTCACACAATACATCAACTTAAACAATCAAAATTTGATCTTTACCACCAAATATGATAAAGAGAAAGTAGAATTCCTCGATCTGGGTATATACATTGAGAATGCATGCATTAAAACCAGAACACACTACAAGAAAGTAGATGTGAACAGTTACATCCTGGCAGCAAGCAATCACCATCCAAGTTTGATTCGCAGTATCCCCCAGGGTCAATTCACACGCATCCGCAGAAATTGTACAGATATGAAGGAATATGAAATACAAGGACAAAAATTAAAAGAACAGTTTACACCAAAACAATATGACAAAACACAAGTGGAGGAAGCTTATGAGAATGTAAAAAAGAGACCTAGGGAACAATTACTAACATATAATGATAAAAAGAAGCAGGAGGACACGAATAAGAACAAAGTATATTTTGTTACTAATTACAGCACGTCAGCCCCCAAAGTTAAAAATATACTTAAAAGACATTGGTCAATTTTGCAATTGGACAACAAACTGTCAACCAATTTGTCTGACCAACCGGATGTAGTGTACAGAAAAGCCCCTGATTTAAAACAAAAATTAGTTAGAAATCATCTAAAGAACACCAAATGTGGAAGACAATCCACAGTGGATGGTAAATCCATTAATACTGGTTTCTACCACTGTGGACAGTGTCAACCATGCAAATCCCAAGGGTATCGTAGTACATTCCGACCAACAGTATTTCCAGCAACACAACTAAACAAGACTACACAATACGACATAGTTTAAGCTGTAATAGCAAAAACATTATTAACATTCTAGAATGCCCATGTCGGCTACAGTATGTAGGACGCACTACTAGAACTTTGAAGATCAGGGTTGGAGAACACATTCGCAACAATAAGAAAGGGTTTGAACAACACAGTGTGTCAGAACACTTTAAGAACAAATATGATATTGACCCAAAGGACCTAAAGTTTATAGCAACAGATCAAGTTCTACTGAACTGGAGGGGTGGCGACCACAACACTACATTTGATCAAATAGAAAGCAGGTGGATTTTCAACCTACAGACTTTACTACCAGAAGGATTAAATATAGATCCATAATCAGAATTAGTCATCCATGATGTGCAGCCAATCATGGTGGATATTATTCAGGAGGCTTAGTATAACCACATACATGGCATATAGGCAAGCACTAGTTAACAAGGAATCTACGGTTTAACTAGGAACTACCTGTATGCAAGTAACGGAGATTAACAACATCAATAGGAAGAATCTAACAATTAAACACCATTTATAACTGTATAAATATATACATGTTTATACAAGATATTCAGTTTCTCATTATGTTTCTTTACTTATTTCTTCATTAATTATTTAATTATATACCTGTACAACATAGGGTTCAAGATTCTTCATTGCACCGTACTAACCGCAACCATATAATTACTTTGATTGGGGTTTACATACATATACAAATATGGAATAGTCAAGTAATAGAGAAATTAATTATGAATAATTATATAATAAGCTGTGTAAAGTGCAAATAGGGGTTAACCCATTTTATGACATAAGGTGAAAGGTTCACTAAGAAATTAATAATTAAAGTGCAGTTAACTAACTTTAAATATGGGCATCACCATCAGAAAGAGAGGATGATCATACAAATACCCCAGTATTTGCAGTGTAACCAACCAAAAAGATGGCCAACGCATGCACATTAGTAATAGGTATACACAGGACTAACACACCAGTAAGATGGTTACTATATGAGTGGTAGATGTACAATGGGAAATAGGACCAATTATTCACTAATATGGCCACCTTCTGACTGTTAAGCTACATCATTGTTAGTAGCCATAGGCAAGATGGCCGCTGGAGTCATTGGGTATTACACACAAACTCTAGTGCCAGTGCAAAACCACTAACACTAGGATGCATCATTAGATATGGCAGAAACAATGACAAAATGGCTGCCGGAGACCACACATGCGCGGTAACCATATGAGGACTCCTATGCACACTCTAGTGCCAGAGATCACATCAGCACTGATAGGCTATGACGCGTTTGCACGCGCAACCCGGAAGTGCACACAGCACACACTGAAGCCCCAGATACAGTCACTAATGCATTACCTACATAAGGACACTGAAAAGAAGGGTGGGAACCCTTTAAAAAGTCCACGAAAATCGGATGAAATGCGTTGGGTCATTCCCCCTATTGACAGCACTTTTATGAGAGACTTTTTTCTATATTATCAATACCATTGGTTATGTTTATAACCTCATGTTTCCTATGTACAGGAAGCTTTTATAGATGATAGGACTCATTTGAGTCCCCATTCCACTTGCAATAAAGCAGTTTATATCAGACTGGAGTCTGTAGTTTGTTTATAGCATTTTGCAGCAGCCTTTCCTACCCACCATATCCCCTCATAAACATCCACACAAGCACCGGGACAAGGAGAACCAGCAGGAGCAACACAGCATACAGGGTAAGTACAAACCATTCTTACCTACCTGCATTATAGCGTTTACCAAGATCCCTGATACTGTGCTACTGTATTATATTTGAGGTGGAGAGGATGTTAAGGTGATTCTGATACCTTGAAACATACTGTAAGAACACCCATCCTACAGATATCACGACATATTAATCGCTGGGACTATCTATGGACATTCCTCTGTGAGAGACAGTAGTATTTTTTGACATACTGAATCCCGGTCAGGGACAAGCAACGCACACCATCCAGCCAGTTATTTAACAACATTTTTTAAGAACACCCTGCCTACAGATTTAGAGTTGGGACTTTAGAATTTATCTGCAGGACACTGTGAAATTTAATTACCAACATAGTGGCACTTTCATTCAATTACATCTGCATATCAAATATTGCCACAGAGCACACCACTAATATTTATTTAATTAATACTCAGAGAGGGTGGGATACCTCTACCAGTGGTGCAGCTAGGGACAATTCACAGAAAAGACTAAGAGCACTGTAAATGCCCACTTGAATGTAAAAACATATTTATGTCTGAAAATAAAAACAATCTTCACTACAGTATATTCAAAACAGAATGGGTATGAAATACCGCCGGATCAAGTTCCGACTCCAGAAGCCCGACAGGACAAGATCCCAACTAGGGGCCATATTCAAATAGTTTTGCATCCGCAAAAAAGTTCCGCCTCCCCGAATTTTCACCTACATCGTGTGTTTTGGACGTGAAAACTTATCGTGCGTGTCCCAGCTTTCCGCCGTATTCAATTCCTAAATAGGCGAAAACGGCAAGCGGCGACTGCAGAACAGGCGGAAAGTACTGTCAGACTTGGGGAAATCAGACTGAATCCCCCCAAAAGATGCACTAACATTGGGGATCAATGCAGAAGTGTTCCAATAGCCCTATAAAACTAATTGAGATACTGAAGTTGTTTATAATCCTTGTTATTGGCGTCCTTGCAAAAGTGGGTTGGACTTTCTCTGGAAACTGATAGCAGGAGCGGTATTGTATACGCACCATCACACAGCAGAGTCTCTCTATTGCATGGTTCAGTTGATTGTATTGATTTACATGTAGCATAATAGCACTGTTGTGCTAACTAGGTATATTTTTAGCTGAGCATGCTGAGATGTATCAATGTACCTAATGTACACAGGTTTTTTTTTACATGTATCTCGCTTCATACATATGCTGAGTGGTGTGATTTTGGACTAAATAATTAATATTGTCCACTAATTAATTAATTTATACATGGTTGTACTCCTGGTAGTAACACAGTAACACTACCTGTGAAATTTACTTATTGAAACATTTGGCTATGTGGCTCTGTATTTATATTTACAATATATGCTTTGCCTTGTTATGGAACTGATAGGCTATATTAGCATATATTAACATCATGAGAAATAATATACAGCTTTAAGTTGCAAATAGAGTCTGCCTGTGCATTCTTTATTTGATTATGGTTACTTTTTCAACAAATGGACTGCTTAAATATAACTAGTCCTACATATATATTGGTCTGATCCATAAGTGTGTAATTTTTCCCATAATATCTCCAGCCATACATTACTTGATTGCCCAATCTCGTCTGATCTAGGAAGCTAAATTGTAATTGGCTTGATCAGTGCTTGGAAGGTGACTTCCAGGGAAGACCAGGTGCTGTAGATAAAAATATATAAAAATATATATATATATAAATTGGGATTGTTTTTCCACTTGGTCAGACAATATATTTTTTTCAGTTAACAGTATTACCTATTTTAACTACATTTAAAATGGGACTGTGCATATATTAATAAATTCGCCTTCAGAAATTTCTGTATATGATAATTGCTATATACAGGATGGACTTATACCATCCAATTCTAATGTTATGAATATCCTTTGGTACATTACAATTTTATTGATACTATTAAAAGTTATGTTTTAATGACATTAGTTATACTTTAAAGAGTGCCCCAGACCATAGTCCTACTTCTCTCTCCATACTTTGTCCTTGCAAAAGTAGTAAAGAATGGCATTAAGAAGTATTTTTTGGTGAAAATAAGTAGTCATGTCTAATTTGGAGTACTTGAAAATGGGTACTAGCATATTTTAATGTCTCTAAAGTGAAGTTTTAGAAAATTTAAATTCCTCCATCATACAAGCACCCCTAGAAGCTTATTTCGTTAGCTTTTGAAGTTGTCCCCCCACTTTTGTCATTTTCGACCCAAATTGCAAAGACATTTTTGGGGGGTGATCCTGGATTTTTGGGATTTAGATAGGCATCGGTAGTTTGACGCCTATCTTAAATCCCCCATAGGGCTTTCATTTTCAGGATATAGACCAGGGGCATCGCATTCAAAGCATGTTCAATTAAATAACATACATGATATGTAGTACATTCAATTGTTTACATTGAGACTGTTGCATAGTCGAATTGAAGTCAGCCGTAATTGCTCCTGTCAGCCGTAATTGCTCCTGTCAGCCGTAATTACTCCTGCATTGCTTGCATGTAACTAAGGGTCTGATTCTGTGGTGGGAGTAAAGTAAAAAAGAGTAACTTTGCACATTGGCAAAACCATTCTGCATAGCAGGTGGGGCAGATTTAAAATAAGCAGATATTTAGATTTGGGAGGGGTGTCTCCAAACTCAAACGATGTGTTCCCAGCCAATCTGCCGGTCGACAGGCCAACATATCACACTGTGTGTACACGATGCAGTGGTATGATGGCACGATGTACATTAACATGCTGCATTTAGCAGCATGGCATTGTACATGAGATCTTCTGATTTACAGCATGTCCAACCAGAAAATATCCTGTGGGAGCGTGATGAAGATAGTGTTTTAGTGTGTAACCAGCCTAAATGGGCATGTAATAATAAAGCTGTCCAGTTTTTGTGGGCTACATGCAAAAGCAGCCAGTATTTACCCTGCATGCAATATGGTTTGACCAGGTACACAGGGCCTAATTTAGATATGCATGATAATGCACTCACAGCTGCAATTCCTTATGCAGCTGCTTTGCAAAAATATGCTAAAGCATGCAGCCACCTGGAAATGTGTTGAGAGTTAACTCCCACCAGTGACTTCACAGATCCAAGCAAGTGCATAGATCCTGCGATAAGCAACCTTCTGAGTAATCCTACAGTCATGCAGAATGGCAGTGGGAACTGAGACACAGGTGCCAACTCCAAACAGACAAAAACAACCGCAACATGCCTGCATTTTTGCTGCCACTCCCCATAACTGCCTAAAAACGGTCCCTGAATGTCAATCACTTTGCAAAGAAAATTTCACTGCAAGCGACATCGCTAAGCTATCTTGGCGCATGCAGTGCAATCGCAATGCATGTGCAGTCGTCCGGTAATCGCTCAGCTGAGTAAATATCAGCATTGCGTCCACATCTAAATCATGGCCAAGAGTTACTTGCTCGCTTTTGCTTTACTCCCACCTCAGATTTAGACCCTAAATGCATATACTGAGAAGAGTAGTTCGGACTTATACACTGCTTCCCCATAGTCTTCATAGAAAAAAAGGAATATATATCTGCACACTGAGCATGTTGAAGTCACGCAGTAAACCCCATATTATTAATATTACCCAATGTAATTTGAAAAATGGGGGTGCAGCCCTAACCCAACCAGATTGTACCATAATGTAAAGAAGAGAACTATGGGAATAAAAGTTTTGTTTTATTAAGAGTATAATTTTCTGTGCGCCCACTGAATACATTCCTAGCTCTCTTCTTTATGTTATCTTCCCCAGAGTCTGACAGGACCCACATTAGCCATTGTTAGCAAAGTCAGACCACTGTTCTCTTAGCCAATCAGCAGCCAATGAAATATGTATATCACAGGATTGTACAAATGCAGTCACTGTAATATGTGCCGGCTTGTACATCCTAATAGGAAGTGCATTAGCTCTGTTGTCTCTGTCCGGTCAACTGGAAATAAGGTACTTCTGACAGAACTGGCAACTGACTAAACGGATGTTTACTGCAACATGACTTAAACCAGTCAATTGAACAATAAAGGGGTATGAATATGAGATCTAGTGGACACTTGATTACTCCCCTGATAAAGTCCGAACATTGCATGACATGGTGTCGGTACTGCACATTGACCTACCTCCTGAGCGGTACTTACCACCACTTGAACGACAAATATTTACAATTTATCTTTTATGGATTTTGTACTTTTTTAATTTGAAACAAATGTAATTTTTATGGATGTTGTACATCTTCAATATGGAGCAAAAATCTTATTGTCATGATATCAGTGAACCAGACATACGGATATTGTACAGGACAGTACTTGACAGACAAGCCCAGAAAATTCTTATTTCTTGTACACTTTTGTTAACTGTGTGGAATAAATCTGTGTTATAACTTATAATCTTAACATAATACACACTAGGGCTGATTTAAATAAAAATTTTTGTATTTTATTGTATCAAATACAATTATTGTATATGACAATGAGATCCAATAGCTTAGCCCAGAAGACTCAGGGCCTGATTCAGAGGTGAGCATAGTGCATGCAGTTGAATAATGCTGTAAGTCTGTGCATGTATCCCAGTCACACAGGATTTTATTGTGCATACCTGGGTGGTAACAGGGGGTTAGCTGAGTGTCATGTGTGTCTCACTGAAAGCAGCTGCATCCAAAGATGCTGATACACTCACACAGAATACCATACTCGGATGCTTGCAAGTTTCGATGGTGCGACCGATGGTGCGACCGATGGTGCATCTAAAGACGCTCCGAGAAAGATATGTAGCATCTCAAGACACTGCAAGTGGGCTTCTCAGTTCTTAGAAATTCGGCCACAGCATTAGTACAAGACAGGACTAGAGGTAAAGGCACAGTCATGACCACGTCTGCTTCTGAATCAGTGTCAGGCCCCCATTCTGGTGATGTGAATTGATTCTGCATACAAACTTGAAATTTATCTTCTTGACGTTTCAGAGTTGGTAATTCTGTCTCACATTCTCATAAGAATGTCACATTTATAATAAGCACGGTGGTAGCAAAATAATGTTTGCCAATGATGATCAGGGTACTAATAATGTTGCTTGTCCTTATTTTCTAATATTTCTGGAGTTGTTTCTGACCAAAGACACCATTCTAATTATGCAACACTCCTCAATATCCCTGAATGGGCTCTTGATACTATTTACTGAATTTGAGAATGGAAGCAATGGGATCTAGAATGTATAATGTCCTTGGAATATCAGAGTATCTTGATAATCATATCTGCAAAAGCCCATCTTAGGGAATATGACAGGGATATACTTAGAAATAGGTGATACCCAAAGTCAATGATCAATTGGATCTTGTTATTGTAGAGATCTCTATGTTTTGATCAGAGCGTCAACCCCCCTATTTACCTGCACAGGCAATCTAACATGGAAAGGTTCAATATTGTGAATGTGAAATATGAAACAAGAGTGATCCCAATTATGGGCTTTCAATGATCAGTTGCTGGATGTATTCTGTCCAGGATTTAAGCATACAGTTGTGGAATATATTTCTATGTAAGACCCAGTGTCAGAACAGATTAAAAAGCATAAGGAGAATGGGCATGATTCAGAATTGTACACTAATGCTGCCACTGCTGCGTCTGTGTACTGTACAGAGCTGTTGTGCAAAAATATGCAAATGACACTGCTGCCAGGATTTGTAATGAGATACCCACCTGCGGCTTTGCAAATCCAAGCATCTGCATACAGTACAAAGACGCAACATCAGTCACAGATCATTCAGTTATCACTTTTCTATGTAACTCTATGGCTTCTCTGAATATTTGTGGGAACTGAGATGTCTGAGCCATTTTCACTGCAATTCTGATACGCCCCTGAAACAGTTGTGATATGTCTGCATTATTTGCCTCCACTCCCCATTACCTGCCACAAACGCTCACGCACTGTCAATCAAACTGCAGGTAAAAAGTTGCTGCAAGCGACTACAGTAATGTACCTTTATGCATGCAAAGTTTGACTTAGATGCATGCGCAGTTTACCAATAATCACTCAACTGCAAAATTATTGGTTTAGGGTACATCTTTGAATCAGGCCCAATGATTGGAAAATTTACAAAAAATAGTTAGACACAGTGATAATAGTTAGACTCTCAATAATGGTGCAATCAGGTTTGGACTGGCCCACAGGGGTACAGGGGAAATCCCCGGTGGGCCCCACTGCCTTTGGGCCCACCCCCTCCTCTAGGTATCACTTTCCAGACCTCAAATTATAGATTGTTACTCTATTAGATGGTCAGTTACCTGGTGGAGCAGGACCACTGATCAGCATGGAGGCTTGGTTCCCTTCTATAGAAACTACACCAAGATTTGCCTAATGGTAAGCCAAGTATCTGTGATGGCTGGCCACACCCCCACTGGTGGATGACAACACCCCTTAAGCATGGGCCTCGGTGGGCCCTTCATGTCCCAGTCCGACACTGGGCGCAATATCAATAAATGTTGATGGAGTTTGCATGTTCTTCCCATGTTTGTGTGGTTTTATCTTTGTGCTCCAATTTTCTCACACACTCAAAATACATATGATATATTAATTTGCTTCTTATAATAAATAACCCTAGTGTGTATGTGTATGTCCATCTGTTAGGGAACATAGATTTTAAACTCCACATGAACTAATGTTAATTGCTAAATATTCTCTGTATAGCACTGCATAATATGTGTGCGCTATATAAATAACAGTTAATAAAAATAAAAAAAAGATCCAGACTCATGTCACTCAACATTTTAAAAGATAGATGAGGACAAAATAATCCCAGTCCAATTAATCCATGCTGAAGTCTAACCAAAAATGGACACATTTTGGAAAACCCACACTCATTTTCTCAAAAGCTAATAGTACATACACACAGTCAGATGTGTCAGATGAACGATGACCAATTGAACGATTTAATGATTTCGGACAGTATTAAAATGAATGGAATCGTCCAAATCTGGCTGCAAACACATGAGATGTCAGATATCGTTATCTGACGAGCGGGAATGCGCATCATTCATCGTTACAGGCTCACATGTCAGATTTTCTTTCAGATATGAACGATCTGACAGAAAATCTGACTGTGTGTATGCACCATAACACTTTATTTGGGATCTGAGAATTGTGACAGTCCCACAAAAAAACATTGTACATAACAGTAAAATGTGGTTTTACAATTTCCTATGTCACACTTCTTCTAACTACATTTAGAAAGTACAAAAGTACAAAACCTTGCACATATTTAAGTAAACAAAAGTAATCATATAAATAGACTAGAGATTAGTGATATAATGACTTCTTCTTATAACTTTTAAATTAATTGATCTAATTTAGTGAAATTTGACACAGACATACCTTGTTCTCTGAGAAACATGAGGAGGTCATAACAAATGTTGTAAGTGTTCGCCATTAGCAACCAGGCCATGTGTTCAAGCATGGGCGAAGTGAAGGCCAGCTGTTCATGCATGCGCGAAGTGAAGGCCAGCTGTCCATGCATGCGCGAAGTGAAGGCCAGCTGTCCATGCATGCGCGAAGTGAAGGCCAGCTGTCCATGCATGCGCGAAGTGAAGGCCAGCTGTTCATGCATGCGTGAGGTGAAGGCCAGCTGTTCATGCATGCGTGAGGTGAAGGCCAGCTGTTCATGCATGCGCGAAGTGAAGGCCAGCCGTTCATGCATGCGTGAGGTGAAGGCCAGCTGTTCATGCATGCGTGAAGTGAAGGCCAGCTGTTCATGCATGCGCGAAGTGAAAGCCAGCTGTCCATGCATGCGTGAGGTGAAGGCCAGCTGTTCATGCATGCGCGAAGTGAAGGCCAGCTGTTCATGCATGCGTGAAGTGAAGGCCAGCTGTCCATGCATGCGCGAGGTGAAGGCCAGCTGTTCATGCATGCGTGAAGTGAAGGCCAGCTGTTCATGCATGCGTGAAGTGAAGGCCAGCTGTTCATGCATGCGCGAAGTGAAGGCCAGCTGTTCATGCATGCACGAAGTGAAGGCCAGCTGTTCATGCATGTGTGAAGTGAAGGCCAGCTGTTGATGCATGCGTGAGGTGAAGGCCAGCTGTGCATGCATGCGCGAAGTGAAGGCCAGCTGTGCATGCATGCGCAAAGTGAAGGCCAGCTGTCCATGCATGCACGAAGTGAAGGCCAGCTGTCCATGCATGCGCGAAGTGAAGGCCAGCTGTCCATGCATGCGCGAAGTGAAGGCCAGCTGTTCATGCATGCGTGAGGTGAAGGCCAGCTGTTCATGCATGCGTGAGGTGAAGGCCAGCTGTTCATGCATGCGCGAAGTGAAGGCCAGCTGTTCATGCATGCGTGAGGTGAAGGCCAGCTGTTTATGCATGCGTGAAGTGAAGGCCAGCTGTTCATGCATGCGCGAAGTGAAAGCCAGCTGTCCATGCATGTGTGAGGTGAAGGCCAGCTGTTCATGCATGCGCGAAGTGAAGGCCAGCTGTTCATGCATGCGTGAAGTGAAGGCCAGCTGTCCATGCATGCGCGAGGTGAAGGCCAGCTGTTCATGCATGCGTGAAGTGAAGGCCAGCTGTTCATGCATGCGTGAAGTGAAGGCCAGCTGTTCATGCATGCGCGAAGTGAAGGCCAGCTGTTCATGCATGCACGAAGTGAAGGCCAGCTGTTCATGCATGCGTGAAGTGAAGGCCAGCTGTTCATGCATGCGTGAGGTGAAGGCCAGCTGTGCATGCATGCGTGAAGTGAAGGCCAGCTGTGCATGCATGCGCAAAGTGAAGGCCAGCTGTCCATGCATGCGCGAAGTGAAGGCCAGCTGTTCACCATCCTAGTCATCAGAGCAGTCCAAAAGTCAAATAAGGTAGCCACACCTACTGCCAGTAAGGATGATATATTTATTTAAACTTCCAAGTGTTTGTGCTGTGCTGCTGCTCTGTCTCTTAGTTTCATTGATAATTATTAATTATCAATTTTGTGTACTACTGTAGTCTGTTTCATACAGTAGATGTGCTATATTCATAGAAACTGCCATATGTTTGTGCTGCTGCTCTGTTACTTACTTTAACCAGCCAGCTCTCTGCAGCCTTTGGCCACTATTGGTGACACCAATACTGTGAGCTGAGATGTGGTCAAAATTGGCTGGAAATTAATGTTATTGATGTTAATAACAAAATCAGGTCCAGATTACATGACTTTAACTGTTTTTATCAATTTTTAAAGAAATACAGATCAAAACCCAAAACTGAAACAAAGGTATTTTTGCCAAAACCAAAAAAGGATGAAGATTTAGAACCAAAACCAAAACACGGCGGTCTGCGTACATCTCTATCATTAAGTACAATCCGTGAGGAACTTCACAGAAATTAATATTATGGTTGAGTTGACCACCTTAGGATTACATACAAAAATAAACCTACAGATTCAAATGCTTGTTTTTCATGTTAATGGCTTCTGTAGGTTTTATTTTTATGTGGTTTACATTTATATTGAATTGTTAAGGTACCTTGAATGCCACTGCAAATTTTAATAGATAAACATAAAACCAGTCTGAAGATCAATCTTTAGCTATGCTAGGTTGATCCTGATGACTGGCATATTTATACAGAATCTAACTGCTACAAAATATGCTTTAAGTTTATCTGGAGACGTTGTACTTGAATTTAGATGTGGCTGCATTCTTACAAACTAGTTTTGTTAGTAATGCAATGTGCTACTGCGCAGTCTTCAACAAAATGGCTCATCTAAGGAAGCTTCATTCCCTTAATATCTGGCCATTTGGCCATTGATAGTGCGTGCATGGTGCCATCTTGCCACTGTGTATGAGCAATATGGTGGAGGATGAATGTCTTCCTCTTAGCTCCAGAGAACCGCAACTTTACCCCACATCATCCACTGTTACGGAACCCTGCACCATTACCCTAAGAGAGGACATTCACTGCTCTGCTACATGCTCTGCTCCATTGCTGGACTAATATCTGTAACATGAGTACAGCTATACATTCACTTCTACAAATAAACAACAGAGCATGGTTAAGTTACTTGACTGGTCATTGCCTACACAATTTAGCCACCAGTGTGTACAGTACTCTGCTTATCCACAAGACTGCACATACATTCCAAACAAGTTTAAGTTGCATATATAATAAATGACATGCAAGTGAAAATAACGAGGTAAGAGTGCAATTTTGCAGCCTGCATTTTATAGTATATTAGGGATGTAAAATGTAATTTAGCAAATGAGGCCATCTGTGATTATATGTTATGCCCTTCTCAGATAACACAAGATTTGTTCTGATAACTACAGTATTTCACCATTTGGTGAATGATATATATAATGTTCTTAGTCTAGTTAATGTTTAATAAATTGAAATGTTAAAAAAAGTATGAAATTCTTATTACTGCACAGTACAATAATTTTTAGTATTCTCTTTTGCTATCTGACTTTTAGCAATATTTGTGATAGTATATGTCACACACAAAGTGCATTATTACTATAACAGGGTTTTTTTTCAAGTACTTTCAACTGCAGTACAAAATATAAAATATATAGTTAATGCTTGGGATCTGATTACCATTTTATATTTACTTTGTTGTAATGTATCCAATATAAAACAGCTTTCATCTCTGGGCAGGATAAGATAAATTGCCTTTCTCCATGTATTTGATTTTGTTCTGTATATTTCCAACAAGAAGCAATGAAAACAGCAAATTGGTTGATTGCAAAGTTCATTTATCTTTGCTTTGTCCCCAAAACAGCACCTTTATATTTATATGTTTTTTTGGAGGTAGATATAATAAGTAAGAGCTGTTGTATTGTGCCAGGTAATTAGTATGCAGATAAACTCTTAGCTGTGACCAGTAAAATAGAAGTTTTGCTACACTGATAAATGATGGCCTCAACTAAATAGGAATAAAATCATAAATTTTAAAAATCCTGTTTTTAAATCATAACATTATTAAACTCGAACATATTTTATTATGGGATGGGTATGATATCCCGGCAGTCGGGATGCCACTAGACAGAATACCGACAGTGGAATCCCGACAGCAAGAATCCTGACAGCTATAGAAGCAGTGGCGTAACTACAGCCCCCGCAGACCCCACAGTGGCTTGGGGGCGCGGGGGCTTGTGGGGCGAGGTGGCTGCAGATTCCATGCGGACTAGCCGTCCGCATGGAATCTGCAGAAAACGGCCCTCCAAAAATGGCCGCCGCCTAGGAGGAAACAGATGCTAGAGGTCCTACTGGACCTCTAGCATCTGTTAGTCACGCAGGCAGGGCGGCAGTGCGGAGCCGCACATAAGTGCAGTCTGCACTACACTAGTATAACAAATACACAGCCACCAGCGCCGGCAGCTGTGTGTTTGTTTTAGCAGCCGATGAGAGTCAGACAGACTCTCATCGGCTGCTTGCCTTACTCCCACTGCCGGAGCAGGGCTCTTCTGGCTCCCGCAGTGGGTGATGATGGGAGAAATGTCATGATGTCTCTCCCATCATGCAGAGCAAGCCTGCCCGGGAGGACGCCAGACGGAGGAGCCGATGCCGGAGCGTTGATCAAGGTAAGTGGATTTTGTGTGTCTGTCTGTCTGGTGGGGGGTGGGGGGGGTTGTTTACTACTAGGGGGGTTGTTTACTACTACCACTACTGGGGGCATTGCTGGGGGGGTTGTTTACTACTACTACTACTTCTGGGGGCATTGCTGGGGGGGTTGTTTACTACTACTACTGGGGGCATTGCTGGGGGGGTTGTTTACTACTACTACTACTGGGGGCATTGCTGGAAGGGGGGACTACTACTGGGGGCATTGCTGGGGGGGTTGTTTACTACTACTGGGGGCATTGCTGGGAGGGAGGACTACTACTGGGGGCATTGCTGGGGGGGACTACTACTGGTGGCATTGCTGGGGTGGCTACTACTGGGGGCGTTGCTGGGGTGGAACTACTACTGGGGACATTGCTGGTGGGAGAACTACTACTGGGGTCATTGCTTGGGGGGGACCACTACTGGAGGCACTGGTGGGACCACTACAGGAGGCATTGGTGGGACCACTACTGGGGGCACTGCACTGGTGGGACCACTACTACTGGGGGCATTGCTGGGGGAGGACTACTACTACTGGGGGCACTGCTGGGGGGTTAGTACTGGGGTCACTATATAAGGGGGTCTACTACTGAGGGCATTATATAGGGGCACTACATAGGGGGATGACTACCTGGGGCACTGCATAGGGGGACCACTTCTGGGGGCACTACTGTATACTGTAAACTGTCTAGGGGGGGTGGGAGCACATTTTTAACTTTTGCACTGGGGGCCATATTGCGTATAAATGGCCCTGTAATTATTTTACCAAAATGCAGAGGGGGGAGGCGACATAAAAATGTTTGGCAGGGGGGGGCAAAATTTATAGTTACGCCACTGTATAGAAGTCGTCGGTAAGTATTTTGCTACCCCCTCCCCCAACCCATACCCTAACCCACCTTTCTCAGTGCCTAACTCTGACCCTCCCCCCCTAGTGCCTAAACCTAACCTCCCTCTCCCCGTACCCTAAACCTAACACCCTCTCCCCCCCCTAGTTCCTAAACCTAACCTACCCCTCCCCGCACCCTAATGCTAACCCTTCCTCTCCGGTGCCTAACCTTAACCCTCGCCCTGGTTCTTAACCCTAACCCTGCTACCTAACGCTACCCTTCCCCTGCACCCCGATACTTACCTTCGGGATGCCAACGGTCTGGATACTGGTACCGGGATCCCGACCTGTTGGGATTTCGGCGCCTGTATTAAGACCATCGGAATCCCACACGCCGGGATGCCGACTACATTCCTTTTATTATATTCCAATTAATTCTGCTACGAGTGTTAGTCTGCTCCTTGATTCACGACATAGAAGGGAAGGAGCTAATATAGTAAACTAAAGATGTGTTTATGCAAATGTAAAGCACGCAAACTTGCAGAAATACTTAGGGTCAGATTAAATTAGCCACAATACTTACCGCGGGCTTGAGGCCTCAGACTTTAACGGGCGGAGCAATTCAATTACCTTTTCTTTGCACAGCAAGTCCACGGCTAACGTGCTTAAATTCTACAGTTTATATATATATATATATATATATATATATATATGTGCGCAGTACCCCTTGTTTTGGTTTTAGCAAAAACACCCTCAAGTGTCTTTACTAGTTTTTTACTTTGGATTTCTTTTGAAGATTGATGAACTCAGCTAAAATCATGTAACTTAAACCTGTTTTTGTTCCTATAGTATTATTAATATCAATAACATTCAATTCCAGTCAATTATGACAAATTTTTTTAATTAAATTACGAGGGAGGAACTTACAAGTAATCAAAAATACGCAAGATCCAGTTTTTAAATGCGAGATCTGACATACGGGAAGACCTGAGCGGGATTCTGTTCTCCTTGGGACCCCAAAAGTGTTCAGAGTTGGGACTTGGTTCGACTCGGAACCCCAAAGTGTGGGTGTGTTCGGTTTTCAGCAGAGCCGAACTGCTCAACTCCTTAGTTGTAGCATACATATATATTCCTCAAAATGGTACACCTTTAAATAACATTAACAAACATATCAGGTGTAAAAACAAAAATAATTTTTCCAATCGGACATCAACCACAATGCATATATTGGTAAACACATTCCCCCAATAAAGTTTGTGGATGGCTGTTTGTTCCTTGATATGCCAATTAGGTAGATCGTTTTGTAAATATGAAAAAAATGGATAGGAAACAAGCACTTAATAGTGTAGTGCAGTGGTTCCCAAACTGTGTGCCGCGGCACCCTGGGGTGCCGTGGCGCTGTCACCGGGGTGCCACGTCCGGAAGGAACGTGCTGCCAGTTTTTTTTCTAATAATCTGCATCGCATTTGGATCTGGAGCCGGAGCGGAGGCGGGAGGGGCAGTTAGGCGCTGTCACAAGGAGGGCGCCGCAGCCAGAGGGAAGTTGCTGTCATCACTATTGGAGCCGGAGGTGGGACGGGGAAGTGCAGGGGGCAGCAGTTAAATGCTATTGCACAGGAGCAGGCAGTGGGCTAGGCTGCCTGTTTTGACGCTGCAGCAGGATGATCTGAGGAGCTGAGGGAACGGCCGTGGCGCTGGAGCTCTGTAGTAAAGGAAAGTAATGTTAGCTCCTGTGGAAACTATAGGGAGGGGGGTTGGGGGGGAGGAAACAGCTATGAGTGGCGCTGGCACTGTCTGTATACTGTACTAGCTATACGGAGGGGGTGGGGGGGGGCACTATGAGTGGCACTGTCTGTATATTAACTATAGGGAGAGGGTGGAGGGAACAGCTATGAGTGGCACTGACACTGTCTGTATACTAACTATAGGGAGGGGGTGGAGGAAACAGCTATGAGTGCACTGGCACTGTCTGTATACTAACTATAGGGAGGGGGTGGAGGGAACAGCTATGAGTGCACTGGCACTGTCTGTATACTAACTATAGAGAGGGGGTTGGGGGGAACAGCTATGAATGGCACTGGTACTGTCTGTATACTAACTATAGGGAGGGGGTGAGGGGAAAAGCTATGAGTGGCACTGTCTGTATAGTAACTATAGGGAAGGGGGTGGGGGGAACAGCTATGAGTGACACTGGCACTGTCTGTATACTAACTATAGCGAAGGGGGTGGGGGGAACAGCTATGAGTGGCACTGTTACTGTCTGTATACTAACTATAGGGAGGGGGTGAGGGGAACAGCTATGAGTGGCACTGGCACTGTCTGTATACTAACTATAGGGAGGGGGATGGGGAACAGCTATGAGTGGCACTGGCAGTGTCTGTATACTAACTATAGGGAGGGGGTGGGGGGAACAGCTATGAGTGGCACTGCCACTGTCTGTATACTAACTATAGGGAGGGGGTGGGGGGAACAGCTATGAGTGGCACTGGTACTGTCTGTGTACTAACTATAGGGAGGGAGTGGGGGAAATGGATAGCTATGAGTGGCACTGCTACTGTCTGCAACTACTTGGGTCAAAAAGGTACTGCTCAGTAATTCATTTGATTTAGGGATGCCTTGAAAAAATGAAGGAGACTCTAAGGGTGCCTTGAACTGAAAAAGTTTGGGTACCACTGGTGTAGTGTTTTAAAGAATTGTGATAATTCTCAATCAGACATTACTATTTATATGCGTACCAGATATAAACTTGAACCGTGGCATATCTAAGTAGATGCAGTATCTTAATCTGGTTCAGATTTTTCATCTATAACCCACAATGTGTGTTTTCTGTGTGGCCCAGACTATGCAACTTATCAATATACAAAATAGAAACAAGGGGGCCACAATTGTGCAAACATTTCAAAAAAATTGACTAGTGCTCAGAAGTGCCACAAATAAAAGTGACTGTGTATTTTTTATTGCAAACCAAATAAAAATCATGTATATTATTTAAAAAGTAATGAATTTATTAATCTAAAAGACATAGCATAAAAACACAAACTTAATTAAAATAGTGAAAAAAATAGCAATGCTAAACTTGGTATAGAAGATTAACACTATACTGGAAAGGTCTCAGTCCAAACAACAGGTACCTAAGCATCAAGTAAGTGGCTACTTCTCCAAATGAGATACAAGTAAGGCAAGTCCACACAAATAGTCCATACAAATTTGAAGGAGGTAAGTATCCCGTACATTTTGACTTCTTCAGTGGTAATACAGCATCTTTCTTTTCTTTAAAAAATTAGATAAGAGCAGCTAAAATCATGTAACTTGGATCTGTTTTTGTTCCTATAGTAACATCACTAAAATTAATTTCCAGTCAATTTCAACCAATCTTGGTAATTGAAATCATGAGGGAGGGACTTACATACAATAAAAAAAAGTAAGATCCAGTTTTTAGATCTGAAAGCCAGAAGTCGGTTCTACTTGGAACCTCAAAAGTAATTAGAGCTGGGACTTCATTGAACTGGAAACCCCGAAGTTCAGGTGTGTTCGGTTTTCAGTGGAAGCAAATCACTCATGTCTTTCGAGGTGACCCCCCATCCTCAGGGATACATATACAGCAAATATTGTTTAAAGTCATCTATTTATACCCACAAATTGGCTAAAAAATTTTCCAACATGTCATTAAGGGCTGATGCTACCTCTTTTGGATCTGAAGTGATCCGTCTTACTCTCAAAAATTGTGGATATGGCAGTTCACTACGTAAAGGGAGAGGATGAAAGCTCTCATGACGTAATAAGGTGTTACGGTCGGTTTCTTTGCTGTATAACGAAGTGCTAAGTAACTGGTTGTTATAACAGATGTTGACATCTAAAAATTGGATACTATCGTTACTTAATTTATACGTGAACTACACTACACTAGAAGATTGATTGTGATGATCTAATATATCCTTTAACACCATATATGATTCTTTCCACAGGATCAGACATGGTGTTGAACACTCCACATCAAGTTACTCTTACACCAAAACATAACACAGGGGCAACATTGCCATCCTCTAGCATCCCCTGGGTTAACAGGTTTAATCCCAACAGTCATCAGATTAATAAAAAGGTGAAAACATGGTGGCCCATAGTTACCAGCGATCCGGACTTGCCTTCATTACAGAATTCTAGACTACTTCCTAACTATACAAGGAGTCGAAACATTAAAGATAGAGTAGTTAAATTGTATATCACAGGCCTAAAACAGCAACCGCCACACTTTCTCAGCCATAAAACAGGCTGCTATTGATGCCTTGGCTGTGTTACCTGTCATTGTCTCCTGGTGGGCAACACGTTTAGTCACCCTCACATAGGCAAGCAGTATAAAATTCCCTATGCAGTCACTTGCACGACTACACATGTCATATACATAAAGGAATAAAGGAAAATGATTTTTGACTTTGTTTGAAAAGTCTGCTGTGTGCCACCTTACTTATCTTTCTACTATTGGTTGGGCCGCCATATATATATATATATATATATATATATATATATATATATATAGATACACTACCGTTCAAAAGTTTGGGGGTCACTTAGAAATTTCCTGTTTTTTGAAAGAAAAGCACTGTTTTTTTCAATGAAGATAACATGAAATTAATCAGAAATACACTCTATACATTGTTAATGTGGTAAATGACTATACTAGCTGCAAACGTCTGTTTTTTAACGGCATATCTACATAGGTGTATAGAGGCTCATTTCCAGCAACCATAACTCCAGTGTTCTAATGGTACATTGTGTTTGCTAAGCGCGTTACAAGACTAATGGATGATTAGAAAACCCTTGAAAACCCTTGTGCAATTATGTTAGCACAACTGAAAACGGGTTGATTGTTAGAGAAGCTATAAAACTGGCCTTCCTTTGAGCTAATTGAGTATCTGGAGCATCACATTTGTGGGTTCGATTATACTCTCAAAATGGCCAGAAAAAGAAAACTTTCATGTGAAACTCGACAGTCTATTCTTTTTCTTAGAAATGAAGGCTATTCCATGCGAGAAATTGCCAAGAATTTGAACATTACCTACAATGGTGTGTACAACTCCCTTCAGAGAACAGCACAAACAGGCTCTAACCAGAGTAGAAAGAGAAGTGGGAGGCCCTGGTGCCCAACTGTGCAAGAAGACAAGTACATTAGAGTCTCTAGTTTGAGAAAAAGACGCCTCACAAGTCCTCAACTGGTAGCTTCATTAAATGGTACCTGCCAAATGCCAGTGTCAACGTCTACAGCGAAGAGGTGACCCCAGGGTGCTGGCCTTCTAGGCAGAGTGGCAAAGAAAAAGCCATATCTGAGACTGGCCAATAAAAGGAAAAGATTAATATGGGCAAAAGAACACAGACATTGGACAGAGGAAGATTGTAAAAAAGTGTTATGGACAGACGAATCAGAGTTTGAGGTGTTTGGATTACACAGAAGAACATTTGTGAGACGCAGAACAAGTGAAAATATGCTGGAAGAGTGCGTGACGCAATCTGTCAAGCATGGTGGAGGTAATGTGATGGTCTGGGGCTGTTTTGGTGCTGGTAAAGTGGGAGATTTGTACAAGGTAAAAGGGATTTTGAATATGGAAGGCTATCACTCCATTTTGCAATGCCATGCCATACCCTGTGGACAGCGATTGATTGGAGCCAATTTCCACATGCAACAGGACAATGACCCAAAGCACACCTCCAAATTATGCAAGAACTATTTAGGGAAGAAGCAGGCAGCTGGTATTCTGTCTGTAATGGAATGGCCAGCGCAGTCACCAGATCTCAACCCCACTGAGCTGTTGTGGGAGCAGCTTGACTGTATGGTACGCAAAAAGTGCCCATCAAGCCAATCCAACTTGTGGAAGGTGCTTCAGGAAGCGTGGGATGAAATTTCTTCAGATTACCTCGACAACTTAACAGCTAGAATGCCAAAGGTCTGCAATGCTGTAATTGCGCGTAAAAGGAGCATTCTTTGACAAAAGCAAAGTTTGAAGGACAAAATTATAATTTCAAATAAAAATCATTATTTGTAACCTGTCCCATGCTTTCACTATATGTTCTATTCATTTTGCAACTCATTTGATAAATAAAAGTCAATTTTCATGTAGAACACGAATTTGTCTGGGTGACCCCAAACTTTTCAACGGTAGTGTATATATATATTAGGGGTGTGCACCGGCCACTTTTCGTGTTTTGTGTTTTGGTTTTGGATCTGGATCTTTCTTCATGTTTTGGATCTGGATTGGTTTTGCCAAAACCACCCTTCTCTGTTTTGGGTTCTGGGTTTTGTGTTTTGGATCTGTATTTTTTTTAAAAAAAGCATAAAAACAGCTAAAATCACAAAATGTGTTGATTTTTCTGCTCCTATGCTACTATTAACCTCAAAAACCTTAATTTCCACTCATTTCCAGTTTATTCTGAACACCTCACACCTCACAATAGTGTTTTTATGTCCAAAAGGTTGCACCGAGGTAGATGGATGACTTTGCTAAGCGACACGAGTGGGCGGCACAAACACGTGGCCCATCTAGGAGTGACACTGCAGTGGCAGACAGGATGGCAGTTTGAAAAACTAGGCCCCAAACAGTACATAATGCAAAGAAAAAAAAGAGGTGCAAGATGGAATTGTCTTTGGGCCCTCCCACCCACCCTTATGTTGTATAAACAGGACATGCGCACTTTAACAAACCAATCATTTCAGCGCCAGGGTCTGCCACACGACTGTGGCTGAAATGATTGGTTCATTTGGGCCCCCACAAAACAAGCTGGCAATTAATCTGGCCCTGCACAAACTGGATCTACTGAGGCAAGATGTCGTCCTCATCCTCCTCATTCACCGATTCCTCACCCTCTTCAGTGTTGTGTACATCCTCATCCTCACAGAGTATTAATTCATCCCCGCTGGAATCCACCACCACAGGTCCCTCTGTACGTTCTGGAGGCTGGTCTCCCTGGAAAAGTTGATAATTCATTTTTATGAACATCATCTTGTCAACATTTTGTGGAAGCAACCTCCTACGCCTTTTGCTGACAAGGTTCCCGGCTGCACTAAACACTCTTTCGGAGTGCACACTGGAGGGGGGGGCAACTCAGGTAAAATAGAGCAAGTTTGTACAGGGGCCTCCAAATTGCCTCTTTTTCCTGCCAGTACATGTACGGACTGTCTGACATGCCTACTTGGATGCTGTCACCGATGTAATCCTTTAACAGACAGACACACGCTTGTCGCTGTTGCTTGGAGGATGCAGGTGCGGCTACAGCCCACACAATTCACAAAGACAGGAAAAAAAAGAAGAATTTTTTTATTGTTTGTGGAGCACACTTTGAGGGTTACACCACCCTTTAACAGACGCACGCTTGTCGCTGCTGCTTTAAGGATGCAGGTGTGGCTACAGCCCACACATTTCACAAAGACAGAAAAAAAAGAAGAATTTTTTTATTGTTTGTGGAGCGCACTTTGAGGGTTACACCACCCTTTAACAGACAGACGCATGCTTGTCGCTGCTGCTTTAAGGATGCAGGTGCGGCTACAGCCCACACATTTCACAAAGACAGAAAAAAAAGAAGAATTTTTTTATTGTTTGTGGAGCACACTTTGAGGGTTACACCACCCTTTAACAGACAGACACACGCTTGTCGCTGCTGCTTTAAGGATGCAGGTGCGGCTACAGCCCACACATTTCACAAAGACAGAAAAAAAAAGAAGAATTTTTTAATTGTTTGTGGAGCACACTTTGAGGGTGTCACCACCCTTTAACAGACAGACGCATGCTTGTCACTGCTGCTTTAAGGATGCAGGTGCGGCTACAGCCCACACATTTCACAAAGACAGAAAAAAAAGAAGAATTTTTTTATTGTTTGTGGAGCGCACTTTGAGGGTTACACCACCCTTTAACAGACAGACGCATGCTTTTCGCTGCTGCTTTAAGGATGCAGGTGCGGCTACAGCCCACACATTTCACAAAGACAGAAAAAAAAGGAACAATTTTTTTATTGTTTGTGGAGCGCACTTTGAGGGTTACACCACCCTTTAACAGACAGACGCATGCTTGTCACTGCTGCTTTGAGGACAGTATCATATGCAGTGACAGTAGACTTGTCAGAAATTGTTGGCACGTCCTTCAGTCCGGACCAGATGTCCAAACCGGCCTTTGACTTATGACACAGGCGCACGCTTGGCACTGCTACTGTGTTAATGCACATGCGGCTACATCGCACACAAGTCACAAACACATAAAAAAATAGTTTTTTATTTTTTGGAGCACTTTGAGGGTTACACCACCCTTTAACAGACAGACGCACGCTTGTCGCTGCTGCTTTGAGGATGCAAGTGCGGCTACAGCCCACACAATTCACAAAGACAGAAAAAAAAAGAAGATTTATTTTATTGTTTGTGGAGCGCACTTTGAGGGTTACACCACCCTTTAACAGACAGACGCACGCTTGCTGCTGCTGCTTTAAGGATGCAGGTGCGGCTACATCCCACGCATTTCACAAAGACAGAAAAAAAAAAAATTATTGTTTGTGGAGCACACTTTGAGGGTGTCACCTCCCTTTAACAGACAGATGCACGCTTGTCACTGCTGCTTTAAGGATGCAGGTGCGGTTACAGCCCACACATTTCACAAAGGGAAAAAAAAATAATAATTGTTTTATTGTTTGTGGAGGGCACTTTGAGGGTTACATCATCCTTTAACAGACAGACGCACACTTGTCGCTGCTGCTTTGAGGATGCAGGTGGAATCTAGATGGGATTTGGAACCGGGGACACACTACCTCCATCAATTGTCTAAATCCCACTGCACCAATGGCGGATACCGGACGCACGTCTAACACCAACATAGCAGTCAAGGCCTCAGTTATACGTTTTGCTTCAGGGTGACTGCTGTCGTACTTCATCCTCCTCGCTAGGGACTGTTGGAGGGTCAATTGTTTAGTAAAAGTAGTGGTGTTCCTACTTCCTCTCTGGGATGATGAACAACTCCCAGCAGCAGCAACAGCACTTGGAGCAATCTTTCCCTATTTTATTTTTATCGGAGAAAGTTTGGTCCTCCATTTATGTTATATTGATATATACGTGCGGCTAAGGCGCACACAAACACAGAAATAATTTTTTTATTTTTGCTGGAGAGTAGTGCACTTTGTGGGTTACACCACCCTTTAAGAAATGAGCCAGCCGACTCTTTACTTATGGGACACAGGCGCACGCTTGGCGCTGCTCCTTTGTTGATGCACGTTCGGCTACAGTGCACACAATTCACAAACACAGAAAATATTTTTTTATTTTGTTTGGAGTGTACTTTGGGGGTTACAGCACCCTTTAACGGACAAGCCTACCGGCCCTTTACTAATGGGACACAGGCGCACGCTAGGCAATGCTCCTTTGTTGATGCACGTGCAGCCACAGTGCACACAATTCACAAACACAGAAAACATTTTTTTATTTTGTTTGGAGTGCCCCTTGGGGGTTACAGCACCCTTTAGCGGTCAATCCAGCCGGCCCTTTATTTATGGGACACAGGCGCACGCTAGGCAATGCTCCTTTGTTGATGCACGTGCAGCCACAGTGCACACAATTCACAAACACAGAAAATTTTTTTTTATTTTGTTTGGAGTACCCCTTGGGGGTTACAGCACCCTTTAGCGGTCAATCCAGCCGGCCCTTTATTTATGGGACACAGGCGCACGCTTGGCACTACTTTGTTGATGCACATGCGGCTACTGCGCACACAATTCACAAACACAAAAAAATATATTTTTTTATTTTGTTTGGAGTGCCCTTTTGGGGTTACAGCACCCTTTAGCGGTCAATCCAGCTGGCCCTTTATTTATGGGACACAGGCGCACGCTTGCCACTACTTTGTTGATGCACGTGCGGCTACTGTGCACACAATTCACAAACATAAAAAAATTTTTTTTTTTATTTTGTTTGGAGTGCCCTTTGGGGGTTACAGCACCCTTTAACGGACAAGCCAGCTGGCCTTTTACTTATGGGACACAGGCGCACACTTGGCACTGCTCCTTTGTTGATGCACGTGCAGCCACAGTGCACACAATTCACAAACACAGAAAAAATATATATTTTTTTTGCACTTGGGGGGAGCACCCCCTGGACAACACTACACAGCACAGCACAGCACAACACTACACTGCACTACACAGCCCAGCCAGCCCTAACTCCCACCCTCCCTCTTCACTGTCCACAGCCGAGTGAGAAAATGGCGCCGACGCGGGTACCTTATATAGGTTCCAAAACCCACGAGACCCGGAAGGCGGGATGATGACATTTTGCCTCGATTTCAGATCCGAGTCAGGCGGGAAAAGTCGAGCCTGACTCGGATCGGCCTTGGATCGGGGGGGCTCGGGGGGGTTCGGATTTCAGAAATCCGAACCCGCTCACCCCTAATATATATATATATATATATATATATATATATATATATATATGGAATAACTTTTCATGCCAGAAAAGAGGAATAAATGAAGCAAAATGATTGGCACTTCATACTGAAATTAGGTGAATTGTCATTGTTATCCTTTATCTTTATGGTTCTACAAGGGTACCGCAGCACCTAACAAAGTACATAAACAGTGTAGCAGAACAATAGAACAGTGACCTACAGTACAAGGCAATGCAGGACAAGTACATGGTATATAAACATTAGTGTTAGGTGCCATTGTAATGAGTATGGAATAGGTAGTTTAATTAAGGGAAGGAAAAGCACATGGGGGAAGAGAGCCCTGCACGTGAGATCTTACATTCTAAAGGGATGGGGCAGATAGGCAGGGGTGACACATATGGGGTAGACAGTGAGCATGGGACAAAGGGTTAGGATGACAGATGGATGGCTTTGATGAAGAAGTGGCTTATTGAAAGTCCATTTGAAGTTTTGTAGAGAGGTGGAGAGTCTGATAGGGAGAGATAGAGAATTCCAGAGGTAGGGAGCAGCTCAGGCAAAGTCTTAAAGGCTGTGTTGGGAGGAAGCAATCAGTTGGCAGGAGTGAATACATTTGCATGCAACTTTTCGGGTTCTTCAGGCAGTACAACAAAAAACCAATTGGAGGAATTGTATAACATTGGTATTTTATATATCAATCTTAGATTACTCTTTGTGAACTTTTAAACTTTTGCTCCAAGGTAAACTAAAGCAGTCTATATAAAAATATAGCAATATTTACCTGTCCTTGCAAAATGTAACATTTAGTAATATTTTTCTCTGAATTTATTTAATTTCTCAGTCACCAGTATTGTCAATGAAATTTCATATCTTATTTTCTTTCAGTCCACATTATAAAACAGTGCCCTCAGTCCACTTTATGTCACACAGTGCCCCCGATCACATTAGGCCACAAAATGCCCTCCAGTTGGAGAAAATAATAAATAGACACACATCTAAAGGACACATTGATGCAGAAAGACATGGGAAGGGAAATATGGGGACATTGGGCCATATGGTAGACAAGTACACAAACAAAATTAAAGACAAAGCACATGCCCCATATATACCAGCAGACTCTGCCACATGCCCATTACATGCCATCAGAAGAGGCATTCCAACATATGCCCCTTACATTCTATCAGACATTCCAAGATGCCCCTTATGCCATCTTAACACTTCAGATGCCCCATATATATATATATATATATATATATATGTGTGTGCCTTATACCATCAGCCCCTTCACATGCCATTAGTCTCCTGCTCATGCCCCTTTAATGCCATTATAGTCCTCCACATTCCCCTTATTATATCCCCATTTGCCATTGCCACTGGAGCCCTGCAACAGCACACTGGCTTTCCTTGTCCAGTTCTTTACTGGAGCAGACTCAAGGCCTGATTCAGACCCGCTCTTGACCATCATGACCATCTTCCTGGCTGCTCGCTATAGCTGCGGGTGGTCACCCACAGCTATGAGAGCGACCAGGAGGCCGCTCTAAAAAAACAGAAGGCCGGCCATGATTCAGAGCGAGCGCTCTGTCAGAGCGTCCGCCTCTGAATCAGGCCCTCTGCCCATAAGTCTGCTTTCCAGTACTGTGAGTGATCTACCTGTGTTTTGCATCGGAGGCCATATGATGGGCCTGGCCACTATGATGGGCCTGCTAGAATGCCACTTTGAGGCCTACCCTGCCTCTCCACCCAGCTGGGATCCAGCCAGACAAATTCCACGTTGACCCCTGCGATAATACAATATATGCACTTTCTAAAATATGGCAGCAGATCTTTGGCCAAACTGAAACTGCTCACAGGCTGCCTCTGTCCCATGGACCACCGTTTGAATAGGCATAACCTAGAGGGATCAGGCTAACAAATAATACAGCCCCCTAGCCACATGGTAAGACTGCATGCACATGTAGTGGTGGATGTGGTGTTAAAAAAAATGTTAAAAGCAATACTTTTTCTGCTTGCAAACTACAGGTAATAAAATACCTATTATATGTTCCACTTACTCGCAGTGTTTAGTTTGTATCACATTCATTACTCTTTGTGATCCATAAACAAGCACATTAGAGGCTGAGCTCAGTACTCTTTGATTTACTATGATATTGTAGAGGTAGAGAGCATTGACTTTACCAGTCATTCAGTGTCGATCTTTCACGGCATGTCCTGGTATACAGTAACCTTCAACAAATAAAAACTTTCAAGCCAGTGACAGACTAACATAGATGATATACTACAGATAGGAATTACAGCACTCTAAATCTTTGGATTAGAATCTCTCCAACTGCTCCACTTTAAAGAGATATCCCAATCTCTTAAAGGACATAAATTACACATAAAATTGTGATGCGCTCAGAGATCTTCCTGATAAGTAATGTGTATCTTAATGTCTGCTAGTAAAAAAAGTGTGTACATAAGTCCAGAAAATAAATCTGTAGGTAGGGTGTTCTTTATAAGAATTCACTACAAAGTCCAAGATAATCCTATCCCTGACCGGGAAAATGTCACTGATTATGTCCCAAAGTCCAAACACTCTTTAGGGAAAAGCAAATATATAGTTTTATGGATAATCCCAGAATAGTAACTTATGATGTCTGTAGGAAGGGTGTTCTGATAACAGTGCTATGCCTCTTCTTCATCCTTTCCACCTCAAATACAATACATATGCACGGTATCAGGAACTTGGAAACACAATAATGCAGGATAGGTAAGCAAGATATGTACTTACCAAATCTGTGATTGATTCCTGCTGGTTCCCATAGTTCCAGTGCTGGCAAAGATGGTGGTAAGGGATGGTGCAGAGGTGATAATACGGAGGTGATGGTATGCGGCTGTGCACTATACAAGACTCAGGACCCTGGTCTCATACAACACTATTTATTGGTAGTTACAAATGCTGTGACTCACTAGAGTCTCACACAACCAGTTACAGACTACTGGTAATAAAAGCAGAGTGTCCACAAGTGCCTTGCCCAAATGCACTCATACATGGGTTCTGTGTTGAAAAAAAGGGGGCGTGGACCAACGCGTTTCATCCGAGAGAGCGGACTTTTTCAAGGTGCCCGCCCTTCTATGCTTCACTCTCTTATATAGGTTGTTTGATTGCTGGTGTCCTCGCCGCTGTGCTCGGCGTTACCCGCAATTCCGGGTTCGTGTGTGCGTCATCTCTGTTTTCCTCAATCCTATCATATGCACTAGAGTGTGCATTGAGGTCTCTGAACTTGTTCCGCGCATGCGTCGTCCCGGCAGCCATTTTGGTAAGGGTTTTATAAAGTAAAATACTATACGGCGGCCATTTTATTGGTTATTCAGTATAAGCATGGTCAGAATGCAGTAGAAATATGTCTCCTAATGGTGATTGGCCATTTTATTGGTTATATGTTCTGCACGGATTTGACTTGTATCCTCACACTAGTCATATTAAATCTTCCTAACTATTGCATATTTAACTCATTATGACTCAAATATTTGTATTGAGCCATACTGTCCTCATTTCTTTGCAAAGGGTCTGACTGTTAATCAAATGGTAATAGTGGTTATATTTCTACCTTTAGTGATGGTACTTAATAGTAAATGTCAAACATCAATGACATTATGTGATTTTTATGTTATGTATGTATCTACCCCCATCTTATAGAGCCTATGTAGGTCCTATATGTAACCTGCATGGTCAATATCTTATCATAAGATTTTTTTAGGGTGTCATATTGATTTTCATGTATCCAATGTTTTATTAAAGAATTGTTCCGGTAAACCTACGGATCTATATTCAAACCTTCTGGGATTAGCGTATGTAGATTGCACAGCGCGAGGACACCAGCAATCAAACAGCCTATATAAGAGAGTGAAGCATAGAAGGGCGGGCACCTTGAAAAAGTCCGCTATTTCGGATGAAACGCGTTGGGCCATGCCCCCTTTTTTTCAACACAGAACCCATGTATGAGTGCATTTGTACAAGGCACTTGTGGACACTCTGCTTTTATTACCAGTAATCTGTAACTGATTGTGTGAGACTCTAGTGAGTCACAGCATTTGTAACTACCAATAAATAGTGTTGTATGAGACCAGGGTCCTGAGTCTTGTATAGTGCACAGCCGCATACCATCACCTCCGTATTATCACCTCTGCACCATCCCTTACCACCATCTTTGCCAGCACTGGAACCATGGGAACCAGCAGGAATCAATCACGGATTTGGTAAGTACATACCTTGCTTACCTATCCTGCATTATTGTGTTTCCAAGTTCCTGATACCGTGCATATGTATTGTATTTGAGATGGAGAGGAGGAAGAAGAGGCTTAGCACTGTTATCAGAACATCCTTCCTACAGACATCATAAGTTACTATTCTGGGATTATCCATAAAACTATATATTTGCTTTTCCCTAAAGAGTGTTTGGACTTTGGTACATAATCAGTGACATTTTCCCGGTCAGGGATAGGATTATCTTGGACTTTGTAGTGAATTCTTATAAAGAACACCCAACCTAAAGATTGATTTTCTGGACTTATGTACACACATTTTTTACTAGCAGACATTAAGATACACATTACTTATCAGGAAGATCTCTGAGCGCATCACAATTTTATGTGTAACATAGATAATGCAATATCACATTTTGATGTCGGTATCCTCTGAACATCCAAGTGCTCCATAATGGACAACTATTTCTTCTGATGGATCAGGTGAATCTGGGCCCCTTTCTGTAAAGCACTTGATGTCTTAACTATTCAGGACCAAGACTGGTACATGACCTCACTTCCAACAATTTAACTCCTCATTCCAGGCAAACTGGATGGAAAATGGATAGGAAGATCAAGGGATGATACTGTCAGTTTTTGACCATCTGAGCCCCTGTCTATCTGAGCACATCTGTCTCCTAGTGGTTTTTCTTTTTACGCATCATTGACAAGACTGTGGTCTCCTCTGGCTCTCTTTTACATCCTTACTCCTAATGTTAATTAGTTCTAGTGTCTACCTACACTATGTTTGTACCTGTTAGTGTCATTTTTGGTGTTTAATTGCCACTGCTGTTTCATTGTTGTTCATACCTCGGTGACTTAATGTGGTTCTTATCTTTTACATGATACCAGATACTTAATCCATTGCCCCTAACCCATTGGGCTCTTCTACTGGCTAGTTTACTAGGTTTTCATTAACACCACACCTATGTGTCATGCAATGGCCTGTGTTTTACCTCACCTGTTGTACTAACACCACCTTCCATACCCTTTACTGCTACTCCTTGCTTGTACTGTATATTTGTTCATGAAGAGATATCCTATCCCCAAATTCATGGATATGGTTAACTTATATGGAACTTATCTGAAGTTTTTTTCATTCTGCGATCATATTGCTGTTAACATTTTACTCAGTTTTGTGTGTCTACCCTGTCTCCGCTTCCCTCCCCTCTATTCCCTTGCTATACACCAGATTGCAAAGATCTAGGCTTCTCCATACACCCTTCTTTTTTTGCATAATCCTTTCCAGTTGAGACTTGTTGATGTTGAACACCTGAGAAGCTGGGAAATTTAAACTCTTTAGTGTTAACATGGTGAATATTACTCACCTTTCTGTATTTTATATTGAGAAGACCAAAGGCCTGATTGTTAAGGTAAAATCTGTTCTCACATTTTTATATTTGTTAATCTCTATGCCCCAAACCAGCATCAGACGGCATTTCTCGCTCACTCTTTGGAACAAAGCAATGGTCATAAAGAGGAAATAGTGGTCCTTTCGACTGACCTTAACTGGGCACAGGACCTGCAAACAAATAATTTAAGTAGGTTAAGAAGATTACCTATGTGAGAAGTATGTACAGTTGAGCATCAGCTCTCTGATACATGGAGACTCTTTTACCTTAATTATAGACATTTTACTTTCTACTCCAACTCACACTCTAGCTATTCTAGAATTGATTATATTTTTGTTGAGTATAATTGCTTGGACATACTACTTATGATTTTATTGGCCAATAGTGGATACTGATAATGACCTGATATATCTCATACTAGCCCTGATCGACCCCCCTTTACATTGCATTTGAAGATTAAGTGAGCAACTGGTTCATGATTCATATTACTATGCACAACTTCACACTGTCATAGATTACTGTGATTCACAAAATTATAAGCAGGATAACTCAAAATTCATGCTGTGGGAAGTCCATAAAAGTTTACTTTCCAAAGAAAAATTTGTGGAGTTCGCAGCTGCAAAAATATCATTAAATAAACTTTTTAATGGTGAAACAAAATTCCCATTTTGGAAGTGTAAACAAAAGTGTTTTAAATGGGAAAGTAAACCCTGAAGGCTTCTTGCACAAGCAATTATAGTGCATTGTGCCCAATCTTCTATTCCAATGATAAAGGTTTGATGCATAATACTATAGGATAAGGACATTGCATAGACTTTTCAGCCATATTACTTGGATCTTTACAATTTTCTCCCCATTATGATTCATATAAATCCTCCCAGAGGGAACATTTTCTCTATCGGAAATGTAGGAAGCCATTAAATCACCTCTGCAGGGGATTCCATAACCTACTCTAAGGCTTTTGGATAATAATTATCTCAGCTTATCCTTTCTGTCATCAATGAAGTTTATTACAAACGTCTTCTCTAAGCAATTTCTAAACACTCACTCATATTTTCATCATCCCCAAAGAAAGTATGTAGCCCTCCATGTGTTCTAGCTATTTATGCTGTAAATTAATTGCTAATCATCTGAAGGTGTTCTTCCCCAATCTTGTTCAATCTGGCCAGGTTCGTTTTGTCCCTGGCAATGGGGATGGGGACAATGCTACTAATTTATTGATTTTATTCACTTACTGAATTATTTGTGTGCCCTCTCCTTTCTCCTTTCTATTGGGAGAAGGCCTTTGGTGGAATTGATTGGCAGTTTTTGGGTAGCATACAGAAGCATTTTGTATCCACAAAATACTCTATATCTATCTCTGTTCCCATTAGAGTACCATTCCTTTTTTATAATGACCTACAGAAAATGATTAGGGACTTTTTATGGGGAGATGGCTTCACTTTAAACATGAGATTCTGTATAGACACATGCATCATGGTGGTATCCAGACACTCTTTTCCCGGGGCTTTTGACAGGCAACTATGCTCAATAGGGTTATGAAGTGGGTGACACAAGACAACACTGAACAATGGTTTGAGATGATAGATTACAAAATCCTGATTCACTTATTGTTGTTGCTTCTCAGCATTCCATAGTCCTCCCATCCAAAAATGTAACTTACCCTACTGTGATGGCAGGGGCTATAAACTACTAGAAACCTTAGAAGACTCCCCTTTTTATAACCATGACATTCTTCCAGAGCTTAACCCAACCTCATTTTCTAGCTGGCCAATGTGGGCATCATCAGGTGAGGTAACATACCATTGAGGTGCCAATCATTCTTTCTACTCTTTATATGAGGATAGATTCCTACATCTCACAGAGCTCTATAGATACCACCAACTGTTTTCTTATAACTCAACATCTCCTTGCAGCAATAAGCAGACCATTGTCATCTTTTGAGACTCATTGTTCCCATTAATACCTCCAAAAGACTCTCTTTATATCATCTATAAACTCATTTTGGAGGACATATTTTATTAAAATAAACACACGTTTTTTAGAGGCATGGGAAGACCTACATGGAATGCTCCATTCTATACTATGAGATAAAGTGTACTAATGCTATAGCATATCAATAGTTGAAACACAATATAAAATTCTCACCTGGTTATACCTGACATTTGAGATGCCCAGATATTTCCTAGAAGGGTTCCCTCTTTGTTTCCCCTTTCTGATGAAGATGTAATGAAGCAGTGGGGTAACCACTACATTTCTGTGGAAGTTGTACTAAAAATATTCCTTAGTGGAACAAGATCAAGGAATTTTCTAAGACAATACTGATGAACCTGCTGTTCCTAGTTGCTCATTTCTGGTTCTGCCCAATGCCTCTATCTCTATATATAATAAATCCTTTCTTAAAAATCTGGGAAATGCTGCTAAGGCCTTGATCCCTATTCAATGTAACTCACCTCCTGTATCTTTCAATGTCAGAGTGATATTGTCCATGGACATGCCATGTCACTCTTTCAGCAGCAGATCATATTTAGGTTCACATTTGCTTGATTTTGTCAACCCAATACATATCATTGGTTACTTCTTATCTCCCCAAACTGTCTCTTACTCATTATTATCCCCATTTCTTGATAGTAAATTCCTACATATTTCCCTATATTTTTTCCCCCCTCCCTCACATAGGGCCTGATTCAGACCCGCTCACAACCGCATTGCGCTCGCAAGTGGGTTGATGGTGGCCCACAGCGCACGTGTGGCGTGCGTGAGCCCTGTAGCGAGTGAGACCTTCACTCGCTCTGGTGCTCACAGCAAAATGGGGCAGCTGTCGATGTTGATCCACAGCTCACCCTGTTTTGTAGGCAGGTAGGGGGGGTAGCTGAACAAATGGAGGCATTCCCAAAGCAATGCCTGCCATTTGTGGGCATCCCTACTGACATCACTCGTGATGTCAGTAGTGGACTTCCAGCTCTATTAGGGCTGAAAGTCCACTAGGCATTGTGAGTACTGAGACCCTACCTTAGGGTCTCCTAGCAATGCCGATGGTCGCGATAATCCTGCCCGCTCGCACTAGCTGTGGGTGGGCACCCACAGCTTAGGGAGCAGACAGGAAAAAAAATAAAATAAATACTCCCCGCCCTGATTCAGAGCGCGCGCTTGCAAATAGCGAGCGGCTCTGAATCAGGCGCATAGTCTCTCCTGATGGGCCCCCTCTTCTACCTTTTGTCTTTTTCATGAAATTTACTGAGTTGAAGCAATATATCTGGCACCGCCATTTCATGTTCATTTCCTTGCCCTTTCCCAGTCACTTGTGTGTCATGTTTAGCCCATTTTCTAAAAGTCAAATCTTTTTCTATAAACCATCACCGTTGATATTGTTCTTGCAATATGAGCCATATAGGTGGGACCTCTATTTTCCAATCTAATGCCAGTGTATCTCTTCACTCTCGGCTTCTTTCTCCACCTACACTTTACCATGCTGTCCTCTATATGCACATGGTACATAAGCCACTATTTCAGTGAAGTTGAAACTTATTGATAGCTTGAGTTCATGTGGAAAAATCTAACTCCATGGACCATGTGTAATAGCAAGCAACTTGCAGGTGCCAATGAAATTTGGGTCATATAACTGATAATGAAAACCAGCCTAGTTTTGCCTTATAACTAATTCCTGATTTTAATCCAGTGGCTCTCTCAACAAAATTCTGCCAGTGTTTGCAAATCACACTTCAGAAGGGGTTTGTGATCCCTGGGCATATCAGGGTGGAGACTGGGAGGTGACCTAAAATGATTGCAAAAAAAGGCCCTTACATGTGCGTGTTAGTGAAGTGTCACAGGCGTGTTTGGGAATGGTGCTGAATTCCCAATCGCAAATCCAATCCTTCAGAGGACATGTTTAATTGGATTTGAGGAGATTAGCTAGAATAGACCCAAGGCTACAGCAAATGTCGATGGTGTGACCAATGTTGCTTCAATGTTGTTGTGTTTAATAACTCCATTAAAAATGCACAAACCACACAGTCTGAAATTGGGTGTCTCACCGCTTGTACAATCCATCACACAATCAAGCAACTTATAT
Organism: Taudactylus pleione; assembly: GCA_031769625.1. Classification (NCBI taxonomy): domain Eukaryota; kingdom Metazoa; phylum Chordata; class Amphibia; order Anura; family Myobatrachidae; genus Taudactylus; species Taudactylus pleione. The sequence goes on along the minus strand of JAUIMM010000222.1, from coordinate 3,400,765 downwards.
GGAACTTATCTGAAGTTTTTTTCATTCTGCGATCATATTGCAGTTAACATTTTACTCAGTTTTGTGTGTTTACCCTGTCTCCGCTTCCCTCCTCTCTATTCCCTTGCTATACACCAGATTGCAAAGATCTAGGTTTCTCCATACACCCTTCTTTTTTTGCATAATCCTTTCCAGTTGAGACTTGTTGATGTTGAACACCTGAGAAGCTGGGAAATTTAAACTCTTTAGTGTTAACATGGTGAATATTACTCACCTTTCTGTATTTTATATTGAGAAGACCAAAGGAATGATTGTTAAGGTAAAATCTGTTCTCACATTTTTATATTTGTTAATCTCTATGCCCCAAACCAGCATCAGACGGCATTTCTCGCTCACTCTTTGGAACAAAGCAATGGTCATAAAGAGGAAATAGTGGTCCTTTCGACTGACCTTAACTGGGCACAGGACCTGCAAACAAATAATTTAAGTAGGTTAAGAAGATTACCTATGTGAGAAGTATGTACAGTTGAGCATCAGCTCTCTGATACATGGAGACTCTTTTACCTTAATTATAGACATTTTACTTTCTACTCCAACTCACACTCTAGCTATTCTAGAATTGATTATATTTTTGTTGATTATAATTGCTTGGACATACTACTTATGATTTTATTGGCCAATAGTGGATACTGATAATGACCTGATATATCTCATACTAGCCCTGATCGACCCCCCTTTACATTGCATTTGAAGATTAAGTGAGCAACTGGTTCATGATTCATATTACTATGCACAACTTCACACTGTCATAGATTACTGTGATTCACAAAATTATAAGCAGGATAACTCAAAATTCATGCTGTGGGAAGTCCATAAAAGTTTACTTTCCAAAGAAAAATTTGTGGAGCTCGCAGCTGCAAAAATATCATTAAATGAACTTTTTAATGGTGAAACAAAATTCCCATTTTGGAAGGGTAAACAAAAGTGTTTTAAATGGGGAAGTAAACCCTGAAGGCTTCTTGCACAAGCAATTATAGTGCATTGTGCCCAATCTTCTATTCCAATGATAAAGGTTTGATGCGTAATACTATAGGATAAGGACATTGCATAGACTTTTCAGCCATATTACTTGGATCTTTACAATTTTCTCCCCATTATGATTCATATAAATCCTCCCAGAGGGAACATTTTCTCTATCGGAAATGTAGGAAGCCATTAAATCACCTCTGCAGGGGATTCCATAACCTACTCTAAGGCTTTTGGATAATAATTATCTCAGCTTATCCTTTCTGTCATCAATGAAGTTTATTACAAACGTCTTCTCTAAGCAATTTCTAAACACTCACTCATATTTTCATCATCTCCAAAGAAAGTATGTAGCCCTCCATGTGTTCTAGCTATTTATGCTGTAAATTAATTGCTAATCATCTGAAGGGTGTTCTTCCCCAATCTTGTTCAATCTGGCCAGGTTCGTTTTGTCCCTGGCAATGGGGATGGGGACAATGCTACTAATTTATTGATTTTATTCACTTACTGAATTATTTGTGTGCCCTCTCCTTTCTCCTTTCTATTGGGAGAAGGCCTTTGGTGGAATTGATTGGCAGTTTTTGGGTAGCATACAGAAGCATTTTGTATCCACAAAATACTCTATATCTATCTCTGTTCCCATTAGAGTACCATTCCTTTTTTATAATGACCTACAGAAAATGATTAGGGACTTTTTATGGGGAGATGGCTTCAATTTAAACATGAGATTCTGTATAGACACATGCATCATGGTGGTATCCAGACACTCTTTTCCCGGGGCTTTTGACAGGCAACTATGTTCAATAGGGTTATGAAGTGGGTGACACAAGACAACACTGAACAATGGTTTGAGATGATAGATTACAAAATCCTGATTCACTTATTGTTGTTGCTTCTCAGCATTCCATAGTCCTCCCATCCAAAAATGTAACTTACCCTACTGTGATGGCAGGGGCTATAAACTACTAGAAACCTTAGAAGACTCCCCTTTTTATAACCATGACATTCTTCCAGAGCTTAACCCAACCTCATTTTCTAGCTGGCCAATGTGGGCATCATCAGGTGAGGTAACATACCATTGAGGTGCCAATCATTCTTTCTACTCTTTATATGAGGATAGATTCCTACATCTCACAGAGCTCTATAGATACCACCAACTGTTTTCTTATAACTCAACATCTCCTTGCAGCAATAAGCAGACCATTGTCATCTTTTGAGACTCATTGTTCCCATTAATACCTCCAAAAGACTCTCTTTATATCATCTATAAACTCATTTTGGAGGACATATTTTATTAAAATAAACACACGTTTTTTAGAGGCATGGGAAGACCTACATGGAATGCTCCATTCTATACTATGAGATAAAGTGTACTAATGCTATAGCATATCAATAGTTGAAACACAATATAAAATTCTCACCTGGTTATACCTGATATTTGAGATGCCCAGATATTTCCTAGAAGGGTTCCCTCTTTGTTTCCCCTTTCTGATGAAGATGTAATGAAGCAGTGGGGTAACCACTAAATTTCTGTGGAAGTTGTACTAAAAATATTCCTTAGTGGAACAAGATCAAGGAATTTTCTAAGACAATACTGATGAACCTGCTGTTCCTAGTTGCTCATTTCTGGTTCTGCCCAATGCCTCTATCTCTATATATATTAAATCCCTTCTTAAAAATCTGGGAAATGCTGCTAAGGCCTTGATCCCTATTCAATGTAACTCACCTCCTGTATCTTTCAATGTCAGAGTGATATTGTCCATGGACATGCCATGTCACTCTTTCAGCAGCAGATCATATTTAGGTTCACATTTGCTTGATTTTGTCAACCCAATACATATCATTGGTTACTTCTTATCTCCCCAAACTGTTTCTTACTCATTATTATCCCCATTTCTTGATAGTAAATTCCTACATATTTCCCTATATTTTCCCCCCCCTCCCTCACATAGGGCCTGATTCAGACCCGCTCACAACCGCATTGCGCTCGCAAGTGGGTTGATGGTGGCCCACGGCGCATGTGTGGCGTGCGTGAGCCCTGTAGCGAGTGAGACCATCACTCGCTCTGGTGCTCACAGCAAAATGGGGCAGCTGTCGATGTTGATCCACAGCTCACCCTGTTTTGTAGGCAGGTAGGGGGGGTAGCTGAACAAATGGAGGCATTCCCAAAGGAATGCCTGCCATTTGTGGGCATACCTACTGACATCACTCGTGATGTCAGTAGTGGACTTCCAGCTCTATTAGGGCTGAAAGTCCACTAGGCATTGTGAGTACTGAGACCCTACCTTAGGGTCTCCTAGCAATGCCGATGGTCGCGATAATCCTGCCCGCTCGCACTAGCTGTGGGTGGGCACCCACAGCTTAGGGAGCAGACAGGAAAAAAAATAAAATAAATACTCCACCTACACTTTACCATGCTGTCCTCTATATGCACATGGTACATAAGCCACTATTTCAGTGAAGTTGAAACTTATTGATAGCTTGAGTTCATGTGGAAAGATCTAACTCCATGGACCATGTGTAATAGCAAGCAACTTGCAGGTGCCAATGAAATTTGGGTCATATAACTGATAATGAAAACCAGCCTAGTTTTGCCTTATAACTAATTCCTGATTTTAATCCAGTGGCTCTCTCAACAAAATTCTGCCAGTGTTTGCAAATCACACTTCAGAAGGGGTTTGTGATCCCTGGGCATATCAGGGTGGAGACTGGGAGGTGACCTAAAATGATTGCAAAAAAAGGCCCTTACATGTGCGTGTTAGTGAAGTGTCACAGGCGTGTTTGGGAATGGTGCTGCATTCCCAATCCAAATCCAATCCTTCAGAGGACATGTTTAATTGGATTTGAGGAAATTAGCTAGAGTAGACCCAAGGCTACAGCAAATGTTGATGGTGTGACCAATGTTGCTTCAATGTTGTTGTGTTTAATAACTCCATTAAAAATGCACAAACCACACAGTCTGAAATTGGGTGTCTCACCGCTTGTACAATCCATCACACAATCAAGCACAAGGGTAAATCTAAGATTAGTATTTGCATATTCCCGCAACAGCTTTTGCAAGAGTTGCTGTGGCCGTGACTGCATTAGCAACCATCTCTAAATCAGGCTTTTGTGCCCTTGAATTAGTGGGAAAAAGGCAAACTGTATAGTGATGTTGCTAGTAATAAATTTTAGATGGAGAGAGGAAGTGTTGTATATTCCGTTTATTATAATGATTCTTTTATTAATAATACAAAATGCAATACTCATAATCATCAACAAGTAATCTTGTACCAGACTCACAGACATGCAAATGATGCACCTAATGTTGGATTGGGGCATAAAGGTCCCACCAGGGGAATACAGTGATAGAGGCCCATACATAGGGGTGTGTCCAGTCTCCAGAGGGGGTGTGGCCAGCCTCCACGGAAGCTTGGCTAAACATTATAGAGTGCATTGTCTGGGCCTCATATATATATACAGTAAATACTGCTTTTGCATGCATGATAATGTACCAGATTAACAGAAATACACTGTAAATAAAACACCATAATCCTTAGCAGTATAATGTGACATATGTATAATGTATAACTCAAGTGCACAGTCTGGAACCTGATCCCTAGAGGAGTGGATGAGCCCTCAGGCAGTGGGACCCACCACGGGTTTCCCTTGTACCCCTGTGGGCCAGTCCAACTCTGGATGCACCACATAAGTGGTGCTTCTAAAGAAACTTTACTTTGGAAATATTGCTAAGTGGTGTTCTTAGCTCACTGTACTCCATTTGCACATTTGTACAATTGACCTGCTTCTCTAGCTGTAAGGGACAGCCAGTGCAAGATAAAGTATCTGCAGCTCTGAGTTAGGTGCTTATTCATTGTGTCAAAGCGCATATTAACATGGCTCAAATGGATTAATGTCCAAGCTGTAAATTAGAGCATGAGGGACATACTTAGTTTGATATATACACTCCAGCTATTTGATGTATATTTAATAGTAATACACAAGTAAGATGCCAGGGGCTTAATGGAATAGCCTGCAAGCCAGTGCCGCTGCTGGAATACATGCAAGTATGCCTGTATTTTTAAAGCAGCAAGCATGCTCAAGGATAAAACACATGCAAGTATGCCCTTATTTATAGAGCAGCAAGCATGTTAAAGGATAAACCAAGCTGGATTATCCTTTAACATGCTTCCTTATTTAAAAATTTAGCCCCAGATGTATTAAATTTCCTAAGCAATGCATAAATCACTCCAGCATATTAAATCACTAATATATTTAAGTATACAAAGACACAGATTTTTATTAGATAAAATTTCAGATAATAATAAAGGCACCACCATTTTTTCCATGTGAATAAATAACCATGTGTTTAGTGATTAAATGATCTTATAGCATTCTGCACATATAGAACTATTTGCAATCTTCTACCCATATGGTAAATATTCACTAATATCTAGCAATGAGTTGCAATATCTCTAATCTGGCATGATTCCATCTCTCTTTAATTTGTGCCTGAAACTACCTCCCATATATCTCTCTGTATTTGTGTGTGTTTATCACACATCTTGTACTAGTATAAGGCCCCTATTTACTACATTTCAAATGTGGTTATAGTGTGATATTTTCACCTAAATTTGCATTGCAAATTTAGGAAATATGACAAAATTGGTATATCGTCAGGAATCCGGCAGACGAAATGCCAACCACCGGCTTCCCGACAGTGAAATCCTGGCATGAGACTAATTATAGGCATCTAAATACCGACACCTATCATTAGCCCCAATGCAAAATCCCGACGCCCTGCATACCGATAGTAGGTAAGCCGGGCGTCGGGAGCGGATAGCCAAATGGTAGGAGGGTTAAGTTTAGGGTCTCCTTGGGAGTCTTAGGGTTAGGCATCCCCCCACACCCGTGAGAGTTAGGGTCAGGCTAAGGGAAGGGGGGTTAGGGTCAGGCATCCTCAGGGGTGGAGGTTAGGGTTAGGCACCCCCCCGGGAGAATTAGGTTTAGGGTACGGAGTGGGGAGGTTAGGTTTAGGCACCCCTGGGGGAGGCTAGGGTTAGACACTAAGGGGGAGGTTAGGCACCCCTAAGGGAGGGTTAGGGTTAGGGGGGAGAGTGTTAGGGATAGCCTTAATACTTACCCTGTCGAGATCTCCATATGCCGGCCTTCCGGCGTCAGTATTTCATCCGCCGGGCTGACGTCCCGTGGTATAACATACCGATTCCAACAAAAATTTATCAAAAATCCTTTGCAGGGACAGAGTTTGTGATAAAGCTTTATCCCTGTGACTCTCCTCCGCACACCTCTCCTGTATTTTTCAGAAAAAATACATGGAGAATGTGTTTGCACATTTGCCGCCCCTGGGGCTGCCTCTCTTCCCCGGCTCTCTGGTTCTGCAGCTCAGCTCCCTGCCTCCCTATTCTACCACTGAGCCTTCCCTGGAGCCATGCCGCCCAGCTTTTATGACACCTCTGTCACTAATCCACCATGCTGCTCCCTCCTTTGTCCTGGCCCCCCTTCTGCTGCCCAGCTAAAAATATCCTCTGTCCTTGCTGATTCTCCCCTCTAATGTCACTGCCCACTCACTGCTGCCCCTGCCTACTTGCCACTGCTGATCCCCCACCCGCTGCCCACCGTCGCTAACCTCCCTCTGCCTGCCCTACCCCTACAAGATCACACCTGCCTGCACCGGGGGCTGAGCGGTGACCTCGTCTGACTGGCAGATCAGTTGATGCTGCAGTCAGCCGAAATGCAAGGAAAGTGCCTACTGGCACTTTACTGCATCTCAGCTGAGAACAGTCATCAGCTGATCTGCTGGTCAGAGAAGGTCACCGATTGCTGATCCAGATACACAGTAAGTGTTTTTTCTTTTTTAAACTTTTTGTTTTGTAGTGATCAACTTGTTGTCTATTTAGCCCCACAAAGATGATCACTGGGGCTGGTTCCCGATTCTGCTCTGCCTGTCAGAGTGGAGCAGAAGTCAGGGAACTGGATAATGAAGATTTTATCATTACAGGGCTTTCCCCGGTATTTTTTTACAAATGATGTTTAGTAAATCTCAGACAGATCGCATTCCCATTACAAGTATGGGAAATACGATCTGCATACTAAAAATAGGTGAATTGAAGGGATTGGAGAAGTTTTTCACAAAAACTACTACAATTGCCCTTTAATACATTTATGCAATTCTAAATTAATGTGAAAAGGGTGTGAGAACACCCCTTTTAAAAAAAATGTTTGTAAAAATAATATTGATAAATAGGGCCCAAATGAGGCAAATATCCCAATAAAGTGAAAACATACCAGAAAATAAAATGGGTGAAGCTTATTAATATTTTTCTTTGATATTCTTGACTCCAGTACATACTTTCAATACACCTCAGTCAGTCTGAGAAATAAAAAACAAATAAAGTGTAATTCTGATATTAATAAATTTACTTTAGTGATATGCAAAAACCTTATAAAAATCCTGCATACCATAATGCATGTACTCTAGTGTTGATCCGCACGTGTACAGCTCTCCATACATTATATGCAGAACTGTACAGATCTTGTGGTGTGTTTGTCCTCTACCTTTACACTTGGTTTGATGTTCATCATCATCATCATCAATGAGCACGTGAACCAGCCTATAATTTTTGTGGAAAAGATACACCAGGAAACAGGCTTCTTTATGTTTACATCCAACTCTTTATGGTCCTATGTTAGGTTGACATGTCCTCACTTACCTTTGTCTACTTGAGAATGGCCAGTTACAGCCTAGATACATCATAAGTGCCTAAGCACGGTTTCGGAGCATGTACACTGTGAAAACATGCAAGATGTGCTCTGCAAAAAGGTTTACGTTTAACTCAGTATCAGGACTTTTATGTGAGTAGAGCAGAATATATTAGTAAATGATGTAAAATAAACAGCACAGAGTCGGCATAGCTCCAAGTGTTGTGTGCATTGTAGCAGGGTTAATAGGTTTTAATTTTCTTCAAGATATATATTGACTTATGACACGTTGGACAATAAATATGAGGAATTCACACTTTTCTTCCTCTTGTTACTGTTTTTTTCCATCTTGCTCATTAATGTGTTCTACTAACGAACATATTTATCTATTTGCTTGTTAAAATGATCACACATTTTACAAAATCTGCTATAAAGGCATACATTTTTATTCAGCAACCTTGTTGTTTTCTCTGTTCTCTATTTTACAGTAAGTTTATTTCGGCTGTTAAACTATCTTAAACTGTTCTTTTTTCTGTAAAAATGTTATTGAACATTGCTTATCTTTTGATTTCACCAACTATTTAATTACTCAAACAAACATTCTATATATCTGCCTAATTGAGAAAATTTTCAAAACTTTTCAGTAGAATACCTACATAATTTAGCATGTGGCTGTGAACTTTTCTAGTGTTCAGGTGGAATTCACCTCCATAATTTTTAATTTGTCAGGGCTTCTCCTTTAATAAACACCAACCATACCACACCACATAACACAATGAATTGCCATTGCCAAACATAAGTTCCTTTTGTGAGGATACGGGGTTATTCTTCCACAGTACACAGCAACAGATAATATGTATGGACAAGTGGTAAATACAGTGAACAGGCAATAAACAGGTAGCAGTCCAGACAGAGGCAGTCCCAGTAGAGTATAACATCCCAGAACAATTCCACGAAATAGCTAGAGACCCTCAGTCCCCACAGTAGAAACTATCACTGATCACACTTGCAATGAATAGCGCATAAGTCCACTCAATCGTCTCCAGGACCCCACATGTAGAAACTATCAGAGATCACACAGCAGTGATAGTCCCTGGGTCCAACCAAGCTTTTCCAGGATCCCATACAGTAGAAGCTAATCACATAACACACAGCAATGAATAGTGTATAGGTCCTTGCAGAATTTCCAAAGTATAAATCCACAGAACTGGTGATGCGTTCCACTAGCACCTTGGCAGAGCGAGGCCTCTTAGCCAAAGTCAGCGACTAACATGTGGAGTTGCCTTCAGTGACCTGTTTTGAAATCTTCCAATTTCCCACGATATTGTGACCACCCAGGGGGGGTTGCACTGTTTCCTGATTGGTGCACGTCCCTTATCTCCTACCTCCCCCACATATTACTTCAGAGATGAACACCTGCTGGGTTGGTTCCGTTCCATCTACCAGATTCAAGTGAGGCACAAAACAGGCAAGTGGAAGGAGGAGTAAATCCTGAGCATCCCTGGGGAGGTGGGAATTAACTTAGAGGGTCTTTTGTTCTGGGAGGTGTCACCTTGCTCTAGTGGTTTTGAATAACACATACATATGGACCAGGCTAACATCAAGGCTTAACCAGTATTAAAAATTACAATTACTTACATTATTACAGTACATAATATTCCTCTGCTACTGCAAAAGTATAAGTCATGTGAATGATCACACATACACTTAGCAGACGGATGGGGGAACACACAGGGCTAAAAAGTTAATTAAACGTTGCGAGGACTGAGATGCGGCAAATACATTTGTAACACACATCTCATGTCCTCACACCATTTATAGACTGAAAATTATACAAAGTACAGCATGCAAAATTTCCAGATACAGTGCAGTATGCCATGTCACAGAATGGTGACGAAAAAGTGGACAGTGAAAATTGTTTTACTGTGAAAATTTGATTTCTGTGAAACCTTGCTGCAATTTAGCTAATATATAATGCATACAATAATAACTTTACAAACATTTTTCTGCAGGTGTCAATACTTTAATTATGACTAGTAAAAAAAGGATGCTAATAAACAGTGCGCTGTAAAGAAATAGGATATGCTGCCAGAAATTACACAAAGGGATGTACATCCACAACCCAAAAGAATGCAGTAGAGAATATATATGTGCAAGAAATTCTGCGCTACCTATTTCCCCATGTAAACCAATGGTCTGATAGGTAAATCAATACACTAATATAAAACTAGTCAACTGTGAACAAAGACCACACATGAATAAGTTCACATTACATATAGTCCAGTAACAGTCCTTCTTTATAGGTCAGTCCACCTTGTTAGGAAAGGTTCCACAGGTATATGTATCTTTGTCCTGAAACAACAGATGTATCCCCCATATATGCAACAAATGCAAAAATAATGGGTAGACACAAGAACAGAAAGAAAAAATTGTGCAAAACCTTAAGATAAAAGGTAAATTTAATCATAAATCGCACTTACAAGATCAATGAATAAAAACAGCATGCTTCTGATGAAGGACCTACTAAGGTCAGAAACACATTAAGCTTGGCTATATGCTTCCTGTGATATTTGTGGTTATCGCTACCTGTCACCTTTGGTAACTGGGGAGACAGAGTCCGGACCTGCACCAGCATCTCCAGCCCTTATTCCATCTGGGGGATCCAAAGAGGACATGAAAGCGGTGCTGCTCTACCACAAAATACCTGTGTTATATGCTGTTTTTATTCCTTGAACTTGTAAGTGCGATTTATCAATAAATGTACCTTTTATCTTAAGGTTTTGCACTATTTTTCTTTCTGTTCTTGTGTTTATCCATTGTTTTTGCACCTGTTGCATATATGGGGGATACATCTGTTGTTTCAGGACAAGGGTACACATACCCATGGAACATTTCCTAACAAGGTGGACTGACCTATAAACATAGACTGTTACTGCACTATATGTAATGTGAGCTTATTTCATGTGTGGTGTTTGTTCATAATTGACTGGTTTTATATTAGTGCATTGATTTACCTATCAGACCATTGGTTTACATGGAGAAATAGGTAGCGCAGAATTTATTGCACATATATATTCTCTACTGCAATAATTTAATTATCCCATGCATAAAATATTTTTTCAAATATGAAATTAAAGATTAATAGACTATATACAGTATATAAAAACAATGTATTTCCACAAGAGTTAACCAAGTAGACCATGCTTGAACCCATGTAAGGTTGGTTTTGCAATCTGTCTGTGTGACAATTGATCTAGCCAATAGAATGTCACTCCTTTTGAAGTCAGTAAGTTAGTTGTAGCTGAAGATCCACAGCAAAACATAATTAGACTTTAGAGCACATCTGTTCTATATCATCTAGTTCACTCTGGCCCTCAGGGTTATATTAAATAACAATTTGTTTCTGAAAGCTGCTATTTACAACAACAGAAGGCTCAGAACAGTCCACAAGACTACAGAAAATAACTGGCTTGACATTAAGACCATGAACTGTAATATATATTCTTTGATTTCTCTTGTGTGATTGATTTCTGACTACCGAAGTGATTAGTTTTTCACTGGTAATGAAATACAGAGGAGTAAAGTAGAGTAAAAAAGCAGCCATTGGCTTCCACAGGTAATTTATTATTAACAAGAGCTAAGTAAAACTCCCAACTGGACTGAAGTGCAGCTATCCCAATTTGAGGGTTCTATCCTGCAGTCCCAAAAGTCAGCACTAGCATCTCTGCACAGAGATTAATTGCTAGTCATTATCACTTTATGTTTTTAATAATTTCACGGTCTCACTGCTGGAAGTATAAGAAAGAGGGAAAATATGCAGCACGACACACATATGTGCATATTCCCTAAACACACAATTAGCTAAAATTATATGATTATTAGAAGTAATAGCTTTCAAATGTGTACATTTTGCATTATTTTACCAATTGTTGGTTTATGCAGATACAAGATAGCAAATACCTAGACATTATTTTTTCAACTAAAGCTGTGAATACTTTATATGCTAATATTTTTACCAATAACAAAGGAATGTTCACTTTTAGTTCTGTTTATGTTAAGGTCCATTGAAGAGAGAAGTCCCATGCCGAACATTTAGAAAAATGGTTGATTTTGTGTGGCCTGCAACAGCAGGAATCTTTCAACAGCACTCATCAATAGAATGTACGATAGAACAAGTGGTTCTGGTGTTTCCTAACCATCAGTAACAAGTCTCCAAGGTGACTGACCCAATGTGAAAGAGTGGATGAAAGAAAATAAATAGTATACACTGTGGTATGAAAAATGTACAGGGTGATAAAATATAGTTGTAAACTCACCCTTTGTAAAATGATAGTAGATGTTGGACAATCTTTACACCAATGTCCCATGGTGGTTACATTAGCAATATGTAGGAATCCTGAATGCTAGGGAATTTGTAAAGAAGAGTTCTCCTCCCACAAAGTATGAGGATATTGCATTGTCCTTCAGGGGAATTCTTTAGATGTTTGGATATCTCATATGCAGGGGAGACAAGGTTCCAAACATGTTGTAAACAAACTGTATAAACGATTGTCCAGATTGGTGAATAGAACTTGAGTAGGTTATAATATTCACCTTTTACATCAAAGTTCAATTTCACTTTCGTTTTGAAGTTCGATTTAGCTTACCTCAAACTGAATCAAATAGAAAGTACAAATCCCTCTTCAAATCCCTCATTTATTAAAATTCGATTTTAGAAGCATTTTCTAAATTGAATTCAATTTGGTTTTGAACAGTGATTTGCTGTTCAATTTGGCATGTTCATGTACAAATCGAACAGCAAATGCCACTTCAAAATGAACTACAAATCCCGGACTGAATAGAACTGCTTCATGCTTTCACTTTCAGCATGAGCAGTTAGTTTTCACCCAGATACATGCAAACATCAGTGAGATGCATGCATGTGTCTTACTGTAAAAAGCTTAGAAACAGTTACATTTTAAATAAAAATGACATGGGGTCCCCCCCATAAAACAGAACTAGCCCCGGACTTTTCATAGCCAGTCCTGGTTGTCTAAGTACAGGGAAAAAATTGCGTAGGGTCCCCTTGTAATCTCCAGAACCAGCACCGGACCCTTTCTAGCTGATGCCACAGCCAACCCTACCACCGAGCACCCAGCTGCAGCATCAGCCCTGACCGCTAGTCAGCCCAGGCCACGGATCGCTGGGGAGTTGGGGACCCCAACAATAAAGGGTCCCCCTCTCCAGGGTACCCCTAGCCTAGGCTGATAGCCTGGGGATATCCCCACCACCCCTGAGTGGTGGGTGGCAGTTTGACAGTGTAAGTGTAGTGCATTTAAAATAGTTTTAAATATTGTTTTTTTGCTGTGGAACTGCAGGTCCCAGCAAACCTCCCTGCATGCTGGTACTTGGAGAACCACAAGTACCAGCATTCGGGCATTATGGACCCGTTGGTACCTGTAGTTACATTGCAAAAGCAATATTAAAAAAACACAGGACACACACACTGTACACAGTAAATATTAAACATACATGCACTCACACATGTACACACACATGCACACACACATGTACTCATACTCACCTATGTATCCCTGTAGTATCGGTCCCCTTCTCAAGTAGATTATCCATAGGGTACCTGTGGTAAAAAAACATGTTTATATTTATTGGTTGGTCCACAACTCCCCAGTGATCCCTGGCCTGTGCTGACTAGCAGTCAGGGCTGATACTGCAGCTGGGGGCCTGGTGATAGGTCTCCTCTGGCTGTGGAATCAGCCATCCGCTAGGAAGCATCCGGTGCTGGTTCTGGAGATTACAGGGGGATCTTACACAATTTTTTCCCCTGCAATTCCAGAACCAGGACAGGATCAGAGCCCACTGCTGGTTGTGCAAAGTACAGTGGAACATTACGCAATTTTTCCCCTGTACTTAGACAACCAGGACTGGCTATGAAAAGTCTGTTTTAGGAGGGATCCCACATAATTTTTTTTCAAGATGTTACTCTTTCTAAGCTTTTTACAGTAAGATACATGCATGCATCTCACAGATGTATGCATGTCTCTGTGCCAATCCGACCTGCTCATGCTCAAATCGAAAGCATGAAGCAGGTCTATTCATTTGGGGATTTGAAGTTCGATTTTGTGTTCGATTTTGTGTTCGATTTCAAATCGAATAATATTAAATAAGGGATTTGTATGTTGGTCTATGTCAAAGAACCGATGTTCGATTTGAGTGCAATTTGAGTAAAATTTGGTTTTAAGTTCGATTTTACATTCAATGTGGCCTTTAGTAAATGCCCAAATGCAAAATCAAATGTAAATTTAATGCAAATCAAATGCCAAATCACTCAATAATCAAAATTGAACTTTAGTAAATTTACCCCTTGGGCTCTGATAAAATCCTGTCTCGGCAATGAGTAAAAAGTATTGGCAGATCCTACGATTGTAAAAGGGGTCAGTGCTGTGCATGGTGATTAGTTCACATGGCAGATAACTACTGACTAATAAACCAGGAATTGGTTTGTTAGTCAGTAGTAGAAAGCAGGTGCATAATAAAACTGGCTTTAACAATGTGTAGCAGGTACAGCAAGCAGTATATCCAGATGAACTAGACATTTATGAGGCTAATGCTGGTTGGTAGAGTGTACCTATATGCAGACACACACACACACTGGTGACAGCGGGATGTATCTATATATATATATATATATATATATATACATATATATATATTGGTGGTGACAAAGTGATATTGTTGCAACTAGAAGGGCTGTTTAACGTGCAAGGAAGTAAGATGTATTTGGACACGTCTGTATATAAATGACCATATGTAACATATTTTATCTTGCAACAGGTGCAAAAATCCCCCCATGGTCAATGCCAGATTTTTAAGTGCAATCATTGGCTGACTTTGTAACAAACAATACTTCCATCTGTGTTGAGTTTCTTGAAGAACACCTTTCTACAATGGTCCATGTGTCATTGTTATTTAAAGCTTTATGCTCTTTATCTTTGGCTGATTTCCACTCTTCCCAGTAGCTTGTTTACTTTGCTTCCTTGAGGGTTTGAGGTTCACAACAGATAAAGGGCCTGATTCAGGGATGTATGTTCATCTGATATGTCCTATGATTTTGCACGCAGACCCCCAAACTGCAGCATGATTGACATTCTGAGGTGTTTTGGGGGAAGAGCAGGGGCGTGTCTGTGCACCATTACCAGAAATGGAGATGCTTCACCTCCATTTTCCAGGAGGGACAAGGCCAGGGTCTACTTCAGTGGATACAACTTCCTGGCCTCCTGCATGACCAGGCACCGGCCAGGCTGTGGGAGGCTTCAGCTCCTGCAGTCTGACCAAAAGAGTGAATGTGTCACGATGGTGATCACAGCCTGCGACAATTGTCACAATGCTGGGTTTGCAACTGCTGTAAGGAGGTGTCTGATACCTCCTTCTGCATTTGCATATGCCATGGATGGATTTGCACAGCCACTTGGGTGCGGCTGTGTAAATCCGTCCATCTCTGAATCAGGCCCAGAGATTGCAAATTTCTCACCATATCTTTCCCATTCTTGCTCCTCATAGAGCTCCTGTTCTGCGGTTGATCACTGGTACTTCTGGCTTTAATCTCTGACACTCTACCAGCTGAGGGCATATCTAGCATCAAGTATTTGAGCTGTCACAATATAATGCTTGTCTTTGATTGAAGCTGTATTGTGAAAGACTACAACTTTTGACTTTAGGAGTTTTTTGTTGTTAATGTCCCATATTCTGTTTCCTTTTGTTTTCTTGGCAATATTCTAGCATGATACAGGAGACATAGGATCCAGCTTCTGCCTCTTTTCAGGATATGTGCATATGATTTTACCTAAAAGACACATAGATGATTGACACTTGACATTTTACCGGACTCCGCCAATGGTGTTTTACCTTTAACTGCTACTGTAGGTACTTAATTCTTGAGATATTCTGCAGTTTGGACTGCTTCTGCCCAGATTCTCTTGTCCACTCCTGCATCACTTAACATAGTGCATGCTCTTTCAACAACTGTTCTCTTTGCCCTTCCACTCACACTGTTCTGTTCTGGTGTGTAGGCATTGTCAGTCGGTGTTGGATGCCATGCCTTTTTAGAAAAGTAGCAAGATCTCTATTTTAAGACTCTCCACCATTATGATACCTTAACACTTTTCCTTTCAGGCCTGTTTGAGTTTCTACTAGACTGATTTCTGCAACTTTACTTGTAGCTTCACTCTTGATTTTCAGGAAGTGTGCATGCATCATTCTTGTAACATCAACTATGAGCATGGGTCGACCTACCATTGGTGCAAGGGGTGCTGCTTCTATGGGGGCCAGAGCTTAGAGGGTCTATCTTTTTTGCCAAAGTTATATCTGTTATATAAAATTTTCAGTTTTGTGGTACATAAGAGCTTTTACAAACTAGTTATGCCCCTATCTATGAGCATCATAAAGTAACAGTTACTGCTCAGAGACTACACCTTCATTGGTCCACACACATCCATGTGCACTATTTCCAGTGGTGCTTTAGCTCTGGACGCTGGCTTAGGAAAGCGGAAATGTGTTTGCTTACCCTTCATGCAACTTTCACAAACTGGTCTTTATGGATTGTTCAGTGACATCCCTTTTGCCATGCCATCTAGAAACTTCTAGTGACACAATCTCCTATGCCTTAGTCCTATGGACTGGTTGGAGTCAGAAGCTGCCATTGCACAACACTTTTCAGTGCCTAGGATATACAGTTGTTGGCATTGGTTTGCCATTGCAATTACAGTCCACATTGTCTCTCTACGAATTGGACCTTGTATACCTTCTTTTCCAGTACACTGTGGCAATCAGTTTGGCTCCTATTATTATTATCCTTTATTTATATTGCGCCACAAGGGTTTTGCAGCACCTTACAACGTATATAAACAAAGTACAGAAACAGTACATAAACAGTTGAACCGAACAAGAAAACAGTGACATACAGTACAAGACATTGCAGGACAAGTACATGGTATATATACATTGGAGTATAGAGTAGGGGTGTGCACCGGCCACTTTTCGTGTTTTGTGTTTTGGTTTTGGATCTGGATCTTTCTTCGTGTTTTGGATCTGGATTGGTTTTGCCAAAACCACCCTTCCGTGTTTTGGGTTCTGGGTTTTGTGTTTTGGATCTGTATTTTTTTTAAAAAAAGCATAAAAACAGCTAAAATCACAGAATTTGTAGGTTTTTCTGCTCCTATGCTATTATTAACCTCAATAACCTTAATTTCCACTAATTTCCAGTCTATTCTGAACACCTCACACCTCACAATAGTGTTTTTATGTCCAAAAGGTTGCACCGAGGTAGCTGGATGACTATGCTAAGCGACACGAGTGGGCGGCACAAACACGTGACCCATCTAGGAGTGACACTGCAGTGGCAGACAGGATGGCAGTTAGAAAAACTAGGCCCCAAACTGTACATAATGCAAAGAAAAAAAAGAAGTGCAAGATGGAATTGTCCTTGGGCCCTCCCACCCACCCTTATGTTGTATAAACAGGACATGCACACTTTAACAAATCAATCATTTCAGCGCCAGGGTCTGCCACATAACTGTGGCTGAAATGATTGGTTCGTTTGGGCCCCCACAAAACAAGCTGGCAATTAATGTGTCCCTGCACAAACTGGCTCTACGGAGGCAAGATGTCATCCTCATCCTCCTCATCCACCGATTCCTCACCCTCTTCAGTGTGTACATCCTCATCCTCACAAAGTATTAACTCGTCCCCACTTGAATCCACCACCACAGGTCCCTCTGTACCTTCTGGAGGCTGGTCTCCCTGGAAGAGATGATAATTCATTTTTATGAACATCATCTTCTCCACATTCTGTGGAAGCAACCTCCTACGCCTTTCGCTGACAAGGTTCCCGGCTGCACTAAACACTCTTTCGGAGTACACACTGGAGGGGGGGCAACTCAGGTCAAATAGAGCCAGTTTGTACAGGGGCCTCCAAATTGCCTCTTTTTCCTGCCAGTACAGGTATGGACTGTCTGACATGCCTACTTGGATGCTGTCACTGATGTAATCCTCCACCATTCTGTCAATGGTGACAGTATCATATGCAGTGACAGTAGACATGTCAGAAATTGTTGCCAGGTCCTTCAGTCTGGACCAGATGTCCAAACTTGGTCCTGCCTGCCCTGCATCACTGCCAGCGGGTTGCTTAGGATACCTAAGTTTTTTCCTGGCAGCCCCAGTTGCGGGTGAAAATGAAGAAGGAGCCGTTGACGTGTCACGTTCCGTTTCAGCTGACAGTGTGTTCACCAGCAGGTCTTTGCACCTCTGCAGGCTTGTGTTGGCCAGAAAGAGAGACACCACATAGGCTTTAAACCTAGGATCAAGCACGGTGGCCAAAATGTAGTGGTCTGATTTCAACAGATTGACCACCCTGGAATCCTGGCAAAGCGAATGAAGGGCTTCATCCACAAGTCCCACATGCCGAGCGGAATCGCTCCGTCTTAGCTCCTCCTTCACTTTCTCCAGCTGCTTCTGCAAAAGCCTGATGAGGGGAATGACCTGACTCAAGCTGGCTGTGTCTGAACTGACTTCACGTGTGGCAAGTTCGAAGGGCTGGAGAACCTTGCACAACACGGAAATCATTCTCCACTGCGCTTGAGTCAGGTGCATACCCCCTCCTTTGCCTATGTCATAGGTGGATGTATAGGCTTCTATGGCCCTTTGCTGCTCCTCCATCCTCTGAAGCATATAGAGGGTTGTGTTCCACCGCGTCACAACCTCTTGCTTCAGGTGATGGCGGGGCAGGTTCAAGAGTGTTTGCTGGTGCTCCAGTCTTCGGCACGCAGTCGCTGAATGGCGAAAGTGGCCAGAAATTTTTCGGCCCACCCAAAGCGTCTCCTACACGCCCCTGTCGCTTTTCAGAAAATTCTGCACCACCAAGTTTATTGTGTGAGCAAAACATGGGACGTGCTGGAATTTGCCCAGATGTAATGCCCGCACAATATTGGTGGCGTTGTCAGATATTACAAATCCCCAGGAGAGTCTAAGTGGGGTAAGCCACTGGGCGATGATTTCCCTCAGTTTCTCTAAGAGGTTGTCGGCGGTGTGCCTCTTACTGAAACCGGTGATACACAGCGTAGCCTGCCTTGGAACGAGCTGGCGTTTCTGAGATGCTGCTACTGGTGACGCTGCTGCTGTTGCTGCGTAAGGTGATACATCTACCCAGTGGGCTGTCACAGTCATATAGTCCTTAGTCTGCCCTGTTCCACTTGTCCACATGTCCGTGGTTAAGTGGACATTGTGTACAACGGCATTTTTCAGGACACTGAGGACACTTTTTCTGACGTTTCTGTACAGTCTCGGTATCGCCTGCCTAGTGAAGTGGAATCTAGACGGGATTTGGAACCGGGGACACACTACCTCCATCAATTGTCTAAATCCCACTGCACTAATGGCGGATACCGGATGCACGTCTAACACCAACATAGCAGTCAAGGCCTCAGTTATACGTTTTGCTTCAGGATGACTGCTGTCGTACTTCATCCTCCTCGCTAAGGACTGTTGGAGGGTCAATTGTTTAGTAAAAGTAGTGGTGTTCCTACTTCCTCTCTGGGATGATGAACGACTCCCAGCAGCAGCAACAGCAGCAGCGGCAGCAGTAGGCGTAGCAATGCAGGATCCTCCGGAGGAATCCCGGATAGGAGAGTCAGTCATGCCAGTGACATGGCCTGCAGGACTACTTCCGATCCTGACTAAGGAGGAAATGGATGAGGAGGGAGTTGACGGTGTGGTTTGCAGGCGCTTGGATACAACAGGACAACAGGATTTAGGTGTCCCTGGACTGCTTACGGTCTTAGCCAAAGTTTCTGAACTTGACAGTAACTTTTTATGAACGCGCTGCAGGTGCCGTATAAGGGAGGATGTTCCTAGGTGGTTGACGTCCCTACCCCTACTTATTTCACCTTTACATATGGTACATATGGCAAGACAGTTGTTGTCTGGATTTGGATAGAAATATTGCCAGACCAAAGAGGTGGAATGTTTGGTCTTCTGCCCAGGCATGACCGTGATGGGCTTTTTCATCCCACGGACAACAACTGTCTCCCCCGGAGCCTGATTTAAACAAACCACATCACCATCAGAATCCTCCATGCCAACTTCCTCCTCAGCGCCAGCTACAGCAGTATCCTCATCCTGTTGTACTTCAACAGTGACATCTTCAATTTGCATATCAGCAAGTGGACTGTGGGTGCTCCTTTCAGCACTTGCAGGGGGCGTGCAAATGGTGGAAAGAGCCACCTCTTCCCGTCCAGTGCTGGGAAGGTCAGGCATCGCAACCACCACCACACTTGGACTCTCCTTGGGGATTTGTGATATCTTCTTAGAAAGCACAGTTCTTCGCTGTGCTTTTGCCAGCTTAACTCTTTTGATTTTTTTAGTGGGAGGAGGGCTTCCATCGTCATGTGAAGCTGAACCACAAGTCATGAACATACTAGGGATCGACCTTAGCCATTCCTTGCCACTCCGTGTCGTAAATGGCATATTGGCAAGTTTACGTTTCTCTTCAGCAGATTTAAATGTCTTTTTCAAGGTCATTTTCCTGAACTTTGCCATTTGGGATTGTATGTGCCCTCTACTATGACATTGGGCATCGGCCTTGGCAGACGACATTGATGGCATGTTATCGTCTATGTCATGACTAGTGGCAGCAGCTTCAGCACTAGGAGGAAGTGGTTCTTGATCTTTCTCTATTTTATTTTTATCGGAGAAAGTTTGGTCCTCCATTTATGTTATATCGATTTGATATATACGTGCGGCTAAACACAGAAAATAATTTTTTTTTTGGTTTGGACTGGAGAGTACTTTGGGGTTTACAGCACCCTTTAATGGTCAAGCCAGCCGGCCCTTTACTTATGACACAGGCGCACGCTTGGCACTACTTTGTTGATGCACGTGCGGCTACTGCGCACACAATTCACAAACACAGAAAATAATTTTTTTTTGGTTTGGACTGGAGTGTACTTTCGGGGGTTACAGCACCCTTTAACGGTCAAGCCAGCCGGCCCTTTACTTATGACACAGGCGCACGCTTGGCACTACTTTGTTGATGCACGTGCGGCTACTGCGCACACAATTCACAAACACAGAAAATAATTTTTTTTTGGTTTGGACTGGAGTGTACTTTCGGGGGTTACAGCACCCTTTAACGGTCAAGCCAGCCGGCCCTTTACTTATGACACAGGCGCACGCTTGGCACTACTTTGTTGATGCACGTGCGGCTACTGCGCACACAATTCACAAACACAGAAAATAAATTTTTTTTTGTTTGGACTGGAGTGTACTTTTGGGGGTTACAGCACCCTTTAACGGTCAAGCCAGCCGGCCCTTTACTTATGACACAGGCGCACGCTTGGCACTACTTTGTTGATGCACGTGCGGCTACTGCGCACACAATTCACAAACACAGAAAATATTTTTTTTTTGGTTTGGACTGGAGTGTACTTTCGGGGGTTACAGCACCCTTTAACGGTCAAGCCAACCGGCCCTTTACTTATGACACAGGCGCACGCTTGGCACTGCTTTGTTGATGCACGTGCGGCTACTGCGCACACAATTCACAAACACAGAAAATAATTTTTTTTTGGTTTGGACTGGAGTGTACTTTCGGGGGTTACAGCATCCTTTAACGGTCATGCCAACCGGCCCTTTACTTATGACACAGGCGCACGCTTGGCACTACTTTGTTGATGCACGTGCGGCTACTGCGCACACAATTCACAAACACAGAAAATAATTTTTTTTTTGGTTTGGACTGGAGTGTCCTTTCGGGGGTTACAGCACCCTTAACGGTCAAGCCAGCCGGCCCTTTACTTATGACACAGGCGCACGCTTGGCACTACTTTGTTGATGCACGTGCGGCTACTGCGCACACAATTCACAAACACAGAAAATAATTTTTTTTTGGTTTGGACTGGAGTGTACTTTCGGTGGTTACAGCATCCTTTAACGGTCAAGCCAGCCGGCCCTTTACTTATGACACAGGCGCACGCTTGGCACTACTTTGTTGATGCACGTGCGGCTACTGCGCACACAATTCACAAACACAGAAAATAATATTTTTTTTGGTTAGGACTGGAGTGTACTTTGGGAGTTACAGCACCCTTTAATGGTCAAGCCAGCCGGCCCTTTACTTATGACACAGGCGCACGCTTGGCACTACTTTGTTGATGCACGTGCGGCTACTGCGCACACGATTCACAAACACAGAAAATAATTTTTTTTTTGGTTTGGACTGGAGTGTACTTTCGGGGGTTACAACACCCTTTAACGGTCAAGCCAGCCGGCCCTTTACTTATGACACAGGCGCACGCTTGGCACTACTTTGTTGATGCACGTGCGGCTACTGCGCACACAATTCACAAACACAGAAAATAATTTTTTTTTTGGTTTGGACTGGAGTGTACTTTGGGGGTTACAGCACCCTTTAACGGTCAAGCCAGCCGGCCCTTTACTTATGACACAGGCGCACGCTTGGCACTACTTTGTTGATGCACGTGCGGCTACTGCGCACACAATTCACAAACACAGAAAATATAATATTTTTTTAGCACTTGGGGGGAGCACCCCTGATGGACAGAGCACCCCCTGGACAACACTACAGCACCCCTTTAGGACTGGGACACTGCACAGGACTTTGGAGTGGACACAGCCCCTATGGAGAACTGACTGCACAACACAGTCCAGCCAGCCCCTATGGACTTTGAAGTAGTGGACACAGCCCCTATTAACAACAGCAGCACAGCACAACACAACCAGCCCCTATGGACTTTAAAGTAGTGGACAACAGCAGCACTACACTACACTACACTACACAGCCCTAACTCCCACCCTCCCTCTTCACTGTCCACAGCCGAGTGAGAAAATGGCGCCGACGCGGGTACCTTATATAGGATCCAAAACCCGTGAGACTCGGAAGGCGGGATGATGACGTTTTGCCTCGATTTCAGATCCGAGTCAGGCGGGAAAAGTCGAGCCTGACTCGGATCGGACTCGGATCGGGGGGGTTCGGATTTCAGAAATCCGAACCCGCTCACCCCTAGTATAGAGTAGATAAAAATATAAGTAAAGGAAGGAAAAACACATGAGGGAAGAGGGCCCAGCTCAGGAGAGCTTATATTCTAAAAGGGAGGGGCAGACAGACAGGGGTGACACAGATGGGATAGTTAACAAGCATGGGACAGAGGATTAGGATGACAGATGGGTGGATTCCTATTTTACAGTATGTGAAGAAGTCATTTAGAGTAAGATTTACACCACTGACAATCTACTTTATGTGACAGTTATTGTAGGTGTCTGTGAAAAGCCACGATTATTATTTCAGTTTGCATGAAGTTTGATGGGTAGCTGGGTAGGAAGTGAACCAGCAGTCTCAGGTAAATGTGGGAATTGGTGAAAGTAGTTGTTGTAAAGAGATGTTCAGATGTAAAATAGTGATAAGTTGTGATCAAGTGTGGATTCCATAAGGCACATTTATTGATTTGGATGGTGATGGGAGACATGTGAGGTTTGCAGGATATTTATTACATGGTAAATCTGCTGTATGTGTGTGCGGCCTAGATTTGGTGATATGTCACCAGCTAATAAAAGCTGGAGGTTAGAGATGTAGATATAGTTGTTGGAGATGTAGAAAAGTTTTTTATAGTGACACTATGAGGTTGTAATAGTCAATGTTTGATGAAAAGAAAGCTCATGAGCTTTTAGAGGAGGTGAGTGAATCAATGCGGCTGCAATGAGCACAGAGAGGTGAGATGCAGGGAGAGAAAATACAAAAGTGTTTTGATAAAAAGAAATGTGTAGTACATGGTGAGTTTAGGCAACTTGCTTTTAGACAAATTTTAAAGAAATCAGTTTTTTAATCTGAAATTACCTTCAATGTTGGTCAATTTTTGTTCAACTGTTTGATTAACTGTTATGTTAGTACACTTGGAGCTTTTAACCACAGCTGCCAAACTGCCACAGCTGTCCCTATACTGAATATAAAGGAATGGTATCCTTGATTAATACAGGCTACATCTGAGTCAATTGGTCTGCTGATCAAGGAACTGACTTGCTCTGAGTTGGAGCAAAACCCAGGCCAGATATATACCATAAACTATGCGTCACTGAACAATATAGACTATAAATGTAAAAAACAAATCTATGCAGGAAAGATGATTTCACATACATTTAAAACCACACATGAATGCATGAAGGTCTTTGCAGACTATAGATGCATGAGAGATGATTTCACATACCTTAGGGATGAAATTAAATAAACAGATGATTAGTCCATATTCATCCAGGATAACTGTTTGATAACTGTTAAGATTATGTTAGTACACTTTGTGCATTTAACACTTGGTGCTTTTAACCACAGCTGCCAAACAGCCACAGCTGCCCCTATACTGAATATAAAGGAATGGTATCCTTGATTAAGACAGGCTACATAGATATGGCACAAATAATACATCTTCTACATCTGTGACTACTGTTTCAAAGTTAATTCTTAAGCATGCTTGTAGGACTTTATCTGCCATTTCCATGATGTTTAAAGGATCCCATGGCTTTAGTGACTTGAACCAACTTTTGATATGGCTTAAGTGCCTTGTGGCTGCTGAATCCATGTACAAGCATTCTTTGCAGTGACTGTCTGTTATATTTAACGCTGATTTGTTTCTTTTATCATTCCTCCATGATTAAGAACCACTTGGTTCACTTGCTTTGCACTCTGATGCCTTATAATCCAATGTGTGACATTTCAAGCATTTGTACTTTGACTTTTAAGGTTTTACTCCCTTTGACAACAAGATAGAATTCTCAGCATTAGTCTCAATAGGTATATAATCATGAAACTGCAGCACTTGGCCCCTATAATCTTTGCAAGCTTCATCGTACAAGACTACTACTACTAAATCATACTCTGCATAAGGTTTGCAGCATTGCCATTGCAACCTCCTCATTGTCCACTTGGATGCTTACTGATATCAATTGGTAAGAGACAGCATTTTATCTATATTTTCCTCCATATTCTTGTATGCACTGAGCTGCGGGCCATTTATAGTAAACCTCAGGTTGATTAATTAAATCTTATGACTTGATTCAGAGATAGACGCAATGGCAATATTTAAGCAGATCGAGCAACTATTTGCCAGTGCACATGCATATAAGTTGAAATGTACATGTGCCACAATTGCTTTGCAATTATGTTTGCACAGAGGATTTACTCGAAAGTGAGTGACAGGTAGCCAGCATTTGGGGGTGGTTACAGGGGGTGGTCAGAAAAATACAGGCATGTCTGACCATTTCAACGCTGTTACATAGGCATGTATAAATTACTCCTTGCAATCTCCTGTGCAATATGAGAGCCTATGCGTGTCAGGAGAGCTGCTGAGTCTATGGCTGGTTAAGACCTGCTGCAAGGATGAGATGACTGCTCGATGTGAGACGATGTTACCATCAATGTTGTATGCATACTTAATGAGAAGGCAGCAGTGGGTGTCTTATGCTTGGGTAGGTTTTGGAACTATTAGCATATTTTTGCAGCTGCAAACTGTGCAGAATTGCAGCTGCAATCGCATTAGTGTACATCTCTGAGCCCTTTGTAATTCAAAAAAAGTTGTAAAGCCACCTACATATCACATGCAGATATTTTCCTATAGACAATGGAATATAAATGCTGTTTCACTCCACAGCTTTTCCAGCTTTAACTATATTTCCATGGAAAACTTCCATGTGGCATAGTTTTCTGAGCTTGTTAGTTTAATTAAGCTCATCCTGGCCTCTGCACTGTAAATTTTCCCTTGTATGAATAAAGGACTTTTCTATGTTCACTCAGAACCTTTTATTAAGTGTTGCTATAGCTTTTTTTGCTTGGAATCATAATCTTCACATGCTAGTGCCTGTACCCATAACTTTTTGGCAGATACTATGATGTTAATAGGTGTCAATGGTTTGCGATGGAGATTAGTCCACATGGCAGATAACCTAAGATTGGGTTATTAACCAGTAGAAAACAGTATGCAGCCAGTACAGCAGGGGCTGGCTGGCAACTTTTAGCCTGGGGGGCAAATGCATGCAGGCAGCCCTGGCAGAGGAGTAGCATGTAGCCAGGGTGCCCAAAGAATGTGCGTGCTACGGCGCGGCCCCCCCTCAAGTGTTTCAGGGAGGAGGCGGGTCCATATGGGATTAATGTAAGGTAAAAATAAAGATTAGGGGCAGCCCCCTGTCGTAGTGCCCATATGCAGTGCCCCCGTGTGCCACAGGAGAGAACACCCTTATGCAGGCCTCCAGTAGTGCCCCCAGTAGTGATGCCCCCTATGCAGTGCCCCTTGTGCCCCCAGTAGTAAGCCCCTTATATAGTGCCCCCAGTAGTGGTCCCCCCTGTACAGTGCCCCTTGTGCTCCCAGTAGTAAGCCACTTATATAGTGCCCCCAATAGTGGTACCCCCTATGCAGTGCCCCTTATATACTGCCCCCAGTAGCAGTCCACCCCAAATGCAGTGCCCCCAATAGTGGTAACCCTTATGCAATGCCCCTTAAATAGTGGCCCCAGTTGTAG
Organism: Taudactylus pleione; assembly: GCA_031769625.1. Lineage (NCBI taxonomy): Eukaryota > Metazoa > Chordata > Amphibia > Anura > Myobatrachidae > Taudactylus > Taudactylus pleione. The sequence goes on along the minus strand of JAUIMM010000222.1, from coordinate 3,374,491 downwards.
TCTCCCCCCTATGCAGTATCCCCAGTATTGCCCTTTATACAGAGCCCCAGCATTGGTCCCTCGATGCAGTGCCCCCAGTGGTAGTCCCCTCCCTCTATGTAGTGCCCCTAGTAGTAGTCCCCTCCACCCTATGCAGTGCCCCTAGTAGTAGTCCCCTCCCCTTGTAGTGCCCCTAGTAGTAGTCCCCCCCTTGTAGTGCCCCCAGTAGTAGTAGTACCCCATTGTAGTGCCCCCAGTAGTAGCCCCCCTTTGTAGTGCCCCCAGTAGTAGTAGTCCCCCCCCTTGTAGTGCCCCCAGTAGTAGTAGTCCCCCCCTTGTAGTGCCCCCAGTAGTAGTCCCCCCCTTTGTAGTGCCCCCAGTAGTAGTTGTCCCCCCCTTTGTAGTGCCCCCAGTAGTAGTAGTCCCCCCTTTGTAGTGCCCCCAGTAGTAGCCCCCCCTTGTAGTGCCCCCAGTAGTAGTCCCCCCTTGTAGTGCCCCCAGTAGTAGTAGTCCCCCCCTTTGTAGTGCCCCCAGTAGTAATCCACCCCCCTGGTAGTGACCCCAGTAGTACTCCCCCCTGGTAGTTCCCCCATAGTAATCCCCCCCCTGGTTGTGCCCCCAGTAGTCCCCCCCCCAGTAGAGAGAGACTTAATAAAAAAATTTAAAAAACACCTGAAACTCCCGCTCCTGGTCCCGACGCTTCTACCAGCTCCTCTGGCCGCTTTGCATTATGGGAGAGACGTTGTCATGATGACGTCTCTCCCATTACCCACTGCGGGAGCCGGAAGATGGCTCCCGCAGTGGGAGAAGCAGCAGCCGATGAGAGTCTGACAGACTCTCAGCGGCTGCTGATTACAGCAAACACACAGCTGCCGGCTCCAGCGGCTGTGTGTTTGTACTGTGTAGCGCTGACTGAACTCCGTCCAGTCAGCATTACACACATGGTGCAGTCTGTGTCACAGTGACACAGACTGCCCGTGGCCCACATGACACTGCAGCCCGGGGGGCACATGGCACCCTGCCCTCCGGCCCAGTTCGCCACTGAGGTACAGGATGCAGTATCTTAAGATGGAGCCAGGAATATATGGGGTTATTGCTGGTTGGTATAGTGTGCTTATATTCACATACACACAGAGTGATGGCAGCAGACTGTACAGTATATTTAGTGGTGGTGACACAGTGGTATCGTTGGGTCTCGAATAGTGGCACATAGTCTCCATTATAGGAGACACTGTGGAGTATTGTCCTTCATAATGGGAAAAAGGAGAGGAGAATACTTTTGAAAGACCACACAGTAGCATTCTTGGCCAGGTTGAAGGCCATGCTCCCAGTGGTCCTGAGTCCTAATGCCCAGACAAAGAGGAGGCAGCACACAAAGTTAGAGGCCTATTAAGAGAGAAGGGAACCCATGTGCATTCCCCATCCGTTGCGCCCTCCTCTCTCCCCAGCAGATGGCCGCATCACCTCTGCAGTAGACTCTGGACACTAGTCTGTGCCCAGAGTCTACTGCGCATGAGCAGGTCACCGGGAAAATGGCACGCCCATAATTTTTCCAGCAATTTCCATACCAGGCATGCACAAAATGCTGGGAAAATGGCCACTGCTGTAAGTTTCCAGGTGTTTTGTGCAATGCTACAGCCGACGCAGGACTCGGAGGGGTAAGTATTAAAAAATATGGGTGCAGGGTGCGTGGTGTGGGCCCCCTGACAGTTTGCACTGCACTAATTATAAATACACCCCTGCACAGAGTGCACTCATTATAAATACGCCCCCTGCACAGAGTGCACTCCTCAAACAAATACAGTATGATATGCTATAACTTTTCTTCTGAGTTCAGACATGCCATGCAAATCAGAACATTTACAATATGTAGAACAATCAACTCCAACTCATTGGAGAAAGATCTTCAAGCTTGCAATTTGATTGTTTTCCCAAAGTCTAACATAAATTGTTGGGTTATCTGTTTATTTCAAGACTCGTTGTCACCTTTCCACATCTTTATGATGTGGTTTGACAGGTACTGTCCATGAATTGTCGGACAGGCTGATGACAGTTTTGACAACCAGGAATCCTAAATCCCTCTTTAATAAAAAGGCTTAAATGTAGTATATATTTTCTGTTGAGCATCATACAAATCTAAGTGTATCCTTAATCATTCAAGTATAAATGTAGCTATGTATAGACATCAGACATAGCTATGTAATGTTTATTGGACGATATCATAATCAGTTTCTCCCAGTCTCTGTGTAACATCTAGCTTAATTTTATATTTGAGCTGCAATTCATCTTTCTACCTGTGAATTTGTGGTGGGTTACTTTTTATATTCATTATAAAACATGTATTTTGTCTGGACTTAAGTTTTATTATATAAGTTATAAGAATCCACCATTTGCTTTGAGTTCATGTGAGTTTTATGTCTGGCTGTAGAAGGCTGTCCCACTGCAATGGGGGCTGGGAAGTACATTTACTAAAATGAGAGTTTTTAGAAGTGGAGATGTTGCCCATATCAACCAATCAGATTCTACTTGTGATTTAACTAGCACCTTATTGACGATAATAGCTAGAATCTGATTGGTTGCTATGGGCAACATATCCACTTACAAAAACTGTCACTTTAGTAAATTTCCCCCTGGGTGTCTAGTTAGGTGTCAAACAGCACCTTCAGGAAAGGGCATGACACATGACAGGAGTTCTAGGAAGATTTATGCTTCAGTATGTTCTCTACAGTAGGTGGCAAAGATATTTCAGTTCCTTTAAGAGTAGGGTCATGCTTTGAAGTAGTTTTCACATTCAAATACCCATGTGTGCTGGCACAAGCTGACACATTATAAACTAAATACTTACATCAATTGTTGTTATATACAATACTAGGTGTTGCCTGCACTTCACCCACAATGAAATCTCTTCTGCCAAAATTTTTTGTATTTGAGGTGTTCTAGTTGTGTTGCTTTGCATAGGGGCACTGTCATGTGAGAGGCTCATATGACTAGCAGCGTTATACAGACTGGTGACAGCAGTGCCTTCATCTGTCACTCACTCCAATGTCCCTGTGTGCCCTGTGCACAGATTGCTATGCAGCATATCCTATTCAAGTGAACGTGGGCCCAAAGGACTTCTCCCCCCTCCCTTTACCGGCCACCCGCATGGTGAGACACCTATCTCTTGCATTGATGATGTAAATAAATGCTACTTTTGTTATTGCTCAGCTTTAACTTGATGGATTGAGATTAAACAAAGTGCTGATTACAAAATGTTGCAGTTTTCATGAAAATCAGTTTGGTAATTTTGCGCCAACTGGGAACAAACAGACAGACACAAAATTCTTATTATATTAGTATAGATGAACAATATAATGATGCAGTACAATTAACACTTGCAATAAAGTCCTTAAGTACTGCTTAAGATTAATTTTATCCTTTTATGCTGGCCTGTTGAGACAATCTTTAAAGATGCACATTGCCAGTAAAACTAAAGAGGACAAGGCATTTTCCCAGTGTCCAGCTTACAGAGAGCTGAAATTACATGCAAAAAGTAATGCAAATTAGGGATGTGCGCCGACCCCCGTGTTTTGGTTTGGTTTTGGATCTCCACTGGTTTTGGATCTGGATTAGTTTTGCCAAAACCTCACCTCCGTGTTTTGTTTTTTGGTTTTGGTTTTGGATCTGTATTTTTTCTTAAAAAATCATAAAAACAGCTAAAATTACATTAAATGGGCCTTTTTTTGTTCCTACAGTATTAATAACCTCAATAACATTTATTTACACTCGTTTCCAGTCAATTGTGACCACCTCACAGCTGACAATATTGATTTGTTTTTCATCTAGTTAAGGGCCAAAAGGATGCATCCAGCTGGCTGGCTCAAAACTGAGTGATAAATGTAGTTGAGGACTGTGCAAAGATGATAGTTTGGCTACCTCTTGAGGATTGAAGAATCGATAGTTGATAATTGATACACTCACTGACTGAAGGACAAATTGATAGTTGATAATTGTTGCAGCCACTGGCTGAAGTAAGAATTGATAGTTGATTGTTGGCGCAGCCACTGGCTGAAGTAAGAAGAGTTGATACTTGATAATTGGTGCAGCCACTGGCTGAAGTAAGAAGAGTTGATACTTGATAATTGGTGCAGCCATTGTCTGAAGTAAGAAGAGTTGATACTTGGTAATTGGTGCAGCCACTGGTTGAAGAATTGATAGTTGGCGCAGCCACTGGCTGAAGTAAGACGAGTTGATACTTGATCATTGGTGCAGCCACTGGCTGAAGTAAGAAGAGTTGATACTTTATAATTGGTGCAGCCACTGGCTGAAGTAAAAATTGATAGTTGATAGTTAATTGTTGATGCAGCCTCCTGGATGAGTAGTACTGGAATACAGAGCTATGATTAGGAACCAGTCCTGCAACAGCCTTGAGGGCTGGAACTCTTGGCAAGTTGTGGCCGTTACAGCCTTGAGGGCTGGTGAATAGTGACAACAGGTGGCCTTTGGGCTGTGAAGCAAGATGCGGCCTTTGGCCCGTGTAGCAGCCTTGAGGGCTGAGAACTCTTGGGATGTGGCCTTTAGGCCATGTAGCAGGATGCGGCCTTTGGGCCATGTAGCAGCCTTGAGGGCTGAGAACCCTTGGCTGACTGTCACTGTTGTGCGACTTGTGCCGCCGAGTTGACACAAGCAGCAGTTGTTCCGAGTTGACTTAAAAAAATAAAAGGGGCATGCAGGAGACCCTTATGTTGTATATATAAAACCGGACATTCACAGTTTAACAAATCAATCACTTCAGCGACAGGGTCTGCCACTTGTGGCTGAAACGATTGGTTTGTTTGAACCCCCCCCCACAAAACAAGCTGCCAATGCGCAGCGGACATTGGTGGCAATGATCCCATACACAAACTGGCTTTACAACATAGGTCAAATCAGATGTCATCATTGTCATTGTCATCCCCATCAGTGTGTACATCCTCTTTTTCACACTATATGAATTTGTCCCCGCTGGAATCCACCATTACAGATGCTTCTGAATTTTTTTTACTTAATTGCTGGTAAAGGTGTTCCTCATGGAATTTGTAATTCATTTTGATGAACATCATCTTTTCTACATTCTGGGGAAGTAATCTCCTATTCTGATCACTGACAAGGTTCCTGGCTGCGCTGAAATCTCTTTCAGAGCACGCAGTGGAGGGTGGGCAACTTAAGTACAGCAAAGCCAGTTTGTGTAAGGGACTCCAAATTGCCTTTTTTTTCCTGCCAGTAGTGAAACAGATTGTCTGACATGCCTATTTGGATGCTATCCCTAAAATTGTCATCCACCATACTCTGAATGGTGACCGTATCAGACAAAGTCATGGTAGACATGTCACTCATTGTATGCAATTCTTTCAGACCCAACCAGATATCATCATGTTTTGCTGACTGTACTGCATCACCATAAGCAGTGGGTCTCTTCGGAAAATTTTGTTTTTTCCTGGCAGCTGCAGAAACTGAAGGAGGAGATGCTGCTGTGTCACGTGCCGCTTGAGCTGACAATTTTTTCACCAACACCTCTTTGCATCTTTTCAGATTTATGTCCATCAGAAAGAAAGACACAAGGTACGACTTAAACCTAGGATCAAGTATGATCACAAAAATATAATGATTTGATTTCAAGAGATTGATGACCCTTGGATCCTGGCGAAGTGAGTGAAGGGCTTGATCTACCAGTCCAACATAACTAGCAGAATCACTCTGTTTCAGCTGCACCTTCAGTTTCTCCAGCTGCTTTTGCAAAAGTCTGATTATGGGAATGTATACAAATAGGAAAGATTTCTGGATATGTGAAGCGGCGCTGGATATAAAATTTAAGCAGATGTGAAGTAGTGTACAAATATTGTAATACTTATATTATATAGATGTAGGTCTCCCAAGATATTCAATGTATATTCTTACATCACACCCATGTGGCTCCAGTATGAACATATAAGAAAAGCGACAAAAAAGACATATACACAATCTCAGTAATTTTTATAGAATCCAACACAGATTATTTCTGTATTTTTTAACGTATTATCTGTCTGTAGGAGTGATGTACCCCAACTTACACTAAAGCAAGAGGAGATAAACTTGTAAAGGTATCTTTATCCTCCCATATATAAATGAGACCTTCTTGCCACACTAGGTTATTCTGATAAAAATACAGTAGATGTTCTAAAATTGGATGCGTACCATCACTCACATGGTAAGTGGCGTTCCTCAGCTCGTAAGGGTTTCTTTAGGCTTTTCATAGTTTTTCTCCATATAGAGGTCTTTCTTTAAATGGGTATGAGAAAGGATGGACGCATGTAAAAATATACTCAAATTTATTTTTTACAAACAAACTATTAAAACATACACATATAAACTAAGGAAGGAAATAACTCTCATACCCTGTAGTAGTGGACAGAGTCCGGAAGTTTGCCCTCTCAAGACAGGGAGAATAGTTTTCTAAACTTAATAGACTGAAAAGTATCAAGTGTCCATCCAAAAAAGTCAAATAAGTCCTGTTTGTATCTAGGTATCTAGGGGATAAGGGGAATGACCTGACTCAAGCTGGCAGTGTCTGAACAAAGGGCCTGATTCAGAGCCGGACATTCTGACCAGAGCGCTCGCTCTGAATCAGTGCCCTCCTCCCTAAAAATGGAGCGGCCTCCTGGCCGCTCGTATAGCTGTGGGTGACCACCCACATCTATAGCGAGCGGCCATGATGATGGTCGCGATGGTCAAAGACCATCGGGCTTGCGACGAAACCCTGCGGTAGGGTCTCGCTGCCGCAAGCCCAGGAGTGATTTTGGCTCTATCAGAGCCAAAATCACTCCCACTGACATCATTACTGATGTCAGTGGGGCCGGACTCAGACGGTAGGTGTTCCCATGGGAACGCCTCCGTCTGGCAGCCACGCCCCCGGCACGCCCACCAAAGGGGGCGTGCTTTCAGTCACAATCGACAGCACGCCCCCTTTGGTATGAGACCCCGAGCGATGTATTCCTCGTTGCTCGCCGGGTCTCGCGCATGCGCATTCGCCAAACATTGACCCGCTTGCGAGCGTCCTTTGCTCGCGAGCGGGTCTGAATGACCCCCTAACTTCACATGTGGCAAGTTCAATGGGTTTGAGAACCTTGCACAACACTTGACTAAGGTACATTTCCACTCCTCTCCCTATGTCATAGGCCATAGTGTAGCCTTGGATGGAATTCTTCTGCTCCTCCATCCGCTGAAGCATATAGAGTGTAGAATTCCACCTAGTTACTACCACTTGCTTCAGCTGATGTCAGGGTAATTTCAACAGTTCTTGCTAGTTCTGCAATCTTCAACACGCAGTTGCTGAATGTAGAAAATGTCCAGAAATCGTACAGGCCATTGAGAGCATCTCTTGCACACCCCTGTCATTTTAAAAAAAATGTTGCTCCACCAAATTAATAGTGTGAGCAAAGCATGGGATGTGTTCGAAATCACCCACATGTAGTGCTCGCAAAATATTGCAGGCATTGTCAGAAATCACAAATCCTGAGCAGAGTCCAAGAGGGGTAAGCCATTTTTTCAATGAGTCTCTCTAAGAGGTTCTCAGGAGTTTGCCTCTTAGTGAAACTGGTGATACACAGAGCAGTCTGCCTCTAAATGAGCTGGCATTTGTTAGATGCTGCTCCTGCTGTTGTTTGCACTGTTGGAGGCAGTGGGCTGTCACAGTAATGTAATCTTTAGTTTGCCCTGTCCCACTTGTCCACATATCTGTGGTTAAGAAGACAGTGGGCACAATGGCATTTTGGAGGACATTTATAAGTTTTTTTTAATGTCCTTGTACAGATTGGGAAGTGCTAATCTAGAGAAGAAGAATCTAGAAGGGACATGGTAACGGGGACACAGGACCTCCATTAACTGTCTAATACCCATTGCATTAATGGCAAATACTGGATGCACATCTAATACCAGCATAGCTGTTATGGCATCAGTAATCCGCTGTGCAACTGGGTGTTTGCTGTCATACTTGCTCACAAATGCAAAGGATTGTTTGACAGTTAATTGTCTGGTTGAACTACTAAAAGTAGTCTTCTTCCTGGTCCCCTTCTGTGATGAAGATCCACTGACAGCAGCAGCAGGCGTAGCACTCAACAATCCTGCTGAGGAACAATAGATAGGAGAGGAGTCAGTCCTTGTGAAATTGGATGCAGGACTTCTTCCGATCATGAATGAGGATGTTGATGATGATGCAGGTGTTGGTAGTGGAGCTTGCAGGTGCTTGGATCCAGATAGAAGAGAGCAGCTAGGTGACACTGAACTGATTGTTGTTCGTTTTTTTGTCCCTAAAGCTTCAGAATTTAAAATATACTTTCCAATTTGATGAATGCACTGCAAGTTACATAACAGGGAGGAGGTTCCTAGATGGTTAAGGTCCTTACCTCTACTCACTGTTACATGGGAACAGTTACAAATGGCTTGGCAAAGGTTGTCCAGATTTGGGTGGAAATAATTCCACACATGAGAAGTGGATTTTTTGGTCCTTTGCCCAGGCATGGCAACAATGGGATTTTTCCCACCATGGGCAACAACTGTTGCCTGATTTACAGCTTTTACACAAACATCCTCGGCCTCAACATCCTCATCCTCATCATCCTTGTTGTTATCACCAACTACGTAGATATTCTCCTCATCCTCCTGGTGCTATTTCACAGAAGCATCCTCGATTTCTACGTCAGCATGTTGACTTGTGCTGCTCATCCCCACATTTGCAGAGGACACATAAATGGTGGAAGGAGGATCCTCTTCAAGTACAGCATTAGAAAGGTCAGGCTCACACATGGCAACCACGGACACACTTGGACTCTCCTCAGGGATCTGTGACTTTTTGGAGACAATTGACATTTTGTTTGTACCTCTTCTACAAGCAGGAGGGCTTAAATCATCACAACTAGAACCACCAGTAATAAATAAAGGCCAAGGCCTTATCCTTTCCTTGCCACTTTGTGTAGTGAAAGGCCTATTGACAATTTTTTGATTCTCTAAAGCTGATTTAGCTTTAGATTTCTTTTTTTAACAAGGTTAAAGTAGATTTTTTTTACATGGCCTGACTTAAGCCCTGGTGCATCTGCCTTCATAGATGACGTTGACAGCCTTGCATCGTCATCATGACTGCTGCCGACAGCTACAAGACTGGTATGTGGATCCTACTCGTGACTGTCCTCCATACTCACTGCAGTCTTACAGCAGTGTCTCCAAGCAATTATAGCGCAGCTAAGTTGCGGCTAATGCACACAACCACACACAAATTTTTTAAATTTTTTTTATGCTGGGGGTGTGGCTAACACTCACACACAAAAAAATAGTTTTTATTTATTTCTCATTGGGGGAAGCACCCCTGAACAAGGCAGCAGCTCCTTGATAAATGAGACACAGGCAGCACAGCACCCTTGCGCAACTATGTTGCTGATAAGTATGGCTAACACGCACACCAAAAAAAAATGTTTTTATTTTTTTTTCACACTGGGGGAAGCACCCCTGAATGAGGCAGCATCCCCTTGATAAATGAAACACAGGCAGCACAGCACCCCTGCGCACCTACATTGCTGATAAGTGTGGCTAACATGCACCCACAACATTTTTTTTTCTCTCACACTGGGGGGAAGCATTCCTGAACAAGGCAGCAGCCCCTCTAAAAATGAGAAAGGCAGCAAAGCGCCCCTGCGCGCCTATGTTGCTGATAAGTGTGGCTAACACGTACACACATAAAAAGTTTTTATTTTTTCACACGGGAGGTGAAGACCACCCCTGAAAGAGGCAACGGCCCCTTGATAAATGACACAGGCAGCACAGCACCCCTGCGCACCTACGTTGCTGATAAGTGTGGCTAACGTGCACACACACACAGAAAAAAATATACTGGAGGTGCAGAGTGCCCCTGATGGACAGAGCACCCACTGGACAACACAGCAGCAAAGCCAGCCAGCCCTTATAGACAACAGCTAGCCCCTATGGACAGGACAACACCATCCAGCCCATATATGGACAACAGCCAGCCCCTATGGACAACAGCCAGCCCCTATGGAGTGGACGGGGCAATAGCCAGATAGCCCTATATATGGACAACAACCCCACCCCCTATGAACATAAGCAGCCAGCCCCTGAGTGACAAATACAACAGTAGCCAGCCCCTATGAACAGCATCAGCAACAACACATTCACAGCCCCCTCTTTCTTCACTATCCACAGCCAGAATGAAAAATGGCGGGATCTTTTATACAATCCAAAACCCGCGAGAATCCAACAGCGGGATGATGATGTTTTGCCTCGTTTTGAGATCCAAGTCAGGCGGGAGAACCCGAGCCGACTCGGATCTGCCTCGTATCTTCTAAGTTAGGTTGGGTTCGGATCTCTGAAACCCGAACCCCCTCATCTCTACTGCAAATTATTTAAAATATATTATCCCGAATCCTGGGCACACCAACTTTAATTTCAATGTCTAAGACTATCCATGTTTTATTATAAACATATGAAGGTTCCATTTATAGAATACACTACAGTTTAATTCAGATTCTGCTAGGTGAATTCAGTCTGAGCTTGGTGGATGTGCACATAATTTCAGCTATCTATAAAATTACCTTGACTGGATTAAAATCAGTGGTGCCCTTTTGGACTTTCTTTCTATCAAAACAGTACCAGAGAGTGGTGCCCCATGTTTCTGCTCATTTCAATCCTATTCATGAAAGCATTGGTGGATCAATAAAACAGACCCTGATGTATTCAGAATTCTGGTAGATAATTTGTAACAAAAAATGGTGCTTTTCTTGGACTACATTCTAATGGTGATCACAAAGCTTGTGGGTGCTAAATTTAATATCTGAGTTTCAGAAATGTATGAGGAAAGCTAATTATAAAATAAACTACTTGAAGTCAGTTGCACTTAATTTAGTCATGCATCACCAACTCTTAGAAGGCAGGAAATAAAGTTTATTTTTTGACCCAAATAAGGTATCTTAAGATGAGTGTTTTAAAGGGTCTGTCTCAGCTGTTCAATGTTAACTTTTTATCCCTTATAAACAAATTAATTATGTGTATACTTTAGGTGTTGGTGAACTGGAAACATGTATCCTGCATGTCCTGGTATTACATATTCCACACAAGTGGTTCCTAAACTTCTTACAGTACATATGCAAAATTAGTAAAATCTTGTGTGCGGTGGGAGAAATCCATGGTCTAAACACATCTTATCAGGGGCATTTCTAGAGAGGAGGGGGCCCATGTGCAGTCTCCCACACGGGCCCCCTCCTCTCTGTCCTGTGGCCAGCGCTGGAGTTATAGACTCTGGGCACTAGAGTGTGCCCAGAGTCTATAGAGTATCTGCAGGTCACCGGGAAAATGGATGCAGTGGCCATTTTCCCTGTCTTGCACATGCGCAAATGACGGGAAAATGGCCACGGTGGCCATTTTCCAGTCATTTTGACAGCGCCATACCCCAGTGCCGATGTAGGACTCCGATGAGGTAAGTAATACTATGGGTGCAGAGTGTGCCCCCTGTGCCTCGCACACCCTGCACCCATTATAGATATGCCCCTGCATCTTATACAGATGGAAATATATGGGAGGTGTTAACCCCCCTCCCTCCCTCTGTTAGCAGAGTAGTACGGTGACAGCAGATAGTAGTAGCAGAGTAAAGCTGTCACAGATATGCATAGTGGAGTGTGCTTAGTGCAGTAGTCCTTCAGATAACTAGTTAAACCCAGTTACACATGTATTGGCCAAGATACTGATGGTACTGTGTATAACGCATGTGTTGGTGCTGGTGGCGGTTTGTCCACACGAGGCATGCATAACCAGTTCATAGATTTATTATAATGTGGTAGAACAGCAAATAACAAATGACACAGGGATATTACAGGTGTAACAGCGGTAGGCAATCTGTGTGGAATACAGCAGCCGGGAGCATTGCAGAGCATCAGACGTGAGCTGGATGAAATGCACTAAAATATGGTAGCCATGGTATCCTACTATGTATTGGTGGTGTAGGGTACTTGCAGATATGTTTGGGAGATAAAAAGTATCTGGCTGTGGTGAGAGTTTCAAAGTCCATTCTGTATTCCTAGACGCAATGGAGTAAAGACATGTGGAGACAGTAGCACGTGTCAGAGTTTGGACCCCTTCTGACATAGCTCCGGTGGGTCCTACTGACTGCCGCCTCAGTTTACCTAACAGAATGCAGGAAGGAGGTACCCCAGGAGTGTACTTCTTCCAACATTTTCAGGATACTAGAGAGGCTGAGTGTGGGGGTGCTAATAAATGGGTGGCTATAAAGCAATACACACTTACAGGTCCCAAACCATTATTTCCATGGTTATCCAACTTACCAAACACCCCATCATTGGTCATATATGGATAAAACATATTTACTCTCCAATTTTTCCTCTGACACCACTATTTTCTGACACGAGCAATACTTTTTAGTTGGTCACAATCCAAAGTTTCTTGTGAAGGTGTTTTGGTAAGTAGGTTTCCAACTTTGAAAGTATTCAGGCCAAGTAAGACCTACCCAGCTCAGAAAATTGGCAGAAATTTGACTCATTTGTTGGATCTATGCAGAGGTAAGATTGAGAGCACTGTATTAAATCCATAAATGTGCATTAATGACTACTTATGCATAAGATTATACTGAATATTGGGTATTACATATGGAGGAAAACACAGAGTGAACATCCTATTCATAGAACAATTTTCAGACAATCAAAACATTGGAATGTTATAGCTGCATACAGAATTTTATAAAGCAAGTAATGAGGACTTATGATAAGCACAGAGTTATAACATACAGTATGTAGAGAGGTGGAAATATATGATATCCATAGACTGTGGGTTTGAGAATGGAAGAAGCAGTCCCTTAAAGCAGGGATGGGGAACCTTTTTTCTGCCGAGAGCCATTTTGATATACATAACATTATTTGCGGGCCCCGGTGCAGACCATGCCCCCTCTGTGTGATGTCACATGAGGGGGGCACAATTGCTGGTGATTACAGCAATCCTTAGGATGCTTCGGGGAGCTGTAAGGGCAGCGGTATGACCATCTGAAGCGTCCTAAGGATGCTCCAGGCAGCACTGCTGCATAGATTCTGGCTGCAGGGTTCCATTCTAGGCAGAAAAAGGAGGGGGATTTAACCCCCTATTGTACCTCAGCACACTGAATAATACCTGCAACAATATATGAAGACTATATGGTCATAGAAATTCAGAGATATTAGTTGCATGCATTTGCAAATACATGGGAGGCTGCTGGGCCACGTCACGGCTTCTCTGTTACCAGCAGTCCCTAACACTAAGGGGTTCCCATCCGGGGCGCAGTGCACCTCAAAAAAACGTCCAGCCCAGGACCCCCAGAGGGCATCACACGAAAATGGAAAAAGAGTGACAGTGCAGTGTAAAGTATAGCTGTGTGTGAGTAATCATTAAGTTTTCCATTCTAGGCACCCTGCTAGCCAGATGAGGCTAGCAGAAAAAAGCTCAGAGGGCCAGACCAAATGATTCCGCGGGCCTTAGACGGCCCCCGTGCCTGAGGTTCCCCATCCCTGCCTTAAATGAACAGAATAGTAATGTTTGGTTCCTGCCAAACTATAAGGCACTTTTCTGTATATAACAAAATTCACACAGCAACTAATCTCATTTTTCATTAACAATGGGAAAGTGGTAGTTGTATTGACAATATGGAAATGTTCTGTATAGAGCTCTTTATTAACCTACACTAGCTCAGAATTTGGAGAGTGCCATATTCTACAGTTCACTTATGCAGGGTCCATCTGATTGTAATGTATTATTGCTTTGAGAATTCTGTTGTAACAGCTCACAGTTGGAAATGAACTTAAATGAAAAAAGTTGGAGAAATATTCTTGTATGCTCTTTGCAGATACAAAATTGTAAAAGTGCACTTCTGCAAAAGGCATGGAGTCTTAGATCATTTTCACCTCTGCACTTCACTCATACAAAGGCTCTTGAGCTTGTCAGTCTGATAGAAGGTTTTCAATGTGCTGTTCTGTTATGTAGATCATGAGAATCACTTTAGCAGCAATCGATGTGACACAGGGAGCATTGCAATTTACAATCAGTGATGGGAGTACGAGGTGGTTATCGGGATTTTATGTCAAAGAAGCTGCTTTCTTCACTGGTGATAAAAAAAGACTTTAAATTAATTTACAATAAATGAAAACCTATGGTATCTTTATTTGTAAAGCATTCATGTATATTAATTATTTAAACATTACATCTATTTCTAGTGATTAGTTTCAGTAGCTGTGGTATGATAAGTTAACATTCAGAATGTCGACACCAGAATGTCATCATTCACAATGTCAACACTAGAATGGAGACAGGTTCTGAATGTTCACAATCAGAATGTTGATATAGACTTTAGGTTGACAACCAGTATGTTGACATTCAAATATCTTAACATGGTTAAAATGTCGATATTTTCCAATTGTCAACATTTAACATGTTAATACCAGAATGTTAATGTTGTTTGCTTATTGTATTTTATAATATAGTATGTATATTAGATCAACTGATTTTGGTGCTTCTTAATCATCAATTGTAAAACCCAATATGGAGGTCAAGATTTCAAACACATGTCAAGCATTTAATCACCCTGCTCCTGAAGGCCTGAAGCCAAACACATCAGGGCTATGTTTCCATAGGCAAATGCAGGGGGGGGTTCCATCTGCCTGGAATCCCCCCTCCCCAGTATACACATGACCACTGTAGAAATAGTAATATAATAGAATTTTGCTAGTGTTCTTCTCAGTATCAAAAATAAAATAATTAGCAGCACCTGTGGATCTTTTAACAGGTATCAGACAGTAATAAATAACCTGTGCACCAACTAGGAGATCTGGAAAACATGCACTATTAGGGATGCACTGCTATAGAGCCCAATATGTACATATATGTCCAGGGCAATGTTAGGTTCTTCTACTGCTCCTCCAGGCTCCCGAACTTGCTCCAATAGTCTGGAATGGTGCCCACATCTAAAATAAAAACATCCAGCTCAGGAAGGATGGCCTACAGATGCATCTAATGGCTTATTGTGATCACTGGTCCTGTATATGCTGGAATTATGATACACAATACACTTTGTATGATGCATATTAAAACTGGTTGAGTACTAATTCTGCCCTCTTCATGGACTGGCCACACTCGCTCGAAAATCAAGCATTGTGAAACCCCCCTCTAGAAATCCTGTGTTTGCCACTGGTTTCATGGTGAGATCACATGTCATGGAGGTTGTGAAGCTTCCAGTCAGCCATATGACATTGTAATTTCTTAAGTGAAAAGATCATTGCACTACCTAAACTATATATATTGTTATGCTAATTAAAGTTACTATAATTGTATGTTAAGAAAAAAAGGGGTATCAGTTTGTGAAGAACTTCAACATGAGAACTCTGTAGGGGTGCACTCTGATAACTAGAATTACATTGATTAAAACATAGCTTTTATTAATACCTGTAACAAATTGGTATAAAAGGACTTACACAGATATTAAGAGATCTGACAAAAGACATTAAAAGAGTGGGTAGAAAACTCTTGGTTATCATAACCTAGTGTGACACAGTTAGGTTAGGGGGTCCCTCTCCTGGATAGAGGACTCCTTCCTTACACACACACACAGCAGCAGGGAAGCAGCACACCAGTCTGGATGTAAGTACAAGCTGGTCGGCGCCAGTCTTTATTGTACAATGTCAGAAATAACATAAAGAAAACATAAACATAAATCCTAGCCCTGTCGGGGCACTAACTTCTCAGGTAGTTCCCTCACTACCAGAACCTGGCAGGGCCTAATACCCTCGCCAGCAACAAAGGCACAGCACAACACTCACAGTTAGGTTTTCAAGTGTCTCTGAGCAAACTCCCTGTCTGCTCTCCCAGGTGAGACAATCAGCCCTCAACACACTAGGCTTATATTGGCCACTCTCAGGTGGAAACCCTAACAAGCCTGTACCAGGCTGCGAGAACCAAAACCTGGAGTGGCCGTGGGTGGAGCCCTCCCTCTCCTCTCACCCACAACCCCCAGGTCCCAAACCGGCATTTCTAAAAAGCCGAAACTCAAGCCTGCTATACTGCAGACTTTCTCCTGGGGGTTTAAAACACATAAGACAGGAATCTGGGACAAATGTACCTGCCACAGACCACTTTACCAATGATCCTATCACACTAGATAAGGTAGGCGAAATATAGAAAAACATATAATGGACAATACAACATGAAACATGTACTAATATAATAAAAAAACACCTGGTCAAGAGATGTTAGCTGGTTGTATTCAGTAAAAATAGTAAGGTAATAGTGTAGTCTAGTGATGTCCAGCTAGGGTCGTAACAGAAATGATAAATAGAAAGGTAAGGGGTATCAGATCCAATACTAGGCTCTGCTGCTCCTTTCACACTTAAAATAGTAGCGGAAGAAGAGTGAGAGATCTGCTAGTAATGTTACCGCTAAGAAACTTAGTCAACAATGGTCCTAGTCATCAATCCAAATTACTACTGTTTGTTGTCATATCCAATGGTATTGGACAATAAATTAGTGAATTTTTAGGTTGGTATAAGGGCCACTGGGAAAGTATAGGGTACTTGGAAATGTAACTTAGGATCAGGTAAGAGGTAATTCGTCTCAGATGTAGATTATCATATTCTGGATATATCACGGTCAAATTGAGTTTAAATGCTCTAGTGACAGAATATGAGGTTTAAGCATCCTAATATGAAGGAGATGTTGGTTAAAGAAAGATAGAAATGTAGGGACTAAAGATTCTGCGACCAGGCTCTGCTGCTCAGTCTCATGCACAATTGTAGAGGAGGAGGAGTGAGAGATCTGCTCGTGTAGTAGTCCCGAGAAAAAACAGTCAAGAAGAGGTTCTCTTCATCAACCCCAATTTCTGCTGTTAGTTGTCATACCAACAGCCCTTGGACAACAAATGAGAGAATCATCAGGTTGGTATGAGAACCTCTTAGAAATTAAATAGAGATCTAGCACTAACAATCTGTTACCAAAGGTTAAGCATGTTCAAAAATTAGAATAATAGTCACGCAGTAGATAGTGAGATAAACCTCTGATGGTGTCAGTAGCGCATATGAAGGATATTACTGCAGTATGGTCAATTATAAGAAAACAGATCAAAGAGACAAATCAAGAAGGTATACCTCAACAATAAATATGATGTTCTTACTTAGTGAAGTTACATCTGCAAACAAAATGTCTTTCAGTATAACAAACTATCACTAGTTGTGAATAATAAGCAGCATAAGAGTCTTATCACCAATCCGTATTTAGGCGATAATAAGGGGATAATGATCTGAATATGACACCATCCCTTGCCACATCGTTTTAGACATGAGAATCAAAAATACATGCTATGATCCCAAATAGTGTCTATATCAGCGGAAAATCCTACACCATCTGGTGTCAACCAATCTAAGCCAGAAAAAGAAATATGGTAGTCAGTTGGTTAATCAGTATTAATACAGTATGAATTATATCAGAACAGAGTTGTGATATAATTATATCCCTACAGAGTTCTCAGGTTGAATTTCTTCACAAACTGATACCCCCTTTTTTCTTAACCCTATACATTTACTCTAGGTAGCACCACCACCCTGTATTACTAAAGGTACTACAATACCGTAATCTATATCAGAGGTGGTCATAGCATTTCCATCATATTTTGTTTATGAAGATCCATTCAGGATCAGTGCGGATAATTTGTCCCCCCTTCCCCTTCCCATTTATTTTCATTATAATTGTATGTTGTAAAGTTAAAATAAAGTTGCAGCACCATCTAGTGTAAAGAATATATACCTACAAACTAGAGAAAATCAAATCAAATTGGTATTTGCAAGCACAATTTAAAAAGAAAGACATTTCACAGTGATTTATAAATTCAAGCCAAATTTATCTGAATCATAGTAAACACAATGTGTTGTTTCTTCATTTATCCTAACCTTTCCAGCTAGGACAACTTATTACTATAAGTAGAAATGTGCATGAACACCCTTGTTTTGGTTTTAGTTTTGACAAAACCACTGACGAATATTATGGTTTTGGCAAAGCCACCCTCAAGTGTTTTGGTTCGAATTCGGTTTTGGTTTTGGATTGAGGTAAACTTGATGCAAGTGCTAAAATCATGTATTTTGTACCTATCTACATGCAATGCAAAACAGAAATTCTTTTTGTAAATCACAGTTCTAACAGACCTGAGCCAGGACTCAGTTCTACTCGGAACCCTAAAGCCCCATACACACTGGACGATGTTTGTACAGAGTGATGTCGGATGCGGCGTGCCTGGCGGTGGTGCTGGCATTGTCAGGTGCATACACACTTGCTGATGATGGCAACGACGAATGGTGGCGGGGGGAGAGGTGCAGGGCCATGCTGCATTCGGCAGCATGGCATTGCTAACAATATCCCCAGATTGGACTGCGTGTACAGACGACTGGAGATATCGTTAACGACCTGCGGGAACGTGCATCGTTCATTGGTAAGTGCATGCACACTGGATGATTTGAATTATAAATCATTCAAATATATCATTATCATTCATATCGTTAAAATAAATCGTCCACTGTGTATAGGGCTTAAAAGTTATCTGAGCCTTGATTCGACTCAAATAGGAACCCTTAAGTTCGGGTGTGTTCATTTTTCAGGTAAGCCGAACTGCACATCTCTAATTATAATTATAAAGTTGTCCTCATTTTTATTGTTTTGTCCATTTTATTATGAGCAACTAGTGTTAATCTTTCTATACCTGTTTGGTGCAGCAGACATGGTCGGTGTTTCCTCTGAGTGTATTACTGTACATTTTACTGTTATCAAAAAAGACAATGTTGCATCAGTAACAGATTAACAGTATGTTTTTTTTCATTAAGATGACATGTTTGCTAATGTAATGATAATTGATCCTACTCTGTGATGTCAGTGATAATTAATATAATGTGTACTTTGTGATGTCAACAGTGACTCTAGTTACATCATTTAGTTGCAAAACCCTTGTGGATTGGGATAGTTAAGGTTATGTGTAATATACAGTAGAAATAGACATGCAGTTTATGCCTATTTACTTAACATTTCTGGAAAAAATGAAAATAATATACAGTAAGCCATTGATATTATTTTTAATAATTTGCGCATGAATATCTATCAGTTTATCAGTCCTACAGCAATTTCTCTAAAACACATGACCAATTTAATTGTTTAATAAATGACACAATTTCAATATATATTTAGGGTAACTTTACGCATATTGATAAATGACAATAAAAATCCTAATTATACAGCACCATAAAACCAAAATGATATGATAAGGATTAATCTGTCATAGTACATCATCTCATTTGATAGATAATTATATAAAGTGATTACATCATTATCTTGGATAATTGCATCTGTTGAGATTGAGAGTAATTCTTGTGCATGTATTCAGCATTCCTCTTCTCTGATACTTTTCTAAATAGACCATTGCTTAAAGCTACATTTTAGATAATTTTCCCATTGAGAATTACATAGTAATGTTATTTATGTAAGGCTTCTGAAATTGCTCATCTCATGATAATCAGTTTGACAATAACAAGAACTAGGATCTGTAAACAAACAGATTTGATTAAATAGGAAACATGTAGCCATATGTCACTAGTAGATCATTTTTCTGCCATGTGTATAAATGTTTCTTCCTATTAAATGACCCTTTTAGAACTATATTTATGGTAGGTATTAAATTCATAGCTGCTTAGTTTGATTTTCAAATGATCATACTATGCTTTATTTTCCAAATCTTTGTCTCAATAAGCAACTGGGTAATATTTGATTCCCAATAAGTCACCCATTTGTTTTATTATTCCCTTTTGTTAATTTAACTTAATCCTAAACCTAGGAATAAACACACTGACACATGTATGGAATTAAAAGAGGTCACAGCCAGAATTTATTGATCAAATTGAAATTTTAGAATAGGTGGCAAGAAGAAAGCAGTGCTCCAAGGCCACAGCCCGATGGATACCAATACTAAATAATAGGGGCGGATCCCCGCCCTGCGCAGACTGACCTGGGGCAGTACCATCCTCCCCTAATTGGCACAGCATTGGCCCCTCCCTTGGAACAAAGACCATGTCCCCCCTTTAGGCGGTGACAAACTGGCCGCTCTCAAAGGAAAGATGCTACCACAGGCACTCCTGCGCTAATAATAGGCCGCCCGTGAGCACTGCTTCCCGCCAAAGCCCGGTTCGCAGAACCAGGCCCGCCACCAAACTGTGACCTTCCTGAAAATAAAGGGAAACTGCAGAGGTCCCTGATCAACCACACTAGCCCCGCGCCCAGGAGTTTAGCCCCTTTGGGTCTATGAAAGCTCTCCGCCCTGTAACGTAAAAAACTTGGGTATTGCATGACGCGTCCGCCAACGCTAAATGACAAGTGCACCAAAACTTAAGGAACCGGACACATCTGTAAACAGTTGAAGTTCGAATTGGCTACAGATGCCGGAGGCCTTATCTTTACGCCATTGAATTCGCACATAAACAACCAACCAAAAATGCAGAACCTCACTCAATGACCAATAACTAACCGCACCCCCCTCCAGCTTTCGGATGCATAAAGGAGTAAAAATAGATTAATGCTACCTATAAATAATAGGACCATAGGCAGATCTATAATGGATGCTCGGTGTGTGGTGCATATGGAGCCAGATCCTACCTGTCACACATGTCGGTAAGAGTGTCCCTCATTTGGCAGCATAATCTGCCCAGTGATAGCATGGAGAATTTTGCACAAGAGAATTAAGCCATCCACTTTAGCAAAATCCTTTAAATCAGTATTGGAGAAAGATATAAAGGCAACACCAACCCTGTCCATACATCCAGGCTTCAGGATAAAGGCCAAGGCAAGGCAATCTTCCCAGGTGATCTCAGGCACAGAGAACACTACCCTCTTTCCTTTAGAGACAATGGTGAACACCTAAATGAACAGCGAATGCACACAGTTGGTTTGTCAAAGGGCCATGTATCATGTGACCATCAGTTAAGTGGCAAATGCTTAAGCATTTCTGGCTGCCTTGGTGTTGAGCACAATGTCTCCAAGCACAAGTCCTCTGCCTGCTCCCAAGCATAGTACTGGTCCATAGGAAGTGGTCAGTAGGGATTTAGTCCCTACCAACCAGGAACTGTTGGTTGGCCAACTGCGAGGCTGCATTTTCTAGTGGGGACAACTGTACATCTTGTTGCCTTTTCCTGCTGCATATTGCCTGCCATTGCAGTTTGTAGCCACTAAGGTTATGTCCCTGCTGCATTTGGCTGGCCTTCTTATGGCCACTATTGCCTTTGGGGATTATCCTATTGCACACCCCACCTGGACCATAACCCAACACTGACTCTGTTTTGCAGAGTTGCTCAAGGAGCCAGAGTTTAAGCATGGTAGTTACACACTGTTTGATGTCCATTCTCTGCCCCACCTCTTCCAATTAGGCTGATTATATGGTGCATGATGGGGCACTTTAATAAACAGTGGTGGGTCAGTTACAAAGGGTGGTGCTACCACTTGCAGGCTTTATCAGCCATTTTTCATGAACTATTTCCTGCAGGTTTGAAGGGACATGATATTCGTTGTATGCATGTATATAATAGGAAGCTCAGCAACAGCAAACATCAATCCATATTGCAATTGGCTGGGAGACCTTAAGGGCCAATCTTATTTGCATTGGTTTTATTGTACCACAGTACTGATTTTGTTACTATGTTGAATTGCACATGCTGTTACATCCTAGACTATTCTAATAGAGAATAATATGACATTGAGCTGTTGAAATTTACGTGGAGTATCAAAGTTATAGAGAGGGATGTAATACATCTGCTTCAAGCCCGCGAGTATAGCCTGAGCAGGTGCAAGTTACACAGAAGTATGCACATCAGTGAGATCCTTGCATGCTTCTGTGTTAAAAAACCTAGAAAAGTATTAAAATAAAGAAAAAATATGATGTGGGGTGCCCCACCTAAACGCACAGCCAGCACCTGAGCTGGACCTGGTTGTGAAAAATAAAATACAGGGAAAACAACATGTTGGGGTCCCCCATGTTAGCCACAACCAGCACTGGACTTTTTCTAGTGGGGGTGTAATGCCACAGCCATGGGGCCAACTTCATAGGATCTCCTGGCCAAAGCAGTAGCACGCCACACTAGTCAGCCCAGGTCAGGAATCCCTAGGTGAGTATGTGTGAGTGTGAGTGTGAGTGTGCATGTATGTTTTATTAAAATTTTACTTTCACGGGGTATGTTTGTTTATTTACGTATTTCTTAAGTTGTGGAACTACAAGTGCCAGCGGGCCCGTAATGCCCCGCATGCTGGTATTTGTGGTTCTCCAAATACCAGCATGCAGGGGAGGCTTGCTGGTACTTGTGGTTCTACAAATAAAGACAATATGGAAACTTTAATTTTACACTTTACACTATCAACCCGGCACCCACCGCCCTAGGGTGCCGGGGATAGCACCGGGCTATCAGTCTAGGCCTGGGGTGCCCTGGAGAGGGGGACCCCTTTTTTGGGGGGTACCCGACTCCCCAGGGATCCCCGGCCTGGACTGACTAGCAGTCAGGGATAATGCTTTGGCCAGGGAAACCGGTGAAAGGTTTTCCCTGGCTGTGGCATTATCCCCCCGCTAGAAAGAGTTCGGTGATGGTTCTGGAATTTTCAGGGGACCCCTACTCGTTTTGTCCCCTGATTTCCCAGAACCAGGACCAGCTCAACAAAGCCCTGTGCTGGTTCTTAATATACAGGGGCCCCCTACGCATTTTGGCCCTTGTATTTTTTTAACCAGAACAGGTTTTATAAAGCCCGGGGCTGGTTATGCTTTTGGGGAGGGGGGGCACGGTTTTTTTTTTTAGCACACACAGAAGCCATCACGGATCTCACTGATCTGTGATGGCTTCTCTAAAACTCGCACCTTTTAATGCTACTCGCATTAAAAGGTGTCAGTTTACATAGTCCTAAACTCGCCTGCACTCGCAAATGCAGTAGCCTCGAGCTGAAAAGTTCGCAGGCTATTGAATTTGTGAGTTTCAGTACAAACTCGCACTTTTTAAAAGTGCGAGAAAGTGCGAGTTTGTACTGTTACTAAAACTGACTACCTATTACATTTGGCCCCATGTGTTTTTACCACTACATTCTGTGAATTGTGGTTCTTCTGCACTCCAGGGAGTTTTGTAACACCAAGGTTGGTTATGTCTCCATAGGTCCTGGCAGTTTTTGTAATACTCACTCCTTTAATTACCATTATCATCATAGACAATTATTAGATGGCACCACCAATCCCCTCAGCACTGTACAGGGAATATTTGTCCTTTGTAAACTGAAGTGCCCAAAGTCATGGGACAGCAGTATGTAAAGGTAATAGTAAGTGGCATGACAATACTGTGATGTCTTGGAAAATCCCAGACCTGCATAAGTTTTAATCTTACAACTCATGAATCATTTGAACACCGACTAGGCTGCTCATGGCAAGTTGATTTGAATTACTGGAGTTTGAACGGGGTATGATAGTGGGAGGCCAATGAATGAGACATTGCATTTCTAACGTTGTGCCGACTTTCAAAATTCCTTGGTCTACAGTCTCACGTGTTTACTGGGAATACATCATGGAAGGCATTACACCCACAATGGACAGTGCAGTGGCCAACCACTGGTGCTTTATGATAGTGACCAGAGGTGACTGGTCAGAATTGTCCATGGTAATTGACAAGTGACACTGGCTCAAATCACATCCACATTCAATGCAGGAGGTACAAGATGCGTATTCAGCAGATTAGTGCAGTTTACTTTATCTTTCATGGAATATGGGAGCAGAAGACCCATCAGAGTGACCCTGTTAACAGTATGACACTGGAGACAGCACCTCACCTGGTCTCGTGACATCTCTAATTGGACCCTCAAGGACTGGCAACATGTGTCGTGGTCAGATGAGTTGATTTGGGCTGATGGTAGGGTTCTGGTGTGACGCAGACCCCATGAGTCCATGGACCCCAGTTGTCAACAAGGCACCATGTAGGCTGGTAATGGTTCCATAATGGTGTGGGGTGTGTTCACATGGCATGGGTTGGGTCCACTGGTCCACCTGAACATTCATTGAACAATAACTGCTATATTGCATTGCTTGATGACCATTTGCAGCCCCTCATGGACTTCATGTACCCCCACACCCATGGAATTTTCCAGCAGGATAATGCACCATGTCATCGGTCCCAAGTTGTCCAGAATTGGTTTGAGGATCATTATGGAAAGTTCAGATGAATAGTGTGGCCACCACGTTCACCGGACATGACCGAATTGAGCATTTATAGGGTGTGGTAAAGAAGTCCTTTTGCATCCAAGATCCTGTACCTATAGTACAAATATCAGGGAGCGGTGGGAAGCTATCCAGACAGCATGGGTCAACATCTCTCCAGTGGTCTTCTGTACACTTGTGGAATCGATTCCATGTGTTGCTGTACCTCGCCGGGCTAGAGGGGGTCCTACATGATACCAGGGGCCAAATGTAATAGGGTGTCAGTTTTAGTAACAGTACAAACTTGCACTTTCTCGCACTTTTAAAAAGTGCGAGATTGTACTGAAACTCGCAAATTCAATAGCCTGCGAACTTTTCAGCTGGAGGCTACTGCATTTGCGAGTTTAGGACTATGTAAACTGACACCTTTTAATGCGAGTAGCATTAAAAGGTGCGAGTTTTAGAGAAGCCATCTCAGATCAGTGAGATCCGTGATGGCTTCTGTGTGTGTTAAAAAAAAAAAACGTGCACCCCCTCCCCAAAAGTATAACCAGCCCCGGGCTTTATAAAGCCTGTTCTGGTTCAAAAAATACAGGGGCCAAAATGCATAGGGGGCCCCCGTATATTAAGAACCAGCACAGGGCTTTGTTGAGCTGGTCCTGGTTCTGGAAAATCGGGGGACAAAACGTGTAGGGGTCCGCTGAAAATTCCAGAACCAGCACCGAACTCTGTCTAGCGGGGGGATAATGCCACAGCCAGGGAAAACCTTTCACCGGTTTCCCTGGCCAAAGCATTATCCCTGACCGCTAGTCAGTCCAGGCCGGGGATCCCTGGGGAGTTGAGGCCCCCCCGCAATAAAGGGGTCCCCCTTTCCAGGGCACCCCAGGCCTAGATTGATAGCCCGGGGCTATCCCCGGCACCCTAGGGCGGTGGGTGCCGGGTTGATAGTGTTAGTGTAAAGTCAAGTGTAAAATTAAAGTTTCCATATTGTCTTTATTTGTAGAACCACAAGTACATGCAAGCCTCCCCTGCATGCTGGTATTTGGAGAACCACAAATACCAGCATGCGGGGCATTACGGGCCCACTGGCACTTGTAGTTCCACAACTAAAGAAATACATAAATAAACAAACATACACTGTGAAAGTATAATTTTAATAATACAGATGGGTCCACATACATCTAGCCTCCTGGTGCGTTAAACAGCCCTTATAGTCGCGCTATTCCGTGGCATTACTGAATAGTGCCAAACGTATTTTTGTGCAACTTTTTGTGTGAATACATAGTGCAGCTTGTGCTGATTAAAATTATATGCAGCATGCATATTTTCTCTGTGCGTCTGCGGATGTATCTGCATGCTAAACACTACATTACAGCATTCAGGGCCAGCTTGAGGCATGTTCGAGCAGTGCAGTTGAACAAGGGTGCCACCCCATAGAGGGTGGACCCCTCCCAGCCATTCCCGATTTCAGAGGGACAGTCCCGTTTTTTGGTCACTGTCCCATTGTTTCACCCATGGGACGAAGTGTCCCACGGGTGGTTGGGATGTTGGGCACCTCACCACCGCAGCTGTGCAACGATGCAGGCCCCTGGGATCAAGAATGTGCACTGCATCCATTCAGTGTAGGGAGAGAGCTGGGGGCAGCCCAGCTACTGATGTAGTGCTGGGCTCGCCCCCAGCCTGATGTTAAATGGGAGGCGTGCCGTATGCGGGAGTTGGGGTGTAGGGGTCCCTCACCGCACAGGGCATGGCTAGGGCTGGAGATGGCCCTGACAGCATTACAGCCGCTGACACTGTAATGTAGCATTTCGCATGCAGATACCCCCACAAACACACAGAGAACATAGGCATGCTGCATATCATTTTAGTCATCAGAAGCTGTTTGTGATATCTATTCACATCGTTGTGCGAATAAGGTGCATATGAATGTAAAAAGATGCACGAAAATATGCTCAATACAACCGAGTCACAGTGAGCTCCCGTGATATGTGTGGCACCACTTGTAGCGCACGGAGGATAGATGTACAGTATGTGGGCACATCTGTATGTATTTGGATTGCATATGGTAGAGGTTCACACCGTGTAATAACAGACACATTGCAAGTAATAATTCAAAATTATACATTATAAATAAAGCAATAAAAGAACAATTCTGGTAGAGATCAAATATACATGTAAAAAAGTTAGAATCACATCAATTACATTTTAAATATAAATTAATCATAATGCATCCAACATTATAAGTTTGAAAAGGATAAGTATATACTGTATATAAACAGCTGGCCATGTAAAGGAGTTTGGATGAAATAACACAAGGGCAAGTAAAGTCATATTACAATAGCACAGATAATAATGACTAATATAATGATACAATAAATGATTGCACTTCCATCCAGCATAGATTGAAAATGGGAATCAGAACAAGTCTATTACGAGACATGAACAATTTCTCTGATAGTGTCAGTGGATAAATACAGTAGGAGTGAAAGAGAAATCAGAGATACTGCTGCATTTCTTACCATATATGTAACAGTCAATTCTGTTTAGCAAGGAACTGGTCACTGCTTTATAAGTATCCATAAACTAATTCCAACAGATCCTGACAAAGTGACAGTCTTACAGTGACAATAGTACGGTTTTGACGTGCCTGAATATGGGTTTCATCAGAAGGTAAAAATTGGTACACTATTCAGGCCTTCATAGGCCTTTTGATACACTGTTAAATACAATATTAAGGAAACAATGTGGGCGATTTACTGCCAAATTCTTATTGTCAGTATATAATCTCATGTTACTTGAAATAGCAATCAGTATCCAATTGAAAGTGTTGAAACCTCTGCAATATCTAGGAAACCAGGAGTATACTCCACTTACTCCTATGAATATACCTTGCAATATTTTATTTTCTAAGGTCTTATTTTAGCTATTTGGGCACTAAAATTGTAAGTAGTTCAGAAGCCAAAGGAAAAGATATGTCAGAGCTTTGGATTCTTGTTTTAGTTTGCAGGAAACTGTGTAGGCTCAGTTAACTGGATGGGAACGGCTAACTCTGGGTGCTGGACTGGGACCGGCTAATGTTCATGGGTGTCGGGCTGGGACCGGCTAGGCTAAATTAGCGGCCTGGGACTGGCTAATGTACATGGGTGTTAGGATGGGACTGGCTAATTCACATGAATGGTGGCACCCATCAGACAGAGTCATGGGAGTAATTATGTTAGGGTACGAGTCCGCACTAGTTGAGTATATACTTGAAATAATAATTAATAACATATAAAGATACAAATGAAAATACAGAAAACCAACATTCTAGTCTATCCTAACTGTAAAATTCATTGGATGACTCTTGTTTGGTGGTGCACCCATTGGATGAGTCCTGGTTGTTGGTGCACCCTTGGATGACTCCTGGTCGGTGGTGCACGGGAGTGCCAGGACCTCTGCTAGAGGAAGGATGCCCATCTGACAGGTTAGTGAGATAACTGACAGATCCTCATAAGTTAATCATTTCTGATCTGTCATGCTGATCTAAAGATTTAAACATCATTTTGTCGCACAAATTTGTACACAGGTGTGTACGAAACAAATCTCATGTTCCAAAACAGACTGAAAGCCGTTTTTACTATCAAATCAAATCAAATCAAATTTATTGTCACATCCACATAAAATGCGTCAGCAAAAGTACAATGCAAGATACTCACAATCAACAATTACAAAACGCAATTTAAAATATTTAAATTAACTATATCAGCGGGAAAAAAAACTATTCCGCATCCTACTAGTATGACACCTGAGACAACTAAAACGCTTTCCAGAAGGCAAAAGTGAGAACAAAGAGTGACAAGGATGGCTATGGTCGGCAACCATATTTTTTGCTTTAGAAGCACACCTTTTA
This sequence comes from Taudactylus pleione, assembly GCA_031769625.1. Classification (NCBI taxonomy): domain Eukaryota; kingdom Metazoa; phylum Chordata; class Amphibia; order Anura; family Myobatrachidae; genus Taudactylus; species Taudactylus pleione. The sequence continues at coordinate 3,346,361 of JAUIMM010000222.1, read as the reverse complement.
ATATAAATGTCTTATAGCCTAGGTAAAGACTGACCGATAATTCTTTCAGCTGCCCTAATCACTCTGGACAATGATCTACGTTCCAAACATGTGGAACTACCATACCAGACAGTGATCGAGTAGGTTAAAAGGCTCTCAATTATACCACGGTAGAAAATTACCAGCAATGGCCTAGATAATTCTCCTCCTTTTAATTTCCTTAGGAAATACAGGCTTTGCTGAGCCTTTCCTACCACAGAAGAGACATGCGACGACCACGACAGGTCCTCCGAAAATTTGATACCAAGAAACTTAAAACCACCCACTCTCTCAACTTCAACACCATTCAAAAATAAGGGACGGGGAGCACTTTTCTTTGTCCTCCTAAAATCAATCACTACCTCTTTAGTTTTTTTACTGTTTAACAACAACTTATTCTCCTCACCCCATCTAGTAAGTTGATCTACCTCCGACCTATAGCTAACCTCGTCTTCATTAGTAATCAAACCTACTATTGTAGTATCATCAGCGAATTTCACGATAAATTAGATTCAGAACTGGAAACATAGTCTGAAGTATACAAGGAATAAAGGAAGCGACTGAGAATGCAACCTTGGGTACTCCTATTTTCACAACAATTGGAGATGAACACAGATCCCCCAGCCTAACCGACTACGAATGGTCAGACAGAAAAGCCACCAACTAATTGCAGATAGACGCATCAAAACCGATTGTTAACAATTTTGCAATAAGTAAAGATGGTACTACGGTGTTAAAAGCAGAACTGTAGTCTACGAACAACAGTCTAACATACGAATCCCTATTCTCTAGATGGCACAGTACCTTATGAAGAACCATAAGGGCAGCATCTTCAGTAGATCTATTAGATCTATATGCAAATTGATAATTATCAAAAGCATCTGGGATGCTACCCTTAAGGCGTACCAAAACCAAACGCTCAAAACACTTCATGATTAATTAAGTAAGGGCAATAGGGTGAAAATCATTTAAACCAGAAATGGACATGGATTTAGGAAATGGAATAATAGTGGTAGTCTTAAAACAACCCGGGACAATACCTTGAGCAAGGGACAAATTAAAAATAATCATGAGATTGCCAGATAATTGATCAGCGCACTCACGCAAAACTTTGCCGGGAATACACTCAGGACCAGCAGCCTTCCTAGAACTGGTTCCCCGCAAGCAAGACCTGACATCGGCCTCTTCCAAGATCCAAGAACCCCCTGGATACTTTTTTAGTATTTTAATCGGGATAGCACAGATATTATCTACCACATCAAACCTAGCATAAAACTTATTAAATGCGTCAGCCGAAGGGCCACCCACTTTAGGACCACCCGAATTCAAAGCTTTCTAATCAGTTAGGTGTTTAATGCCCTGCCACAGCGATCTAGAATCACCAGATTCACTAAAGTGACACTCTATCCTATCAGAGTAGGCCTTTTTAGCCAGTCTAATACCCTTCTTCAAATCAGACCGGGCAGTGGAATATGCTAAACAATCCCGTGATTTAAAGGCGAGATCTCTAGCTCGTAACAAGGAACATACATTGCCATTCATCCAAGGTTTATCAATGGGGAAAAAACGTATAGCCTTCCTGAATATTACACTTTCTATACAACAGTTCAGATATAATAAAACCATAGAAGCTAACTGGTCCACATTTATATCAGAACCCATCCTAGATTCCTCTAAAAACAAATCCCACTCGGTACAATCCAAGCAGCCTTGTAGTTTCAGTAACTCCGGCCAAACAGTAACATTCTTAATAACTGCCCCAGATCGCCTAATCAGAGAAAGATACTTTGGCACTAAAAAAAAGGATACATGATCGGACAGCCCTATAAGAGGGCACAAAGAAGTTTTAAACGCATTCTTAACATTAGTGTAAATGTGGTCTAATATATTAGAACCACACGTTGGCAGCTCCACATTCTGAATTAATTTTGGAAAAACCACCTTCAAATTAGCCGGATTAAAATTACCGGCAACAATAAAAGCACAATCCGGATATAAAGACAAAAGTATTGAGAAAGAATTAAACAAAATATCCAAAGCTAAAGAAACATTAGCCTGAGGCGGGATGTATACTACTGCTAACAGGACTACAGAAAATTCCAGGGGTAAATAAAAAGGCCTACATTTAAGTATCATAAGCTCTACATCAACTGTACACTGCAACTCAATCATGGTAACATTTGTGCACCATTTATCATGGACATAAACACAAAGTCCACCACCCCTCTTTTTTCCAGACTCCAAGGTCTTATCCGCCCGGAACAGAGTTCTATCTGGTAGCTGGAAAGAATAATCCAAATCACTGTCCCTCAGCCAGGACTCAGTCAATATTAATAAAGAACAGTTATTAAGAGACTGATTACAGTTCAGTCTAAATCTAATCTCATCCATTTTATTGTGGAGAGATCTGACATTAGCCAAGAATAAACTAGGGAGAGAGGGAGAGAGGGATTGAAAGGATGAGACCTAAGTCTACTATTCCGCTTTTATTGTTTCCTTCACAAATGACACCCAATGTCTTTCACAAATGACACTGTATGACGAAAACCCAAGCTGTTAACTTTGTTATGGGAATTATCTGCAGCCGAGTAATGTATCTCTCATTAAATAATTCGTATAAAACCAATTGTTGTTCTGGATTTAAGTTTTGCACATGTATTGCAACAAATACCTTTCTATACTATAATTAGGCAGATTAAATTGTGAACAATTGTGGACTAATTAAAATATTTTATAATTGGCGGTATAGTAACTGTTAAATATTTTAATAATTCAGTAAGCATCATTAATGTAATATAGCTAATTAGAACCTTAAAGGAGTGTTTATGATTGTCCCTGGTGTGCTGCCCTATACAGTGTTCTCATCCATCTATTTTCCAATAGTCATATCCTGTCACATAATTTCTGGCTTAATGTGTGATAACAATGATTCAGGAACCTAAGAAAATGTGTTACCCTTACACTGCCAAAATGTGAGCATCTATAATTTGTGTTCTATTACTACCTGGCACTAACTGATGTGGAATTTTGTTTTCCAAAAATACCCCATTAGCACTGCCAAAACTGTATTAATATGTATTATAATCTCCTCTTGGATAATCAGATCTTTAATTTATAGTATTTAAAGCTGCTTATGGGATCTGCAGTCACTAATAAGTTCATATTGATCTAAAACAACATGTGGAAACTTTTTATTTTTGAATGTTTACATATATATTACCAGCATCTTTTTTTGCACTTTACAATTGAGAACAAACTTCTACATAGTATTAAGTTCCTGGTAGGCAACTGTCTGTTTGTTTGGACTAATCTCGAGAACCATTGAATGATTTTGATGCAGTTTTCACTATTCTGTAGAGCATTTTTCGAGGAATGTTTAGGTGTATAAAACATTAATGTATGACAAAAGGGAGCCAAGCAGTTATGATTTTAGTGATGCAAGCCAATGAAAAAAACGGTCCCTGGTAGGCACCTGTCTGTTTGTTTGGGCTGATCTGATGAAACACTGAATGGATTTTGATACAGTTTTCAATATTCTATAGAGCATTTGATGAGGAAAGTTTAGGTGTATGAAACATTAATGTATGACAAAAGGGAGCTGAGCAGTGATGATTTTAGTGAAGTAAGTCAATGAAAAAGCGGACATCCGAGCGCTTTCTTGGCTTATGCTGCCTGAACCATTAAAGATATATCACAATGGACTTTATTTTTTACCATGCGGGGAATGATACTGTACATATTATATGGTTTCTGCAGAGAAATTTATGTAAGCCCTGTTTAATGGTACTAAATTAACATTTTTCCCTTTTGTATCGTTCCTATTTCATTTATGTGAAAAACGATTCTTTAATTTCAAAAGAGTCCAATTCCAGGTAAGAGCCTGCTTTGGCATGACAATAAATAAAGCACAGGGACAGACAGTTATGTGCTGGAGTTGACCTAGGTGGAGACTGTTTTGCTCATGGACAACCTTAGGTGGCCCTTTTTGCATGTCCCATCAAAACAAAATCCTTTCATGTTGACATGAGGAGGAAAAAGACTAATGTCATCTACAAGGCAATCTTATAAGACTTCTGTTAAAGATACTATTGCCGCAAAAGTCAAATTGCTCCCGTGCAAAGCTGGTCCGGGTCGCTAGTCAGCAATAAAACTAGAAACAGTAGTAACAGACAGTGAGATAAGCAGGTCCTGCTTGCAAACTTACAATCTATAGGGAAATAGGCATTTGATACATTAGAACTTACTCTATATCAAATCTATACTTTAAACTTATTGAAAATAAATATATATAGTTTAATTAATAAAAATTATTACTGTTGGAACAATAACAAATATACATTTATAATTATGTGTTTATTATACTATTTTATCAACTTTGCTCAATCTGCTCACATACTGTAGCTATCCTTTCAGTAGTCTCCAGTTGCTACTCTGTCTTGTGTTCTTATCTCCTCCAAAAACCCTCCTGACATTCTTATTCATGTGTGATAAACCTCTCAAAATACAATTGCTTGTAAACATTTCTTAGAGATGCTGTAGTTTATGAATATGACATTGGATTTGTAGCAATGCACACAGACCAAAAATAATGACAAAGAGTAAAATCCATTATAAAAATTAAAAGCCTGGATCCCTACAGATAATATTTAACAAACTGATCAGTAAATTTAGTAATGTGGTATGCATAGCTAATGTAGTAAATAGATATGGTGGCTTATGTAATAGGGTGCAAGCTTTTGCCACTGTGGGAATACATGCGAATGTTCCCATATTTTTAAAGTGGCAATCATTTTAAAAGACAAAACCAGCTTGGTTTAGTCTTTAAAATGATTGCCACATTAAAAATATGTATATACCTATTATTTATCATACACATTAAAAATATGGGAACACTCACATGTATTCCTGCAGCGGCACAAGCTGACACCCTATTACATAAGCCCCCTGTACTTGTTGCTATCCAAAATATATTTATTTACCTGTAGAAGATTTAGTTAGTTTTACCCAAACCAACTATCTGACTAATAAGTATGTTAGACTTTAGGTCAGAGGTTCCCAATCACGATCCTCAAGGCTCCCCAACTGTTCATGTTTTAGAGATATCAATGGTAGAGCACAGGTGACCTAATTAGTACCTCATTCAAATAGTTTTAATCACCTGTGCTCAACCATGGATATCTCTAAAACCTGAGCTGTTGGGGAGCCAGGAAGACTACATTTGGGAACCTTTGCTATAGGTAATATATAGTGAGTGAGAAGGGTTGGAGGGGATATATTTCTGTGGTCAATAATTGCCAGGATCCCCAATGTATCTTCACTATTAAAGAAAATCAAACAGGTTGTATGTCATTTCAGACTAGGTCAATAAATATATAATCATATATGACTTTTTTGGAGTTTTTGACTGATGCACCAAACCAAGCTAAATTAGAGTAGAACACATAGGTTTGACTATGGGCCTTATTCAGAGTTGTATGTAAACCTGATGCTTTACACAAAACTCTGAGGTTTATTGATCGGTGCATGTGTAGGATCTGTATTGCACATGTGCCAATCACTGACTTCTATGGTGTTCGCAGTCCCCAATAAGTTGCAGCATGCAGACATGCTGCTGCCACTTTATGGGTTGGAGAAGGGGCAATGATGGCCAGCATTCATGAAAATGGGGGTGTGTTGGCCCTGTTTTCAATGTGTGCCCAGGTCAGTGGCTGTGTCTTCTGATGCAGCTTCATTGGCCCTGTCAGACTGAAAACACTGGTCATCTATATTAATAATTAAAAGTGCTCTATCCCATCTCTATCATGCACAGTGAGAGTAAGGGGTACATGCTGAATATGTATGCCCTCTTGAATGGCTCCAACTGCAGCAATGAGGCTCCACCAAGAGAGGAGGACCGTTGTGCTGGCATTGAATATGTCAGCATCTGTAGAGTATCAACATGCTCAGAATGTTGACATTTGAAATGTTGACATTCTACAGAAAGTGGAGAGTGAGGGTTAGGATTAGGCTATGGAAAAAGAGGGTTAGGCACTAGGGGGAGGATTAGGGGTTGGATTATCACCACCAGAAGTGTAGTAGGATTCACTGAAAGTCTTTAGGACATCACTGCTGGACCGCGGAAGTCACTGCTGGAGTTGCCGAACCCACTGTACCAAGTAAGTTGCCTCTAGACGACCGGGACTTATTGCTTAATATTTATTTATTTTAATAACAACAAAAACACTGAAACTCCCTGTAATATAAATGCCACATGGCTAAAGAGACACTAACATTTTGTATATTATCTTTGTACATTATTGGTGATATAAGCAATGGTTTGACTATATTTTAAACTGAAGACTGTAAACTTTGCATGATATATATAAAAGATGCAGAACTAGATTCTGTGAATAGATTTTGTAGTGAATCGGAAATAATAAAAATTATTTTGATGACCTATATAAACAATGAAATCTGGGAGAGATGCATCAGATCTGAAATAACTGAAAAAAATTTATTTGTTTATGTACTTGTGTTCATTTATGTATAACCAACACTTTGAGATTGGACCATATTTTAGAATTATGTAAAACAATTTGAACATACAGTACAGGGAATTTAGTTTGCAATTCCAGAGAGCCAAGGGCTGCTGTGAGTAGTTTAATATTTTTTGTACAGCGCCACTTAATATGGTGGTTTATAATACTTAAATAATTCAACCTCTACATTTCATAATGTTGTTGCTTACTTTGCCACATCTGTCTCTGGAGGTAAAGGACGGTTGATTTTATATTTTAATTTTCTTAAGCAAAATGGCATATGAGAGCACAGACTTGGATATTGAAATGGTATTTAGAATTTTACTTTCTATTTAATAGCTTATATCAATTAGAGTAAATTTAACAGTGAGTTGAAAGATAATAGCATATTTGACCAAGTAATTATTTGCCAAATAGCTTTTATTGCTGCATCTAAATATTTACTTGTCTGTTGTACTAAAACATTAGTGTGTCCTAAATTCATTGAATACAGTAGGTTATTTTGTCAATTTGTCAGGATCTGAAAATAAAATGCATTCATTCTGGAGCTCATTCTACTTGATCATCTGAATGCTACATTCACAAAATGCCTTTTTCCTGTATTTTGAAGCAATGTCTTTGTACAGTAATTGATAACTGAAATAAGTCTGAAACACATTTAGTTTGCTCAAGATACAAAACATGATTGTGAAATGCAATTTCGCTCAAAGGATACTTGAAAGTGTTATACTGGAGAATATTTTATACTAAATGGGCATGAAATTAAATAGAAGTCAAATGAAATACAGTAAGATAGGAAAACTCTAACAGTAAAAGAAAGTAAAATGTAAAGAAGTATAAGTTGTCCTGTGGTTCTACACTTGTAGTGAAAGTAATCCCATCCGGTCCTGCCAACTTCTAGGACTTGAAGTTCCTCTGAAGTTGGAAAATTATGGCTATGGTCTGATGTTTTACTGAACATGGGACTTGCATTGGTACAAGGTGGAAGCTAGAGGTAACAAAACTGTGGAGGTATGAATATCAATTTTACAAAGACCTGTTTAAACTATCGATATTACAAAGTCATACTCTTGTAAGAGTGCTAAAGGAAAACAAGAATATGTTTCTAACATCCATTATTATATGTTTGAGAAAGTACATAGCTGGAAAATTGGTTAAACAATTATTTATCTTGGATTCAAGTAAATACTATGATTAAAGCAATGTATGATTCAGAAAAGAAATGTAGTTGCTAATGAATTTGCTAATCACAAGACTAATGATGATGTCTGGAGACAATGGAGAGAGATTCCACCTGTCATATGAAAATATATGATTATAGAACTAATGAACAATCTTAATATAAAGATGAAGTTTAGCCTTCTGAGAATACCATCCTAAAGCTGGTAATTGGGAATCTGTGCATATGTTGTGGGGCATTTATGAAAAGTGCTTTACAGCTATTTACTCTGCTACTTTCCAGCTAGAATTCTTTATATACAGCACTATTCATTTATGTTTATTGTAATCTTAAAATGGAACTAAAAAATACATAAAAATAAGTCCAAATTACTATGCCCTATGTCCCCCTTGCTTAGAGTTCAATTCCTTCATGTCAAGCAAACTATTCCCTATGTTCCTTTATATACTATAGCATTTGATTTTACCTTCTGTTATATAATTTATAAAAATTCAAGAAAGATATGCACAGATGACTTATATACATGTACAGTAGTATGAGTGTTCATTTGCATGGTGGTCAATAATAAGAAGCATAAAAAAGCCTATAGACAACAAACAAATAAGTTTTTATTGTAATCTCACGTCCAACCCTATTTCTTTGTACCAAAGTGAATTTAGGAGATTTTTGAGCCAGGCAATGTGTGATTGCCTGCATACCAAATTATTTCCACATACTGGGCCTAATTCAGACCCACTCACGAGCGCTGAGCGCTCGCAAGCGGGTCGATGTTGGCCAAGTGTGCATGCGCACGACAGAGGCGGCTCCGTCGCGCGCATGCGCGAGCCACGAATAACGACGGCCAAGCCGTCGTTATGGGTCTCGCACCAAAGGGGGCGTGCTGTCAATGGTGATAGACAGCTTGCCCCCTTTGGTGGGTGTGCCAGGGGCGTGGCTGCCCAGACGGAGGCGTTCTCATGGGAACACCTACCGTCTGGGGCCGGCCCCTCTGATAGAGCCAAAAGCACTCCAGGGCTTGCGGCAACGAGACCCTACCACAAGGGTCTTGTCGCAAGCCCGATGGTCAAGACCATCGCAACCATCATTTTGGCTACTCGCTATAACTGTGGGTGGTCACCCACAGCTATGCGAGCGGCCAGGAGGCCGCTCTTAAAATCAGAGGGACGGCCCTGATTCAGAACGTCCGGCTCTGAATCAGGGCCACTGTAATTTGCCCAAATTTCATAAATCTCTAACTTGCCCAATGGATTAATCTGATTATTTCAGTTATGGAGTCACTAACTTCCAACCTGTCTTTTGTTGATGATTTTTTTATAACCACACATCATGTTATACAATCTTCCATTAAGGAAACTACTCAGGTTTTGAATATGATTAAAACAGTTGAATGGCATGAAATATATCAACTATTAGCATGTGATGTTGAGCCCATTTGTACAGATATTCCCCATGATAGGTGCAGTTTTCGCTATAGAACAATTATTATGTGGTGAGCATAGGCAAAACTAGAGATCTGGTAATGGGTGGTCCCAGTTTTAGCACCATGTCAGATATTGGAAAAAAAACACCAGTGGTGTCCATCTAATGGTGTCACCTGGTGTACAGAGGCATGTTGTGCATGCGGCATAGCTGCACACTGCCAAAAAAGGGTGTGTGGCCTCATGAACAGGGGGTGTGGTCACTTGAGAAGGCAGAATGGCACTGCAGCCCGAACTCAAGTGGTCTGGTGTGTGGAAGAAGTATGAGTAAGGACTGTGCAGTGCCAGCACCCTCACACTGTCAGGAGCCGAGTGCTGCATTTATGCTCCAGTGCAGCACCCGGCTTCTGTCACCTTGGTGTCACCCATAGGCGGGTTTTTGGGACCTCAGTCAGTTTGAAAGTGTTTTCTTACCTATATGGTGGTTTCTCTGTAACGGGGAACCTCTGAGGAATTTGAGCTTCACTGGGCAACGTCTTCAGCCGGTATTCACTATTCATGTAGGAGATAACATTGTCTGGAAGATGCCTGTATACATAGAAATATAACCCATGTCATCATCATAACCAGATAATATAAACAGTAGTAACAGAAGCTTTTGCACATGAAAAATGTGAATTTCCCTGATCAAACTTCTGTGTCTCTCCAGGCTCCCCTGTGTTACTCCAGACCCCCCAATGTCTCCATCCCCAGGCCCCTCTGTGGTTCTCCAGGCTCTCCGTGTCTCTTTATCTCCAGGCTTCCATGTCTCTCTATCTCCAGGCCCCCTTGTCTCTCTCCATCCCCAGGACCCCCCGGACCTCTCCATTCCCAGGACCCCCTGGGCCTCTCCATCCCCAGGACACCCTTTGTCGCTCCATCCTCAGGTCCACCTGTGGCTCTCAGCCTTGTTCCACAAGCCCCAGTGTGCATCTCTGCCCCATTCCCCTGACCCCTGTGTGCACCTCTCGGCCCCAGTGTGCATCACTCTGCCCCAGTGTGCATCTCAGCCCCATTCCCCCTGCACCAGTGTGCATCCCTCTGCCCCACTGAGTCTCTCAGCCCCATTCCCCTGGCCCCAGTGTGCATCTCTTATCCCCTTCCCCCTGCCCCAGAGTGCATCTCTCTGCTCCAGTGTATTTCTCATCCCAATTCCCCCAGCCCCAGTGTGCATCTCTCAGCCCCATTCCCCCGACCCCAGTGTTCTCCTCTTAGCCCCAGTGTGCATCACTCTGCCCCAGTGTGTCTCTAAGCCCCATTTCCCTGACCCCAGTATGCGTCTCTCTGCCCATTCCCACAGCCACAATGAGCATCAGCAGCATTCCCCAACCTGTGTCACCCCAGCCCTGTGTTTACTCCTGTGTCAGCCCCAGTATACGTCTCTCTTCCCCATTCCCCCAGCCCCAGTGTGTGTCTCTCAGCACCATTCCCCCGGGCCCAGTGTGTGTCTCTCTGCCCATTCCCCCAGCCACAATGTGCATCAGCATCATTCCCCAACCTGTGTCACCCCAGCCCTGTGTTTACTCCTGTGTCAGCCCCAGTGTACATGCCAGTGTGTCTCTAAGCCCCATTTCTCTGGCACCAGTGTGTGTCTCTCAGCCCCATTCCCCCAGCCCCAGTGTTCATCTCTCTGCCCCAGTGTGTATCTAAGCCCCATTCCCCCTGCCACAATGTGCATCTCTCAGACCTAGTGTGTGTTTCTCTGACCCAGTGTGTCTCTCACCCCCATTCCCCCAACCCCAGTGTGCGTCTCTCAGCCCCATTGTCCCAATCCCAGTGTGTGTCTCTCTGTCCCAGTGTGTCTCTAAGCCCCATTTCCCCAACCCCCGTGTGCATCTCTCAGCCCCAGTGTACATCTCTCTGCCCCAGTGTGTCTCTAAGCCCCATTTCCCTGACCCCAGTGTGCATCTCTCTGCCCATTCCCCCAGCCACAATGTGCATCAGCATCATTCCCCAACCTGTGTCACCCCAGCTCTGTGTTTACTCCTGTGTCAGCCCCAGTATACGTCTCTCTGCCCCAGTGCATCTCTCAGCACCATTCCCCCAGCCCCAGTGTGTGTCTCTCAGCCCCATTCCCCTGGGCCCAGTGTGTGTCTCTCTGCCCATTCCCCCAGCCACAATGTGCATCAGCATCATTCCCCAACCTGTGTTACCCCAGCCCTGTGTTTACTCCTGTGTCAGCCCCAGTGTACATGCCAGTGTGTCTTTAAGCCCCATTTCTCTGCCCCAGTGTGTATCTAAGCCCCATTCCCCCTGCCCCAGTGTGCATCTCTCAGACCCATTCCCTCAATCCCAGTGTGCATCTCTCAGCCCCAGTGTATGTCTCTCTGCCCCAGTGTGTCTCTCAGCCCCATTCTCCCGGCCCCAGTGTGTGTTTCTCAGCCCTATTCCCCTGGCCCCAGTGTGTGTCTCTCTGCCCCATTCCTCCAGCAACAGTGTGCATCAGCATCATTCCCCAACCTGTGTCACCCCAGCCCTGTGTTAACTCCAACCCCCAAGCCCTTTGCAGTCAGCTCCAACCTTCCCCCCAGCCCCCCGTGCAGTCAGCCCCAATCCCCCACAGCCCTGTGCAGTCAGCTCCAAGCATACCCCCCAGCCCACTGTGCAGTAAGCTCCAATCCCCCCTCCCCACTCATCCCTGTGCTGTCAGCTCCAATCCCCCCACCAGCCCTGTGCAGTTAGCTCCAACCTTCCTCCCCAGCCCCCTGTGCAGTCAGCTCCAATCCTCCCTCAGTACTGAACACAGCTCCAACCCCCCCTCCCCCCTCAGCACTGTGCACAGCTCCAATCCCCCCCTCCCCCCTCAGCACTGTGCACAGCTCCAATCCCCCCCTCAGCACTGTGCACAGCTCCAATCCCCCTCCCTGCAGTTTCCGCCAGCACTTACCTGCTGCTCCTTTGTTTTGCTGCTTGTGGGAAGAGCTGCTGCTGGGCATGCGCAGCAGCTCCCCGGGTGGGCATTTATTTTTTTTAAGCGAACTGGACTAATGTGTGGTCTTGTGCACCCCCTGACCATCCCCCAGTTTCGCCTATGGTGGTGAGGAGTGTGGAGATGTGCAATATGAGATTTCTGGATATCACCCTAATGATACATAATAGGATTGTGACTGAGACTTACCAATAGAAAGTAGAGTCTGAACTACAAGATTAATATCAACAGGCTTAGAAGAAAAGCATTCCTAAGGGTCAGTTACTTAGGCTCACTTGGAAATGTTCATCCTATTATGGGATTAATTAAAAGCTATATACAAAGTGGCTTCAGTTGCAATTTTTTTGCACCGCACTTGGGGCCTGATCCAGAGCCGCTCGTAAGCGGCTGCTCGTTCGCTCCGAGCGAAGTTCGCACATCTGTGCATGCGTATGGGTTGAAATGCGCATGCGCCAACCAGTCAGTGCGGTCGGAAATTGTGTGCTCACAAAGTAGCGAATGCCTGCTAATTTGAGTGACAGGATGAGGCGTTTGTGGGTGGTAACAGGGGAAGGTGCTTGAAAACGGGGAGTGGAGATCCGAACGCAGGCGTGCCAAACGGTCAAAACGAGCGTTTAATTGGTGTGCATAATTAACAAAGCAGCATCATCGGCCACGTCACTTGGTTGTCTTTTAGCCTGATCCGCTCGCATGATTGCAGTAGGAAAATGCTACCACAAGAATAGCGAGCAGTTCATACGCCTTTCGATGTACTCGATTAATCAAATAAATAGCTGAGATGACGTATGATGCGAGCGGCCAATGGGCGTTTTTTCAAAGCTTTCACATGTTTCGTTCGCTCGTTCAGACATAGAGGCGTCAACAGACCGCAAAGAGCGAGCGCTTAATTTAAATATCCGGCCCCTTTTTCAGAGCGACCGTCCGCAAATAGCGTCCGGCTCTGAATCAGGCCCTTGCATCCAAGGCCATGAAGGAGAAGATTTGCATTGTGTGGATTTGCAAATGAGCATGATTCATCCAGATCTCCACTGACAGTTAAATGGGTGTAAATGGATGGTAACTGGGTGATTGCAATTAGCATAAGCAGGTGAGCTTACACAAAGATGCAGCAATTTCTGATGCACTTTTTGCACTCATGATGGGACAGGTACAAATAAGTGCTAATAGGGATAAAGGATGTAAAGGACGTGGATGTAAAATAAAATGAATATTTTCAAGCACACAATATGTTTGTAGATTTGACTGCTTTGCTAGCAGCCATAAATCAAACCCTATTTGTTTTGTACACAGGATAACTTACTAATATAATCATTTAAGAGTCAAGGCTATCCAGAATACATTCTGAAAAGTAAAACTTATACCAGATTCACTGAGAGGTTGTATTACATCCCAGTAAGATAAAGACACATGTCTATGTCTTAGCCTATGTCTATGTGTTTAGTAGGTCTATGTCATTTATGTGCCAACACTAATTACATTTAAGCAATATAAAAAGAACTGTATAAAAAGCGTTTTTACCACTTATGTTCAGTGAGGATCTTAAGAGCAGGAGTAACACATTCCTCTACCTCACCTCTGTAGTAACACATTCCCCCTGCTCACCATTGTAGTAACACATTCCCCTTCCTCACCTGTGTTGTAACATATTTCCTTCCCTCACCGCATAGTAACACATTGACATTCTCCTCCCTCACCTGTGTAGTAACACTTTTCCCTCCCATGCCTGTGTAGTAACACATTCCCCTCTCACCTCTGTTGTAACACATTCCCTTCCCTCACCTCTATAGTAAAACATTCCCTTCTCACTGCTGTTGTAAAACATTTTCATTCCTCACCTGTGTAGTAACACATTCCTTCACTCACACCTGTACTAACACATTACCCTCCCTCACCTGTGACCTAAGAGCTATTGAGGAATCAGTGAAAACAAATTTTACCACTTTGTAGTGCTATCTGCCTCATAAGCCACATCAGGATCATGCAGCTAGTGGCGGCTCCAGAGTTGTGGCTGCAGCACAATCCACTATTCAAATAGGGGAGCCACACCAATGGCAGTGATGTTTGGCAGCATTTGGTGTGGCAGTTGGTGTGGCTCCGCTATTAGAATATTGAACTGTGCTGCAGCCACAATGAGCCAGTCAGCCAGGAAATTGCACTGGGGGAGAAAACATTTAACCATTTTTCACCCCCATAGGAGTAAAATTTTTTAAACATCCCTGTTTAGTGGGTGCTTACGTCATGACAGAAATATGCTCTCTGAATTTCAAGTTTCTAAGTCCAGGGGTTTGGGCTGGGCGTTGACTAGTTTAGCGAGTCAGTCAATCAGGATTTTTTTTTTTTTATATATGTAGATATACTGTATATGTATGTATAAATAGTATATCTTCATATATTTGTGTGTTTGTGTTGCTAGCTTCTTTATGGCATACTCTCTATGTATATATTATTTTTTTAATCTTTTAATCACTTTACAAATTTATTCTAATGCTGCAGCTCTGCTGCAAAACCACCATGTTTATTGCTATTAGTAAACCTATTAATAACTAAGAAATTTTATCATGTGTAGTAATTCAAGATAATTATTTGCTTTCTCTGTGGGGCCCACATGCTTTAGATAGAATTGATACGATCAGTGTTTTCAGTAACTCCAATAACGGTGCTAATTAGAATGCAGCTCTGATAACCTTGATTTTTTTCATCTTTAAAATATTTTACTTGACTTAAATAACCTCTGCTAATGAACTGCAAGGAAAAAAAGCTTATTAACAGTCCATTTTAATCTGTCATAAATTAAATATGTTTGCTAACCTTTCAGACAATCCATTCTCCTGTGAGAGGACTCTGATCATGTACAAACATGTAATCACAGAGCTAATGTGGACAGATGCCTCCAGAAATACTGCATCGGAAGCACATTTTACTTGCAACAGATGACATTCATTAATACAGCATGAGCGAGCTTAAATTGCAGATGATGCTTTGATTTCTTTCACTTGAATTAGATTTTATTTTCATTGAAATAATGTCTGTTAAAGGACCAGTGAACATGATTTCCTAAATTAGATTCAGATTGGATGCACTGTACCTAGGCAGTTTTACATGCTGTATTGCACAAGTCTCTCTCTTGTCTATTTATTTTTTAAGGTGCATACACACAGAATGATTTTTTGAACGATTATCATTAACGATATAGTTAATCGTTGAAATAATCATTCACTTTCTGAGCTAAAACGATGAACTATTATCGTTCATGCGCGTTCACGTTTGTAGTTTACAGTTCAGTCAGACTGACCAACTCAACGATTTTCATTAAGGGACTATGCAAAAATTGTTTGTAGTTCAAAAAAATCATTCATTACACTTTAAAAAATCTAACAGATAATCTGACAGATAATCGTTTATAAAATCATTCAGAAAATCATTCAGAAGATCGTTGGTAACAAAATCGCTGTGTGTGTATGCAGCTTTAGAAATAAGCAAAAAGTTCAAAAGAAAATATTTGTACAAATCCACAATTGGCTGCTGAATTTTGCACATTTTGGGGCTGATTGGGTGTCGGACGCAGAATAACTGTCGTTCAGGCAGCCGCGGAGGCCAGATTTACTATCTCCATTTTATGCCCGCCATTTTAACTGTCATCATTAATATCGGCACTTGCATCAGGCAATTGCTAGGGACAAGAGATGCTACAAAAAACTGGCTCCTTTTCTCCATACATAACACTCAGATTCACACAGAGCTTTTAAATGCCCATGACACTGACAGATGTCAGGGTGGTTATGTGCGATAGCTTTACCACTAAATGTAAATTTTCTTCTGTGCACGTGCTGTATGCAAAACTCACCACTGGCATCTGTGAAGAGAGATCCTTGCCACTCGGAATCAGCTCCTTTGCCAGTAAAATTTGGCAATAAGTGTTCCTTATCCTGCTATAGTGAAACATTTGTGCACATGTAGATTACTTTTTGAGAAGCAAACAGCATTTCAGCTGCAGTAAAACAATAAGGGGATTTTCCTCAACAATTCATGTATTCCTTATTGTTGTTGTTAAAAGTGCTAATTAAGGCATTTCTAATGATAGATGAAAATAACATGCTCCATCTCTTCTTGCAACTAAATCCTTCTTTGAATTTCAATCACATTGTTTTATACAAAAAAACTAACATAGGTTTCCTGAACAAATTGCATAATACAATGATTTCATTGTGTGAGGCAAACAAGTCCGGCAAAACACAGGGAAAGCATGAGTGGAACAAGAGCAGCTTCACTGTAATGAGACAATGTGGTAACCTGCTCCTTATTAATGAATGTTACAGGGATTGTAATGTAATCATATTAAACAGAACATGGCTCTTTCTGTTCCCAGTGAGCCTGGTTAGTAGGCGAGATGGAGTGAGCCCTGCCAGCAATGAACACATCAGGCACCCTGTATCATAAAATATGAGAAAATTTGTAGTTTATATGAAAATACAGTCATGGAGATAAACGTATTAGGGACCAGTGATACAGATGGATTCATAGAAAAGATATGGCTATAAACAAACTAGAATCACTGCAACAGTTTGCTGAGCAGAAGACCAAAATGTCCCCTCGCTTGGTCCCATGTGGTGCAACCTTCGTGCCTTTTCCAGGACTTGAAACATCACTGTTTGACACTGGACAGAGGTAAAGATGATAATATTGCTTGTCAAACCTATTTATAAAACAAGGAGGAACATCTTTTCTAAGTAAATCTAACATTTTAAGTGATTTCTAATTTGAGAGAACATTGATAAATATTGTTTTATTATGCAAAACTAATAGAACATTAAATGGCAGATAGATAGATAGATAGATAGATAGATAGATAGATAGATAGATAGATAGATAGATAGATAGATAGATAGTGTAAGATTAGTTCAGTTATCCAGGTCACCTGTTATAAACACTAAAACACTTTTATGTATGTGCACAAAAAAAGTATTGTTACTGATCATGTACTGAAAATAAAAAATGTTTTATATATTTTTGTTGGGCTAGTATTTTCTGCTGATCGGAGGATTTGTACAGCAGGTTGTTTAAAATGCCTGAGGGAAATAGATATCCCTTATGATTTCACTACTCCCCCGCTGCTGCCATAAATATTGCAGTATTTTACAAAATACAGTATATCTATGTTTTTTTAAACTCTTTTATACAGCATTTTAAATTATACATTTGTACTGTGTGCAAGTGAAGTAATGATTTTGAACCTTCCTTATACAATTTTGGCAGCTAACAATTTAATGGGAATTTTTTATAGTATATTCTGGAAAAATATTTTTCTGTATATTTGAGCATCCACTATATGGATTTGAAATAGAAGAAATTCAAGGCAACTTATAAATTAGGATGATATACATACAATACAGTAGGTGTGTTCATTTGTCTGTATTTAGAATTGACAGGAGGATATTTTATATTGTAACTGTAGTCCAGAAATTATTAATGAATTACTTAAGTGTATTTAAAATAATACTAAGCTATTACTTGCATAAATATGTCAGAATGATGCATACTTGTTCATGCACAAGTCTGTGCTAAACTTCTATTACAAAATAAAAATGTTTCAATAATTGCCCAGGGATTAAGTTTCAATTTATGCATACTAAAGGGTTTTAAATATGTGAGAGCATAGAAGTCAACTTGACCCAGTCCAACTAGCTTATATTTCTCTGCTTGCATAACATTGATTCTTTCTCCTGGAATAACTTATAATAAATTAATCAATTAAAGTCTTAATTTTAAAAATAAATAAATAACTGAGCCAAGAATTATTCAAGTAAAAAATTATTGCGAAGTTCAGAGGCAGAAAGCCATCTTCTATTTGAAATGGGTCAGTTTGAGGTAACTCAGGTTATGTGACGGAACTTTGCAATGGATAGAAGAAGTTAGTTATGGTGCATGGGGTAATGCATGGGTTGCCAAACTCGGTCCTCAAAGCACCCCAATGATTCAGGTTTTCAGAATATCCATGCTTGTGCATAGATAATATAAGCAAACTGACTGAGGTACTAATTAAGTCACCTGTGCTTAAGTATGGATATCCTGAAAACCTGGGATGTTAAAATCCCTTGAGGGCAGAGTTTGGGAACAACTGGTATAATATATAAATGCAGGAGAGGCAGGATTTATTGCTGGTAGGTGAAACTTATGACATATGAATAAAAGTCATATTGAGAGCTGTAACTATTTTCAGAAAAGCATACAAGCAAGGAGATTCCTTAGGAAAGCATGGAGATGATGGAAGCTGGCTCCTAGGGCTGGCCTCCTCTTCATTTATAAAGAGGTTGAATTTCTCTATATATATTAAGAGACTGTGTTGGGGAAAAAACATATTTTGTGCAGTTTTTGTAAACAATGTCATGCCAGAATGATAGTCATATGTATGCAAGCTAGTATGATACATTTAATAAAAATAATAATAATAATAATATTAATAATATACAATGAGTAAAAATGCTAAGCAATGTTTATCCCTTAAACCCAAAAGTCCACTACTCAATTTTCCACTATATATAGTATACAGTATGAAATGAAGCAGCTACACTTATACAGATTTAGCAAGCATCATACTATCTATTACTGATTCTGAATCTGCTGCCATTGTATAGCCCAGGAAGTATGATTAACCATACAAAGGGGTTGATTCTAAGTTGGATGCAGCTGCATCTATTGGCGGTCACGTGTTTATTACATTATGCAAATGCTGTTACAGAGCCCTTCCTTATGTAAATATGTGCAAGGCCCATGGCAGGTGCAATTTCTCTGTCCAAGTATGGCCTCCTATGTGAGTGGTTGAGCATCTGTGTACATTATTACTTAACTGTAACCCTACTCAGCCACAATACTCCCATAACACACCCATAAGACATACTACATCTGTGTGTGTGGTAAGCAACCTTCCAGTCACTGCCCAAATGACTACTACAGTTTCTAGACATTTCTGAGACTGTGCGTCTTCTGTGCACATGCTATCTGGATGCGACATATACGCATGTGCAGAAGACAAAATCGCTCCACTGCGTCTGACATCAGCAGTGCCTTCTACTTAGAATCAGGTCCATAATGTGTATTAAATAACAAACTATTCGAAAATGTTTCTTGCAAACCTATACAGATACAGTATATGTTTAAAACTAATTCCTGTGTGGTTAAAGCCACAGCCCAGCATCTCTAGTACACTTTGAGTGGTGTTTTGCGGCGTCTGCAATGCAAATAAGACACAAATTTTATAGAAACAGATGGTCTGCTACACCTCTCGGAACGGCTCAGTTATACCGGGTGTATAGATGCTAGTGGGTATATTTACTAAAGTGAGAGATTTTTTAAGTGGAGACAGTGGAGTACCTGCCTCTGATGACACCCGATGTGGATAGGGCTAGGCAAGCTTGTAGTGTGTACAACAATCCCATGCACCGACAAAGAGGGGCATGACCTCGTGGGTATGGGCAAGACCTTTCGGGTAGGGGCATGGCCTTTCAGCCCAAACCCCCGTTTAAGTAACTCCAGGGTTCCTGGAGCGGAGATGCTGGATGAGTGACACCCGGGTGCGGCCTGCACCCCCCTTGTGACTCCAATGAGTGCAGATGTTACCCATAGCAACCAATTAGATTCCACTTAACATTTACTGTTGTAATATCCCCCAGGTACTTATGCATCTAGGTGTGTCACAGTGTGAGTATGCACAGTAGTTATGTTTCTTTTTACCTGGTAGCTGAGTTCGGGTTCCCGATTTGAGGTTCGATTAGGCTACTTTGGAGAGGTAAGGAATACAGGTCGTGTCCAATGATAGTTCAGGGAGCAGTCTCAAGTTCCGGCTGATTTAGTGGAACCAGTGGGTATAGTATATCAATAACTCAATAATTTATAGATTAAAGGTGCATTACTGTAAATTAAAATCACATTACAAGCAAATATTTTTCACTCAATAAACAACTTTAAGGACAAAAAAATGTTTTATTGTACAGGAACTGTGGGACCCAACATCGTCTGTGACGGTTAATTAGACACAATTATTTGACCAGGTTACATGACATCAATATGCTAATACACACTTATGAACAACTTACCAACAATGCGCCTATACTCAAGTATTCACTTCAGTTGTCAGGTTAATTTGTGGACACACTTGACATATGTGAATACATGAAGATGACTGAATAACTCAATACTCTTACTTAATTCTGTGACTCAAGAAAATAATATAATCAGTAAATCAACATTAACTCATAGCATGTCCATGTACCTGTGCACAGGTTTGGAGTCCCTCTTTAGTGTGTACCGATATGGATATATATGCATATATATTTAATTTTAAATGTGTCACCATAGTGTGGGTAAGTTCCTGTCCTGGCAGTGGTCACGCTGAGTGGAGAAGGCTATTCCTGAGACATGGTGTATTAACTGTGTATAATTCCACTACTTTGGGGCGATACGCTATTCTTTGAATCCAAGAGGTGATCTATCACAGCTGTTATGCAGAGTAAGGCTCAGTACAATTATCCAACATGCAGTCCTAGTTTTGGCTGCTAGGTGATGGTATCCTCCACACTTTTCTTACATCACTCTTTCTAGCACAATTTTAGAGCACCGTCCTTCATAAACATGGAGTCACTCCTGGCCAGTTATCACACTGTCTGTCCTCAACTGTATAAATATATATATATATATATATATATATACATAAGATGCAATGCCATTGAAAGAGAGTTTGTATGTTTTAGCTTCCCTGCCACTGCTGGGTTTACTGTGTTCATGTGAATTATTACAGGTTTCTCCTGCTGGTCCTACTCCAAAAGATCACTGATCTGTAGGGTGTCACAGGCAGACAAGGGTTGTACTGGAGTTGGTCTATTCCTTTACTAAGGTTGGGTGCTGGGACTTAGCAGAAGAATATTACTCGCTGATAATGAGCTACCCTGTGCCTTAGAGTAAAATGAGAGCTTCCCACACTCCAGAACAATTCAACTGAGGTGTGTGTAAGAGATGAATGAATAGTGTCCCTTCTTACTTGTATGGGATTTTCCTTGGAAGCATGCCAACCCACCTCCCAGGGTTGTCACAGGCTGCTGAAAACACTGTGCTGGCTCTGTATTCATTTCTTCCCCTCTCAGGGCTCTCTCTTGCTGCAATGCCCCTAGTCCTCCATATATAGGCAGCAGGGTGTCACTGGGGATGGGGAAGCTTTACTCTGGCTGCACTGCCTGTTTCCTCTCAATGGGGGATTTCCCTCCTGTGTCTGCCCAGGTCTCTGCAATAGCACTGAAGAAATCAGCACACTTCAGTCTGCAGCCTGTTTTTCTTGCTGCTGGGATCACTGCTGCTCTCACTGCACAGAACAGACCAGCAATGGATGATTTTCCCAGTCTGCCTCAGCATTCTCCTTCCTGTCTCTGCTGCTGCTCCATCCAATAAGGTGAGGAGTGCTGGCTGTTCCCTCATTTACACCTCCCCCTGCTGCAGCCAAGTTTTCAAAGAGGAGGGGGGAGGAAGACTAGGTTGAGGGCTTTGTGCTTATGTGCCTGTCAGTGCAGGTTCACACCACTCATATTTTAGTGGCACAGGGAAGGCTATGTGAGTTCTCCCAGGCTATAGGATAATATATCTATTTTTTAATGTATATACTGTGGGCTGTCATGCACCCTGTAATTTCTGAGGATACCACACTGTAACTAGCACCTTCTAGATGATAATAGCTAGAATCTGACTGGTTGCTAAGGGAAACATCTCCCCTTCTAAAAACTCTCACTTTAGTAAATTTTACCCCTAGGTGTATGAGGACACAACTGTAACTAATCATATATTATGTGGTTTAACATTGTAAATATATGAGATGGCAGCAAGAAGTGCAGGTCTAAATAATAGAGGCTGATTAAATAAATGATTACAGTTAATTATTTTTAAATTAATAAATCAGCAGCATTCTTGCTCGAAGAGAAATTTCAGTTAATACAGACAAAACACATGACTGAATAACTGCAAATAATCTAAACAAATAAATGAGTAAAGTGTCCCTCCAGTGCTAGAAAGTAAAGACGAGTGTCTACTCTTAACAAGGATACAATGAGCACAATACTTTAATACTTTACACGCACCCCCAGGTTGTGTTGTTTTTAGGCGCATGACTCATGGTGGGGGCAGCACAAACCTGGTTACTTGCCCAATGCTCCAGGAGCTCCTGGGCAGCGCCCAGCCTCTCTCAGCAGCATCATTCATTACCACTCCTTGATGACACCATCTGAGCATTTGACACCAAAATATCAGAGCAGCTCTGCTATTTTGGTGTCACTCCCTAGGATAGTGTCACACGGTGCAGCAAGCAACCCCCCCACCCAAATGTCACCACTGCTCACATCCTTACAAACTTTTTTGTCTGCAACATTCTTTTGAGTGAGGGCAAAAGGACCCTAAAACACATACACCAATGTATCCACTGATACACACTTTGCAGTTTCTTATAGTCAGGCAAAACCAGAACCCAAAGAGTAATAACTAGGTCTGACACTGGTGTTTTTTGCAGCTGCTGCCTTTTATTTTTTCAATGTTTTATCATTAGCATCACAGTATTTGGCATTTGTTAGATGTTAATTATATCCAGCATACCTCCCAACATGACCCATCCCAGGAGGGACAATATGCTCTGCTCTTGGACTTCCCTCTTAATTTATGATTGCCGTCACTTGTGTTTTTTTATAAACTAACTAGTTCAACATAGGCGATGGCAATCATAAATTAAGAGGGAAGTCCAGGAACAGAGCATTTTGTGTATACTAGTCAGTGTCCTGCTTCCTCCTATAAGGAAAGGCGCACAGCTTCTGTGTTACTTGCATTTGCGGTCATGCTGATGTCTCTCTGGTGCCAAACGTGAATCATTTCAGCTTATTTACCTTGCACTATGTACCAGACTGGTGGCAAAATATTAGTTTTACAGTTTACAGTTGTTTCCTGATTGTTTGTTGCTGATGTCTTGTGTATGTATTACTTATTTGGATTTACTATAGCAAGGTAGAGGACTTTGGATATAATAAAAACATACAATATATGACAAACACAGTCATATATAAAATGGATAAAACATTGAAAAGATGATACAATGGCAGTATGGACAAGGCAGGATCAAACTTAAAGTACAATTGATTGAAGTTGCCAAATCTGGCAAGTTGACATTTTGTCCACGGGTTATATAAATATTTTTGGGGAAGGGGGCCTGGACTACACACCCTAGCTCTTTCTAATGGGATGTGCTACCTAGCTGAGACTAAATACCACAACATAGAAAAAAAGAAAGAGACCAGATGCATCATAAATTAATAATTATACATCATATACAAGGTTTTTGGCATAAATTTGGCCAAAATTATGAGCTTTGTCACCAATGTCAAGGTAACCTCATCAGGTAAGTCTAACACTATGGGGGTTCATGTCTGGGGCATGGGCATCCCCAAGGTATTCCCACCAAACCACCCCAGGGCACCACAAAAAATAAAATAAAAAATAGCAGTGAAGTGTTGAAGTGTTAGATAAGTGAAAGTGGCTGCTTAGTGTTGAAAGTGTTAGAAAAATAAAAAATAAATGTGTGAAAATGTAACATAAATAAAAAACAAACATAGGATGATATAAAGTGTTAAAAATAAGTGTTAAGTGGTGATGCACCAAAGAATCAGGCCCTCTATTTAGTTAATTTACCCCCTAGGGACACATTCTACAGCTATTTATATGAAAAAAATCATTTATCAAACATCATATATTTTTAAACTTTAATTATGCCTCTATCATAAACCCAATGTCTATAACTTTTCACCAGAATCGGTATGTAATGCCGCCGGATGTGTTGACGGTGGACTCAATACCGATGCTGGAAGCCCGAACCATCAGGATCCTGACCCTAACCCTCCCTTAGTGGTGCCTAACCCTAACCTCCCCCCGGTGATGCCTAACTCTAACCCTCCCTTCCTGCACCCTAAACCTAACCTTCCCAGGTAGGGGGCCTAAGCCTAACATCCCCCCAGTGGCACCTAACCCTAACGCCCATTCACCTAGCCTAACCTTAACCCTCCCCAGGGGGGTTCCTAACCTTAAGTCCCCCCGGTGGTGCCTAAAAATAATCCCCCCTCCCCCTCCACATCTAGCAGCTAACAGCTAACAGTCCCTGCTTACCTTAATTTGGGATGCCAGGCATCAGGATTTCAGCTACTAGCTAAAGATAAGTGTATTTAGACGCCTATCTTTAGTACAGAGGCGGGCTTCCCACGTCGGGATTCCAATGTTCGGCATTCCGGATGCTGGAAAATGAACTGCATCCCCTTTTCACCAGTAGGTGACATTTTGCTGAAAAAGTGCAATATGAATAATGACAGATTTTTAAAGATAACCTGTATATACACATTTGAGAGCAGTCATTTTTAAGTTCTACCTAGTTACAATAGAATTCATACAAGGTTTAATAAATAATGGTAACTGATTATCAATTAGAAATTTAAACTTAGGGGTTCAGAGTTTAATTGAGTCCTGGTTCGGAATCACTTTGGGGTTCTTCCAAGTACAATGGAGTCCTTACTTGGGATTTCTTGCAATTCGTAACTCAGATCTAAAAACTGGATCTCACATATTTTGTATTGCATTTAAGTCCCTTTCTCATGATATCAGGTGCTGTGAGGTGGTCAAAATTGACTGGAAATAAATGTTATTGATGTTAATAATACTATAGGAACAAAAACAGGTTATATGATTTTAGCTGATTTTAGCTGTTTTTATCAATTTGTAAAAAAAATCAAAAACAAAACACTTAAGGGTGGTTTTGGCAAAACCAAAACATGGGGTCCATGCACATCTCTATTATCAATGGTAAAAAAAAAGTCTCACATCCTCAATAACATAGTCCAAATATTTTTCTTTGAGTTAAATGAGGCAACAGTCAATGAAACCATCATGGGAAGTTCTAATGTAATTAGACACATTTTGAATGATACATGGCTCTAATGAAATCACAATTTAATGTGAAGAAACCTGTAAGGCTGCAGAGTACTATAAAGCTGAAGAAAGGTTTTGTTTTATCCTGTAACCTCTTCAGCTTTTGACAATCGACAGGAAAGACAAGAGAGTCATTTTCATTCTATATTAGTTCTGTCTGTATCAGAAGAACATTGAGAGCTGTTATCATCTTTTTTACTGTATGTATTTGTTTTGTTTGTTTTTATCAAAATAATTGTGCTGGATTGCTTTATCTGCTGGGGAATCCTTCTAAGGAATTGGCAAAAGGATAGTGACAGACTTGCTGGGAACTGTTTGTATAATGTGCGACTTGTGATGCTTAATATTGACTCTCATCTGAAAATATCACCTGCTGGAAATATCAAACTATATTTATTAGTTCATATAATGACATCATTGACTTCATGTTTTTATCTCTTCAAAAGAGGCACTGTGTGTCACATGACTGGCATTCATACTGCCCGTAATGCAATTTAAAGATTTTTACAATTTAGTAGAGTGGTTTGTACTTTCTGAAGTCGAATTTGACACACTCCAGAACATTTATTTTAATCTGAGAGATTCATAAATATAATTTTTAGATTTCTACTAAGTTATAATTTTAGTGAACAGATTGATTTTATTACTGTTACATCATTTTAAGGTCAGCTCTTATTTTAATTAATGAAAATTGGTAAATTCATTGAAAGTTATATTTATGTATTTATACATAGGTGCATATTCACAGTATTCATCATACAGTACTGATCTGTGTTCTGAAACACTGGATAATATATTGCGCTCCTTCATTTTATATTTTTGTCAAAATATTGATGTACTATTATACTCTGAGTAGATGCATTTTTGTACTTTGGGTCACAAGATCAAAGTGCTACTGAAGTTTTTATGGAATATGTTATGGGTTTTTGTCTTCCTTGGAGCCCTTAATGTTTTTTTCTTTCAACATTTTGAATAACTGACTGGAAACTAAAAAAACTAAACATTGCTTGTGTGACTGAACTGCTACAATTGACAAAAAGGAAAAGAGAATAATTAAGGTTATTTAAATATTAATTCGTTTTAGGAAGTCCATAAAAATTATGTTATTAAATATCACATAAATACAAATCAGCTTCTTTACCAATGAGCCACCCATTATCTAATCTTATTTAATATTAAATATAATTTTCATAAATGTACTGTTCATTAATGGAAAATGTACTTTTCAGTTTTAATGCGAAGTTCATCTCAGTACAAGGTAGTGTGAATCCTTATAGTTTTCATTATGATTTTATATTTTTGATACAGTAGCTTTGGCTATTGAAAATAATACAATAATCTGGGGACAGGGGGGTCCAAAATCCAATCAGTGAGCATGAAACTATGAAACTCACTCAGAGGCCATTGGAGATTTCGGAGGATGCACCCTAATGATCCAGCCAAGGGGTCCAAATTGCAGAGAATTTATAAGAAGAATTGGAGACTGCACAGGAGATATACTCCATTTTGTAAACAAACCAAACCTTCTCAACAATGGAGCCAAAGGTGGGTCTGGTAATTTCCAAGCAGAGTGTATCTTACAACATGTTGCATTTAAAATATGCCAAATCAGGCACTGAGTGTGTTTTTATATGTCAGAGATAGTCCGAGGCAAGATAGAGTAAGAAGGGCCATCGGGGATATAGATCTAGATTATACATGATATAAGATGATGTAACTTATTTCCAGAGTGGCATTATTTTTGGAGAATCACAGAAAATGTGTACCAGAGCCCTCCCATCCACAGTTATGCCAGAAAATAGGCAATATGTCAGGGAAGATTTTGTTGACTGTGGACCAGATACCTTCAGAGAAATATGTTTGCCTTCATGGATGCATATACAGGAAGAAGTAGTGTCCACATTGGAGTAAATATGGCTGCAAGTATTAGACGCAATGGTCTCACTCAGGCATTTTTCGCAAGAGAATTCTTGGGAATCATTTCCAGGTGAGTGAACCATCAATAACAGATGGTAGATGGAAAACTACATCCCTTTCTAAAGGAATTTGAGCCAGCAGAAAGATTCCAGGGTGGTACATTTTGGGGCGGCCACTGATGTCCATGTATAGTGTAAAAAAGTGGCAGCACAGACAGTGTAATGGTTAGCATTACTGCCTCACAGCACTGAGGTCATGGGTTAAATTCCCACCACGGCCCTACCTGTGCAGAGTTTGTATATTCTGCCTGTGCTGGTGTGGGTTTCCTCCGGGTACTCCGGTTTCCTCCCACACTCCAAAAATATACTGGTAGGTTAATTGGCTCCCAACACAAACTAACCCTAGTGTGCATGTGTGTGCGCATGTGATAGCGAATATAGATTGTAAGCTCCACTGGGGCAGGGACTGATGTGAATGGCCAAATATTCTCTGTAAAGTGCTGCAGAATATGTGTGCGCTATATAAATAACTGGTAATAAATAATAAGTAAAATAAATAAATCTGTTTAAATTGGAAGAAACATATGATAATAATCTAGTATCTCTCCTGGACATTGTTAAAGGAAGGAAAGCTTCATAGGGGGGATAATCAAGAATATGTCCTTGGTAAATCCATAGAGAAAATTGAGAATAGTCAAAGCCGGGAGGGAATGCAGGGTTATCCCATAGTAGCACCATGTATTTAGGATCAAAGATAATGTTATATTCTCTAGTTTATCTGTTCCACAGTCTAAGCGAGAAGGCTACCGTGGGGACTTGTCAGAATTCTGGGTTCCTATTACGTGTGAGAAATACATAGAGCAGTGGAGACAAAACTGTTTTCATTTAAAATAATTTAATGGAGACCCAGAGTCTAGTGTCATGTGGAGAGTGCCAAAACACAGATTGAGTGAGATGAGTGGCATAATAATATTTTTGTAAATACCAAATGTTTTGGCACCACCTAGAGTCACTTCAGATCAACACTATTAGATTTCAATAATAGCTGAAAAAAATTAAAATAAATAATCATATACAGTATAAATCTATCTATCTATCTATCTATCTATATATATATATATATATATATATATATTCTAGGGATGTGCAGGTTCGGTTCTACTCGGTTCCGTTCGTTTTTTTTTACCGAATCTTATTGGGTTTCAGCTGTCACGAGTTTTGGATAGCCAATAAGATTCGGTAAAAAAAAACGAACGGAACCGAGTAGAATCGAGCCTGCACATCCCTATTATATTCACACCTAATTGCTGTCGTGTAACCAAGTAAGTCACCTTGAAAATCTCAAATATAGTAAAGAATGGAATAATGGCTCAAGGTGTCTGTTACCTTTGAACTAATAAAAAATGTAGATCATAGAATTGTGAGAATTTTTAAATAAATGTACATTTGTATTTAATATATATTGCAATATTCACATAAAAAGCATACTAAAACAGGATGCTGTTATTACCTCCTATAAATACAATTTATATTCATAAGTATCAAAAGTCTTGTAGAAAAAGTATGTGGAGTAGCACAGTTCACCAGATATTATTTGGAAACAGTTAAGCTATGTAACTGAAAGGATTAGCACTTAAATATATATTTATATATATATATATATATATATATATATATATATTTACCAATATCACTATAGTTCAGTGAGAGATGTGGGAAGCAGTCTCAGTGGGGTTAGAATAATCTTGAATCTGTGCAGTTCCTTGCTTTTAAGAGTCTCCCAAGTGTGGCGTTGAGTTGGCCAGTAGAGGGCCTTGAAGTGACCGGATCTGCTGTATGTTGGTAAAAGTATATCCTTCCAGCATTAAAATAAATCCAATTGTAAGTTTAGGGAGCACTGGCGTATAAAGCCAACGCATTTCTCTGTCTACTGACAGCTTCCTCAGAGACAATATTCTCATATTGCTAATCCTTTCAGTTACTTTAGGATGTAATAACAGCAACCTGTTTTAGTATGATTTTTTATGTGAATATTGCAATTTATATTAAATACAAATGTAATTTCATCTAAAAATTCACATTGTTTATTAGTTTAAAGTTAACAAGCACCTTGCTCCGTTTTTCCATTCTTTGTTATAAAAATATTATTAAAGTTTAAGAATACTTAGGCTCCCTCTTTGGCATATTTGAAAAGATAGCAAAGTCTCACTCTTGGCCTTCCCACCCATATGAATTTAGAAAAGGGCTGTTATAGGGAAAGAGGGTTTAAGAGGAGGCCTCTTTTGGGAGTGCTTAAAAAGTTTACAGCAGTCTCGGCAGTGCATTCATTTTAATTGTGTTTGCTCAGCTTGTCCATGTAATGAACAAATAGTTCTTTTTGTGAAGATCAGCAAATATCATTTTACTGTAAATAGCAGCAGGAACTTACCTGCATATAATTGCTTATAATGTCTGGTCAAGGAGACACCCACATATTTTTTTTTGTAGAATCTTTTTATTGAAAGATTTTCAAATAACAATATACATTTAGATATTTAGAGAAAAGGTGTATTCCTCTGTATAAAACTTTACATATATAACAATATATGTAAAGCTAATATTATAATCAAAGAACTTAGTAAGTAGAATTCTATTAAATTTACTTCAGTATAGTAGGACTATATATTAGCTAGTTAGTCTGGAGAAAGAAGGAAGAGCAAGACAAGACAAGACAAGATGATAAAACAGAAGGGAAAGTGGAACATGGGAGAGAACAAATATCCACCTTTATCATGAATACAGTTGCAGATAATGTGGTCATACAGAGAACATAGGCATTGAGCATTACATCTTGACACTATCTTAAGGATAACAGCAAAATAAGGAATCAAGTTAATATCATTCAAGAATACAATAAAAAGGCGGAAAGTCACATTTCTAACAATAATCGTCTATGTAGGAACCAATCCGTGGAGTGGAATATATTAACTATGTGGTCTTGTTTCTGGGGCAGTAAAGTGTCTATATACATACCCCATTTATTATAGAATTTGATTACTCCATTTTTCAATGTCTGGGTTAGCAGACCGCCTGTCAAAGTGGTGGATTTGGAGAATTTTTTGCTGAACCATGGTAATGGAGGGGGATTAAGAGAGTGTCCAGTGTTTTAGGATTACTATCTTGGCTATAGTAAGGAAAATTGTTAGGAGAGGAATCAGACGTCTTTTCATCTGTCCAAGATTCCAGTTTTTGAAATTTGTGCAGAGACATGCTAATTTGTCTTAATTTAAGTTTAATGAGAAACAGCAGTTTAAATAAAACAGCACTTTTAACCAGAATTTTCTGACCTTGTAACAGTCCCAGAAACAATGCAAGAAATGAGCATTACATATATGACATTTTATACATTGACTAGATTCTGAGGTGACCATGTGTTTTCACTGTGCAGAGGCTACATAAGCTCTGTACATAACTCGAACGTGAACCTCGTGTAAGTAGGAGGATTGAAAAGTGCGTAAAGTGCTGTCATAATGTAAAAATTAGTCTTCAGATGTGGGAGCAAATGCAGATTCTTGATTCCAGAAGGCACTTGTTTTGTCCCATATAAGTGTTGAAGAAAGGTTCACTAGGGTGGAATATAATAATTTTGTCTTATAGGGAAACATAGAGATATGTTTAAATAGTGAGACTAAATGGTCTAATAATACTTGGGGGGGTAGAGCCAGAGGATGAAAATGGTGCCCCTTATAACACATTATGCCCAACATTAATGTCCCTTATAACACATTATGCCACAGTAATGCCTCTTAAAACACATTATGACACAGTAATGCCCATTATACAGTAAATTAAGCCACAGTAAGGTCTCCTTTACATTATGCCACAGTAAGGCCTCCTTTACATTTATGCCACAGTAAGGCCCCTTACACTTTTTGCCACAGTAAGGCCTCTTTTACATTAAGCCACAGTAAGGCCCCATCTCCCTTCTCTTACCTGCCAGGACCATGTGGTGGGTGAGCTCGGGATGGTGTGGGACAGGGCTGCCACATGCTGGGGAACTTTCAGTACTGCCATTATTGTAATGTGGCTCTGCTTATGAACAAATTGGAGCTCACAGATCGGCAGCCTCTGCTGATTGGCTGCCAGCCGTGAGCACTGATTGACTTGCGACCTGCACCAGATTAGTCTGACGGTGTCTCTGTGCCTCTCAAGGCCGGGATGCATCTCCAAACCCACAAGAGCAGCAAGCTAGCCCGCCAGTAGCGTCTCCCCTGCACCCCCTCAAGTCTGACACCAGGGTCACATGCCCCATTAGCTCCCCCCCCCCAGAGCTGTGGCCCTGGTAGAGCTTGGTGGAGTGTTTGAACATAATGTCTCATTTGCAAGTACTGTACATAAAGAAATCCTGTTTAGGGATACAATAAGTCTTTTTCAGACTAGAAAAGGTCATCACTATTCCTGCCGGATCAAACATGTTAAAGATGTTATTGAGACCTTTTTCAGACCAGATTTTAAATCTGTTGTTAAATAGAGAAGGAAGGAAGCAGGATTGCCCCATAGGAGGATAAGAGGAGAGTTAAGGTGGTTCCTATCAAGTTTATTAATTATGGATACCCATGCGTAGTATGTGTCCCGGAAATTTACATTACTTAAAATATGTTGTGGTATGTTCCCAGATTTAGGGGTAAATTTACTAAGGGTCGAGTTTGTGTGAGTTTAGGCATTTTTTTCATCTCGGAAATTTACTAAACACAATTTCGAGTGAGTTTGAAGTGAGTTCTCATTTTTCACTGTTAAAACTCATGTGAGATTGCAAACTCGAAAAAACTCACCATCGGCCAAAATCGGAAGTACTTTAGATGAAAAAGATGCAAGTCGCAAATTTACTAAGATTCGAGTTTCCAATCTCATGTGAGATTGTAGAAAACTCACTGTGAAATAGAAGTTTTAAACACTCACCTCCTGAGCTGCGAGTTTGGCTGAAACATACACAAATCATTGTGATTTGTGTATGTTTTTTTTTAACTTGTTTAAGTAGGGTTAATTATTTTTTTAAAAATGATTCGAGGTACCCCCAAAAGACTAACCAGTCCCGGACTTGCCAGCCTGTCCTGGTACCTAATATTATGGGGAACAAAATGAGTAGGGTTCCACCGTAAATTAGGTACCAGCACCAGGCTGCAGGGCCAGTCCTGGTTATAATTATAGCGGTAAAGAATTTATGTAAGGGTACCCCTATAATTAAAACCAGCACTGGAGCCTTTCTAGCGGGGGGCTGATGCCACAGCCAGAGGTGCCCTTTCATCGAGCCCCCCAGCCGCAGCATCAACCCTGAACGCTAGTCAGCCCAGGCCAGGGATCCCGTTGGGAGTTGGGGGCCCCTCCAATAAAGGGGTCCCCCTCTCCAGGGCACTCCTGGCCTAGGCTGATAGCCTGGGGCTATCCCTGCCATCCCTGATAGTGTAGGTGTAGTGTTAAAAATTGAATTAACAACATTGTCTTTACAGTAAAACTGCAGGTCCCAGCAAGCCTCCCCCGCATGCTGGTACTTGGAGAATGACAAGTACCAGCATGCGGGGCATTAAGGGGCACTGGTACATGTAGTTCACCTGTAATGAAATGTGTAAAAAAACACACACTGTGAAAATAAAGTTTCAATTGCTGTAACACTGTAAGTTGCATTTATTTTAGATAGGGATCTTGTTAGAGGTAATACCTCTGATTTGTCAACATTTATTTTGTATCTAGAGAAGGAACCAAATGAGTCTAACAGATGCATGATTGCAGGGATAGTGGTAAATGGATTTGATACAAAAAGCAGCATGTCACCTGCAATAAAGCGACCTTAAGTGTGATATCCCCCACCACTATGCCTGTTATGGGAGAGTGCGAGCGAATAGCAATGGCTAGGGGTTCTATCGCTATGGCAGAAAAGAGAGGTGATAAAGGGCAGCCTTGTCTGGTGCCCTTTTGTATGGAGAATGGGGTAGATTTGTAGCCATTACAGATTACATGGGATTGAGCTCCATGGTACAGCATTTGAATTATATTGATGAAGTGTTGTGGGAATCTAAATCTGTGTAAAGTATGGAATAAATGTGGCCATAACATCAGTTCAAACGCCTTTTCAGCATCGAGAGATATAATGAAGTTAAAATCAGGGTTTGGGGAGTGTTGGAGATGTAGTTTTGTTCCCAGAACTCTTGTAGCATTCACTACTGAATGGCATCCGCAGATAAATCTGATTGATGTTGGGTAAAAGGAGCTTGTGCCTGTCAGATAATAACTTTGTTTAGACCTTATAATCCAAATTCAAAAATGATATAGGCCTGTACGAACCTGGTAATGACAAATCACAAACTGGTGTAGGTAAAACTTTTATGGTAGCCATATTGTAGTACAACGGGAGGGATTTAGAGACAATGATATGGTTATAAACTGAGACCAAAGTATCGCTTATGCGAGGTAATAGGATTTTATAAAATTCAACCCCGGGACAATCAGGACCAGGAACTTTAGCAGATTTAAGATTCTTAATTGTTTTAATAACTTTTGCAGAGGATATTGGAGAAATGAGTGACTGAGCGGCATCTGAAGATAGTTGTGGATATGTGATATTTTGATGGAATATTCCCTAGGTCAGGAAGAGAGGGTGGATGAGAATATAAAGTTTCACAAAAACTGTGCATCATATTAGTGATTTGGGAATTAGATGTGGTGAATGAACCATCTGCATTTTTGAAAGGGCTAACTAACATGGGGGTTTGTGTCTCTTTATGGTTAACCTAGAACAGGTAGCGGTCACCCATATCTTGTAGAAAGTTGTCAAAGCACATATTTTTTTGATTAGATATTTGTGTTTGTTAGTGGGGGAAGGGCATGACTTGTAGTTTTGAAAAGCTGATTGCATTTTAATGTATCAGGAGGCATATTTCCTGTGCATGGAAGAAACAGGAGATTATAGCTCCACGGATGACCGTTTTGGCTGTTTGCCAAAAAAGAGGGGGCTAGAGGTGGCATGAGAAGAATTATTATTTTTATATTCTTTCCACACTGATTCTACACAGGATTTAAATTTAGTAGAGTGGGCTAAGTGTGAGGCGAATCTCCAGGAGGAATAGGAGCCCTTCTTGGTGACAATAAGGCTATTAGTTCTATTGCTATACCAGAGACCCTAGGGAATAAAAAATTAGACATGAGTATATAGTCTATCCTAAACAAAGAATTATAAGCCGCAGAGTGGCATGTGATTTCCTTGTCAGTGGGATGAAGTGTTCTCCATACCAGTACATCCACTAAATTTAACCTTGAAGAAAACAAGGGGAGGCCTAATTTAGGAATGTTATTACTTCATGTAGTGCAGTGTGATTTGTCTAAGATGGGGGAAGACACCAAATTGAAGTCTCCAAAAACAATTAGAGGGAGATCTATAGAAGGGTTCAGTTTGGATAAAAGCATCTGAAAAAAGCATATGAACTTCCAGCTACTTGATCAAGAGTGTGAAGCAGGGTTCAGCTACAGTAGATATGGCAGAATGTGGTGTCTGGTGTCAGTTCAACGTGGAGGAGGGGAGGGATCAGCGATGTCTTGAGCGCAGAACTGTTCTTCCTCTTGGAGGTATGCTTGTGCATTGTCAGGATTGGTGAAATCAACATGTGAGTCACCTTGGATTATGCGAAGCCTGGCAGGATAGATTAGGGCGAATTTTCTTTTTTCCTTGACAAGGAGAGAACAAATGGGAGAGAAGGATTTTCTGGCTCTTGTTAGATCTACTGAAAAATTTTCGAAGAGATACAGCCTCTTTCCTTCCCAAAGAATAGATTTTGTTTTACAAGACACAGTCCAGAACGCCAATTTATGTTCATAATTCATGCAGCGAAACAGCTTTACACGTGGATGGTTGTCAGTGGGTCTTGGGGTGGGACCGACTCTGTGAGCACGTTCTATTATTAAATCACAACATTCCTCCTCAATTCCCAGTAAAGATTGAAGTGTGTTGCGCACAAACTGAAATAGGGAGCGGCCCTTGATGCTTTCAGATAAGCCGACTAACCTAATATTGTTCCTGCAGGACCTATTTTCAAGGTCATCGACCTTTTTCCAGAGCTGTTAGATATCTTTCTTTAAATTCTGAATTGTATATTGTGTATCAGATAGATCATGGCAGTTTGAACCTACGTGGTTTTCATTATCTGCAACTCATTATCTGTGTATCAGGTGCTGTATTTGTGTAGTGATGTCTGCCACTGCATGGCTTAACAGAGGGGCCATCGTGGATTGAATGGCCTCCACTACCTAACCATATGATACAGGAGTGTCAGGATCACGGCATACCTGTGGTAGGTCCGCGTTAGCAGAGCCCGCTGTGGCCTTCTTTTAAATCCGGGGTGGCTGCCTGTGATTCAGCGTCCGGCACTATATTGGTGTCAGCGCGGTATTTTTGTTGATGCTGCTGCTGGGTTTGCTGGGAGGATTGACTGGTCACAAAACCTGTCCATGGTGTGGGGTGAGTGCCCTGCAAGTAGCAGGAACAGATGGGTACTGTAATGGAGACCGATAGTCGGTCTTGTCTGTTAATTATAGCCGGCGGTGTAAGGGAGCAGCACGGAGCTCACCTCTACTCCATGCAGCCGGGACCAGAAGTCGAGACACCCACATATTTAAAATAACTTTTTTTTGCCACCTGAATTTAAAGGCAGAGGACAACTGTGTCTTTAGAGGTTTTGGGAGATTAATATCTAACACCTTTTTTAACAGTTAAGAGGACGTTGTCTGCGTACAATGCGATCTTGTGCTTGAGTAAACTGACCTCGTTCCCAGTAATCTCAGAGTTACCCCATATTGTAATATCAATGGTCTCTATCATTAACACAAATATAAGTACTTAAATAAGGCATCACTGTTGAGTACCATTGTTCATATCAAAAGGCACGGAGAAGCCATTAATTAAGACTGCTGCTGTGGGATGTGGATAAAGTGCATTTATAACCCTGAGGAAATAAAAACATCAATGCCAAAGTGGGAAAAAGCTTTACGCATAAAAGGCCAAAAGCCATCATAGTGTATGGAATGCTTTGTAGTTGGGTATATGGATCAGATCAATTGTTCTACAAATGTTGTCTATGGCTTGCTGTCCAGGGATGAGACCCACCTGATTCATGTGGACCTGAGATGTGATAAGCCTTTTTTACCAAAAACAGGTATTTGAAGGAGCAGAACACCCACATAGTGTCTGCCTTTGGTGCATTTTACAAGATATTTGGGAAAGAATAGTTCAGGGATGTTGGAGGGCTGGATCATGCAACAGTTAACAGCCCTTTAGAAAGGTAAGGGCAAAAGAATGTTCAGCCCCAGGATAGGTAATTGTTAGGCATATCTCATCTGAAACATAAACTAAAACTCTTGGGTCTGGTTGAGGGGGGCAGAAATACAATTAAAGGTGGACTCCATGTGAGCTTTTAGAAGTAAATTACAACATAAACCATAGGAAATAGAAAAAATCACAAAATGCACAAAGTTCTGTCAATACATAGGGCCGGAGTCGCAGTACAGAGGATCCCTAGATGCATTTATGCTTGAGAACACTCAGGGGATGGTCTTTTCCAATAACAAAGTAGAGGATTGTGGAAATTCACAAGAAAAGAGTCCCTAGTGCTTAATATTCATACTGTGGTCTGTAGTGTTTATGTTGTACAGTATGTTTTGCATCAAACGTGAAAGACAAATGAAAGGGGAAACCCTAATGGTATTTCACCTTCTAGTTGTGTAAAATTTGTTACAGAGATCATCTTGTGATGTTTCTTCAGGGTTCTGGGAGCTAAGTCTTGAAAGATAAGGATATTTACTCCTTTGATTGGGATGGAAGACACATTCTGACATGCAGCTTGAATCAGTGTTTTTTTAAATAATTATTTTTATTGATATTTGAAGGAAAAGAGTACACAGTAAAGTGGGCAAATATAATACTGCAACAAGAAAACATCAAGAACAAAAACTATGGTAGCAGGATGCATAGAAGACAAAAAAACAACAATATGCATACAGACAATTAAAGCCCAAATAAGATATACATTATAACAGAGGGCCCCACGATGAATCAGGGGCTGACTGGATCTAAGTAATAGACATACAGGGGGCCAAAACTATATTAGTATAATCAATGTATAAAAATGAGTTAGCAAAAATGAAGGAAGTATTAAGGAAGTGAAAAGACAAAGGAACATACAAAAGAAAAAGGAGAAAACATTAGCAGAGACCAGGAAGAGGTAAGGATTGAAGATGATACTACAGGAACCATACCTTGTGAAAGACACAGTATAATTTTGAAAACTCAAGATGTATTCCACTGAGGCTACAAAATGAACATGAGCACAAGGGTTGTTAATTAGGGTGCTACCAGAGATTTCACATTTTTGACAAAGATTTTGCCGCTTTACAAATATGGACCATTAATTTGTCTTGACACTTGCTAATGGACCAGATTGGGCACTCAAAAGTGCTAAAGAAGCATCTTGTGGCAGAGACATGCCTGTGACCTGTGATAACATGTTCCACACAATCCCAATAGGACTCTAAAACTGGGCAAGACCACCATGTATGGAGGAACATTCTCTCTTATCCCCGTTGTCTCCAACAGGAGTTTGGTGCTGATAGAAATAGGATGAAAAGCTTAGACAGCACCTTATAGCAAATTTCCCGTATGGCTACTTTAATGGAAGCTTTAGCAATTCTAGCCCTAATGGTGGACCATCCTTTGTCATTAATAGGGGTTGATCTATCCACCTCCCAAGCTTTTTCATGAGGTTCTCAGTCAGAGGAAGTAGGGGCCATAATAGAGTGATATACAGTACTGTAGGGCGGAGATGTTGTCTTTCATGCCCACCAAGTATATTCAATAGCATTCAAAGAGAGTCAGCATCTGAAGATGACAGGAAGGAATTTGAGAGTTAATAAAACTGACAATCTACAAGTATTGGAAGTATTATGAGGAGGGGAGTGAGCAATGAGTTTAAAGGTCAGCAAATGATGTTGGAGCAAATTTACCCTTCAAATGCCTCAGCTTTTTGATCTATATCTCCTGCCAAAAAAAGGCCATAAAGTCATTACTCCCTGGGGGAAATACGAAGCTTGTCCCATACCTTGAGAGTGAATCGCACAGTTGGGATTGCACAAGCCAAAGCTGGTCTAAGTTGTCCAGGAAGCGTAATGTTTCCATCTAACCTTCCCTCCTGAAGCATAGCATTTTTCTAAATCCACCCATCTCCTACAGCCTGGGTTGGAATGACATGAAATTATATGGTTAAATTGTGCTGCATGGTAATAGAAATGAAGAACTGGGAGACCAAGGCCCCCTGCAGGCACTGGTTTAGCTAAGATGGATCTACGGACACAAGGTCTACCATTTGCGCAGATGAAATGGGTACAAATGGTCTGCATGGAGTTCAAAGCCGAAATCAGGATGGGCAAGGACTGGATCAGATACAGTAGCTGAGGGAGGAGGTTTATTTTTATGTAATTTCATCTGCTGAACATGCCAAACCATTGCATTAGGGCACCAAATAAATGGAAATTTAGTAATAAGTGATGATTATACTTCTGAAGGAACGCAATGAGCCATAGATTTAGACAAAGCTATTAATTTTTAATCCAGAGAGGGAGAGGGAGCCATATGTCTTTAATTTTGAATGAAGTTTAGGAAAAGACACTAAAAGTGTTGGTCAAAGTGAGAAGGATATCATCCACTAAAAGACATAACTTATAATGAGTCCTCAAAAACTTTGATGCCCTTGATGTACGGATTAGCTCTAATTCTAGCTACCAATGGCACGAAGCAGAGACCAAAGATAAGAGGGGAGAGGGGGCATCCCTGTTTCATCCCATTTCCCAGAGCAAAATGTGAGGAGTACAAACCATTAGTCATAAAAGATGAGGATGGCTGAGAGTAAAGAGCTTTAATGGCCTGCAAACCATGCAGTCCATCTGAGGACATGGTCACAAACATAAATGACCATGAAAGGCAGTCAAATGCCTTTTCTGCATCCAAGGCCAAGACAACCGAAGGATTTAATCAGTGGTTTTATTTAGTAATAGTGAAGTCTGTGAACCTGATTCAGACCAGCTCGCTAGGATGAAATTGCTCATAGCTGGCCAATATTTGCATTTTGCGCATGCGTATGCATCACAATGCGCATGCACGTACCACTGCGACAGATTGGGAAGTGCTCGCTCGCCCAGCATAGACAGCCCAGTTGAATGAGTGACAGAAGAGGCCATTTGTGGGTGGTAACTGGGGCAGGCCACTAGAAATGGGGGAGTGGAGGTACAAACGCAGTGTGTTTCACCGCCGTTTCATAGGCATGCATAATTAACAGGCAGCATAATTGTACACGTCACCTGGTTGTATTTCACACTGAAGTGATCGCAGTGCTTGTAGCCAGGTATAAGGCAACCACATGTGCTGTGAGCACATCCGATGGTGCTCGATGGACCAATGTTTTTCATGCTCTTCCAGGAGATGACATGCGTAAGTGGGCGTCTAATGAATGGCTGGTGGGCATCTGCATACACAAAGTGATCGCTCACTAAGACATAGTGGGCGTGCTAATGCCTTACCGTGCGATCGCCTGCCTTGCTGGACATGCACTGGATTTGCATATGCTGGGAGTGGTCGATCGCATCTAGTCAGCAGGTCTGAATCAGGTCTTGTGCACCATGTTCTAGTAAGGCTGATCAGGGGAAGGCTTTAAGTGCAATGTGTGGTAAGCTCAATCAAGAAGGAGGCTCTCCTGAAGAAGTCCTGCCTTACTTGTGGCTGACAAAACGCATTGAGGGTTATGTGGTGACATTGATCCATACTCTGTGAACAGATAAGCTGATCTCCTTAAACTTTAATGTATGTTTTACATATTTTTTTTCCATTAAATGTATTTGTTATAATACTTGCTGGAATTATTTATATTTGTCCAAACCATATATAATGAGTGACAGTGTGGACGGCAGGACGAGATCATGAGGTCCCCTGGTATGAACACTTGCACCTTATTTTTGGTTTTAAAAGGACTATTGGTCTAGTGAATTTTTGCTCAAAGCACGGTGCACTTGAATATTTTTGTTTGCAGTTTTTTGCACATGCACGGTGCACTTCATATATATTTGCTGCTATATTCTATTTATATATTTGATTCTTTGTTTTTGCACGAAGCACTTTATTGTAAGTATGACACATATGCACTTTTTGATACAGCAGAGTGAGCTGCTGGATGTAGATTACATCACATGTAGCGC
Organism: Taudactylus pleione; assembly: GCA_031769625.1. Lineage (NCBI taxonomy): Eukaryota > Metazoa > Chordata > Amphibia > Anura > Myobatrachidae > Taudactylus > Taudactylus pleione. The sequence continues at coordinate 3,306,090 of JAUIMM010000222.1, read as the reverse complement.
TGGACACCATTTTTTTGTTATTTATATACAGTATATATATATATATTATGTTAATCTATATATATATATAGATTGACATAATGGCATTAATAACCCTTATTGTTTTTAGGTTTGCCAATGTAATGCTGGGCGATGCAATTAGCACTGCCGGATTGCAGATATTTACACTGTTAATTTTACACGACGTACTTAAGTAGATTTCTTCTTGTGCTATCCCGAGCTCCATCTGCACAGGAATCTTACCCTGACATACTGTACTAAGGGGGGAATTAAATTGGACCCAATCATTCTTTGGGCATATAATATGGGACTTTAATGCTTGTATTGCTTTTGAGCAATTCAATTAGATACCGTTTTTTTTTTAATTATCTGTTTTCTGGCAAATACACATAGGTTCTGTGATAAGTTCAGGTATTCTATGAGTTAACACCGGTGCCTGCACGAAAACAGACAGTTATCAGAGATTTTTTTTCTGAGCCTGCTGAGCTCCTGAAAACAAATGCCCAATAAGCAGCTGTCAGCAGCCCAGATTACACTGCTGTGTGCTGGGCTGCAGTAGGACCAGGGGGACTACTGCCACTGAGAAGCAGCAGCAGTCTCCTCTGCTTATGTGGGGAGGGGAGCGATCACATTGATTATGCCCGCCCTGGATTTCCCCCTGGCTGAGGGTCTCACAGCACCTCCCCCCACAGCGCTGCTACGCCACGGCAAATAGTTTGAGTCCCCCATTATATATCCATTTGGATATGGCACAAAGTGAATCTTATTAATTTTCAAGTGGTTAAACTTTTATTCTATTTTGTTTTGGTTAATAAATTATGTGTATATTTAATGCATTATGAACTGGATATACGGAGGCGATCAGAAGCACTATATTTTATAGATTTGTTTTATTTCCCTATTATTTGGTATTTTCCTGGAATATGTTGGAAACTGGTCAGGAATTCTGGAATGGACTATTACATCATCATGTAAAGCTCTTTTGATCATTCTAAGCTAGATTTGTGCACAGACCCCCATGTTTTGGTTTTGGTTCTTAATCATTGTAGTGTTTTGTTTTTGGCAAAACCACTCTCAAGTGTTTTGTTTTAGTTTTGATTTTCCTTATCAACTGATAAAAACAGCTAAAATCATGTAACTTTTAGCCTTGTTTTGTTCCTATAGTATTATTAACATCAATAACATTCATTTCCATTCACTTCCAGACAATTTTGACCACCTCACAGCACATGAAATCATGAGGGAGGGAATTGAATACAATACAAAATATGCTTGAGTCTGTATTACTGTAGATCCAAGTTCCAAACTTGGTGAAAAGACTCTAGACGGGACCCTTGAACCCCAAAATGATCTGAGCCAGCTTTGACTCATTACCCCAAAGTTCAGGAGTTTGGTTTTTAACAAAACATAACCGCTCATCTCTTTTCTAATCACCATTTTGTGTATCTGTTTTTTTTTATTAGATTTGTTTAAGGGGTCCCCTCCAAACACAATAGGCTGCTGGTTTTGATTGCACCATAGGATATAAAATAAACATATGCAGCCACTCAATAACAACAATTATATACCAAAATTTTTAATAAATAGTGCTCAAAATCCCTTCTTCCCAAGTAAGGGGAACAGCAGGGTTGGACAGGCCCACAGAGGTACAGGGGAAACCCCCAGTATGCCATACTGCCTGAGGGCCCATCCCCGCCTCTAAGGATCAGGTTCCATACTGTGCATTTGAACTATACATTATACATATGTTACATTATACTGCACAGGACTACAGTTTATTATCCACAATGCGTTGCTGTTATTACCTGGTACATTATTATCCATACACTACCAGTATCTAATGCCCATACCACCTCTGGAGACTGGCCACATTCCTAAGTATAATCCCTTATCACTGCATTCCCCCTGTGGGCCCTTCATGCCCCAGTCTGACACTGGGGAACAGTCGCAGAATCAATGATAGGAGGGGTGGGATCTGGCTGGGAAAGATGAATCCATGACTAGAGATGCCAGAGGCGGGGTATGACCTGCAGGGACAATTATAGAGAGCCACAAGTGCAAGGCATGGGGAGGGCCTTGCTGTGGCAGTAACTGGAAATACTGGGATCTGACCTGCAGGGACTGCTCTAGAGAGCTGCACTGTATGTGGTCCCCTTGTAAATAAACAGCATGGCATGGTGGGAGACTGGTGGCAGTGAAGCAAATCACCTGCCTGCAACACTGACCTGTTCTAATGTAGAACCACTGGAGTCAGGAGCCTGGGGTCCATCCTGTTGAGGCAGCTACAGGGAGTCTCAAGGTGTGGCACAACCTGACACAACAACTTGTGCCACAAAAGGACACAAGAGGTGGAGGATTGGGGAGACTCACCAGGATCCTTGTAGACAGTTTGGGTGGCATATGGTGCACCAGGGGCTGGCTAGCAACTTTCAACCTGGGGGGCAAACAAGAGCAAGTGGCCCAGCTTTTCCACAAGCAAATGCAATTTTAAAAATGGGTGTGACAATGTTGGGGGTGTGGTTTGCGTAATGTGGGTGTGATTTAAATAGCAAATTAAATATGAAAAATTGTTACGACAAAGAGCTATAAACAAATATATCACATACCAGCCCCGTATGACTAATGCTGGGTGCACACTGACAGATATATTGCCTGTTCCATTGAACGGGCAATATATTTGAAGAGCATGATCGGTGAGTGTGTACAAATGATATGTCTATTAACTACATAATTTACAGACATATCGCATCTGCCCTGCAGCACAGCTGATGGCGATATATCTTACAGGTGACCCGCTGACCGTTCTTAAGGTACCTACACACATGGCAATATTTTACCCGATCTGGCCGATTCCAATGCATCACAACGTCAGATCATGTAAAATATGCCCCACTCATGACCATGATGCGATGCGGGTCCCCGCAGGTCGCACATCGCATCTTCAGATCTGCCGTGCTATGGGGCAGATCTGACAATCTCAAGTCACGATGCACTGGATAGTTTAGGAGGCATGATAGATCGTGTGTCAAATTGGCAGCTTTTTCAGACCAAATCGTGCTCACGACTGCCAGGGAGCTCCCGGGGAGAGTTCAGGGGGAAATCGTACACATCGTGGGATTGTGAGTACAGCGCTATGTGTGAAGGCACCTTTACACTTGCTGCAGGGGTCCACCAGTGACTGACATCTCAACTGGGTGGGCAAATTTAAATGCCCACCCAGTTGTGATGCCAGCGCAGACACATCGGCCTGAACAATTGGTAAGGTTGTATGCACTTACCAATCATTAGATATATATGGGATGTAGTTAAAAAACCTACGATCGGGATGCCAACTGCTGAAATCCCGGCACCGGAATACTGAACTGGGGACAGAAGACCGGAATCCCGAAATGAGTGGAGATGCCGATGCCAGGATCTCGACAGCTGACATTCCAACTGTATGTACAACGGGCACCCTTAGCTGTAAGTTGCGGGGGAGGGGTAGGTTTAGGCACCGCGGGGGAGAGGTCAGGGTTAGGCATTAAGGGGGGAGGGTTAGGTTTGGAGTGCGGGGAAGGGAGGGTTAGGGTGCGGGGTAGAGAGGGTTAGGGTGCGGGGTAGGGTGGGTTATGATCAAGATAGAGAAAAGGAGGGTTATGTTTATGTGGTGAAGGGGGAAGGTATAGCATACTTATCCCGTCGGGATCCTCGGCATCGGTATGCTGCTGTCGGTCTTTTGACAGCCGGCATTAATGACTGCCGGTATTACATACCCGATGATATATATATATATATATATATCTATATATATATATATATATATATATATATATATATTGTAGAATCCTTTCCAAAAGCTCTATCAGGGGTCCAGGTGCAGACAAGAACAGCACTCTCTTATGTTAGAAATTGAATCAAAAAATGTCTTTATCTCCAGTGTCCAGCATACAAATAATCTTCAGCATATCATACATTACATGAGTAACCTGAGTAATTCTCCCTGGGGTTTCACCATCTTACCCAGTTACTGATACCAACAGCCGTTTCCATTGTTAAACAGTCTTCGGGGAATATCAACCATAGAATGCTGGTATAGTCTATATATGCCATCCTAATTGTCCCAACAACATCAAGGGACCGATCGGTATATATAGACTATACCAGCATTCTATGGTTGATATTCCCCTGAAGACTGTTTAACAATGGAAACAGCTGTTGGGATCAGCAACTGGGTAGGATGGTGAAACCCCAGGGAGAATCACTCAGGTTACTCATTTTGTTCCATTATGTGAAAAAATACAATGGAGATAAAGAAATTTTCAGGTTCTAACATACGAGAGTGCTGGTCTTGTCTGCACCAGGGCCCCTGATGGAGCTTTTGGAAAGGATTCTACAATATTGATTAACTGGACCCTGCACCACCCAATTTTTTTTTTGGCAAATATATATATATATATATATATATATATACATGCACAAAATACAGACACATGTAATGAGCACACACATATTTTAAATAACAAAAAAACATCCCCTGCGAAGTTTATGCAACTGTGCCCCACTCTACCCTCCAGTTACCTGATATGGCTGGAGAAGACAGGAAGCAGGATCTCCTTCTTTCTGAGGCACTCCTCATCTCTGCCCTCTCTGACTCCTCCATAGGTGCGGTGCCATAAACTTAATTTCTTCAGCTCCTCTACACACTCTCCCCGATAAGCCATGCCCCCTTTTGTCATTCTTCAGCCTCTTGGGCTTCTGGGTAGGGAACCCTGGCTCCCCATTGGCTGACAGCGGCCATATTTTTGTAGCCTGATATGGGGGCAGCCATTTTCTTTTAGCTCCTGCTACTCGGATGAAGGATCTCTTTTTAGCTGGGGCAGGAGCAGGAGCATCCTCTGCCTGCCACAGCCTGGCGGCCCTGGAACGCTAAAATTGTACCGGCCCGGGGGGCAGGTGGCACCCTGACACCCGGCCCAGCCCGCCCCTGTGGTGCACCCAGTCTTTAAGATTTATTTTAAAAAAAAAACATATCTTTTTATAAATTAAAGCTGTTAAAACAAGAGACAGTACAAAACAAAAAAACAATTAAGATTACAGTATCTTTTATTTCTAAAGCGAATACATATATTTATTATGCAGTACTGTATATTTTATGGATCATGATACAAACAATTTACATACAATGACATTGAACAGAAGAAAGTGTGCGTACCATGATGAGTTTACACACCACCGCTGTTCTTAGACTTTCACAACTGTAGTTGTATATATTCCCTTGGAAAGTCTACCTATATTACATTGCAGTCTTGTCTCTGCTTTGGAAAAATGCTATTTCATTGTGGGTCTTGGAAGAGAGCTGAATTAAAGACCAAAAAATTGACACTGTTTATTTTTTCAATCACCTTGTGGTAAGTAGCAGCTACATTACAGTCATTTTCCAGAGAAGATGCTTTCAGAGATAAGACAAGTGATTACTGCATGGGATCACTGCATGGAATCATTACTGCATGGGACCAATGGTGAGAGTTATTCTGCCATCCACTAGGCGATTAAATTGAGCGCATGAACAATAACGATATAGTTCAATCGTTCATTAATCGTTTGCAAATCATTCTCTAAAATGTCTAAAACGACCAGCGATGTGCGCTCCCGCGGGTTGTTTAGACATCTATCATCGGGCAAACATGCTGTACAACCTAACGATAACATCAGGTTGAGCATATTTGCAGATGATTGATGTTCCTAAACTGAATGACTGCTCATTCAGTGTAAGCACATCACAGACTGACAAACGACTGCACGATTACAATGTCGTAATCGTGCAGTCTTTTGCCTGTCTTCTAGTGGATGGGCAGCTTAAGAATAACTAGCTTCTACATATAAAATGCGTTTAGGGACAGGTTTCAGGGTAAGCATATACTGTATCTTGTTTGTTTCTTGATAACATCTGGAAACAGTTTGCTCTCCCAAAATATCAGTATATTCTTGCAAGGATTATGTATTTTATTCTTTTTTGCATTTTGTATTGTTTTTATGAAAACTACTTAAACCTTTTAAACTAATAAGTGAAGTAAGTACAGTCTCTGTCAGTCTGATTTAAATCATACCATTCAGTAAAATAATTGAAAAATAACTAACACAGATGAGGATTTTGAAGGAAACCTAGTCTAAGGTGTAAATATAATAGAAGTACTGTACAATGATAGAGATGCGGTGCTGTCTCTAGAAATAACTCCGATTATTGTAGATGTTTAGAAGTTATCCGTGTTGAGGGGGAGGTTTTTGCTTTTCTCCCTGAGTATGATCGTGACGATCATACTCAGGGAGAAAAGCAAAAACCTCCCCCTCAACACGGATAACTTCTAAACATCTACAATAATCGGAGTTATGCTCCTCTTCTATTGTGAGTGGCTGCTCAATCCTTTCAATGTAATGCTTGGTAAAGACGTTAGATTTCTATGGAAAAAAAGGATTAGAAAGACAAGCGCCTGATAGTGTAGTATATTGAATACCAGTTAATCTCAACCAGGTATTCCAATATATATGCATACCATGGATACACTTGTCGGTTAAGTGTATAAAACAGTCTTTTGCAGTCAGGGCCGGCCCTAGCCAAATTGGTACCCTAGGCCAGATTTTGGCTGGTGCCCCCTAGCAGATAATCCCACCACACTACACTCTACAGACACTCTCCCCCACCTATTCGATCATGATACTCAGTATCACTTACCTCTTAGGTGCTCCTCCCTTTTCTTTCTTCCTCTTCTTTCTTCCTTTAGGAGTTTGGCGGAGGATGTAAAATTGTGATTAATTTGGCCCCATTTTAACATATCTATTACATCTCTCTCTTTCTCTCTCTCTCTCTCTCTCTCTCTCTCTATATATATATATATATATATATATATATAGATAAATAGATAGATAGATAAATAGCTACACACACACGCACACACACTGGTCCAGTTGCTGCACACCTCACAGCACCACATACTGAAACCTTCACTACCCACCTCGCAGAACAGCACCCCTCCTCCCTCTCAGCACAGTACCCCCAGCCTCATCCAGTACCCCTTTCCAAGCACAGCACCCCCTGGTCTCATCCAGCACCCCACATCCCTAACCGCACCCCTGGCCACATTAATTATGCTCCCAAGCATAGTACCGCTCAGTCGTCCAGCACAGTCGGCACCCCTGGCCAGGCTGGCCTCTATGCACCCCTTTCCCAGCACAGTCAGCACCTCTCAGTCATCCAGCAGCACCCCTCTAGCAGCTGAGAGCTCAGCTGACTTACTTAGGGCCACATTATCAATGATGCATAACCTTGCTGTCATCCTTTCTGTATTCAACAAACAGCGGTAATCTAAGATTACTGCTGTTTGTCACAGCATCAGTCTCGCCATCTTTAAATAACGAGAGCAATGCAGTCTCCATTGCCAGCAATGGGGACCAAGCGCAGCCTTTCCAGCTTCAGTGAAGCCTTTCAGGCACTGCAGGGTCCCCTCCGAGTTAAGTGCCAAGCACATGTGCAGACGGACCATCTCGGCCACCCCCGCTTATATTTCCAGCTCCTGGACCATCCCTGCTGCACTTGGTGGATGCTGGGCGGCTGATGGAGATGGATATATGAGATGTGAAGAGTTGCTTTTGTTGGGCATGCCCAGCATGCCCTCCCATGGCCATTTTACTTGCTGCAGCCCAGTGGCGGAACTAGTGAGTGGTTGGCCCAGGTGCAGATCGCAAGCAAGGGACTATCTGTGCGCACAGTAGGCATGCAGCCAAAAAATGGGTGTGGATGCATGGGGAAGGGGCGTAGCATCATAGCACATAGGGTATCAGTAGCGACATATAATGCAGAGTTTGTTGCAGTGAGGGCCATATAATGCAGAGTGTGTCACAGTGAGGACATATAATGCAGAGTGTGTCACAGTGAGGGCAATATAATGCAGAGTGCGCCAAAGTGAGGGCCATATAATGCAGAGTGTGTCACAGTGAGGGCCATATAATGCAGAGTGTGTCACAGTGAGGGCCATATAATGCAAAGTGTGTCACAGTGAGGGCCATATAATGCAGAGTGCGTCACAGGGAGGGCCATCTAATGCAGAGTGCGTCACAGTGAGGGCCATATAATTCAGAGAGTGTCGCAGTGAGCACCATATAATGCAGAGAATGTTACAATGAGCGCCATAATGCAGTGTCGCAGTGAGCACCATATAATGCAGAGAACATCAGTGAGCCACATATAACTTATAACACAGATAATATGAGCCCACACCCCACACACACATGAAATTAATACACTCCCTCGCACACACACACTACATTAATACATCACCCCACCATAGAGTATTAAAAACACACTCCAACCCTGCAGTCTAGTGAAAGGCTGGTCAGGTCACAGGTGTAGTGGAAGTGTGACCTGCTGTAGCCTGCAGCTATGGTGATGTGCGGACATCAGGGAGAGCAGCGGCAGCAATGCTGTAGCCAACCCAGCCGGGAACAATGAGTCACCCATGGGCCACATGTTATGGGTATTGCAGTGTAGCATAATGGACTTAGGTGAAGGGGAGAGCCCCCCCTCTGGTCTGTGACCGCCTCCTCTTTCCTCGGTGCCGCCTGCGCACAGCCAGAGTGCAGACTCAGAGTACTGTAATAATGAGTTATTGTGACTCATTATTAGTACTGCCGGCAGCGGGCCCCTTCATTGTCGCAATGCACTGGCTGCACCGCTAATAGTTCAGAGCTGTGGAATGCCCCTAAGGCATTCCAAATGCCCTAGGCATTTGCCTTGAATGCAGTCAGCTTCAGTGTATCCCACCAGGGAACAGTTTTGGAACCCTTTTTCCGCTTGGAAATCTATTCACCACCAAATGATTTTGCAGCAACCTATTAAGATAATTAAATCAACTAGGCACAAGAGGTAGAATATTCTGCAGTATAGTTCAGTATACAAAATTCTGGTTACCATTCTCTTACTGCAGCCTCTGCCTTTGTCTCGTTCTCTGACCCATCATGGGCACCTGTATGTGTGTACTTGCTGCTGGTCCTGGTTCAGGTTCCAGTACCAAGGGTCTCTTCCCAATCATATTCATGTGTAATAATCATCCCACAGTTCACTATATTATGGTAAAAATGATCAAAGTTACAGTACTTAATCGGATAATAAATTAGCCCCGATAATTTTTCGGGGCAAAAAAATGGACTTTTCCCCATTTTTGTAAGCTTTGAGCAATTCAATTAAACACTTTTTTTTCAAAAAAAAATTATTGGGGATTTTTTTTTGGAGCCTGCTGAGGTCCTGAAAACAATCCGTAATGCCGCTACACTTCGGGGGAAATTGGATAGCCCTAGGGGATCAATTAATGTGCAATAATTTATTGTGGATAATTAAATTCCCCATTAGTTTTTTTATCTAAAAATAGTCAGTGCAGTAAAAAGTCCATTTACCACTACAAAGTTTTTCATAATGCAAATTTAAATTTTTTACTTTGCCATCCCATGGAGTAGCATTCTGCACTGTATTTGTAATTTTGATTTAACAAAATTCTTAATTCAAAAATAGAGCTCAGAAAATATTGGCCCTGATTCAGAGCCGGACGCTCTGACCAGAGCGCTCGCTCTGAATCAGGGCCCACCTCCATTACTATGGAGCATCCTCCTGGACGCTCGTATAGCTGTGGGTCACCACCCACAGCATATACGAGCGTGCAAAATGATGGTCGCGATGGTCTTGGCCATCGCGACCATCGGAACTGCGAGTAAGAGCCTGCGGTTGGGTTTTTCAACCACAAGGCCAGGAGTGATTTTGGCTCTATCAGAGCCAAAATCACTCCCACTGACATCACTAGTGATGTCAGTGGGGCCGGCTTCAGACGGTAGGCGTTCCCTTGGGAACGCCTCCGTCTGGCAGGCACGCCCCCGGCACGCCCACCAAAGGGGGCGTGCTGTCAGTCACCATCGACAGCACACCCCCTTTGATGAGACACTCCGAGCGAAGGAAAGTCCTTCGCTCGTCGGGTCTCGCGCATGCGCACGACGGAGCTCCCTCCGTCGTGCGCATGCGCAGTGGGGACCATCAACCCACTTGCGAGCGGACAGCCGCTCGCGAATGGGTCTGAATGACCCCCATTGTTCAGTTCTTTCTGTTCATTGGTATGAGTGGAAATATGATAGTACTAGCACAGTGTAGCATTGCAAAAGACTGTAAATAATACAGCAGTTGTTATTCACACAATGTATCCTGTTTGGTATGCTAGAATTTTTATTATTAATACTGTTTTTTGCCTATTGGCTAATAGTGACTCGTACAGTACATCTATTGACACTATGAGAATTACTCTGTTTGGTTAAATTAAGGAATTGCCTTTTGTTATGTTATGTCTGTGAATAGTTTTACACTTGCAAATTACTCACCAGTCTCAACATCACTGTATTAGGGAGCTGCCTATCCACTAGACTATTAAAATGAACGATAACGATATTGATATAGTTTGATGGTTCGATAATCGTTCAATAATCGTTTGAAAATCGTTTGCAGATTGTTTAAAAAATTGGTCTTTTAGACATCTATCATCATGCAAACTTGCTGGTCTACCTGACGATAACATCAGGTTCCGCATGTTTGCAGATGATTGATTGTGCCTACACTGAGCGACTGCTCGTTCAGTGTAGGCACATCACAGACTGACAAACGACTGCATGATTACAACATCGTAATCGTGCAGTATTTTGCCTGTCTTCTAGTGGATAGGCACCTTAAGCCCTAGATCTATCAAAATAGGTTTTTTTTTGCTAGAGGTAAGGTTTCTCTCTATTTAAGAAGCCCCTTTTCCACTACAGACTATAGTAGAGTTTTGCTGGTGACAGCCTTTAAAGACTTTCTCCAGTGAAATATGTCCTAATGAAGGAATGCAACAGTATCCTAGTTATAGCCATCAAAGGATGGTGATAGTTTCAGATCTGAAAAAAAAGAAAGATTTCTCTTTCAACTAAACCATTTTTTCCAATAATAGCAATATTACAAAAACTATTTTTTTTATATTTTTTTTAACCATTACTTTTATTTTTATTGAAATGGAACCTAAAGCTAAAATACAGACTTTGCAATTCCACTTGCAAGCTGGAAAGTCAGCTCGCAAATGCACAGCAGTTCCGAAGAATAGCATGTGAAGCTTGAGAGTTCTCTTAATGCTGACATCCAGTTTCCTCACCAAGCAGAACACTACTCAACTACCCTGCCATAGATTTATTGGTAATTTGCTTCAATAAAGATTTTCTATAACTATAATAACAAAAATAGAAAATCTTTATTATCACCATGTATTGTTAAATACTCATATTAATTTCAACCAATCAGCTTCTGTCATTTTACAGGCTCTATTTTAAAAATGACTGTTAGGAGTTGATTGGTTGGTTCTTTATATCTTAACTTTTTCTCTCTCCAAGCTTTGATAAATCTCCCCCAGTGATACTTACCGGTGCCCATCCAGCAGACTGCGAATGCGTGACCTGAGGTCTAGAATGCGCATGGCCGCAAGGTGCAATGGTTGGAGAGGCAACCACTTGGATCCTTCTTTTCAACCCAAGACCTCCTTCCCATAGGAAGGAGTGGGGCTCGGGGAATCAATGCCATTTCTAAAATTAATGTTTATTAAACCTGCTTGATTATTTTATATGCCCATTTTGGTTGCTGGATGCACTAAACAGGCATCATACATACACAGATTAGAAAGATAATGCCATTGCATGTATTGAAAATAAAGGTCATCCAGATGGAATAGATTGTACAGCTTCAAGACCAATAAATGTATTAACAATAGAAGTATGACTTTAGTGTAAGTATTTTTTTTTTTTTAACGGAATTTATTTTGAATTTTACATAAATAAAGTACAACAATATGTGCATGGACAAGAAAAATAGTTGACATATTACAAAGACAAAAATAAAGAATAATAAAGTATCCAAAAGACACATGTAAGTATTTTGATTATTTCAATGTGTGGTGCGGTGATAGCAGATATGTTCATCACACAGTTGCTACACATTGGGAGTGGTTTATGTTGATGATATAATTATCATGTTGTATAGCAAGTAGTTCATCTTGATCCTATATTTATTTTGGCCTCAGAGTGCCAATTTTCACTATTATTGTTATGTTGTTGATAGTGATGACTAGTGCTTCAATGTGTAATAAAAAGAAGTAATAATAGTAAAATAAAGAAAAAAAAAAAGAAAGACACCAGTACTGACACTCATAGCCTGGCTTGTTGCTGTAATTTTAAGGGGATGAACAGAATATGTCCTACCTAAGAAAAACCACAACAAGCCTCAGGCAGGGCTAATCTATATCAGATAAATTTGCAGTGTGGGGTTCCTCTGTCATAATGTGACATATCTATAAACTGTACAGCACAGGGGTGAATTTCTTAGGAGAATTGGGCCCACAAAAAATGCACCTATTTATACTACGGTCTTTCTAGTTCCAGTAATCCTTAGAGACCATAACATGCTTGCGTATGCTGGCACTTATAGAACTACAATTGCTAGCATATCTATGGCTGCTAAGACTTTACTTCTAGGGCCCACTAGCAACCAAGGCCTGCTGGGACTTTTAGTTCCACAAAAAATAATATAATAACCACTGTAACAAAATTCTTCACTTAAAAAGACATCTCCCATTCCTGCTCACAAGGTTGTATGAATCTACAATACTGTCTTTTTAAAAGCACAGAAAAAACAGCAATTGTTCCTCTATGACCATTTATTGTACAGCATAGTATGCAGTATTTTTTAAATAAAGGGTACTCTGAAAATATTAAGCACATATTCTGTATGTTCCCTCTTACCTAGTAAATATTTTAGAACAGATCAGGAATAGCCAATGAATAATCTTTTTCTATGAGGGTTACTAGATCAACAGAAAGAAATAAGGTTAAAGATAGTTTAGAGACTGAACAAAGAAGACAATTTCTATTAGATTGTATTCTGATTGAGTCTCTTTTCTACTGAAAACATCCCATTCTTTGGCTTTGAAAGCAGCTTTTTACTTGATTTTTTCTATTGGATGTTTTAAAATATATATTTTTCTATTATTATTTTTCCATTTGCAACACTATTTACAGACTCAGTGGGTGCTCAATTGTTCAGAAAGATTAAAACCTATATCTAACTCAGCAACATGAGCCATAAGAAGCTAATACCACCACTACGTTTTATGAAGGGATAAAACAGATTCCTAGCTTGCTCAGTGTGTTTCTTATAAGCCTGTAGTTTTTGATCTGTTTTATTTAATATGCAATCTGGAAATGATAATCCTATAACATCAAACATTTTTAATCCAATGAAAAGTAGAGGTTAGAACTTTACACAAAGATACACTTTACTGTAGTGATATAATTTTTTTTCTGTCATATAAAATATATTGTATACATATTGTTCTTATATATATCATATATATAAAAGATAAAAGAAGTGCGGCACTCAGAGGATTTGGTATGCAAAAGAAGGATTTACTCCTGTGGTCAATGTTTCAATGAGATAATCATTTTCATCACAAAAATGATTATCTCATTGAAACGTTGACCACAGGAGTAAATCCTTCTCTTGCATACCAAATCCTCTGAGTGCCGCACTTCATTTATCTTTACTGTGGTGGGTCTGGTGTCCGTACGCACATGTGCTGGCAACAAGGTGCATTTTGTTTTGTTTCAGTGAGTGTTGGATCTTATTGAAATATATATATATATATATATATATATATATACACACACACACAAAAAAATACACTTCGAGGGCGCAAGGATTCACATATAATCCTCAACTGAAGAACAGGAGCTTCCAGTTGGATGCTGGAACTATTACGGAAAGTCCAGACAAATAAATTCAATGTTGGATATAGGTAAGTCTGTTCTTCTCCTTTTAGCAATCGTCTTATAGGTAATCCGGACAATTCTAAAACAAGACCCTCTCACCAAGAAACACCCAGAAAGATGGCCAATAGGCCTAACATTAGATATCCAATAGATAATTTATTATAAAAATATCATTAAAATACATGAAGCTTCAATTGCTTACATCAAAAATGATCCATTTGCCATAGGGTGAAGGATAATCATATTATGAACAAATCCTGCTGTTACCCACAACTGGTAAGATTTTTTTGAAGCAGGTGTCTCCTTTATCCTTCACGGCAATAAATTCCACAGATGAAACCCTACGCATTTCGTCCGTTAGGACTTCATCAGGGGTAAATGTTTCAGTCCAAAAATGATGGCTGATCCTGATAAGTAGACAGAAATGATCCTTATATCAATTTGCACCTGACTGATACATGCAGATAGAAATGGATCTACATAGTTTCTTCAGAATACTGAAATTTTTTTGTGTATTGGATATTATGCTCCCACTAACAGGGGAGCTATTTGAGGTGCTGCACTATTTAAAAGCGCAAGATAAGGGCATTGTTTTTTACATATATATATATATATATATATATATATATATATATATAAATAAATATATACACATTACACAAACATTTAAATATTTGAAAGACAGAGATCACAATTTTAGGATAATATTTTTTTAGGTAACATTGGCGATGAAAGAGAGTTGTACACTATGACGATGTTTTGGCTGATGAGCAGATGCATGCGTTTGAGTGATACTGCGCAGACATCAAAATACATTACCATAGATGCTCGCAGTGACTTTTTACTCACCGTGTGATTGACAGGCAGAGGAGCATTTGGTAGCTGGCAATGGGGTATGGGGGCAAATAACGCAACAGTGTCAGCGTCTCACTTCCCATGCCCAGGCTCACTCAGGACTGTGATAATCAAATGAACGGCAACCAATGCTGTGTCTTTATATGCAGATGCTTGGATTTGAAAAGCTGCCGGTTGGTGGTTTAATACATCTCCCACCATCTGCAACATTTAGATATTTTCATACTCATACGCAGCAGCGGCGGCATTAGCGTACAACTCTGAATCAGTCCTATTGTACCTAAACAAACCAATTATGGGGACAAAAGGCAAGGATGCCTACTGCATCAGGAGGGCAAGAAGTATTATATGTTTTAGGATTATTTGGCATCAAAGACAAAAAAATAGCCTTTCACCTTGACTGATTTACTAATAATTGCTCACATTTAATAATTATTTATTTAAGGGGGTATATGGCATTTGTAGCTATAAATAGTAGGGTATATTATTAGGAAAAGTAATTAAGGGAATTTATCCAATTGTTAGCCTTGTGGTCAGAAAATATTTTTATCTACCCTCTGGTGAATCTAAATTAGCAACTATCACCCTGGGGATTTTGCCTTGTCATTCTATGGATAAACACAATTATTTTTTTTTGTATGTTGATGAAACTTTATCTTTTTTAACCTTATTATGTAGCTCACTGTGTAAATAATATCTGTAAATCTCCAAAATTGTTATTTTACACTAGTTAGAGGATGGTCTGACATAACAAGGAAAAGCTTTCCAGGGTACAGAGTATGTGGTTAACCTGGTAAATAAGTAACAATGGTGGGTGACAGCTAAAAGTGTTCCAATGGTTGTCTGTACGGGATACATTCGGCATACCGATGGTTGGGATTCCATTGCTTACATTACCGGCGCTGGAATCCCGATGTTGGTTAAAATACTGGTGCCAGCATCGCAACTGCCGGGATACTGAAGATAAGTAGTAGGGTTTGGGGGAGGGTTAGGGTTAGGTTTACGGGCAAGGTTTACGGGTTAGGGTTAGGCACTAAGGGGAGAGGGTTAGGTTTAAGGTGCGGGGAGGGAGAGGTTAAGTTTAGGCACTAGGGGGGAGGTTAGGGCCAGGCACCAGGGATTGTGTGTCATTGCATCAGCCTTTTAGCAACTGCCAAATATTCCATTAGATAAATATGCAACTATATGCTTCCAGTTCCATCTCTCCAAGAGTAATTGTAAGTATAAAGCTATGTACAGTACACACTTAAAGATTTTTGTTCCAGCCAGCCAGATTGAACAGACAATCTGGTAATTTATGGGAGCAAATGTCAGTCGACCATGTTCTCCCAAATGCCGGAAAATGGACAAAAATGGTTGTTCAGACAAATTGGTCAATTCAAATTGATTTAGCCAATTTGTTTGAACAACCATTTTTGTCTGTTTTCCAGTGACTGGAAAAAAATGGTCGATTGTCATTAGCTCCCATACATTAGTAGATTTTCATTTCAACCAGCCAGATTGGACAGATAATCTTATAGTATGCTGTCAGGGGCATAGAGAGTGCCTCCGGGCCCCAGTAGAGGGGGCATGGCCTAACCACAGGTGGCGTGGCCACACCCCCTCTTGGGGAAAAAACAGAAACATACTTTTGCAGCACTGCGTAGCTGCACTGTGCGCCGGGGAGGGGGCGTTGTGAGCTCCTCAGCCCAGCGCAAAGCCGTGGGGTGGTGCGATCAGTGTGATCATTCCCCCCCTCAGGCATAGGAGATTGCTCATGGCTGCAAACAGCAATCTCCCACTGCAACCCAGCACACGCTGTGTGCTGGGCTGCTGCGAGGGAAGGAGGAGGGAGGAAGGGAGGTGGCAGTGCCAGACCCAGGCCCCCACCGGGCCCCTCTGGAAGCCCGGGCAGAGGGTAAATTGTACCCACTCCCCCCCTCTCTGCGCCCCGGTATACTGTACCTCTTTTGTGATGTGATAAGATCTGCATATTGAAGCATACACATACATTTTTGTATATATAAATTGTATAAATTTATGCAAAAAAAAAACAAGCAATATACTGTATCTGTAGTCACCAACTCCCCAGAATCAGTGACTAGTACAGTGCCTATATTCATATAATAAAAATTATAATACTATTGTTTTCCCAACTGGAAGTTATGGAAAGAGAAGTGATTAAACTATTTTTAACATTTTGAAAGGTTTGCATCTTTAATAAGTAGCCTTTACTTAAAGCCAGACATGGTTACTGGTACTGAGGTAACCCCAGGTCATCAACTAGAAGTAAAAAATTCTTCTCATCTCAATAATTGCTGAGGTTTAGAGAGGATGGGATATTATACAGTCCAAATGCCGGGTTGTAATGACTGGACACAGGACTGATATTGAGAAAAGATAAGATGCAGATGATAGTAAAGGGTCTGTAATAGTTAGCCAATGCTGGGTCAGAGTTTTTGGTAGATAGGCTTTACTGGTTAGACCAGAGGTTCCCAAACTCTTTTTAATCATGGGGCCCTAGAGTATCAGCATTGTTTTCATGGCACCCCTGAGCCAAACGTTTGTTATTAAGAAATTCAGGAAAAAAATGTTGTGAAGTAGTAAAGTGAAGTAAATTGTGATTTCCTGTCATCCTTAGGCTCAGTTATGTGATGGGGACAGGTTTGCGCTTCTGTTTGTCCACATATTTACATTACATTGACCATAGAGAATTTGATTTGGTGCTGGACCATCAACCTGAGGCAACCCTGCAAGTGTCCCGAGGCACCCCAAGGTGTCGCAGTGCACAGTTTGGGAACCACTGGGTTAGACAATGCTGGGTCAAAGCTGGCAACATACATGCTACATATAACAGTTAGAAAATTCTGGGTCAGGGCTGGTGGCAAAAAAACACTGAATCCAGGAACACACCAAGGTCCATGGCAGGAGAAGACAGGAGAAGAAAAAAGACAAATCAAATCAGCAATGAGTAATCAGGATACATAAATGCAGGTTAAGCTACTAGCAAAGCAGGACCTGTCAAATGCAGAGGATGGAAAACAGAAAGGCTATTTAACCTGACAGGAATCAATAGGGCTATAGTACAGCCCTCTATAAATATAGTATGCACAGCACCTATGGAGAGCAATGGTAGTGGTGATAGCCACTGACATTAATACCATATATATAAAAGTTTCAGTTGTTTATTCTATCACCATTGGTTGAATGTATAATCACCATTTTGTATTTGGTGGACTATTCTATGCTGTGGGAGTACTGGGGAATCTAGTTGATCCATTTAACTGTTATAAACATTATGGCCAAAAAATATGTTTTCATTGAGAGTTTTATTTTGGTTGTGGTGGATAAAATTTTATAATATATCAGTTTCCAAAAAGCCTCTATAATATCATGTCAGCATTACTGTCACCTTACCATAACTCTATGGCATATGAAATAGTGTCCCCACTGCAAACATCATATACTGTACATGTGTGGCACTTTCATAGATTACATAAATGCACTTCAATCAGAATAACAATATACTGCTATGTTCTGGTACGGGGAACACCAATTTAACAACTTCCAAGATTTCACACAATGTCTCATCTTCTATTGGCCATAAAAAGTATACCCATTTCACCCTAGATGATAATTCTATTATATGCATCTGACTCTATAGATCATTTAGGATCATTATATTTAACTTAGAGACTGGGAGGCCTGGATCAATAAAGTTTATTTTGATGCTTTTGAACAACGTCACCCTGCTGGTTGCAGGGAAGACTGGAGCCAGGACCAAGCTGCCGAGGAAGAGGAACAGCACAAGAGACAGCAGGTAAGTGTTGGCTGGGGGGAGCCATGGCAGAGCTGGAGATGAAGATGCTGTCACTGTGAGGCCCAGGGGCTGGGACATACAGGCTATGAGGCCCAGGGGCTGAGGGCTGGGAGGCCCAGGGGCTGGGGTTTGTGAAGCACAGGGGCTGAGGGATGTGAGACCCAAGGGCTGAGGGATGTGAGACCCAGGGGATGAGGGATGTGAGACCCAAGGGCTGAGGGATGTGAGGCCCAGGGGCTTGGACATATTGGCTTTGAGGCCCAGGAGCTGAGGGCTGGGAGGCCCCGGGGCTGGGGTTTGTAAGGCCCAAGGGCTGAGGGATGTGAGACCCAGGGGCTGAGGGATGTGAGGCCCAGGGGCTGAGGGATGTGAGGCCCAGGGGCTGAGGGCTGGGAGGCCCTGGGGCTGAGGGCTGGGAGGCCCACCCCAAACTATGAGGAAAAGTTACTCCATGCAGTAGATAGTTTGGGGCTGAGAGACCCAGGGACTGAGGTTGTGGCTGGGTTTGGGATTGAGAGATGCAGGGGCTGAGAGTTGTGAGACACAGGGGTTGGGTTTGGGATTGAATGATGCAGGGGCTGAAAGTTGTGAAGCCCATGGGCTAGGTTTGGGGCTGAGAGATGCAGGGGCTGGGTTTGGGGCTGAGAGATGCAGGGGTTGAATTTGGGATTTAGAGATGCAGTGGATCTGTTTGAGGCTGAGAGACGCAGGTGAAGTCTTGTCAACTAACAAGACGAGGGGAGAACTTCTTAGGGCGCGTTTGTAAGCTGCCACTGATTTTATCAATATTCCACAAATTTCACCACAATTTGAAACAATACATAAAATAAAAGAATAGAATAGACAAAAAATGCAGTGCTAAATAGGAAATATATAATAGTACGTCCCTTTTAACTTTAAAAAATGTCCTTCCCAGCAGACAAAATCAACTGGAAATTCTCTCCTTCTTTTTGTAGCAGATTATATATAGCAGATATATGCAATAAAAGACATCTTTATAAGGTTGGCGTACCCAACTCACTTCTTTGTCACATAAATGAAAACAAAAAAGGTATCTTTTATCCTTCCGATTATTACACTTCAATTGGATCTGTGTGGGTTTTCTTACTTAATTGAAATATCAATTAGCAATTAGCGTACCCCAACTCACACTATGTTGCAGATGTTAAAACACATAAAGGTATCTTTTATCTGGAAAAAATTGGTTCATACCCCAACTCACATGGAGCAAAGCGATGAAACTCCTATCAAGGTTTCTTTTCAGAATTTGCAGTAGTATAACGTTTCCAGTAGGATTCTCAGTAGTGTAACTCCATAATATGATTCAGTAAGCAGTAAAATCAAAGGGGTGTTTTTTATTGACAAAAAAGACAAGTCAAAAAATAGAAGATAGACAATAGCATCAAAAATTGATGCATAAACAGTACAATAGAACTACATAAAGCAGCATCGAAATGGTCATCCAAAATGGAAAAAATCTAAAAATGAAAAAAAATTTCTAGACATAACAATATATATTAAGGATGGCAAAATTGAAACTAAGAATTATGCCAAGCCTACTGATTCAGGTACCTATATATCAGCTACCAGTTGCCATCATGAGACTTGGCTTGATTCTATTCCAATGGGCCAACTAACTAGATTAAAGCGGAATTGTACGGAGGAAGGAATGTATCAAACACAAGCGAAAGAAATGAGCAAGAAGTTTTTAGATAGCGGATATAAAAAAGACAACATAATTAAATCCATCGAAAAGGTAGATAATCTTTATCGTAAAGATCTTTTACAAGTTACCCAAAAAGATAAAAAGAATACAAAATTTGAATGGGCATTCATTACTGAATATAATGACCAATACAGATCAATTGAGAAGGTCATAAAAAAGCACTGGGGTCTTATAAGAAAAGACCCGATAATAGGCACTCTCGTTCCCGAAAGACCTATTCACATTTATAGAAAAGCCCCAAATTTAAAAAATAAACTTGTATCCAGCTCTCTTCCATCCAAACCAACACAGACAATGGTTAAATCTAAAGGTTTCTTTAGATGTGGAAGCTGTATCGGTTGTAGAAACATAAAAAGTGAGGGTAATTTTAACATCTGCAACATAGTGTGAGTTGGGGTACGCTAATTGCTAATTGATATTTCAATTAAGTAAGAAAACCCACACAGATCCAATTGAAGTGTAATAATCGGAAG
Organism: Taudactylus pleione; assembly: GCA_031769625.1. Taxonomy (NCBI): domain Eukaryota; kingdom Metazoa; phylum Chordata; class Amphibia; order Anura; family Myobatrachidae; genus Taudactylus; species Taudactylus pleione. The sequence goes on along the minus strand of JAUIMM010000222.1, from coordinate 3,285,389 downwards.
GATAAAAGATACCTTTTTTTGTTTTCATTTATGTGACAAAGAAGTGAGTTGGGTACGCCAACCTTATAAAGATGTCTTTTATTGCATATATCTGCTATATATAATCTGCTACAAAAAGGAGAGAATTTCCAGTTGATTTTGTCTGCTGGGAGGGAAATATTTGAAGTTAAAAGGGACGTACTATTATATATTTCCTATTTAGCGCCGCATTTTTTGTCTATTCTATTCTTTTATTTTATGCAGGTGAAGTCTTACCATCTGAACTGCATTAGTGTAATGGTGGTGCTTTATGTGGAAGTGGCTATTTCAATGTATTTTATGTAAGTTATACTTTTTTAATGTATTTAATTTACATCTAGCTTTTCCAACATATTTTATGTGGACATAATGCAGCATAGGACATAGGCGGCACTCCAGAGACTTCTACCTCCGAGAACAAATGTGTTTTACTTTAAACATTTTGGGATTACATCCCCTTCATCAGGATACACACATGGGGGGAGGGGGGCCCAAAGCATATTCTTGCACCTGGGCCCACCACTCTCTAGTTCCGCCACTGACCAGCAATGCAACCGTATTGAAGTAGGTGCTTGGATTATTTAATGGACAGGATACACTAGAATGATAATAACATAAAAATAAACAATGATCCATCAAGTTGTTGCTGCATGAAGCATAAATCATATATTGTAACAGGCTTATTAGACCAGCTGAAGTCAGCGGCAGGGAGAATTCAAGGCATTCAGTTTACCAGCAGAGGTCTGTGACTGTAGATGAGACAATTAAAATGTTTTATCAGCAGAGGTATGTGACTGCAGAAATTAGGCAGTCTGCTTACCAGCAGAGGTCTGTACCTGGAGAAGTTGCAATCTGTTTTACCAGTAAGTTTGTTGCTGCGGATGAGTCAATCTATTTTACAAGCAGGGGTATGTGACTGAAGATGAGGTAATCCGTTTTACCAGCATTCAGTAGGTATATGGCTACAGATAGCTGGAGCTGAGGCAATCAATTTACCAACAGAGGTCTGTGGCTGGAGAATTGGAAATCTGATTACCAACAAAGGTATATGGCTGCAGATGAGGCAATTCATTTACTAGCAGGATCGGAGACAATTTGGAATGATTGATTGAAGATACTGTGAGCAAATTAGAGGTACTTAGGAAATACTGCAAGGATACTGGAGTAGATATACTAAGCTTTGGAGAGATATAGAGGAGTCTATTCACTAAGCCCTGGAAAGAGGTAAAATGGAAAAAGATAAGTCCCAGGCAATCAGGAGACTTATCTTTCTCCATTTTAACTCTCCCCAAGCCTAGTGAATAGACCTCAAAGTGGAGAAAGATTAAGTACCAACCAATCCTGTCATTTTTCAAACACAGCCTGTAAGATGGCAGTTAGGAGCCTATTGGTTCGTACGTTATCTCTCTCCATTTTATCTTTCTCCAAGGCTTAGGGTAATTGGAAGAAGAAAGAAACTCTATTTTGTGAGCACTCTTAAATAGTTTGTAGTATAATTTAAAACGTAACTTTTAATAGCATATTAATGCCATTAGATCATACAGTATAGACAAACAACAAAAAACAAAATTACAACATAGAACAAATATATCTGTTTTACAAATGTCATGAGACCCAGCTGAATAGATAAATCAATTAATCCCAAGATCAAACAAGATTATTATTTCTCCAGCAATACCCAATCAGACCATTAACCAGATATAAATTATTAGTGCCTCCTTTCAATATATATCAGTAGAATACTATTTGTTGAATGTAAATTCATATTAAATATGGCCTCAAGTTGGCATGAATTCAAATTCATATTTGTAATGGCGAAATATATTAAAGCATCATAGACTCTCATATGCAGCTTAAATAGCAAAATAGAGCTCTTACTAGTTTGAATATAGCATAGAGAGTATACACTGAGCGGTATGTATCAACATTAATTGACAAATAGGTATACAATGAGTGATAAATAAATTTAATTAGTTGCAGCAATGGTGTGATACCCTTGTTTATTTATCTGTGGAAATGACAATTGGCACAGAGAATAACAAAGTAGATATCTAAAACTGGTTTCAATAAGTAGATGAAACACAAAAGAGGAGCCACTAACAATTTTCACATATTAACAATAAAGTCACTGTCACGTATCAACAGTAGATAATATGCACTAAGCCTCTGCCTAGTACTGCTGTCTATACGGTTTAAGAAAAATTTATGCCCAAATAAGTATGGGTCAATTGATGGCTAATTATGGCCCTCATTCAGAGTCACTCGCTATTTGCGGTCGTTCGTTCTAAAACAAGGGGTGGCTATTCAAATGAACCGTTCGCTGTTAGCGGTCTCTTCACGCCTCTAGGTGTGAACGAGCGAACAAAACTTGCGGTCGTTTTTTGGAAAAATACGCCCCCTGGCCGCTCGCATCCTACGTCATGTCCGCTATTTATTAGATTAATCGAGTACATCGACCAGCGTATGAACTGCTCGCTATTCTTGTGGTTGGTTTTTGCTACCACAATTTTGCAAGCAGTTCTGGCTATAAAAGAACCCAGTGACGTGGTCAATGACGCTGCTGTTTTAAATATGCACACCCATAAAACGCTCGTTTTGACATTTAAGCACGCCTGCGATCGGATCTCCACTCCCCGTTTTCAAGCACCTTCCCCTGTTACCACCCACATACGCCTCTTTCTGTCTCTCAAATTATCAGGCATTCGCTATTTTGCGAGCACATGAATTTCGGCCGCACTGAGTGGTTCGCGCATGCGTATTACGATCCGTACGCATGCGCAGTTGGGCAAACATCGCTCGGAGCGAACGAGCAGCCACTTGCGTCCGGCTCTGAATCAGGGCCAATGTCAGTAAAAAATAGGTCATACATAAAGGTATATTATCTCTGCAGCAGTATAATCTTTGTAATCCTCTTCTGATTAACTACTAATAAAAGTAAGTAATACAGGAATAATAATCATAATCGCTGACCTAAATATTCTATGCATTCATTTATAATATACATACAAATTGAGCAGAAATCCACAGATATAAGGGGTATTATGCATAGGGATATTAATCATACTGCAAGAAATAGACAAAACATACATTGAATAATAAGTCACCTTACCATTGTCTGCTGGTAACTAAGTAACAGTAAGATACATACACTGATATAAAAAATATATACCTCTTACTCCGCTGTGTAAATCCTAATGGGTAAGTCAGAGAACTATAGACAAGTATTTGACAGAGAGAAGTATTCACATTTGAGCTGTTCAGAGTTAACGGAGCACCTGATAGAAAATAATGTGATAAGGTCCGTTCTAATCAGCACAGAAACCGCACAAAGCCATGAAATAAAATGGATAAGTAAGAGTATACAAAGTAGTAGATGGGGTGCGCAGACACAGGCACCCGTCCTACTGATGCACGTTTCACCGACCAGGCGTGTTCACGGAGGAGAGAACACTGTAAGGAAGTCCCTGAACTGCCCGGGCTAATATCCTGTGCGGTGATGTATCATACGTCATGAGAATAGATAGACACGTGGTCCGGCCTGTGAGCATCAGTGGCAGACCTGAGTTATCGGGAGTATTGAGTAAACTAACTACGACCTCCCCAAATCTGGATAGACAACACACCTGTCCAATGAGTGTCCTGGATTATGGGTTTCCTAAATGATCAGCCTGCTGATATACCCCGTGTAAAACGCTGAATAAAATAAATTAAATAAGCACCTTACTAAAACAGATCCTGATGGATAAGTGTAAGGTTCTAACAAATGACAGGTGAAAAATCCTGTGATGAAATCTACTGTTAACCATATGCATTCTATGCACAATAAATTATAATAGGGGTGAATTACACCATTATATTAGAACCGTATTCTGCATACTAGCAGCATAATTAAATGGATAGATAGCTAAAACTGACTCACTCTATTACAGTATACTAGGAATAAAAAATAAATAATACAATTTAAATTTAATAGTCAAAAATAATAGTCTATATCTTAATAGGTAACTAAAATAGATAAGTGAATATTAACATGATTTCATAGTGCATGCAGCTTATAGTAGAAATAAATGCTGATTGGGGTGAATAAATAGTTGTAGTGTAGAGTGATGTGAAATGTTAGTATGAAAATATATTAATAAATAAATAAAATAATATAATGAAAAAAAATGGAATAAACTAATAAACTAATACCAATAAAGTGACAAAATGGAAAAAATAATGTGTTAAATGTTAATAATAAGTGCATGAGGTGTGTATATATTCAAGTGATTCACTGTGAATTTAATTAGTAAGTGGCTATATCTCAATAATAATAAGCCGTAGTGATTATTAAATATAATAGTGTGTTATAAATGAACATACATGTCCATTATATATAAATACAAATACATAAATGGACTTTAAATAAATAAAGTGACAATATGAAGTGAGGTGATAAAATATACTGCACTGCATGTAATATTTAATCTCTAATAGCAAGTCATGGAGGAAATTACCTCCCTAAAGAAACATAAATAATTATTACTGTAAACAAATTAATATAGATAGAGTGTAATAGCCATATACTATACCTAATAATAAATAACTTTATCTACTAGGGTGAAAATTTGAAAATGAGAATAGACTCAGATTAAAATTTGATAATACAAAAATTAAATAAGATATGGTTGTTAAGAGGAATAATCTCTGATTATTCAAAAATTGAGGTATCTTAAATGTGTGACAATAAACAACTGTGAAAAACTATAAAAAGGGGCTGTAGCTATTGTATTCATTCAGTCCTCTGGGTGTGAGGGTGTTCAAACTGAATATCCACTGAGTTTCCTTTCTGAGTAAAGTCGTACTCAAATCCCCTCCTCCGATTCCCAATTTCACTCTCTCGAGGCATGTTACTTGTAATTGTACTGGATCACTCCGATGTTTCTGTAGAAAATGCCTCGCTACTGAAGAGATTTTCTTCATTTTGACATTATCAGAAGGCTTAGGGGTCTATTTATTAGAGATGAGTGGGTTCGGATCTCAGAGATCTGAACACACCCGAATTTCGGGGATCCGGGGCGATCCGAGCTAAGCTCGGATCTCCCTGCCTGCCACTGATCTCTCATCCCAAGGCAAAACCTCATGACCCCGCTGTCGAGTCGCGAGGTTTTATTTTGAGAGGGCTCAACGCTGATTAGCTGAGAGAGCCGTCTGTCACGGCTCTCAGCCAATCAGCGTTAAGCCCATTGAAAACAGCACAAAGGAGAAAAAGAAGATGATGCCTGCCATCCCCTGCCGCCTGACACCGCCGGCACCCCCCACTGCCGGCACCCCCACTGGCAGCATCCCCCGCTGCTGACACCACTGCTGCCGACACTCCTCCACTGCTGCCCAACGTACTGAGGACACCATCAGCAAGCCCCACACTGCTGACACTGCCGACACTCCCACATGAGGACACCACCAGCACCCCTGCACTGCCGACACTGTCAGCACACATGCACTGAGGACACAGCTGGCACCCCCGCCCTGCCGACACCGCCAGTACCCTGCATTGCGAACATCCTTGAATTGCCGACACAGTCAGAAAACCTGCACTGAGGACACCGCTGGCACCCCCGCTCTGCCAACACCGCTGGCACCCTGCATTGAGAATACCCCTGCACTGTCAACACGGTCAGCAAACCTGCAATGAAGACACCTCTGGCACCCCCACTCTGCCGACACCGCCGGTACCCTTCACTGAGAACACTGCCAGCACCACAGCACTGCCATTCCAGTACTGAGGACACCGCCAGCAACCCCCGTACTGCTGACACAGCCAGCAAACCTGCACTAAAGACACCGCTGGCACCCCTGCACTGCTGACACAACCAGCAAACCTGCACTAAGACACCTCTGGCAGTGCCGCACTGGCGACATCACCGGTACCCTTCACTGAGGACATTGCCAGCACCGCAGCACTGCCATTCCAAGTACTGAGGACACCGTCAGCAACCCCGCTCTGCCGACAATGCTGTCATAGTAAGTGCACTATTGGGGTATCCAACCCACACTGTATAACATACTGTATCCATGTTGGAAATTAGAAACTGAACTGCCACATATTAGTGCCGCCCACTGTTTCATTTTGCTTAGTCAGCCAGCTAGCTGGATGCAACCTTTTGGCCTTAACTAGATGAAGCAAATAATATTGTGAGGTGGTCAAAATTGATTGGAAATGACTGGAAATAAATATTAATGAGGTTAATTATACTGTAGGAACAAAAACAGGCCCATTTTATGTGATTTTAGCTGTTTTTATGATTTTTGAAGAAAAAATCCAGATCCAAAACTAAAACACGAAAACAAAACACGGAGGTGAGGTTTTGGCAAAACCAATCCAGATCCAAATCCAGGGGGGATCCAGATCCAAAACCAAAACACAAGGGTCGGCACACATCTCTACTATTTCCTAAGCAGTGTTAGGAGACAGAGTGAAAAGTGATAAGAAAGTGATAAGGTGCCAGCCAATCAGCTCCCAACTGCCATTTTCCAAACACAGACTGTGAGATGAAAGTTGGGAGCTGATTGGCTGGCACCTTATCACTTTCTTATCACTTTTCACTCTGTCTCCTAACACTGCTTAGTAAATAGACTCCTTAGTACACCTCCCCCAATGTTAACTGAAGGTGTTTGTCACCTTAACTGACGGGATGGGTCGGACTATCACCAGCACTTAGAGATTAGTGAGACCAAGTACTTGATTGAATCACCTGGCTCACTCCAATCACTCACATGATCAGCTGCACACATGTGTTTCAAAATGGCGACAGCCATGGAAGAAGCTCACAGTAACCATGGTAACCAAATACACTGAAATCCAATGCACAGAGAACTGCATGAGAACAACCTCATTACTAACCTTGGGCCACACTGTCCTGAGCAATGCAGCACCTTTTGCAGATACTAAAACTGAGCTACTGCACTATTACTGTATGTCCATTTTTGCTGTACCAATAAGGATAATACCTCAAAGTAAAAAAGAGCTCTGGAAACAACTTATTAGACAATTGAAACACTGCTGGACCATAATCTTATCACTTGCCTCTCTTGCTAATATTATGACAATAATATTTATTTTAAAAAATTACATAAAGTTGTATAAATTGAAAAGTATTTGATAAGTAAAAACCAAACATTAACATAAATGTTATGCTACAAGGGACTGAGGTGACATTATCTAAATACAAGGAACATTTCAAAATATGTAGAAAAGTTAGTCTATTTGACTGAAGACTGAAAAAAGTGCTGCTAAAATCTAATCTTAAAATATTTTGAAATACATAAATATCAAGCATCATAAAATTGGTTATACTGGCCGCAAAGAGATAAATCAGGCACCATAATTGTGGAAAATAAATAAAAACAGGACTCTTAAAGAATACCACACAGAAAACAGTATGAGTCCTAGGTCTAGGGCAGTAATTATCAATACCAGTCATCAAGTACGCCCAACAGGTCATGTTTTCAGGATTTCTGTCTGGGGAAACAGGTGGGATCATTACTGACCCAGCTAAATAGCTCAACTCATCTGTGCCAGATTAAAGAAATCCAGAAAACATGACCTGTTGGGGGTACAAGAACCACTGGATAAAGACAGAAAAGTATATGGATAGAGAAGTAGTAAAAGGACATTGTCACGATCCCAGGCTGACTCTCAGATACAGCAATCTGGACCAGCTGGTTGTGGCACCAGATCACCTCAGTCACTTACCAAATGACGCAATTTCTACTGCCACCATGAAAGTTTATGGAGTCTTTGCATTCTCCGAACAAATTATTAATAAATCTTCAGTTACATACAGGTATGTAGCATGGGCCTCATTAATAATAATCATAAGAATATGCTGGATTAAATGTGTTTAATCCAAATCATATTGTGAAATCCTAATTAAATCTCTCTACGACTGTTGACGCCAAGTGTATGCACATTGCGTATGGCGATACGCAAATGTGGATGCACAGTGTATGCAACATGTGATGCATGCACAATACCTTCCCTTATTGTAACACCACCAGTATGCGTAATAGTCGCTATATTCGTATCAAAACACAATGTGAATTACAGTGCAATATATATATCACAGTATAATAATCTTAGGTGAAAACAAGTGAACACACACACACACCAGTTTCTGTGGTCCAACACACAAAGGTAAATATTGTATTAAAAGGATATAACATTATTATCACAAGTTATACAGTGGTATAAAACAATTCAGGAAAAAGGTCAGAGTTACAAACCAATATACATATGTTCGCATGCGCTCCCTGGATCCAGAGTACAGTCGTCACCAGATGACCGGTAGAATACAGCTACTACTCTCTGGACAAGGGAGCCTAATTTATACAGTCAAATTATGGGTGTGTATAATAGCTGGCTGTGTCTTCTTCCATTGGTCCAGAGGCGAGATGTTTCCAGTTCACTGTGGGTCATTGGTTGGTTCAAACAGTGGGCGATGCCTAGGCTCAGGATGCTGTTGCAGATGTTTACGTCTGGGTTCCCACCGAAAAGCTAGTTCAAATCAACCATTGTTATATGCTATATTAAACATAAATCTGGCATTGCTAATATCGGTTTACCGCAATGTGCGACAATCTATTCGCAACCACCGGCTTACTGCTAACACAATTCTGTACATTATATGGATACCTCTTAATCGCTAAAGTGAAATAATTGCTTTCCAATCTAATTGTGGTTCCAAATCACAAAAAGTTATATTTGCAAGAAAAAGTATAACGTGCTGTGATCTAGACAATTAGCGCAAAAAGCAAGTAAAATACAAGGTACAGCCGATACATATGCTAGCGCTCTGTTCCAGTTCTCAGTCATCAATCCTGAAGCCTGCGGTCATCAAAGAAGGGAAAATTACTCCTTTATGGTGCCCAGAGCAGTAGCCTATATACCTTACAGGTCACAGATAGAAAAATAGAGACAAGCTGGCATAATTCCATTGGTCTTTGCTCCTGGTCATTGGTTAGTTCATACGGTGTCATCAGGGGTATGTCTTGGTTCTCCAACAGATGCTTTGTGTAGTTTCCCGCTGAAGAACTGGTTAAACTGGCTACAGACACTACATACAAAATGTTTATATGCTAACCAATAACTCTATAGTTCGTAACTAGCGGACGCATGATGCGATCTCCTTGCCGATAGAACCAGAGATCATCAAATGAACAGTGATTTAATATAATACCAAACATGACATGTCTACTATGTTCTAAACCTTAGATCTCATTTAAGTACATATACATCATAATTAGTTTTTAAAAAGACCTTTAATAACTAATTGTAAATAGGAACCATTATATACATATGCGTTCGCGTATGTGCGTCTGTGCATTGATGTAGGAAATGTTCATATGTATGTATGTGAGGATGCATGTGGACGTCTATGTGTACACATGTGGTTACACATACAAGCGTCTATGTGTAAGCATACAAGTCCATGTGTGTGCGTTATGTGAATCAGTGTGTGTGGTGGGTTCGCAGTTTTGTGCATTGGGTTGTGCCGACACAAAGTAGCTTCCGATTTACCCTTTATCAGACAACAAATGACTAGATCGTCAGATAATAATTGCAAACGATCATACTCAATTATTTGACTTTGACAATTATGACCCCAAACCCAATGTTAATATGTGGTCCCGTCCCTGGACTATATGTATAGCTGGTTTTCTTCTCTTTAATACATTTGTACTTTGGTGTAAACCTTTGGTAGTATGTGTGACTACTATGTGTAAATTATTGAGTAGGAGGCAGGTTTGTATTGTGTGAGCCACGAAAGCCAGGATATATATATATATATATATATATATATCAGTGGCGTAACTAGGGTATTTGGAGCCCAGGGCAAATTAGAAAAGGGAGCCCCCCCCCCTAAAATCCTGAGATGTGCGCACGCCGAAGGCGCGCACGTAAAAAGATGGGCTTGGTCACTTAAAAATGGGGCGTGTCAACATGACACACCACTTTATTTTCACGCTGACCATTCCTATCCATATGCACCTTAACCCCAGTAATACCCCTTATACAGTACCCCCAGTATGCAGTTGTGGTCCCTCTTATGCAGGCCCATAGAAATGCCCCTTATACAGTATCCCCAGTAGTGGTCTCCCTTATACAGCCCCCAATTAGTTCCCCTTACTCAGTACCCCCAGTAGTGGCCCCCCCAAATGCAGTGCCCCATGTAGTGTTCCCCCTTATGCAGTGCCCCCAGTAGCAGTCCCCACAATGCAGTGCGCCCAGTAGCGGTATCCCCTTATGCAGTGCCCTTTATATGGTGCCCCCAGTAGTAGTCCCCCCCTATGCAGTGCCCTTTATATAGTGCCCCCAGCAGTAGTCCCCCCCATGCAGTTTTCCCAGTAGTGGTCCCCTTATGCAGGCACCCTGTAGTGATCCCCCCTATCCAGTGCCGCCTGTAGTGGCCCCTTCCTATTATTGCCCCCAGTAGTGGTCCCCCGAGTGCAGTGCCTCTAGTAGTAGGCCCCTTTTATAATGCCCCCAGTGGTAGTTCCCCCCAAGTAGAAGTCCCCAGTAGAGTAGCCCCCCCAGTAGAGGTCCTCCCAATGGCGCCCTCAGTAGTAGCCACCCCTCCCCCAGTAGAGGTCCCCCCAGTAGTAGCCACCCCCCTCCCCCATTGTGCAGATAGGTTAAAAAAAAATATATATATATATACATAAAAATATACTTACCTGAACCTCTGCTCCTGGTCCTGCTCGCGACGCCGCTCCCGCCCGGGCTGGTGCGCTCAGCATAATGGGACAGACGTCATGATGTCATGACGTCAGTCCCATTACCCACTGCAGGAGCCGGACAAAAGTCCGGCTCTTGCAGTGGGTGCTGCAGCAGTCAATGAGAGTCTATCTGACTCTCATTGGCTGCTGTTTAACACACGCATCGCGCCAGTGCTGGCGGCGATGCGTGTGTTATGCACAGCCTGAGCCCGCCTCCTAGCGCTATTGGGCAAGCGCTCAGGGGGAGGGAACAGGCTCAGGTGTGAAGCACAGGACCGGTGCTGGAAGCCTAGCGCCGGTCCTGTGTAAATGTGTAGCGCTGGCCGCTACACTGGCTAACTAGGGTGGGCGGGCCGGTACCGTGGCCGGCAGCACCCCCCCACACCGCCGGTCCAACGGCGCCCAGGGCACACACCCCGCTCGCCCTACCCTAGTTACGCCACTGATATATATATATATATATATATATATATAATACATTGAACATGTCACTATTAATTCTAATATAAATGTCTGATTTGTACTATATATACATCTTGAATACAACTTATAGTAAAATGTACAGATAATGGCATGCACAGGGTGTGTTACACAAAATGCAGTCAGGAGTTACAATTAAAGATCTGCATATCCTTAGCATTTTGTATGTTATCTGACCTTCTTGCCGGTTTTCTGCAGACCAGAGACAATTACCGTACAGGGTCTATTTGATCACCAACAAAATCCAATTTTCCAAGCTAACAATTGAAGCAAACATACGGTATTACACTCCCAATCAATCCAAGGTCTATTTTAAAAGTTTTATTGGACAGAACAATCTGATATTGTGTTTTAGGCCAATTTGAAATGTAAACTGGGATTTTGTTAAAGTCTGAAATATACAGTAAGGCATAGTTTGTAGTTTATTTAATATTTTTGACTTTGACAATATTTTCAAGGCTTACTTACAAAAAATATTAATAAAAATTACACACAGATTATATATGCAAATCATTTCAGAAAATAAAATAAAAGGGAGAAATCATAGAATATGAACTTACAAGTAAAACATAAATCTCTGTGTCGGGCGCTCTCTAATTGGTATCAATTCAAACTTATATAGTCAAAATATGACTTTTAAGTCTCACGTGGTAATGTCCTTATTGTTTGAATTAAATTTTAATTTGAACAATAAGGACATTACCACGTGAGACTTGAAAGTCATACTTTGGCTATATAAGTTTGAATTGATACCTGTTAGAGAGCGCTTGGCTTATTTATATTTCCTGCTAGTTTTGGGAGACAGTGACCTCCATCTTGAAGTCTAGTGGCTGCACTCAGGATTGAAGCGCAAAGTTTTACTGTTTTATATTTATAAATCTCTGTGTGCGGGAGCTCACAAAGGCCCTCATTCAGAGCCGTACGCTCTGAGCAGAGCGCACGCTCTGAATGAGGGCCGGGCTCCATTTTCATGGAGCGTCCTCCTGGACGCTCGTATAGCTGTGGGTCACCACCCACAGGCTATACGAGCGTGCTTTTTGATGGCCGCGATGGTCGAGACTGGCTGGATCGCGCACGTGCACTGTGATTTATGCGCAGTACGCGACAATCAGCCGATTACGTGTGTACTAGCAACTGCAATCCAAGTTGAATCAGGCCCACAGTGCACACAAGCATATATGTATTATATGCTTGTGTGTCATGTGCTCATGACTAAGGTGTACATAGACCGAAATGGCCGTCGGGCCCATGCCTACAACACATGGTCAGCAGGCATACGATAAGTCTTCTATGTGCAAATGGCTCTTGTTATGTGACCTAATTGCTGTTCTAAATGTATTCTGAGCATGGCTATTACTTTCAAGCTTTAATAATTTTTTTTGCATCTTTAACATTGGTGGTGTGCCTCTGTTTTTGGTCCTAGATAGGACTGAAGTGCTTTTTTTGTATGCCATATGTGACTGCAGCACCTACAATTTCATTATATAGTGTGTGTGGTTCTTCTTCTGCCTATATATATATATATATATATATATACAGGGGCAAGGTTACACATATACATACAGGCAGGGTCACACATTCATACATACATACATACATGCAGGCAGGGTCACACATATGTACGTACATACATACACACATGCAGGCAGGGTCACACACATGTAGGCAGGGTCACACATACATAATCACATACACACATACAGGCAGGGTCACACATACATACATACACACATGCAGGCAGGCAGGGTCACACATACATGCATACATACACACATACATACAGGGTCACACATACATACATACACACATGCAGGCAGGGTCACACACACAAACATGTAGGCAGGGTCACACATTCATACATACATACATACATACATACAGGCAGGCAGGGTCACACATACGTACGTACATACATACACACATGCAGGCAGGGTCACACACACACATGTAGGCAGGGTCACACATACATAATCACATACACACATACAGGCAGGGTCACACATACATACATACAAACATGCAGGCAGGCAGGGTCACACATACATGCATACATACACACATACAGACAGGGTCACACATACGTACATACATACATACATGCAGGCAGGGTCACACATACATACATACATACACATACATTAAGGGTCACACATACAGGCAGGGTCACACATAAACATATAGGCAGGGTCACACATACATGCATACATACATACAATACAGGCAGGGTCCCACATACATACACACATACAGGCAGGGACACACATACAGGCACACATACATACATACTGTACATACACACATACAGACAGGCTCACATGTACATAGATATGTACATACATATATATATATATACACAAACAGACAGGATCACACATACAGACAGGGTCACACATACAGGCAGCGAGGGTCATAGACATAACCAGACAGACATAACTGGGGTATAACCTCTCTTACCTTTATGTTGACCCTTCAGCTTCAGTTCTGGATACATACCCCTGATGTTGACATGTTGTTGTAGCCCCGCCCTCTGCTGGGGTCAGAGGCGCATGTGCTGACCTCCATCAATCAGGGCTCAACACAAGCTCCTCTGACCACAGAGCAGCAGCAGGAAGGCAGGACTGGAGCTGCTACTGCTGCTGCTCTGTATCCACAGCACCCAGCAGGCTGGACACGGACCCGGCAGGCTGTCAGCTATTTGACAGCAGCGCCGGTGTCTGACTTTAGGGTGCCCTCTGTTAACTTTGGCGCCTAGAGCTTGAGCTCCAGTGGAACTGCCCTCCCTGCGCCCCTGTATGAATTATACCTTTTATCTGTTTGTTTGACATATGGTCTTACAAACCTCAGCGTGATATTATTTATGTGTTTAAAATTGACATAGAGTTTCAGAAATTACACTTTGAAATAATGCAGTTTCATGTACAAAACTTACAGTATACAAACAAGTTTAAGTGAGTGCCTTTCTTCTCTCTCATTTTATTGACTACTAGCTGAAGTACGGCATTGCCCGGGTTTAAATCTTGCCTCAATTTGAGCTTGCCTCTGTTGAGGAGTCTCTAATGGACCACTGGTGGCTGCTTGCCTTGCAAGTTTGTTGTTGACTTTAGCTTGTGCAACTTGTGGGGCCATAGCTGCTATAGTGGCAGCTTGTCTTGCTTGATCAGACTGCTTTCAAGCTGGTGCCTGTTGAAGAGTCTTAGCTTCTCTTAAAGCTGTCTGTCTTGCTCATTGGTCAGCAACTCAAGTGTTGGCCTGCTGAGGAGTCTCAGCTGCTCTTGCTGCTGCTTTTCTTTTGGCATCAGACACTGCCCAATGAAGCTTTTATTTTGGAAGCATTCTAAGTGTTAGGAGTCCTGAAAAGTATTTTTTCTTAATTTGTTTATATTACTTGAAACATTATTGTGTAATAGAATTGAATATACTCTGTAACAAATATTTAATTATAGTAGTTTACTTTTACCCCATCAAACTTTATGAAAAATTGAAAAACTGGGGTAATAGAAAAGATTATTTTAGGCGCTTAATACTATAATAATACTATAATATTTTATCTATAATAAAAATATAGTTGTTTACATACAATCATATATTACGGTAATAGGTATACCATACCATGCTGCTGCTTGATGATATGTACAGTTTTAGTTAACGTCATTTACATCCCTAAGAATATCGTCAATGCTATACCCAGGTGGTAGTCTTTTTAGAAAAAATAAACTTTGGGGATTTCAAAACGTACCAGTGACGACGCATGGAAATTTGGGTTATGGAAGCAATTAGTATAGGGTAACCATGTTTTAGATTGATTTGCAGTAAACGCAATATATAAAGGCAGGGTTCCAATATAAATTCCAGAATAATTAATTTCCCTCCAATCTGTTCATTATTTTATTGTATTTTTTTTTCACTTTGATATTTAAAATATGAAAATGAAACATATAAATCATAAAAAATAAAAATGGAACATATCAACCATAGTACATATTTTGGTTATCATTTTAGGATGCTATTTTCATAAAATAATAGTTTACCTTTACCCCAAGTTGATACAGTAGATTTCTGATGGAGTGAACACCCATTCAGTGGAAGGCTCAGAACAGGCTCCCCGGGTCAAAGTTCTGCCCAGCGTACACCAATGGGAGGTCTGACCAGGACCCTAACCCCCCTAAAATCTGGCCAGGATCCAACTGGAGCAGCCTTCATTGGTTTCATCCCTATCGGTGAAGGGGGGTCCGAATGCATAACCAGACAGAAAAATCAAAAAAACAATTAATTTTATATATAAGATTGGCAATGTTAATGTCACCAAGGAATCTGTATTGAATTTGTTGGACCTGATTTTCAATGTTTGCATTGTATATGTACATAAACGCAAAGAGAGGGTAAAAGGGTTAGTTATTATCATAGGAAATTTGTTGATTGTTAATATTTATGTGACATAAGGTAAGTCCACACAAGTAGAGGGTGCTAGTATAATCATCTAAGTGAGCACAGATTGCACTAAAACTAGAGATGACTCAAGAGGTAGAGGTGCACCCTAAGAGTTATTTAATTATTCTGAGGCAACTTTAAAGAATGTACTGAACATTACCTTATTAAAATGTTATTGAAATTGTTTAAAAATAAACACACTTATTTCAGAAAGACAAAAAAATAAATATAAAAACCCTCAGGATATCGTTCTAGCCAGCAGAAGTAGAAATGTCAAAAGACCAATCAAATGAAAATAATGGAAAATAGAAAATTAGTTATAACTACCTTGGACAAGAGCATTGTCTCAGTAGATAAGAGCAGCACAAAAAGTTGTATAAGGTGGTGCTTAATAGACACACAATACAATAAAGAATACATATCCTGTTTTTAATCACTATATCACAATAATAAAATATATCCCAAACATTAAATATTAAACATGTACATGTAAAGCTTTTATACCATAAAGCAGTGATTTTCAACTAGTGTGCAGCGGCACACTTTTGTGCCGCGAGCAGTCCCTAAGTGTGCCGTGAGAGAATCGCTGCCCGGAGATGCCCCCCGCAGCTTAACTTTTAACTTTGTGCTTGGGCAGCGCTGAGCTCTTCCAGGTGGCTCAGCCGCTACCCGAGTTGTACCAATGGAGATGCGGCAGCGTGACATCATAGGTCACGCACAACGCGTCGCTGCTCCGCCTGAACAGTACTGCACACTGCTGATGAGCAGTAAATGTGACAGGCTGCTGCAAGCCTGCACCAACCGCGGCTGAAGGACTGAAGGTGTCAGATCTGCCCAGTAAAAGGGCATCTAGTGCTATCGAGGGGCAGGGAGCTCCAGGTAGGGGTGCAATGTATATTATTTTGATGTCTGTGGGGGCCAATGTAATTGTGTTTTTTTTATGTGGGAGCAATGTATATTATTTTGCTGTCTGTGGGGGCCAATGTAATTGTGTTTTTTATGTGGGGCAATATATATTATTTTGCTGTCTGTGGGGGCCAATGTAATTGTGTATTTCATGTGGGAGCAATGTATATTATTTTGCTGTCTGTGGGGGCCAATGTAATTGTGTTTTTCATGTGGGAGCAATTTTGCTGTCTGTGGGGGCCAATGTAATTGTGTTTTTTATGTGGGAGCAATGTATATTATTCTGCTTTCTGAGGGGGATAGGGTGATTTTTTTTTATCATTTGTGGGCCAGAGTGTATTTTTTTGACTTCTGTGGGGGCCAGTGTGATTGTTTTTATTTTAAATGGGGGCAAATGTGTTTTATTTCTGTTTTATATGGAGGCCAATGTGCTTAATTATGTTTTCTGGGGAAGCCAATGAATGTGTTTTTCCCCAGGTGGGGACCAGTTTGAGTGTTTTTTTCCATGGGGGACAGATGTGCCTTGGCAATTTTAAAATCTTGTTCGGTGTGCCGCGAGTTCAAAAAGGTTGAAAATACAGAGCCTAGAGAATATCTTACTCCAGAGAATTTTTTCTTTATTTTTGAAAGTTCTGACTATGAATAAATAGTGTTCAGTACATAAAATGAGATCCAGTCAATATCCCGAAAAGTGGGATGCCAGCGCTTAGAATAATGGTGCCGGAATCCCAACACAATGCTGGCATTTAAATGCTGGTATCCCAAATGCCGGCATCCCAGAGGAAAGTAGCAAGGTTAGGGGGAAGGTTAGAGTTATGGTTCGGGGTCATGGTTAGCCACTAGGGGGAGGGTCAGGGTTAGGCACTAGGGGGAAGGTTTAGGGTTAGGCACTAGGTAGGGAGGGTTATGGTTAGGCACTAGGGGGAGGTTAGGTTCAGGGTACGAGGAGGGAAGGTTAGGGGTAGAGCTAGGAGAAGGGATAGAATACCTACCGACAGATGTTGGTATCCTAATCCTGTCGAGATACCGGTGTTGGCATTTTGACCACTGGGATCACGAGCACCAATATCCCGTTCCCAACCCCTTAAAATATACTGGTTGGAATTTCATGTAGCTCTTCATACAGTACATGATGTTATGGTGTGATGAAATTATTGGAACTCATGGTGTAAAATCACAATAACTAGACAGATACACTAGCATTTATTCTTCCATGTGCTTCCACAAGGACCATTGAGGCTAGGCTGCCAGTTAACTGTCAGGTATTTTGTAGCAACCATGGGGAGGGGTTGGGTATGATATTCCATTGGTTAAAATCTGGACAGTATAATTATCGGCACCAAAATCCCAGCCAGGTCTAAATCCTGACAGCCATAATCCTGACACAGATTAAATATCAACAATCAACATACCGACAGTCAAAATACAGACAGTGACATAAACTAGAAATTGACAAAATCCCAAAAATCAAAATACAGACAAGTCACTATACCGACATTGACAAAATACTGAAAGGTCACTATATTAACATGGACAAAATGCACTTACATGGACAAAATCCCCATAGGTTCAAAATCCCAGCAAGGACAAAATCCCAACAGTCAAAATCTAGACACATCAAAATCCATACAATATGTTTACACTTCATACGGGTGGCAAATGTGCAACAAAAGAAGAAAAAAAAACTACAGATGTGTTCTCATAAACTGCCCTTCACACACCCACCCCACTGCAAAGATCGAAGCTCATGACAAAAGGGACAGACAGGTAATGTGGCTGATTTTGACCTAAGTGGAGACTGTTTTCACATGGACAACTTTTCAAGGCCCTTTTGCGTGTCACATCAAAATGACATGGTCTATTCATGTAGGTCTGCGGTACAGAATTGTTACTTATCACTATAGATCACATCAGTTCAATGCAAGCTATAGCTTTGCAAAGTAGCAAATCATGTACCCGGACCTGTTTGGAGAAGCGATGTGCTATATCGGGTACGGTGGTCTGGTCATCTATTTTTTTAGTATTTCTTCTTTTTTTTCCTTTACTGTTACGTGCATTACTCATTTTGAAGTCCTTACTGCACATGCATCCGGCACCTGAGAGCATGTCAGCCTGGGAGGCAGCAGGCAGTCAGCGGTTAGCCGGCATATGCATATGTTTGGTCACCTAATATATAGTGGCAGGGTTGGGGAGAAAGAGCAAGCCAGCAGCAGCTAGTCAGCAGAACACAGAGGTGGGTGACCTGGCACATACAGTTCAGATTGGACGTGGTAAGTGAGCAGATTTGTTCTTCTTCCTCTGGGCTCCTCTGATTGGCCGGTGTCTGAGAAGTGGGTGGGGAGAACAAGGAGCAGATAAAGTTGAGATGGAAATTTCCTATGAAATTGTTAAAGAAAGAATGTAGGAAGTAATAATGCCTTCAAAAGTTCATACATGTTCTTTTATTAGATCTGCAAACCGTCTAGCTGAATACGATTGAAATGTGCCTTGTTCATCAAAAACACATTGTTGTTTTCAATTTTTACATGTAAAGCACATAAATCACCGTATTTATAAAGCAGCAGTTTGGGAAACTGCTGTAAACTGTGGCAAACACCGCCAAGGGATCTTTGCATATCTTTAGATGGGCACAACTTGATAGCATTTTTGCATTGGTTTTGGTATTCCCAAGTCAACGGGCATAGACAGCAGTTTTACTGTAGTTTAGAAAGTCTGTGATTTTGACCTCTAAGCTGCCGTCTATACATAACAGACTGTGTTGTAAGACTGACCCCTAGAACATTTAGTAATTTTGTTGTATCTCTTTCGTTCTTTCTTACGGCATGATATTTGGGTAATTATTGGCATAGTAATAGGCGGGTTTATGGATGCCTTTATTTTTACTATGTATAATGTTTCCTACTGGGTAGGCCATTGGCCTGCTATCTATACCATCAATCTTGTAGTTATCTGTTGTCTTTGCTTAAGTGTTTGTATGATGCATTACCCAATTTTTTTTTCTATTCCTTTACATGTTTAATAGCATTTGTAAATACCTACAAATATAATGTACACTAAAAGGTAACTAAGTTATTTGATATGTGTCAAAGAATGATAAAAATAAAACAAAAATCCAAGTCACTAGGATGGTGTAAGTTATTTGGAGGTAAACAGTAGAACTAGGATGTTAACTTTTATTTTTAATGAATACTAATGTACCTACTGACTTGTGCATACATAATGGACCTGATTCAGCAAGGATCACAACTGCAACTACGCACATAATCGGCCGATTGTTGCATTCTGCGCATGCATTGATGTGCGTGGTTGCGAACCATCCTCTGTGATCGGGACTGCGCTCGCAGTGACTACACAGACCCATCGCAGAGTGATTGACAGGAAGTGCCATTTGTGGGAGGTGATAGGGGGTGGTCGGTAAATGCAGGTGTGCCAGTGTGTTTGAACGCTGTTGCATGGGCGTGCATAAATTATCCACTGGTATGCAATATGCAGCTTGTGTACTCACAGCATGTGATGAGGTTAGCAATTTCTGAGTAAGGTCAGAGCTTGTGCAAGTGTGCGTGAGGCTGCGATGGTACTCGATGTTATCGATGGTTTTACGGATGTGTGTAAGGTAAGGTAGGCGTCCTTATGTTGTGCTGCAATGGCATTGTGATCACAATGGATTAGCAAGTCCTGCATTGTATTGTATTGTAAGTCACTGGTTACTTATTTGTTTATGTATTTTGTAAGGCGCTGCGGGAACAATTGTGGCACCATATAAATGATAATAATAATAATAATAATAATAATAATAATAATAATAATAATAATAATAATATCATTGCATTTGTAATCCTTGCTAAATCAGGCCCAATGATTGCAAAGATAGTGGGACACCTATTGAAAACTAACCAAACACATATCCAATTCTCCAGAACATTCTTTTAACTTTCTCCTTGCTGCCTTGATTTGGGAAGTGGTGTCAATCACGTAAATTAATTGACACACAATAATAAGTTAGGGATGAGAGCAGTAACTATTCTCAGTGACAAACAATTATCCTTGGTTGGCTGCCTTGTTAAATGACAAAAGGATCTTCTCTCTTTCCTATAAACACACTTTCACAAATTAATTTTAAGCAATGTCATCCAATTTCTGATGAATTATAATTGCTTAAATGTGATCATTCTACTGTTTGAGATGTATTTTAGAGTAATGTTTTAATGAGCAATCCCTTTGCACTATGGACATAGTATTTTGCCCTTACTACAAAATTCCTCCAATACTTCAAATTATATAGTATGCTTTATAATTGTATGTATATTTAGTATAATACTAGTGCAAAATAAATATTTTGCCAGCATGGTATCTTTTCAAAATGTATGTGTAAATCCCCTGATAAAGGGATTTGTAAGTCTCTGTGGTCAGTCTCTCACTGTATATGGAACAAGTCAGAGGCCTTCTGAGAGACATTGGGCCTGATTCAGACTTGGGAATAGAGTGACATATCTCTCTCAACTGTGAATCTGAACAAGCCATATTGCAATGCAAGGTGTGTAAATACATATTTTTTTTTGCATGTGGGGTACATACTGGCTGATTTTTCATGTAGCCCACAAATGCTGCACAGCTTTACTATCACCCTACAATTTAGATGTCAGTTTGGAAACACTCCTCCCAAATCTAAATCTCTCTGCACATTTTAAATCTGCCCCACCTGCAGTGCAACATGGCTTCACCAAGATGATCAGTTGAGAGAGAGATATCTCTCTCTATTCCCATGTCTGAATCAGGCCCTAAGTGTTTACTGAATGTAAGTGCTGTGCAAAATACTTTTTTGTGAGAGGGATGTTAGGTCCTTCCACTCTGAGAGAGGTAATCATTTTGTAATACTGTAATTAGAGCTGGACAGGCTAGGATTTACTTTTATGTGTTGTTTATTTTTGCGCTTCTAATAAAACTAGCTGCTGAACTTGCACCAAGACCAATAACGTTACATTGTTTTACATTGTGGAACTTTTATATGGCCATTATACCAGCTTAGTAAGTGCACTGAAACTATTCATCATCTATAAGATTTATCTACTGATACATAATTGGCATTGAGGATTAACAAATTTTGCTACATCTAAACTTATTGGATCATCAAGTGTGGATTTCAGAATATGGACATACAGTATAATTACATATTTACATGTTTTATTATTACATTGTGTATATATTTTCTTGCTCAATTGTGCTTAGGCCATTCTATATTGCTATAATAGCAATTGTCTATATATACTGGTGTTTTTACTTGATCTCACAAATTATATACTGCTAAATTAATGTTTATGTGCTTTTACTCACACCGGCGCAAAATTGCTTTTTCTTTGTTTTAAATATATTACTGTAGCTTAATTATTGTTTTAATAAATAAAGGCATCTATAACCTACAGTATACTAACTTAACATATATATATATATATATATATATATATATATATATATATCCGTATATCCAATATTAATGGAAACCTGTATATCTGAGGACCAAACTATTAACACATTGCCACCTTAAAGCCCTCAATACTTATTTAGAAAAAATTGGACAACCCCAGTTAGTCATTGAGTCTCCTGGGATATAGGGTACCTAAGTGAAAAATTAATCTGGATTCGATTTGCAAAAGCATTCTTGATCTGTTGCCTCCCGTTAACAACTGAGAGACATGGCCCACAATCTTATACCGTAAGGTGGCCATGCTATGCTTTTGTAGTGCAAAGTGGCAAGCCACTGGTTGTTCACTGGTGGATGTTTGTACAGCTGCCCGTATGACACTCCTATGTTGGGATATTCTCTCTTTAAACTGGCATTCAGTTTTCCCCACATAATAAAGGCCACATTGGCAGCTAAGTACATACACAACAAATTTAGAGGTGCAGGTAAGTACTAGCTATCTATTGTCAAAATGTTTGCATGTCGTGCAACCTAAGCACTTAGAGAATCCATTCTTCCTACTTAAAAAGTGTTTAGATGTTTTAATAAATCCAGTGATATCAGTTTTCACTACATTGAAGATGACAATAAATCACTGAAGTTTACAATTCCATGTGCAGTCGCTGAGTGCTGCCCTATACAAGCATGCTGTATTTGGACATTATCCCCTCCTAAAGAGGGTGTCGGGATGCGGCCTTGGATTGGCTGCTACTCACCTCTGCACCGGCGTCCTTGAGCTTAGGTGTTCAGTCTCAGGGAGTGGAGGTGAGTGGTGGGCTGAGTATTCTCCCCTGGGTCTGCTAGGGCTTCCGTGCATGCGTCCTGGTTCCCGTGGTGGCAGGCATGGGCGAAGCCATGTTGTTCCGTGTCACCTACCTAGTCTCTCCCAATGTTTGTCCTGTGGTCACACAGCTGATCTTCTGATCCAATAACCAACTGCATAAGGGTATTTGTCTGACTCCAGGAACAGGAAGCTGCTGTTCACTTTGCTTTTCCAGTGACTGTGTTTACTAGCTGTTGCAGCTTTCCAATTTCCACGTTCTTTCCTACCAGTGTTATATCCTAGCCTCTGGATTCGCTCCTAGCTTTATTCTGTTTATTTCCAGTGACTCTTTCCAGTGTTTCCCAGGACCAGACTCTTCCAGTGATTGCTTCAATACTTGTCTCTGTGCTGAAACTCCAGCACTATTCACGTCTAGTTCTCCTGTGTATATGTCAGCACTTGTTTCTGTGTTGAAACACCAGTTTAACTATTTCAGCACTAATCATCATCTAATTTCCCTGTGTATATGTCAGCACCTGGCTCTATGCTGAAACTCCAGTTTAACAATTTCTACACTAGTTCTGAATCTGGATCTCCAGCGTGCATACCCAATGTAGCATCTGTGTACTGACTCCCAGTGTTATTCTCCTATGTCTGTGCCTGCAGCTGGATCTCCAGTATTTCCCAGTGCACCTCTGTGTCTACATGTTTCCCAGTGCAAGTCCGCATCTAGATCCCCAGTGTTCTATTTGGTTCTCCACGTCTGCATCTCTAGTGTTACCCAGTGCAAGGCTGCATCTGCATCTCCGATGTTTCAAAGTACATTCTGTGTCTGGACTTACTATATCTTTTCCATTGCAAGTCAGCCTTAGGACCTCCCAAGTTTCCCAGAGCAAACAAGCATCTGAATCATTTCCAGTATTTTCAGTGCCACTTCATTTTCCAGTGTTTCCCAGTGCCATCCTAATTCTAGTTATTCCCAGTACTGTCTCATTGCTAGTAATCTCAAATGATACAACATTTTTAGTAATTTCTAGTGTTATTAGGTTACAATTAATTCTCAGTGCTATTCCATTTCTAGGATTATATCTCTGTCTTCTGCCACTCTCAGGAACCTGTCCAGGGGACCGCAACCTGCTCACTTGTGCTGCAAAACCCAAATCCCAAAAGGAGAGGTCACTGGTGAAGACCACTAAGTGGGTTAGACTCCACACCTCTGGGCAGGTCTAGCCAAACCTGGGTTTGGCCACAATAGGAAGACTTTATCACTGTCACCCCCATCAGTTGATGCAGTAAGACTCTAACCCTCCGGTTCTTGACTTCTACAGAGGTATCCCTAATGCCTGATCATGACAGAGGGCACCAAAGCAAGTTAGCCCATTTGGGGCCCGAGTGTAATTTTTTTGTTTCATATATATATATATAGATATATAGATATATATATAGATATGCTGTATATATCCTCCAGGTGCTTGGCACTTCCTATGAAAAATAGCTTCGCCCGATGCCTTTCCTCAAAAATTCAGTAAATCCAGGAATATATGGATGGCACTTGCAGCTTACAGTCAGGTAAAGGAGACACTTCGCAAAAAGTGAGTGCTCACTCTGAATCAGGGCGGGTGCTGGTTTTTTTAGGAGTGGCCTCCTGGCCACTCTCATAGCTGTGGGTGACCATCCACAGCTATAGCGAGCGGCCATGATGATGGTCGCGATGGTCAAGACCCTTGTGGTAGGGTCTCATGGACGCAAGCCCCAGAGAGCTTCTGGCTGAAATAGAGCTGGAAGCTCTCCCACTGACATCACTGGTGATGTCAGTGGGGCTGCCCACAAACGGCAGGTGTTCGCATGGGAATGCTTCTGTTTGTGAAGCCACCCCCCACCACGCCTACAAAATGGGGTGAGCTGTTGATTAACATTGACAGCCACCCCTTTTGTAGTGAGTGCACACGCCGCGCATGCGCACTGGGCCACCATTGACCCGCTTACGAGTGGGTCAGAATCAGGTCCTTAGGGTGCTCCGTCGCTCCGGGTCTCGCACCAAAGGGAGTGAGCTGTTTATGGTGAGTGACAGCTCGCCCATTTGGTAGGCATGGCCGGGGGGTGGCTTCACAAATAGAGGCGTTCCCAAGCGTACGCCTGCCATTTGTGGGCGGCCCCACTAGCATCACCAGTGATGTCAGTGGGAGAGTTTCTGGCTCTATTTGAGCCAGAAGCTCTCTGGGGCTTGCGGCCACGAAACCCTACCACAAGGGTCTCATCGCAAGCCCGATGGTCGCGATGGTCTTGACCATCACGACCATCATCATGGCCACTCGCTATAGCTGTGGGTGGTCACCCACAGCTATGCGAGTGGCCAGGAAGCCGCTCCAAAAAAAACAGCGCCCGCCCTGATTCAGAGCGAGCGCTCACTTTTTGCGAGCGCCTATGAATTAGGCCCTCACTACCTTATTCAGAGTTGGTAGCGAGTGCCAATGCGCTCATATCCGACTCGATGGTTAGGCCTGCGCATGCGCAACGGCCGCACTGCGCTTGCGCAAGTCCCGGAGCGACAGAGAAACTCTGTCGCTCCGGAGCTCACTACCAAAGGGGCGGCTGTCGATGTTAAGCTGTGGGTGGTAACCCACAGCTTAACGATCAACAAGGAGGCAGTTGTTCAGGATGCAAGCGGCCGACCTGATTCAGTGCGACCTCTTGCATCTAATGACCGCCTCTGACTGAGGGCCTTAGGGCCTGATTCAGAGCTGAACGCTCTGACCAGAGTGCTCGCTCTGAATCAGGGCCCTCCTAACTGTTTTTCGAGCGTCCCCATGGACGCTCGCATAGCTGTGGGTTACCACCCACAGCTATAGCGAGCGTCCATGATGATGGTCGCAATGGTCTTGACCATCGGGCTTGCGACGAGACCCTGCGGTAGGGTCTCGCTGTCGCAAGCCCAGGAGTGATTTTGGGTCTATCAGAGCCAAAATCACTCCCACTGACATCATTACTGATGTCAGTGGGGCTTGACTCAGACGGAAGGCGTTCCATGGGAACGCCTCCATCTGGCAGCCACGCCCCCGGCATGCCCACCAAAGGGGGCGTGCTGTC
This sequence comes from Taudactylus pleione, assembly GCA_031769625.1. Lineage (NCBI taxonomy): Eukaryota > Metazoa > Chordata > Amphibia > Anura > Myobatrachidae > Taudactylus > Taudactylus pleione. Next base: position 3,259,491 of record JAUIMM010000222.1, on the reverse strand, counting down.
AGTCACCATCGACAGCACGCCCCCTTTGGTGCGAGACCCCGAGCAGGGGCGTTGCAGGGGCGTACATAAATTTCCTGCTACGACCGACATAGAAGGCCGGAAGTAGTAAAACGTCACTCTGCGAGCAGGGTAGAGGCCTGGCTGATCATACAGCTTGAGGTTGGGTATGTGCTCTCTCAAGCCCCAGAGTACAATTGATACTATCGAATGTGACTGATGTTTTGTTTGATGTTTCTATTTTGTGCCACACAATGCAAGCAGCTAATAATCATTTGTTGTTGCTAATAACACTGCTAATTGGCTTGTAATTGATTCAGTAGCGTTTGCATTAGCGAATAATAAGAATAAATAAATTTCATGGGGATGGCTTATTCTATGCGTTTTTGTTTTTAATTTTTGGTGTAATTTGCACACAACACAAGCGGCCGCAACCATCACAAGAAAATTAACATACAGTGACTAACAATGACTGACAACGATTGACTCGATCGCTAGCTGCTATTACTCGCTAACTAGAGGAGGTGCTTTGTTCACGTATGGGCGTCACTTTGGTTGTGAACGACTGGCCGTGATATCGCTTCCTTTTTCAGTTTTGTGGTCATTAGGTGTATGACTGAGTGGCCGCTTACGATCGACTCTGAATGAGGTCCTAAGTGTCTTCTTTACCTGGTGCGCGCACACACACACATATATATATATATGTATGTACATAAGTGTGTACATATTAACCTACTGTGGACATTATTTAGTGCAATTGTTTACCCCAGGGAACCGCACCTTTACCCTGATCTTGCCACTATATATATATATATATATATATATATACTAGCTGATGTATCCAGTTCCACCCAGGTGGACCTTAGATGTTTGCGGTTTCCATTTCTGTTTCATCACTCCAAAGACACATTAATCCTTCACCTCTATAGTAATGCATCCCCTTCCTCACTGCTATAGTAAGACATTACCCTCCCTTACCTGTGTACTAACACATTCCACCATCTCACCTCTTTAGTAATACATTTCCCTCCCTCACCCATGTTATAACACATTCAACATTTCCCTCCCTCACCTGTGTAGAAAAACAATCCTTCCCTCACACCTGTAGTAACACATTACTCTCATTCACTCCTGTAATAACACAATTCCACTCCCTCGCCTGTGTTGTAACATATTCCATTCCCTTACCCCATACTAACACATTTGAAATTCCCCTTCCTCACATGTGTAGTAACACATTCCCCTCCCATAACTTTGTAGTAGCACATGCCTTTCCCTCACCTCTATAGTTCACATTTCCCTCTCACCCTGTAGTAATGTATTCTCCTTCTTCATCTGTATTGTAACACATTCCCTTTTCTCACCCCGTAGTAACACATTTGACATTCCCCTTCCTCACATGTGTAATAACACATTCCCCTCCCATACCTGTGTAGTAGCACATTCCTCTCCCTCGCCTCTATAGTTCACATTCCCCTGTCACTGCTTTTGTAACATATTTCCCTCTCTCACAACTATAGTAACACATTCCCTTTCCTCACTATTCAAATAATGGAGCCACATCAACTTCCATTGATGTTTGGCAGCACTTGGAATGACAGTTGGTGTTTCAATATTTAGCAGCCACAATGAGAAAGACAGTCAGGACATTACACAGGAGGAGTAAACTCCCTTAGGAGTCAAAATGGAAGGCATATACTCCCCAATTTTCATGTTTCTAGGTCCAGGGGTTTGGGCTGGGCATTGACGAGTTAGTGAGTCAGTCAGGACATTTGGTTATAAACAAAATACACAAGCATGCCAAGTATGGTCTGTACTATTATGTACTACCTAAAACCTAAAGGCTTGTGTGTGTGTGTGTGTGTGTGTGTGTATATATATATATATATATATATATATATGGTAAGTATGAGAAGAAAAAAGGGGGCGCTCTATAGTGCATGAATCAATTTATTTGCATAGAGTAAAATATAGCTCCTGGTATCGAGATAACATTGCTCGTAACTGCTTATAAAACTCTGTGGGCTGGATACAACAAGATAATACTGCACCACACTGGCACGCTGTTTCTCCACCTCGAGTTTCCTCGATCCACTCACCGTGCTTGGAGCCCGCTCACAAGTTGCGCTCGGTGACCACCGGAACTCTACGCCAGCTGAAGGTTGCCAGGGGTGTATAGGTGTTGCGTCAGTCAGGTCCCACTCTAACACGTTTTGTATAGTACTTCGTCAGAGTACTAAATAGAGCGCCCCCTTTTTTCTTCTCATACTTCCCAGATTATCCTGAACCCAGTGAATCCCTGGGTATATACAGGGGAGCTGCGATCCGTAAAGATAGGATCCTGGTGCCATTTATCCTATACATACAGTGGAGGATTTGGTTGTGCTGAACTGATTTATGGTGATCATAAAATACAGATGGTTAAAGTGATAGCGCATGGTACTTGCATTTTTTGTGATATACAGTCAGGTCCATAAATATTGGGACATTGACAGAATTTTCATATTTTGGCCTCTATTCACCACCACAATGGCTTTGAAATGAAACAAACAAGATGTGATTTAACTGCAGACTTTCAGATTTAATTTGAGGGTAATTACATCCAAATCGAGTGAACGGTGTAGGAATTACAACGGTTTCTATATGTGCCTCCCACTTTTTAAGGGGCCAAAAGTAATGGGACAAACTAAACAATCCTAAATCTAACTTTCACTTTTTAATACTTTGTTGCAAATCCTTTGCAGGCAATTACAGCCTGAAGTCTGGAACGCATAGACATCACCAGACGTTGGGTTTCATCACTGGTGATGCTCTGCCAGGCCTCTACTGCAAATGTCTTCAGTTCCTGCTTGTTCTTGGGGCATTTTCCCTTCAGTTTTGTCTTCATCAAGTGAAATGCATGCTCAATCGAATTCAGGTCAGGTGACTGACTTGGCCATTGCATAACATTCCAGTTTTTAGCCTTAAAAAACTCTTTGGTTGCTTTTGCAGTATGCTTTGGGTCATTGTCCATCTGCACTGTGAAGCGCCATCCAATGAGTTCTGAAGCATTTGACTGAATATGAGCATATAATTTTGCCCGAAACACTTCAGAATTCATTCTGCTGCTTTTGTCAGCAGTCACATCATCAATAAGTACAAGGGAACCAGTTCCATTGGCAGCCATACATGCCCACGCCACGACACTACCACCACCATGCTTCACTGATGAGGTGGTATGTTTTGGATCATGAGCAGTTCCTTTCCTTCTCTTCTCTTCCCATCACTCTGGTACAAGTTGGTCTTTGTCTCAACTGTCCATAGGATGTTGTTCCAGAACTGTAATGGCTTTTTTAGATGTTGTTTGGCAAACTCTAATCTGGTCTTCCTGTTTTGAGGCTCACCAATGGTTTACATCTTGTGGTGAACCCTCTATATTCACTCTTGTGAAGTCTTCTCTTGATTGTTGACTTTGACACATATACATCTACCTCCTGGAGAGTGTTCTTGATTTGGCCAACTGTTGTGAAGGGATTTTTCTTCACCAGGGATATAATTCTTCTGTCATCCACCACAGTTATTTTCCGTGGTCTTCCGGGTCTTTTGGTGTTGCTGAGCTCTCCAGTGCGTTCTTTCTTTTTAAGAATGTTCCAAACAGTTGATTTGGCCACACCTAATGTTTTTGCTATCTCTCTGATGGGTTTGTTTTGATTTTTCAGGATCTTTTATTTTTTATTTTATTTTATGATTTTTGGATCTGATATTGAGAGTTGACAGCAACTGATTCCAAATGCAAATGTCACACCTAGAATCAACTCCAGACCTTTTACCTGCTTAATTGATAATGAAATAATGAGGGAATAGCCCACACCTGTCCATGAAATAGCTTTTGAGTTGATAGTCCCATTACTTTTGGCCCCTTAAAAAGTGGGAGGCACATATTGAAACTGTTGTAATTCCTACACTGTTCACTCGATTTGGATGTAATTACCCTCAAATTAAATCTGAAAGTCTGCAGTTAAAGCACATCTTGTTTGTTTCATTTCAAAGCCATTGTGGTGGTGAATAGAGGCCAAAATCTGAAAATTCTGTCAATGTCCCAATATTTATGGACCTGACTGTATATATATATATAAATATATATATATATATATATGCATAACATAAAATAGCGGCACTCCGAGGTTTTGCAAATCAAGTGACTATTCAGATGAATGTAGATCAAAAGGTCGACATTTTGGGAGTGAGATGCCCTTTTGTCAAGGTGAAATATATCCTGACAAAGGGGCGTTTGAGCCCTGAAATGTCAGCTTTTTGATCTGTAATGATCTAAAAACACTCAATTGATTTGCAAAACCTTGGAGTGCTGCTGTTTTATTGTATGCACCTATACTATCACGATACAGATGGCACCTGAGTGATACGTCTATACGTCTATAGGATTTGAGGAGTGCCGGGCTGTATTTCTCTATCTCTCTCTCTGTACATGTGTGTGTGTGTGTGTGTGTGTGTATATATATATATATATATATATATATATATACTCCCCAGTTTAGGGGTCTGCCTTCTGTACAGAATTGGAGGAGGAAGGAGGTTTTAGGTGTATAAACCATTCACCTTTGACCAAAGAGAGCCGAGCAGTGAGGATTTTATTGAAGAAGGTCACAGTAAAAATTGTATTGCTGTGTGAGTGACTGATTGCTATTGCAGGGGTGAAGGCTGCACTCTGATTGGCTTTCTTAGAGAATGAGAGCCAATCAGAGCTAGCTATGTGCCCTGTTACTAAGCAGCAGCTTATAGAGTGGAGAGAATCGAAAACTGAGCAGGGTCTTGTCTGAGCCAGATTGAGAGTGAGAAACGGCCTTCAACAAACCCATGAAGATGCCCTGATGTAGACACAGTAGCTAGGAAGGAGCCAGTGAAGACATATCTATCAGGAACTGAAAAATCCCCAACTATTGGAACACCATCATATGATTTCCATTCAATGGTGACTGCCACCATGAAATGGTAGAAACACTACCATCAGAACAAAAACGTTGATGGTTAGTAACCATTTGATTCCATTGTCAATCCCTACGATAAACCTGCAGGCAGACTCCGGCCACCACTCATCCACCTTTAAGTGCTCCTTCTTCAGTGTGATATACCCACTCTGCCACACACCCTTTGTGAACAGGAGGCACCTCCCTTGGAAGTCAGCTTAGTTCTCAGACAGGGGCATCATGGCAAGGAAGCTCAACAGGAAGACCAGGAATTACAGAGTACATTGTACAAAGAGGACATTGCTCATTGCCATGTTCGGCAGCTGGGGAGGGATGCGCATAGAGGCTACAGAAATATGCACAGGAGCCCCAGCCCTGGGAACATGCTGCTGATAAAGCTTAGGGCTATTTGCAATACAAATTTCCTCCTGCCCTTCCCAGCACATCCCAGTGGCCGGGCCCTAGCCAGCAGCAGTGTGTGTGTGGTGGCACTGGTGAGATGCATGGGGCAGGAGTGGGAATCAGTGAGTTGTAGTGAGATGCAGAGTCCTGTGGTGAAATATTGGGGACTGTGGTAAGAACCAGTGGCAAGAGTGGAAAGCAGGGGCCTGTGGTGAGATGCATAAAATATAGGATTTTGTGGTGAAATGTGGGGGTTAGGAGTGAGAAGCAGGAGACTGTTGTGAGATGCAGTGGATAGGAGTAGGAAGCAGGACACTGTTATGAGATGCAGGGGGCTGTGGTAAGTTTCAGGGGACTGTGGTGACATGACGTAGATTGCTATGAGATGCAGGGGGCTGTGGCGAGATGAAATTGCTCCTGTCAATAGCAGGGGTCGGGTCCATTGTGTACATTATTTCATTTTTGAAACATTTACTGTACTTTAACAGTGAATACTTTGAAAACGCCATGTCAGATTTTATTACCTATATTCAGAACATTTCAGTATTTCATATTCTGTCTATGTTCTTGTAATTTAACTTTGTCCATTTTTTTTGCCTATGTTAGAACATTTCTCAAGAGAGTACATACTATGCAGCTTAGAAAAACGATATAGTTTTCAAGGACAGATTTAAGTTAACATACTGTCACTGTAAAAAATGGATCAAAATGCATAAAGTTATAATGCTGCCTCCCGAGTCAGAATTAGGAAGAAAAGGGGAGGAAAGAGCTAAAAATGAGTCCTCATGGATTTCACTTGAAAGAAAAAATAAATTATAGAATCCAGATAAAGCAAGGCAAGGAAAATGCTTAAAGATTATTCAAGGATGTTTGACTCTAGGGAAACAAGAATCATGGACAAAGTTGAAACAAACACAGATACTATACTGTAAATACCATAATGACAAATTCTATGCCTATTGGTTACAAAGGCAGGTATACAAGGTGAGTGATCTCTTTAATTATTCATCTGATTAATCTTTTTGCTACATGATGATTAAACAAAAATAACTTTTCTATTTGTTACAGTATCTAAAAGAATATATATTTTTTTCTCAATAGACAAGTCTTTATTATCTTTAGGGCTATGACTGCAAACACAACTTTCCATGATTATTTTCAAGCAATTAGTGCACCCTTGGAAATATGTCCTTAATGGAGAAGAAATAAGCAAGATTATTTTATTGACCCTGCACATGTCCTTGATAAATAGTGATGGCAGAGTAGAACACCAGTTTTTTCTTATGTTTAAGTATAAATATTATAGAAACTGACTTCTAATAACCCTCAGTATATTTCACATAGTTCCACATTTTAGTACTTTTTTTATTTTTCACAGTGCATTAAATATGGGTAGCACATATTATGTATTAATTACCAGCACTACTGATGCAAAGCTATTCCATATAATTTACCTAATTACTGAGAAGTTTAATTTCATTTGCATTTCCAGATTTCAATTGTAAATAATACAATTATTTGCCCTTGGAAAACATAATTTCACTGAGACAGTTAACTTATGAAATATTATTATTATTATTATTATTATTATTATTATTTACTACTGCTACTGCTACAACTACTACTACAACTATTACTAAATAGACGGCATCATAATAAATAATATACAATACAAATAGTAGCATAGTGACCAGGGAAACAAATAGGTTGCTTGAGATGCATGTTGCTCTGCACCTCAAGCCTTAATCCAGTGCTTATAAATGAGATGTAATCTGATAAAAAAAAAAAATGCTGCTTTTGTATTATGGGCCACTTGCCTGTGCTTTGATATAAACCACACACACACACACGCTATAAAATGTCAAATAGTAGTGCCCCTATAAATAATGAATTAAAATGTACTGTAATATACTGCCATTCTCTACAGACTTACAATGAGAAAATCTTTAAAATAGGCAATATATTAATCACAACATTAGAAAATGTCAATGCTACTGTAAAAAATAATGACCTATAAAGGGCATCAATAAATGAGCAGCAGCAATAAGAAAATAGGGTAATGCTGCAGGACGCATCTGAATCCCACTGCCATCATTGCAGATCTGTGTGCTGCATCCAAGGACACAGCAGCAGATCAACATCACAAACATCGGTCATGGCCTCAGGGCCAGATTCAGACCCACTCGCGAGCGAAGGACGCTCGCAAGCGGGTTGATGTTGGCCAAATGCGCATGCGCACGACGGAGGGAGCGCCGTCGTGCGCATGCGCAAGACCCGGCTAGCGACGAGGAATACGTAGCTCGGGGTCTCGCATGGGAACGCCTACCATCTGAGTCCGGCCCCACTGACATCAGTAGTGATGTCAGTGGGAGTGATTTTGGCTCTGATAAAGCCAAAATCACTCCAGGGCTTGCGGCAGCGAGACCCTACCGCAGGGTCTCGTCGCAAGCCCGATGGTCGCGATGCTCTTGACCATCGCGACCATCATCATGGATGCTCGCATAAGCTGTGGGTGGTAACCCACAGCTATGTGAGCGTCCAAGAGGCCGCTCCATTTTTAGGGAGGAGGGCCCTGATTCAGAGCGAGCGCTCTGGTCAGAGCGTTCGGCTCTGAATCAGGCCCTCAGTCATATGAGCGAGCATAAGGCTACTCTAACCATCTCTAACCATCAGAGATGTCCGTAAACCATTGGATTTGTGTACATCTCTAAATCATTCCCTGTGTTTGCATGATGCAGTGGCAGCGTATTTTACTAAATTATAGTAATGTAAGTGTCAATAGGGCTATTGCAAAGATAAGTGCAGCTTAAAGCAGGAAGCCACTCTGATCACGGTTTTAATGTCTACGACCACAACTGTCATCAGCAGTTGCATCAGCCCCATGCTAGGTGCAAGAGATCCAATTGAAACTGCTTCCCTTGGTAAGCAGGACTCAGAATAGCACGGACCTCTAGATACACACCCATAGCACTCCCACAAGACATTATAGTTCTGTGCGATCACATTGTCGCCACCCAGTTAACACCCCAAAATGCCCATTTCACACAAAGTGAGATCTAGCAAAGTTTTGTCTGACTCTTAATTGGATGGAGATATGCAAAAATGCATAAAGTCGCTTCCACGCATGTGTTTTATAATAAAACTCACTATTTGCATCTGTACAATGAGATCTGTCTGACTCAGAATCAGTTTGCATCAGATTAGGTGCACTGTGGTTCAAGCTACAATCACTTGCAATCAGCAGTAAATGCAGTGGAGTACTGTACTGTGAGCACTGAGAGTACTTGTTGTCCTCCAAAAAAACCTGCTAAACAAATATTTAATCTTAGTTCATCAGAGGAGAAATGTTTTCTCTTGAGCAATGGAACAGTGTTGTGCAGGTATTGGATAGCACTCAGTGAGCATTTTGATCCATTTTTTCATAATAATACCCATTTTCCACTGACCTCAAAATCCCAGATTATTGCACATGAGCGCGCATGAACCCGGGATTTTTGTCAATGGAAATGGGTCAACCTGGTTCCAGTGTCCCTGGAATCCAACCCTGATAGCTATTATGGTTTTAATCAGGAAGAACCCGGGTAGGGCTCAGTGGAAATGGGTATCCCGGTCACCAAACCTGGGTCCTGTTTCCAGCATGGGGAGATCAGTGCTTGGCGCTGCCTGAAGAGTTCCATTGCACACAGGTGCAGTGTGAATGACACCTACCTGAGAATAACTCAGGTTGGTGCCACAGTGTGAGGGTTGTCCTGGATCTGACCCAGTTTGGAACAATGCTCCAAATCATGGGTCTGACCCGAGACTCTAATGTAAAAGTGGTGTAAAAGAACTTTACTAAGACATGCACCATTTATTGCTGATCTGCTGCTGCTCATGGGCCTAGGGGGCTGTAGTCCCATTGTAACCATTGTTAGAATGTAGAATGCAAAGTTGCTGACCAGTTGCACCCATTAAGCTGGAGTGGATATACGGACTAGGATGCATATCGTATGTAGTTGCTAAAAGTTGCATATATGTAATAGGCATTTGTATCTGCTGAAAACCATGTGACCTGAGGTCTTCTGTTTGATAGGGGTAAATTCACACTGGTTTATATTACATATGCAAAGCTAAAAATGCATCTTAGGTAACTGGGAGAGCTGAGAATAAAAGGAAAGTGTATCTGCTTTTCCACTAAGCCAGTCATTTAAGACATCAAGTAATAAATTAGCAGTCCAGTTCATGAATTTGAAATTAGCTCTTTATATTTAATCTGAAAATGTACATACTTTTAAAATGATTGTTTAGCAATATTATAAACTGAAAACATATGTGCAGCTTTTTATCATCAACAGCGGACTAATAGTTTGCAAATAATTGCAAATGTTTTTTTTTCTAATGTTGTAAAAGCTTCCTTCTGCTTTTTATAAACCAATTAAGATGACATTAATAAGCAAGGTCATTACACTCATTCAAAATAAACCATAAGCGGATGTTAGAAATTATCTTTGTTTTTGAGTATGATTCATATTATTACAAACAAACACACTGTAACAATGGTAATATGTATTAGTTACTATACTGCATGCTGAATGAAACAAGTTTGTAAGGGAAAACACATTTTGAACAAATGTAACTATGATACATGTATCTATTGGGTTTTGGAACTATTATGAATGTAATTGATGCTTGATAACCACAACACTGACTAGTGACATTCATTTCCTTTTGTCCTGTGACTTGGGAAATTGACAGAACAGGGAATGGAAATGACGAGTAATATTTGGGAAATAACCAAATTAAACCTGATGGTGTCTGTAGAGTTTTACGTACTTCTCATGGTGACCTCACTGTAGTTTACTTACAGCTGTAGCTATTACACAATGCTGCATTCACAGTTAATAATACCCTGATGAACTGAGGTAGCCAAATGTAACTACTGTGAAATGTAAAAGGAAAATGAGAAGAAGCCTGAAAAAGACAGCATTATAATTTAATGTACTTCTAGTCTAAAGAATTCTAGAATCATGTAGAATCTGTAAAACACTTTTACGTTTCCTTTAACTTAAAATCAATAAATTTAATATTTTTCAAACTATTTGCACATGTACAGTATTCTATGTTCAAGTTAGCAAATATTCAAGGAACTTTTCATCCACTGTTAAATCTTGAACTTGCTGTTATTGTGCAAACTCCACCTGCTAACATTTAACTAATTAATGACATCCCAAAATATGAAATATCACTGTTGTATGTCGGTTTAAAGTCAGTCACTTTTCTTTACCTAAACATAGTCTTTAACTCAATAAAAAAAAGAGTTCTAATCACAGAGAACATCAACAGCTCCTGATTAGAACTCTTTTTTTTATTGAGATTTTTTTAGGGCTTTATAAGGATTCCCTTGCGTTTCTGATTGGCTGCAGTTGTTGCGCCTATTGATAACCTTTGTGTGATTTACTTTATAGTCTTTAACTCCCCAATCTCCTAATCAATAGAATATAATCATCTTATTCCAATTAACAAGCAGATCTGAGTAGCCACTAATCATAATGATTTCATGATAGATGTGCAAGAAGAAACCTGGAATACAGTGATATTTGTTAGTTCAAAACCCCATACTTGAGACCAATTACCTACACCAGTGTAATTATTGATATGGCTAGAGTCTCAAAAGAGAGAATCTTGCAGTGATAAACACTACGCTTCCCAGCGCTAGTAATATATATATATATATATATATATATATATATATATGTACATTTAAATAACACCTGCTGCAAGTAATAAGTGTCTAGTTAGGACCCTAAATACACAAATAGAAAAAATCTAAAAAGAATAATTACTGCACATGGTGATATATAATTTGCATTCCATACAATCTTAATAGATATGTCAATGTTTGCTCACTATTCAGACAGAAGAGGCTTGTTATAAGTACATTAATAGGTTTAATAAACATATGCATTTATAAAAATGTTTCAAATCAAATCGCCAATTTTTTAATATAGCAGCCTAATTCACAAAAACAATAATATCCCAAATATGACAAAAATTAAGCATAAAAGTAAATATAGGACAATGTAAGAAAAACTCTGTTGCTATATACTGTATAAAAAGTCAAAGATCAAGTCTCATTGTTATGCTGAGTTAATACCAGGGATTCCGTAGTTTAGCTATTCAATGTCTGTTTAGAAAACAAGTATCGACTGTTGCATTTCCTAAAGCTGTGGAGACAGTGAGATTGAAACTGGGATGCCAGTTCAACTACTAACAGCTGCTGACTATACAACACCAGCTTGTCTATTTATCTATTATAAGAGAACATTGGAATTGCCATATATGCAATACTTTTTTTCTAAACACACATTGAATAGCTAAACTACGGAATCCCTGGTATTAACTCAGCATTTCAATGAGACTTGAGGGTATATTTATCAAAGTTCATATTTTGCTTCCGATTTGATGTGCAATTTAGCTACTCTCAAATCGAAATTGCAAATCCCTCTTCAAATTCCACATTTACTAAAATTCAATTTTAGAAGCATTTTCTAAATCGAATTCGATTTGGTTTATCGTTGAACAGTGATTTCCTGTTCGATTTTGCACGTTTGTGTACAAATCGAACAGCAAATCCAAATTCAAAATGAACTTCAAAGCCCCGACTGAATAGAACTGCTTCACACTTTTATTTTCAGCATGAGCAGTTCGTTTTGAGACAGATACATGCATACATCTGTGAGATGCATGCATGTATCTTACTGTTAAAAGCTTAGAAAGAGTTAATTATTTTTTAAAAATGACGTGGGGTGCCCCCTAAAACAGAACCAGCCCTTGACTTTTTTATAGCCAGTCCTGGTTGTGGAAGTACAGGGAAAAAATTGCATAGGGTTCCCCTTGTACTTAGCACAACCACCAATGGGCTCTGATCCTGTCCTGGTTCTGGAATTACAGGGGAAAAAATGTGTAGTGTTCCCCTGTAATTTCCACAACCAGCACCGGACCCTTTCTAGTGGGGGGCTGATACCACTGCCTAGGGAGCCCTTTCACCAGGCCCCCCATCCAAACCATCAGCCCTGACCGCTAGTCAGCCCAGGTCAGGGATCCCTGACAATTTGGGGACCCCCCCAATAAAGTGTTTCTCCTCTCCAGGGCACCCCTGGCCTAGGCTGATAGCTCGGGGCCATCCCTGCTACCCCTTGGTGGTGGGTGGCGGGTTGATAGTGTAGGTGTAGTGTAAAAAAAGAAAAGTATAAACATTGTCTTTACAGTAGAACTGCAGGTCCCAGCAAGCCTCCCCCACATGTTGGTATTTGGAGAACCAAAAGTACCAGCATGCAGGGCATTAAGGGCCTGCTGGTACCTGTAGTTCACCTGTAAATAAATGTTTAAATAAACACAATACACACACACCATGATATTAAATGTTTAATAAATACATACATACATACACACTCACCTACATTATCTGGACTGGTCCCCTCTGTTCCTGTGGGCATACATGGTCTGCATAAAATAAAAAATTTGAATAAACACAAACCACAAACTAGGTAACAACCACGATGGTTGTTAACTCCCAAATGAAGAGTTCATATCTGAGCATTCATTGGCAGGGAGAGGAAAACCCCCCACCTCTCTCAGCCAATGAACAGCTCCCTCCATTGAAGTCAATGGTGGGAACTGCACAATTAAATTTAGTTACCCTGCTGTTCTGCATTGACTTCAATGGAGGGAGCCGTTCATTGGCTGAGAGAGGCGAGGGCTGACCTCTCTCAGCCAATGAATGCTCAGATATGGCTCTACAAAGGGAGATGCCGCATCTGAGCTCTTCATTTGGGAGGTAACAACTATCATGGTTGTTGCCTGTTGCGTGGATCGCATTTCTAATTTTTTTATTTTACGAAGACCATGGATGCCTACAGGGAGATGGGGACCAGTCCAGGTAATGTAGGTGAGTATGTGTGAGTGTGTATGTATGTATTAAAACTTTACTATCACGGGGTGTGTGTATTGTGTTTCTTTAAACATTTACTTACAGGTGAAATACTGGTACCAGCGGGCCCTTAATGCCCTGCATGCTGGTACTTGTGGTTCTCCAAGTACCAGCATGAGGGGGAGGTTTGCTGGGACCTGCAGTTCTACTATAAAGACAATGTTTATACTCTTCTTTTTTTACACTACACCTACACTATCAACCCAGAACCCACCGCCCATGGGTGGCAGGGATAGCCCTGAGCTATCAGCCTAGGCCATGTGTGCCCTGGAGAAGGGGACCCCTTCTTTGGGGGGTCCCCAACTTCCCAGGGATGTCTGGCATGGGCTGACTAGCGGTCGGGGCTGATGCTTCAGCTGGGGGGCCCGGTGAAAGGGCTACCCTGGCTGGGGCATCAGCCTCTTACTAGAAAGGGTCCAGTGCTGGTTGTGAAAATTACAGGGGAACCTTACACATTTTTTCACCTGTAATTCCAAAACCAGGACAGGATCAGAGCCCAGTGCTGGTTTTGCTAAGTACAGGAGAACCCTACGCAATTTTTTCCCTATACTTACACAACCAGGACTGGTTATGAAAAGTCTGGGCTGGTTCTGTTTTACGGGGGGGACCCCAATTTTTTTTAATGTAACTCTTTCTAAGCTTTTTACAGTAAGATACAGGCACAGAAACAGATCATATCATAGGTGCATAACTCCAAATTACTGATCATATATAAATACAATATGCAAAAAATGTTGCAATAAATAGAGGTTTTTAGCATAATCATTGCCAAGGTTATGGGTCTACCAACCATATCCAGGTAACCTCTGTAGGGTAGGTCCCTAGCATACTAGGGATCAAATCCAAAGTGCAGGACACCCCCAAACCAGCTCAGCCAAGCCACCCCAGGGCATCGCTCTAATGAAAAAGTGAATTGTAAAGTAAGAAAGGTAAGAGCAGCTGCTGCTGCATGTATAGGATAGAGAAGCAAAAATACAAATATAATAAAAACAAACAGTAAAAGTGTTAAAATGTGCAAGAAAGGAAACGTGTTATAATGCAATGCCATGAAGCAGACCAACCAAAGCAATCCAGGGGACCCATGCCCCAAAAATCAACCCAAAGTTGCACTACATTGTATAATTTGTAGGACTTACCTAAAATTGTGCCTATTACTAGTGTGCATTCACAATACCAAACTCCATGCTTTAAACCAATAAGGGAGGGGTGCTAGTCCAGGTTGAAGGTGTCTCAGCCTTCAGGTGTGCAAGGAAGCACACTAAATGGAGTGTATAAGAAAGGGTCCTGGACTGTACACCCTGAATATATATAATAGGAGGTGCTACCTGTTGAGACTATTATTGCAGGCACAGAAACAGACAAATCACAGGTGCACAACTCCAAATTACTGATTATATATAAATACATTATGCAATAAAATTTTGCAATAAATAGAGGTTTTTAGCATAATCATGGCCAAGATTATGGGCCTACCCACCATATCCAGGTAACCTCTGTAGGGTAGGCACATTTGGGGATTTGAAGTTCGATTTGAAGTTCGATTTTGTGTTCGATTTCAAAGTAAATAAGGGATTTGTGTGTTAGTCTATGTAAAAGTATCAATGTTTTTCAGATGTTCAATTTTGAGTGGGATTTGAGTAAAATTCAGTTCCATGTTTGATTTGACAATCAATTTTGCCTTTAGTAAATCTCCAAATGCAAAATCTAATGAAAATCGAAGGAGAAATCACACTAAAAATCTATTTGAACTTGAGTAAATTTACCCATTGGACTTTGACTTTTTATATATATAGCAACAGAGTTCTTCTTACATTGTCATACATTTACTTTTATGTGTATTTTTTGTCATATTTGGGACGTTATTGTTTTTTGAAGTAGGCTGCTATATTAAATAATTGGCAATTTGATTTTAAACATTTTTATACATGCATATGTTTATTAAACCTATTACTGTAATTGATGTAACAACCCTCCTGTGTCTGAATATAGAGAGCAAAGTATATATCACCATGTGCCGTAATCATGGCTAGAGTCTCAGTAATAACTACAAATAGAAGAGGGGACTCCTGCTAATGTACCCCTCACTGCCCACTTTTACCTTCACTCACCACTGTCAACTGTTTCATTAGAATCCAATGACACCAGTTTGAAAAACAGAAATAAACAGAGATACAATTAATTTGATTTTACACAAACACCTATTTTTCTTCCAGTCACTTAAACTGATGCCAACCCTGATGTTGCATTTTTAGTTTATCCATTCAGCTGACTTGTAGGCTTGTGATCCATGATACGTGTCACGATCCGGTGCAAGTGTTCCTCCTGAGGATGGTAAGCCAGGAGGTTCGGGTGACTAGGGGAGTGACTGGACTAGGTCTCCTAGTTGCGGCCGAACCCAGGTTTGGCTAGATCTGCCCAGAGGCGCGGAGTCTAACTCACTTGGTGGTTTTCTCCAGTGACCCCTCCAATTGGGATTTGGTTTTCCGCTGCACCAAGTGAGCAGGTTGCTGCCCTCTGGACAGGTACCTGGGAATGGCAGAAGACCAGAAACTATATTACATGAAGTTATTGCTAGAATACTGGAGATAAACTGGAACACAATTATAAATCCTGATCACCGGCTTGAATGAGATTACTGAGAAATGTACTGAGAATCACTGAGGAAACCAGGAACTGATTAGCACAGCAGCTCAGGGAGACGTGGACACTGGCAGGTACTGTAGTTTGCTAAATATGCAGGTGCTGGCTGCACAGACAAACACAGAGCAGAATGGACAAAGGCTTATTCTGGGAAAACTAGAAATGCTGGTGCTGGCTGCACAGACAAACACAGAGCAGAGTGGACATGGGCTGATACTGGGAAAACTAGAAATGCTGGTGCTGGCTGCACAGACAAACACAGAGCAGAGTGGACATGGGCTGATACTGGGAAAACTAGAAATGCTGGTGCTGGCTCCACAGACAAACAGAGCAGAGTGGACATGGACTGATACTGGGAAAACTAGAAATGCTGGTGCTGACTGCACAGACAAACACAAAGCAGAGTGGACAAGGGCTGATCCTGGGAAAACTAGAAATGCTGGTGCTGACTGCACAGACAAACACAAAGCAGAGTGGACAAGGGCTGATCCTGGGAAAACTAGAAATGCTGACTTACACAGATAAACACAGAGAAGGCTGGACACATGTATATACTTGGAATAATTACATATGCAGGTGCAGATATACACAGACAAACACAGAGCTGTAGACTGGCTGGGAATGCTTAAAGAGGCAGCTGGAAGCTAATTTGTACTAGCAGGTAATCTGACACCTCAGTAGCACATATACAAAGACACACAGATATAGAAAAACATGGTTACTAGGAGAGAACTAACTCTCAGACTGAGAATAGCAAGGAAGCTAATGCTTGAGACTTTCGAGAACTGTGAGCAGGCTGAAGCAACACACGGGCACTGGAACAAAGAAGTTGAACAGCAGTTACTTGTTCCTGGAGTCAGACTTAAATACCCCTGGGTGGCAGATCATTAGATCAGAGGATCAGCTGAGTGACCACAGGACTATCATTGGGAGAGACTAGTCTGGTGATATGAGCCAACATGGCTGCGCCCATGCCCGGCACCCAGGAGGCACACATGGAAGCCCTAGCGGACCCCAGGGAGAATACTCAGTCACCACTCACCTCCACTCCCAGCGTCTGGACACCTAAGCCCAAGGACACCAGTGCAGAGGTGATTAGCGGTCGATCCCAGGCCACATCCTGACAATACGAATGAAGATATCCTTAAAATTGAAAATTCCACCTCAAAGTCCTTCCGACTACCAATTTTGTATCATCTTGTTAATTAACTTGAATATTGATTTTTTTTTATTGTAATATACTGTTCATCTTTTGAATTTTTGAATTTGTCTTAAGGCGCATATCCACTACACGATTAAAATGAACGACTGACCGATAACGACGTTGTTATTGTTCAATCATTCATTAATCATGCAGTAATTATGCTGGCAATGACCAGAAATGCGCGCTCCCGCTGGTCGTTGTTGGCATTTGTCATCGCCTGAACATGCAGGCCAAACTGACTAGATCACCAGGTTGTGCATGTCCGGGGATGAGGGAGGGTGCCTGCACTAAACAACATATCATTTAGTGTGGGCACATTATCCACTGCACAATATAAGGAACGATTGAACGATAACGATGTCGTTATCATTAAATCCTTCTTTCATCGTGTAGTGGATATGCACCTTTACTTAAATCATAAGAGAAAAGGGATTTTCTTGAAAGTAATATTTGCATATTTTAATGTTTAATACATTTTATTTAATGTGCCCTTATATTAAGGCTGAATCGAAAAACAAACTGCATTCTCCCATAGAGAACTCACGTGGGGGTCATAATGTTAAAGGGGCTACACCTCAAAAGCTATTGGAATTACCGAGCAGAAGTTTGGAATGGACTGGTAGAACTGTTGCTCGGTGGCGCATGCCACATTTCAGGGCAAAAAAGTTAATAATGAGGATTTGGGAGTAATCTAAAATTCCAACTGTTATTTTTTTTTTGACACTCTAGTTAGGACAACTTTTGTGCTGTTCTCTATGAGGGATTTTTGGGAAGGCATAAGTCAGGGTACAGTGAGAGAAAGGTATAGTTTTTAAGCTATTACCTCCCAATTGTACCATTATACAGATAGGAAGCTTCAACTTGTTGCACAACCTCAGTAGGTGCCTCCAGCAGAGGGCTGTACTAAAAATGGCTTCACTTGGGTCCAAGATGGCTGTCATTTGCGGGCGGTAGCAGTAGTGGAAACCAGGGAAAGTAGTGGGCATAAGTTGCGGTGGTATGGGCTGCAGGACCGGGGGGGAGGAAGCAGGCATTAGCGGAAGACAGATGCAGGCTCAGAACAGGAAGATCCATGATGCCTGCATCTGTGTATAAATAAAACACAGAAGCACAGACAGGATCAGTGATATCCTTCTGTGCTTCTGTGTTTAAAAAAAATTAAAACCTGTGTAAAAAAAGCTTGCTCCCCCCCTGAAAGAACAAACAGCCCCGGGCTGGTTGCACTTAATACAGGGGACAAACAGGGCACTGCTCTGGTGCTGCCACTGCTATGCACCACCACTGCTGCCCCTGTGCACTGCAGACACTGCCCCACACACCTGCAGCCTGCCCCCTCAGCCATCTCTCCCTCTGCACCCCTCCTGTATACTGTTTACTCAACCACCAGCGCTAGTGTACCATTTTATTGCCCTTCTCCCCTGCAGGTGGCCCTGTTTCCTGCTCCCATCCCCGATGGTTAATAAATTCTAAAAAAGCAATGAAATTCCATAGAGAAAAAAACCTTACGGTTTCACATGTCCCATTAAGGCTTCTTAGACATGATCTGAAATTTCACAAAACCTACTGAATTTCTACCACTCAAACTTAAAAAGCAATGAAATTCAGATCATTAAGGCTGACGTCATAATGGATGTGCTCCTTGTGCAATACAGATATGGTATGCCATCACACCCTGCGGTTAACTGCAGATTCAGCACTCTCACAGAGTGAGAATACTGTAACTCACAAAATGGTGGAGCTGCTAATTCACAGAATTGTGTGCTCATTGGAATACACACATGCAGTCTATGCAACTGAAGTCTGAGCAGAAGATAGAGCTGCGCAAATCGGATAAGAGTGGAGTGGATGAGGGAAGAGATAGAGCGGTGTGATGGTGGAGACAAAAAGATGTGGAGTGGGGGGAGATTAAGCAGCACAGATGGGGGGACAAAGTGATGCAGATGGGTGGAAAACAGTGGTGCAGATGCTGGGGAGACAGAGTTTGCATGGCTTGGGAGAACAGAGCGACAAGGATGGGAGGTATAGAGTGGCATGGATGCGGGACAGAATAGTGCAGATGGATTAATATAGATTGGTATGGATGAGGGAATACAGACTAGCACAATGGGAGAACAAACATCATGTGGATTTTGGAAGACAGATTGGTGCAGATGGGGAGGAAGACAGAGTGGAGTGGGTGGGGGGAAGATAGAGTGCTACAGTTGGGGGGATAGAGTGGTGCAGATGGAGGAAGAAAGACTGTCAAAGATGAGGGGAAGACAGAGTGGCATGGCTGTGGAGAAGGTAGTTTTGTAGATGGAAGGAAACATAGTTGCACGGATGCAGGAATACAGGGCGGTGCAGATGGGGAAAGACAGATTGATGTGGATGAGGGAATAAAGAACTTTCACAGTTAGGAGACCACACAGCTGTAGGGATTGGGCAATAGAGAGCTCAGATAGTGTACATGCATAGACATAGTATGATAGTTTTAGAAATAAGGGAGCTGAATGTGTATTCTGAATGAGATGGATGTATGGAGTGAGAAGGATGTTGGAACCCAGTGGGATTGTTGTGGTGAATGAATGGTAAGATTGTGGGCAGTGAGAGGGATGTGTGTGCCACATAACTGCTCAGACCTCAGTTGCATAGATTGCATGTGTGTATTCCAATGAGCACACAATTCTGTGAATTAGCAGCTCCACCATTTTGTGAGTGACAGTAATCTCACTCTGTGAGAGTCCTGAATCTGCAGTTAACCGCAGGGTGTGATGGCAAACCATATTGCGCAAGGAACACGTCTATTAAGGTGTAAATATTAATGATTGGAATGTCATTGATTTTTTAAGTTTGAGTCGCAGAAATTCAGTAGGTTTTGTAAATTTCAGATCATGTCTAAGAAGCCTTAAAGGAAGATATGAAACCATAAGGTTTTTTTCTCTATGGAATATATATATATATATATATATATATATATATATTAATATATATATATATATATACATATATATATATTTTAATAAATATATATATATATGTATATATATATATATATATATATATATATATATATATATATATATATATATATATTGGTGTGGTTTATGGAGCCAAAAAATTTCACTATCATGTTTGGATACATGAGATTACATGACCATGCATTATTTCCCAACGGCAGCACAGCTCATGCCTTGTCTGCTTCCTACTGTTATCTCAAACCATTCACAAAGCCACAGCTTTATCACTCCACAAGTGTAAACAATAACATCTCTCACAGAGATACTGCTCACAGAAGAGCAGCATATCAGTGCCTCAGACAGAAATACACATTTCTGACAGTAAAATATCAAGAAATGTCAAAACTACTATATAACTCAAAGGTCCTCTTATCAATCCTCACCAAGGACTTTAACAAGACATACCTAAGCAGCTTCTTCAGAATCCAACATAGCAAACAGTGAGTAAACATACCAGCCTTGACCTTGAAGAAGCATTAAGCACTTCCTTCCAGTACAATTCACCTTTCAACATGTTTTATTTTCAAAATGAACCACTCTCAAAGTGACAGTAGTCAATAATGTACATCTGTTTAAACAGTCTATTCTGAATGTCCAACTGTTTTATTCACTTACACTGTTATCCAGTTAAATGTTTATTAATTAAAATAATTCAAATTAATCAGCCCATTATGAACTATTTTTATATCCTATTCTGTATCTGTTATACCCTACATCATGTCCACGTCGAACTATATATATTTCTAACAGTGTTTAGCTTTACTACAGTTATGTGTACACTCCCTTTCAGTCCTCAACTTATGCTTTTCTGCCCCAGGTCCAAGGGCACACACTCAAATATAAATGGGAACTAATTTTGGTATGCATTCACAGTAAAGAAATGCAGATTTTTATCCCCCCAAAATTGATTACAATTTCTCCAACTTTAAATGAGGCATTCAATCTCTGCATATGCACAATGCCCACTTTGAATGATGTATTCTGTGATCAGGTGTCCAAACACAAAAGTATCAGCTGATGGCCTCATCCTAGTAATTAGCAAGCTCCACCTTGAGCTATACATAGGAGCAGTCTGTGTGGATAAACCATATTATTCACACCCACTCAAATTCACATTCATCCATGTCACAATAACTTACATATGTCTAAAATCTACATTCCACTAAAAACATAGGTAAGACCATTTAAATATGTTGTCCAAAGGCCTTCTTCAGGTAACTTTGGGCTTTCACTGAATCCTCACTGTTGTCTAAATAGGTATACAGTTGTCCCTTTAAGTTTTACATTTATCTACAGTATATACTGTATGTTTAATATTTTATTCCTATAATTATGATTCTACTCTGCAACTATCATGCTACATTTGCTAGTTAAATTGCAAAAATGAATTTTATGCTTGAAAAATATCTAGAGAGTAAGAAAAAAGGAGAATATTGTCAATAGATTTTTCCTGGAATTACCAGGACAAGTTAACCTTTAGTGTAGTTGTTGTTAATTAAATATACCACTCGGACACAGCAAAGCTAAGAGCCAGAAGGCTTGAAATCATGCTCATTGTTCATGCAGCCAAGCAGGCAAAATGAGCTAACTGCAAAGTTGCCTATAGCCCCTATTAGACCACTATAGACCAACTGAAATGGAGATATATTGTAGAGCTATTTACAGAATCTTCTAGCTCAGAGAACTACACGTTCTCCATATTTGCAAAATGCATAGACCAATTTTAATTGTGTGGATTTTAAACATCTTACAGTGAGCATCTCAGATAGTTACCCTTATGCCACCCATTCAATTTACAGTGGGCATGCCCTTTATTAAAATGTTAGAGACATTTAAACTAGAACATATCAGAAGCTGACGCAGCCATGCAGAGTCATCTTAAACAGTAACTATTACAATTAAAACTAAAGGGGCATAACTTGGTAGAAAAGGGTTATATGCAAGTAGGCAAAGTCCATAGAGGTCATGCAAGGTGGGCATGGACAGTATGTGATTATGCATATCTTGTCATAAAGCCACATCCACCTCAATAATCACCCAGTGTGTATGGTCATTATAACACAATTACACTTTACCCAAGCCATTGATGATACAAATGTCTTTATCAAGTCAAGCCCAACACTTTTTATACTCCTGCTCGCTATTATAAATATAAATCAAATACTACAAAAATGGAAGCACTGGACGTTATCCTCTTCCGTAATAGAAGGTAAAGCCTAAAACATACATATCTATATCTATCTCTATATATATATATATATATATATATATACAGTATATAGAAGACAGATTCAGTGGCAGATTTTACCTAGGGGCCGCAGGGCTGCAGCCCCCCCCCCAGTAAAATCAGCCACTTCAGTGAACCAGTGCCGTGACTGCACTGGCTATACTGTGACTGGAGGTGGCTTCCTATTGGAAGCACCACCTGCCAATCACGCACAGTACAGGCAGCTCCAGGGGGACTGCCAGTCTGGGCTGCAATCAGCAGAGAATGGCTTCCAGTGGAAGATGCTGCTATGTCTTTCAGGCAGCCCTACACGACTTCTTTGGGCTGCAGTCAATGTAGGCCCCAGAAGCCAGTGTTCTGCGCATGCACGATGCCACCACCGCTCATGTGCAAATGCCAGTCCTGCTGCCTGCCAGATCTATTGTCAGACCAGCCAGCAGTAGCAGCAGCCCCCTCAGGTAAGAGGGCAGGAGCTGCTGCTGGATTTTATTATGTATTTAGGTGTTTTTATCCCAAATAAAATTGCTAAAGGTGTAGAGATTAATTTTTCCCATATGCTTAAGCATATAGCAGAGCTGTTTCAGAGTTGGATGGACTTTGAGGTCTCGTGGCAGCATTCAAAATAATGATTTTACTGAAACTTATGTATTTATTTTGTGTTATACTGTATTCCTTTCCTAAAGAGGTTATTAGCAAGATTCACAAGTTAGTTGTTTCATATATTTGGAAAAAGAAACCACCTTGTCTTGCATACTCACATCTTACTAAGCCCAGATGATTAGGTGGCTAGATGTCCCTGACTTACTTGCGTACCATTCTGCATGTATGATTTCCCAACTAAGTGATTGGGTTCTTCCTATTGGAACAAAACATTGGGTTGATCAGGATCAGGCAACAGTACCTAATTTCATGCTTAGAAACCTTCTGTGGACTCCTTTAGAAATGTGCCCTTTACCCCCTGATACTTTACAATCAATTTTAGACTCTCCTAAGATGTGGGATTATATGATAACTAACTGTCAGTGCCTGACTACACCAGCCAGTACGCTCTCTTCACAAGCATTATCTCAATTGATCCCTGAACTTTAGGTTATGCATTGGATAACAAGGGGGTTGACGTGCATTGCAGATTTACTGAGGAACTCCACCCTGGCTCCCTTTGCACAATTGCAGCCTCCATCTGGCAGATTTGTTTACTTATATCCCTATTAATCTTTGGGGAGGAAGTGTAGTTAAACAATGTGGCCCCATACTTAGACCTAACCAAGATATAATAACAAAAATTAATAGTGGCAATGCAGGAAGGCATATTCAATTTTGGTATACTTTCTGATTAGGGAACCCCATTAGATAAAGTTAAATCTCAGAATTTATGGGAAAAATACTTACATGTAACATTTACACCTAAACAATGGGAAGGGATATTATTGAAGGCA
Source organism: Taudactylus pleione (assembly GCA_031769625.1). Classification (NCBI taxonomy): domain Eukaryota; kingdom Metazoa; phylum Chordata; class Amphibia; order Anura; family Myobatrachidae; genus Taudactylus; species Taudactylus pleione. Next base: position 3,235,656 of record JAUIMM010000222.1, on the reverse strand, counting down.
TACCAAATATATAAATCTAATAACTATATAGAACTGCAATATAAATTCCTTCACCAATTATACTTTACTTTGACTAAACTTCATTTTATATGGCCAACCCAGACTAAGTTCTGCTGTTGTTTTGAAGTCAGCAATATGTATAATATCTTTTGGGGAAGTTCCCTTCTTCGACCTTTATGGGATGCAATATTTCAGCTTATAAAAAAGGTTTGGAATATTTGTATACAGCCTTCTCCAAGGCTTGCACTTTTACAAGACTATCAATCAGTTATGCATAATGCAGAAAGATACAAAATGGGTCATATTTTAGCTACTAAAACAGTAGTAGCCCAATCATGGAAATCACTGATCATCCCACAAATTTCATTGTGCATTTCTGATGGAAACTTTGAATGAGCCTGTCTCTACATCAGTCACATCACCATTAATGAAATGGGCTAACTGGTATGAGTTTATATTAGCTAGTGAGGGGGCAGACTTAATTTTAAGTGGCAACATTTCCCTTTGAATATTATGTATTGTACCCATCTGTTTTGAAACATTTTTTGTAGCAGAATATATAGCAGGGAGGAATGAATCTATAGACAAGCAATGTACTGAATTGTATCCCTGGACATACAGGATAATAGTTCATTAAGATTCTACATATGGATGTATGAATTTTATCCACAGTACCTAACCCACTCCTATCCCCCCTTTTTTTTCTTTTTGTTTCTTTGTATTTTTCCTTTGTATATGCCCATGTCCTGTTTTATATTATGTTTAACTTCAATAAAAAATATATATGAAAAAAAAAATATCTCTTCTACAAGGGCAATTACAGCCATCATGGATAATTGTGCTCTCGCAATCCAGACAGTCTCGATATCTCTGCCTGCCCATCTCTTCTTTATTATTTTAGTTAAATTGATCAGTATAACATCAGTGTTTTTTTTCCATTATGCACACAAGTAGCTTGTGATCTATTTGTACTGTTGTTATTCTCCAATAAATTAATTGATGAAGCTTCTCAGAAACTTTCCTGCTGACACCTTTTTTTTAAATATTGGCAAAATTGCATTTTTTATGGGTTATTGAACTGGATATATAGAAAACAGGTCTGTCTTCCTTCATTAGCACAGTCCCTAATCCAGAATTAGAGGCATTCATTTGCATGCCCACTATTTTTTGGAGTAAAATATTGTATACAGGTTCAACGGTTTCAAAAAATTTGTTTAGCGAATAATTTCAGCTCCAAATTTTTCTGCAGCTCTCTTGACAACTTTTCTAGTCTGGGGACGAATTTAGATACAATGTTGAACATTCCTAGAATCTAGTTCTTTCTAGAGCTTGAATGAAACATGTATTTTCTCTAGGCCTGGCTTAAAACCTCATGTACTGTAATATATAGTTCCAAAGTAGTTAACTTTTCAAACACCAATATCACATTTATTACACAATTTTGTTCTAAAACTACATTAAGATTTTTGTTGTTTTCATCACGTGTCATATACAGTATTAGTAGATCATCTAGGATTACATCAACTTCCTTTAAATTTTCAATAATTTATTTGCTTTTTATGAAAAAACTGGCAGAGATTTATAATCATAACTTATAAATCTCAAATGTAATATTAGTAAAAATACACACTGCAGCCTTGCCATGGTGGAGTTGTACCCTTCCCTAGTGCAGTGGTCAGTTTGGGAGGTCACATCTGAGATGCTTATGATTTCTTATGGCTGATGTTACTTTTTCCCCTGTGTTGTGTGCCCAACCATCAGATCACAGAATGCAGGAACCCTCTTACAGGGGAGTAGCTAAGACTTTATGGGTCCCACACCAAAATTTTTAAGGGCCCCCAATGCTTTTAGAAAAGGAACTTAATGTTCAGTTATGTTTTGTCCAACATGGTCTTCATTGTCCATGCTACAGTACATATGACATGCAATCACCAGCCTTAGGGAGGGGAAAGGTGTAGTTGGAGATAGCGGTGAGGTCACAGTGGGAAATGGGGAAGGGGTCAGAAGTACAGATAGGCAGGGTTTTCAGAGGCACACATGGAGAGTGTGGTTCAAAGGAACACCTGGGGAGGGTGGTTCAGAGGAACACAGGGTATGCGGGGTCAGAGGAACACATGGGGATGGTAGTCAGTGGCACATTGGTCAGGGGATCAGAGGCACACATGGAGAGAGTGGTTTAGAGGAACACCTATGGCTATGTGAGGTCAGAGGAACAAATTGGGAGGGTAGTCATTGGCACATCGGTAAGGGGGGTCAGAGGCACACATTGTGAGGATGGTCAGTGGCACACATGGAGAGGTGAGCTCAGCATTTTCCTTTTCATTTACAAATGGCTATCACAATAAATAATTTACAGTACTCTGTGAATTTTTGGTTATACTGTACATGAACAGCCCCAGATAGTACTTTGTCATAATGCACTAAGGAGTATATTTTTTTCAAAGTTGAGCGGCTCACTCTCCACAGCATTTGAGATTGGTAGCAACTACATGTAGGGATTGAGCATTGGGGCACATGGTATTCTGCACAAGTTCAGTACATTGCTGGGAGCTGGGTAAGTCCCATGAGACTTACCACAAAAGGCCAGAGGCCCATGTGCTGAGCTCTAATTGGTGGAGCTCATTACATGATTATTTGACCACTACAAGTGGGGCTACCACTGGGGGGCACTACAAGGGGGGGCACTGAATAGAGGGACCACTACTGTGGGCACTATATAAAGGGCAATACTGGGGGTACTGCATAGGGGGGAACTACAACTGGGGCCTCTGTTTAAAGGGCACTGCATAAGGGGTACCAGTATTGGGGGCACTGCATGGGGGGTCTACTACTGGAGGAACTATATAAAGGGCTTACTACTGGGGGCACAAGGGGTACTGCACAGGGGGGACCACTACTGTGTGCATTATATATGGGGCACTGCATAGGGGGACTACTACTGGGGCACTATATAAGGGACACTGCATAGGAGTACCACTACTGGGGGCACTGCATAGGGGGACTACTACTGTGGGCACTATATAAGGGGCTTACTGCTGGGGGCACTGAACAGGGGGGCCACTACTGGGGGCACTATATAAGGGTCACTGCATAGGGGTACCACTACTGGGGCCACTGCATAGGGGGACTACTACTGGGGGCACTGCAGAGGGGGGTGCAAAAAAATATCCTCGCTTACCAAAAAATTTGGGCTAGGGCCGGCCCAGGCTGAGCCTCCAATAAAGAACGGAACCAGTGAGTCATTTACTTTGTTGGATACACATATACAGCTTTATGAAACATGTCTGACTTATTAGAGGATAAAGTTTAATGAAACTGAGTTTACATTTTTGTTTATTTTTAATCATACTTGCCAACTCACAATACTGTTGACACCTAATATTAGAGCTAAGAAATAATAACTTAAAAGTGTAGCTATTTATTTCAAACTGAAATCTTTTTTTTAATTAAAAACTTTTTTTGTTATTGGTTTTTAGTAATAATAAGGTAAAGTCTGAGCATGTCTTGCTCTTCTGGGTGTAACCAGCCCAGAAAAGTATGTGTGTGTCTGATAATTTCCATGGGTACATTTACTAAAGCTTCTAAAATAGTATGTACTATAATACATTTTCTGGCCTATTATCCCCTCATTTGGTGAAGGTTTTCAATAAAATTTTGCAAGGTAAACTATTTCATGTTGACTCCCTGAAATCCATAATAATAGTGATCCCCAAGCCCCAGAAGGACCCTACCTGATGTGCAAATTACAGGCCTATTTCTTTGATAAATACAGATATCAAACTTATCTCGACGGTTATGACATGGCATGTTTGGCTACCCTCTATATATCCTGGACTGGTAGAATTAATTCAGTCAAATGAATATACTGCCCAGGTCCCAGGTTGCTCTACCTGTTCCAAACAGTCCCTATAGTTGTCCCAACCTCTTTCTTTCACATGGTTCAATTTATTTGTGGCACATTCATTTGGTAAAATAAAAAACCCAGACAAAAGAGAGATAGTTTAGCCAAATCTGCTGTCAATGGTGGTCTTCCTATTTTTGAGCGTTATTTTATTGCCACCTCACTAAGCCACATATTGACCTGGCACACGTGTGTGGGGTGTAAAAAATGAGTGTCCTTGAGAATGACCTAATCGATGCTCAGACAGTGAGTTTCCTCCCATGGCTTCTTCCACATCTGAGACCAACCTTGGTACGAGAAGTTCCCTGTGTTGGTCCTAAAGATCTGGGACAGAGTTAACAAAAGATTAAATCTAGCACCCTACTCCTTCCCATTGACTCCTCTCTGGAGACACTCTCTTTTTTCAATGGGATGTGTGGCTTCATACATTCGCCCATGGACTGCGGTTGATATATCCAGGTTTCTACACATTTCTGGTGACTTTGCTCCCCTCAACTTTGAGGTACTGTGTGAAAAATGTGCTACCTGCAAATCACAGATTTTATAAAATCAGAGAGCAAAACATGTAAACTAAGGAAAACTAATCAATTTGAACATTTATGCATAAACAATCTGGGTCTTAGGGGTACGGGTACAATTTTGATTTTATATTCCCTCTTAGATACCCCACCTAGCAACTTTAAAGAACTTTTTAAACAGGTCTGGGAACAAGATCTGGGAGATTATTCTAGATGATTCAGATTGGTCAGATATTAGGCAATGGTATCTAAAGCTTCTATCAATACCTATATTAAAGAAAATTATTTTACAATTCACACACGTTGGTATTTGGTCCCTGAAAAATTGCATCATATATTTCCTTTATCTTCAGATCTTTGTTGGAGACAATGCGGTCAAAAAGGAACATACAAACATATTTGGGGGGATTGTCCCTTGATTTTGGCATACTGGAATGAGGTCCTCTCTCTTATCAATAGGGTGTCTGCTTACTATCCATCTAAAGAGCCATTACATGTTCTCTTGTGTAAACCTTTGAAAGGTGCCTCCAAATCAATTAATAAACTCAATTGCCATATATTTAATGCAGCCAAACTTTTAGTTGCTGCTCATTGGAAGCTTCCTGTTGCCCCTTCAACACAGGCTCCGGTTAATAAAATATGGTGTATTGCCTCGATGGAATTTATTACTTCCCATCTACATGATAAAGTGGATAAATTTCATGATACTTCGAGGCCTTGGTATTTTTATTTTCAAAGACAGATACCTGGTAATATTTGAACATAATTTTAGTAGCTTATTCAAAATATCAGAAATCAATTACTTTATTCATCCTCTCCTAGAAAAATGAGTACTGGTTCTTATTGCAGTGTATGCCTTCCGTTCCCCCCATTTTTCTTCTTTTCTTCTCCTTTACATTTTCCTTTTTTTCTCCCCTTTTGACCCTAGATACTAAGTAACTTTACTGACAATTTTAGTCTGTTATGAACCGATATATAAGAAGTAAGGTTGTAGAAAATGTGGTTTAATGATCTTTTATTGTATTCTTAGAAAGTATGAAATGCTTTATCTTTAATTATTGTATGCATTTGCATTTATTGTTCAATATGTGACAAATAGCAAAACATATGATTTGTTACTCTTTATGATATATTCAATTTGTTTGTGAAATTGTTCATAGATAAAAAGATAAACATAAAATGTCACAAAAAAAAACACGTGTGTGAAACATAACTGGCTCAGCCATGCCCTTTTATGGTTTTTGGGGATTTTTTTATTGTAATATTTTGCCAATTTGTATGTGTGATCATATATTTGGCCATGGACTCTGAAGCAAAATGGACCATTTCCAGGGGTTTCCATATACTGGAAATTATTAGGTGTGAGAAGGGTGCTGCAAACTGTTCTCTATATTAGGAGTGAGAAGGGTGCTGCAAACTGTTCTCTATATTAGGAGTGAGAAGGGTGCTGCAAGCAATTCTCACGGCGAACTTGCACTGCAAATTCCATTAGCAATCTAGTTCCAAACCCGCATTGCATCTTTTTGTGTCAACCCAACTGAACAAGCAAAAAGGTAGGGAAAAATCTTTATTTTAAGGTAAAATATGTTAGGAAACAGTGTTGGTACACCTCACCCAATAAATAATCATGCATCTGGAGGGGTTTAAATTATTTAGCATAATTTGGCCAAAAAAGACATGCCAGTTTTCTGGTGAATTTCTCTAAAAAGCTCATAATGATTAAAATGATGTGGGACAGGTATGTGGAGGTGTTGTATTGATTTGGATAGGGGTTTTTGAATTTGCAGATGAGAGGTAAAAGTGTTTATTCCAATTTTTTATTAAATGAAAAAACACAAAAAAATTACTATACAGACATTTGTCTTCACCCCAAAATGTTGGAAAGACTTCAATTTGCTGAAAAACATCTGCTTGCTATAATTTTTCAACCATTAATTAAGAGTGCAAAAATATGCCATCTGACACCTTAAAAAAACCTCCAGCATTTTCCTTATGGGAAACTAACAACCTTCTATATGGTCCTGCTATCCCAGTTGTCATTTCTTTGGGGTCCATGAAGGTTTCCCAACTTTTTCATGCACTTTTCCCAGGTCTCATTTTTCGGAAAAAACAAACTTTTGCCATAAGCCTCGCAAATTGACATGTCTAATTAAAACTCAGATTTCTCTGGGGCGCGCATTCATGTGATGTCTGCAAGTTTCATTTGCAAGCTTGCACCTGAGAGGATTGACCTGACTGTGTTTGGTCTATGATTGTGTGGAGGGTATTTATGTAGAAGACCCTGATCATGGACACCATCTACTGAAATATGGCCTGCCCATGCTACATCATTGCCCAGCACATGTCTTCACTTTATTGAGGTTTATTTTAGGGGTTGGGGGGGTTATTTAATTTGTCATGAAAAGATAATTTTGCAGGGACAATTTGGAGGGGGCCCCAAACCAGAGTCTTGCCTAAAGCCTCATGGGGTCTTAATCCAGCGCTGATGCAGGGACAGTTATGACAAACAAGTTTTATTATTAGGGTGCCTTTAATTGTTTTGTCTGTTTTAATAAATTTAGGAATGCAGCCGGGTTCACATTGCATGATGGTGTCTGTAGTCCTAGAGCAAGACTCAATACACCGAAGCAATAAGTTCCTAAGCCCATGCTAACAAACAACTCTCGACAGCATGCAGTAAACTGTCCTCCTCTCCTGATGCTGGATGGATAACTTGTCCATACGACTCAGACCCTTCCTTAATAGGTTCCCCTCAATATTTATGAGGGTTGTTCAATAAGTAAAATAACAAGACCTCTCACATATGTAATGTTCTATATTTCATTCTAACTTCCTGCAAAGGCTAGAGCAGGTAGATCACGGCTTCTCCTAAAGGCCATTAGACTGCTCCTTGTGTCAGTCATACTGTCCAAACATCAGTTGACGAGACTGGCGGAAAAATGGCCAAACATTGAGGTGCACAGTGTGATCAGATTTCTGTGACTAAAAAGCACGTCAGTAGCTGAAATTTATTGCCAACTTTTCAAGGTATACGGTGAAAATGTCATGTCATGAAAACAGGTTTGGATTTGGTGCACTGCATTTGATAATGGCAGGGCGGGCATTCAAGATGAGCAGCGATCCGGCCAGCCAAGCACATCCACGACAGGTTATCACTGAAGGTCTGATTCAGGAGTACAGACACAATTGAGCTAGTGATATTGAAGACAAACTGAACATCTTAGTGGGTACTGTGCAAAACATTGTTCATGAGCAACTAGGGCACAAACAAGCATTCATGACATGGAAACACACATCGTCGCCAACTTCAAAAAAATTTAAAACAACTTCATAAAAAAAAGGTAATTATGGGTCTGATTCAGAGCCGCTCGTAAGCGGCCGCTCGTTCGTTCCTACCGATGTTCGCCCAACTGCGCATGAATACGGATTTTAATACGCATGCGCGAAGCAGTCAGTGCGGCCGAAAATCATGTGCTCGCTAAATAGCGAATGCCTGCTATTTTGAGTGACAGAATGAGGCGTTTGTGGGTGGTAACAGGGGAAGATGCTTGAAAACGGGGAGTGGAGATCCGAACGCAGGCGTGCTTAAAGGTCAAAACCGGCGTTTTAAGGGAGTGCATAATTAACAAAGCAGCGTCATTGACCACGTCACTTGGTTGTTTTATAGTCAGAACTGCTCGCATGATTGTGGTAGGAAAAACCAACCACAAGAATAGCGAGCAGTTCAGACGCCTTTCGATGTACTCGATTAATCTAATAAATAGCGGACATGACGTATGATGCGAGCGGCCAGGGGGCGTTTTTTTCAAAATTACGTTCACATGTTTTGTTCGCTCTTTCAGACATAGAGGCGTGAACAGACCGCAAAGAGCAAACGGTTCATTTAAATAGCCAGCCCCTTTTTCTGAACGAGCGAGCGCAAATACCGTCCGGCTCTGAATCAGGCCCTATGTCCGTATTTTGGGACCACAAGTATGTCCTTCTTGTTGATTTCCTCACCAAAGGAGATATTGTGTGTCGCGGGGAGATATTTTCGCATCAGTATGGGCATAACTGCACATGATATTGCTTTAATAGTAACATGTAACTATCCCTTATAAATTGGTGTGTAGCATCTGTTGTATATGGATAGGTGACAAAACCCTGTGTTGGTATAAACATGTAATGTTCCCTTGTAAATTGGTGTGTAGCAATCTTTGTATGTGTATAGGTGACAAGACTCCTCTGGACTAATTCCCTTTTGAAGATGAGCCAGAGATTGTAGGAAGTTCTGTCTTCCTACCTCAGCCATAAATGTGTTCTATTGTATGTGGCTCATAAGAAAGATGTCCAGGGAAATTACAGGACATCTGGCTAGGCCCTTGATAACCAGTCCTCAAGAGCCCTGTGTTCGGTTTAGGGTCAGAGATCAAAGAATGGTTATTTATACAAACAGTCAGTCTACAGATGTGTATGTTTGCTCACCTAATCAGTGTGCACCTTTATTGACTTAGCCCACTTCTCAACTTCTAAAAGAGCTGAATGTATAATTACAAGAAACCCTGCTCCTATGACCAAGAAACCCTGAAGCTTCAGCTAGCTGGACAATACACTCTGAGCTGACAAGGGTTAAGATCACCCCAGAGAGGGGGTGTGAGGGGGTGCCTGGAAAGGCAGGCATAAATATGTGGTTCAACTGTAGTTTGTTGTTCATTCTGCATTGAGGCTATCGAAAATCGAAAATAACCTGGGTTGCTGCAAACAGGCATTGTATTGCTGCACATGAATGACAGGCCACACTTAGCCAACTGCACTCATGATTTGTTACGGTGCTACCATTGGGAGGTACTGGACCATGGTCCCCACAGCCCTGACCTGGCACTGAGTGAGTTCCATCTTTTTGGACCATTGAAGAAGTACATGGGTGTAAGGCAATTCACAACTGACAGTGAAGTTCAGCAAGCCACCATGTCCTGGATTCAAGTGCTTGACACTGATTTCTTCTATGCTGGGATAGATGCCTTGGTATACCATTGAGACAAGTATGGGGATTATGTGAAAAAATAATCTGTACCAAGGCCATACTATTGATTATATATGTACGAGTTGAATAAATGTACACAATAAGAGGTCATGTTACCTTTTTTATTGAACCACCCTTGTACATGAATCTTTGTGACTAAATTGTTATCCCCCTGCTCTCTTATAAAATAGTGTCTCATGACAATGGGCTTAGACTGGCCATAATGTTAGGTGCTGGAAGACAAATCATTTGCACCTTTATTGTCATATGCAATGCTGTTGGTGTTATTTGATTTAAGTAGACCCAGTTTACATAAAGGGGTATATTTACTAAAGTGAGAGTTTTTAGAAATGGAGATGTTGCCCATATCAACCAATCAAATTCTAGCTATGATCTTCTAGAAGGTGCTAGTTAAATGTTAAGTAGAATCTAATTGGTTGCTATGGGCAACATCTCCACTTCTGAAAACTCTTAGTAAATATACCCCCAAAGTCTCTATCAGTGAAAATACCTAGACAAGGCAACAGTAGGCTGTTTTCTGCTAGTCCAGCTGACATCGGCACCTGTTATTGTGCACAGGTTTTCAGTGTAGGAACAAAAGATGAGAGGTTTTGCTGAAAACTGACAACAACCAAACTTTAGGGTTCTGAGTTGAACCGAGTCCCAGGTTGGATCACTTTGGAATTCCAAGTAGCTCTGACTCAGATATTTTAGCCAAATTAAGAACTCAGATATCAAAAACAGAGCTTGCATATTTTGGATTGCATGTAAGTACCTCTCGTCATGATTTCAGATGCTATAGGAGAGTGGAGGTTGTAGTTCATGCTGCAATACTACAGTACAGTTCATGCTGCAATACTACAGTAGTTCATGCTGCAATACTACAGTACATACTAGTGGCCATTAGATATAGTTGTTGGTAGATGGAGTGGATGGAAAACGTGTAAAAGACTACATGCATCTTTGTCACTGTGTATGTTGTTTGTCAGACACTAGCTACTGTAGCACTTACAATCCAGTGCAAACAGGCTCTTGTGTATGTTTGTTAGAAGTGAACTTGAAGTGAGCTGCACTTCCTTACAATTGTTTTTCATACAGTAGATGTGCTAAATTCTGTTAAACTGCAATGTGTTTGTGCTGCTGCTCTGTGGCTAATACACGAAAGGTGTAACACTAATTAAAAGTGAGTGAATCAGTAACATAGCATCATAATTAGCTGTGAATCTGCAGCCAAAAAATACTGACTAATGGTACATATACACGTAACGAAAAAATGGTTCAAGTGCGCTCCTGTTTGTAGTTTGTAGTTCATTTCAGACTGTCCAACATAACAATTTTCATTAAGGGAAGGAACATTTTTCGTTCATCATTGTAAAACTCGTTTATTACACTTCAAAAAATCGTTCACTTTTTCAAGGGAAAATCTGACAGATAATCTGACAGAAAATTATTGGTTACAAAATCGTTATGTGTGTATGCACCTTAAAAAATGAAGATTCTTCCAAAAACGATTTAAAGACCTAAACAAAGTACTGCAGCGGAGTCACAGCAGGGATATGGAAACAACACACAATAGATACAAATAATTTAAATGTACACATATAAAAAAACATGTACAGTATATATAAAAAAAATTATCAAATGCATTGAATAAAAACATCAATAATGAGAAAATAGACTGAAAGCTGGGTGTAATCTCAGCCGTGTAAAATGCAACAGTCACTTAAATAGATAATCAGTTGAAAGCGACATCATAATGGCAAGCATGTCAGCCAATCTCAAAGACACTGATTAGTATTTTCCGACTTTTTTTTAAAGCAGCATCAGGGAGTTTTAAAAATAGTTAATAGGAATGTCCCATAATGAAATCTCCAGCTCAGCAAGCAGTATGTCTGTTCAAAGGTTAGTTTGTTAGCTACAGCTGTACAGCATGGTATTCAAAGTGTGTTACCAGCATAGGGGTGACCACCTAATCCAGACTGTGTATCAAATCCTTGCTGGCAGCTCCAAGTAAGGTAATAGCAGCACTGTACCTGCTAAAATAGAAACTTACAGCTCTAGAGATTATATGCAAATACACCAGACACAGCAGTAGAATTAATCATATGTGTGTGTGTCTGCAGCACTGAGGCTGCTGGCGCTGTAGTCTGCTACTCATTGTTACCTGACTGGAGCAAGAACCTGGGAAACTCTGTGAGGCAGCTGGTGTGTGCAGAGAGGTGGGAGGTAGCTGATCTGTCGCTTAGTTTAGCCAGCCAGATTGTTACAGCATTTGCCCAGTATTGGTAAAAATAATATTGTGAGCTGTGAGGTGGTTACGCTTGACTGGAAATTATTGTTATTGATGTTAAAAATACTTTAGGAACAAAAACAGGTCCAAGTTGCATGATTTTAGCTGTTTTGTAATTTTTTTTTAAGAAACCCAGATCCACAAGCAAAACCAAACCAAAACACTAGAGGATGGTAAACCAAAACACAACAATTGTTTAAAACCAAAACATTGGGGTCTGCACACATCTCTAGTAGGAATGCCTATCACTCTCATCCGATCACCAAACTGGCCAGACTTTCAGATTTTTAAAACATTAGTTTAAGGAACTACTGTAGCACATTTCATGTATTTTAGAATATGTTTTATGGCAGCCCAGTACTCTGTTTCAGGGTTGTTTGCATATTAGTTAGCACATATGACTGCATGTGAAATGTCTAGATGTGTTCCAACACTTGCATACATGAAAGCTCCAATGGCACTCAACTCCTATTTCTGCCGCTGACCTTTCACACATACTGTAGCTTTTGTTATTTTCATAGTTTTCATAGTCAATTGGTTTGTTGACATACTAATTTTTTTAACATTGACTCAATGTATCTTTGTTGGCCAATGGTAACAGTCCCAGCATTCACATATTGTACACTTTTCAGACCCAATATTTGGTGAGCAGGCCAAAGGTTTTCCTTTTTAAAAGCTTTCTTTTAGTTAAATCTGTCACTTAGCAACAATTTCACTTTGGCTATCTGGGTCTATCGCTCAGCAAGCAATACATTTTTTACACACACACCCCTATGATGATTATGCTAGTCTCCTTTCAATGGAAGTATAAGCAGTGATCAGTTTTAGAACATACAAATTAAATTTCTTAGAACAAACTGTCAAGTTTGATGTAACAGCATCAGCAACTTTGATTTAGCCCATGCAATTATTTTTTAACAGACATATTTTTCCCTCTGGAAATGCATTAACATTGTAGTGTTCCTGTGGCTCCATGCTAATTTCCTCAGCTAACTCACTGTTTAAGAAGGCTGAATCAAGTCTAGTTGGTACAGCAGTTAATCATACATAGAATATATGGCAATGACTCATATGTATGTACTGTATCTTTAAAAGGTGAGATTTCCCCATTGTCAATGTCTGATTTCTGAGTGTAACCCTTGGCAAGAAATCAGGCTTTGCAGCAAGCAAGGGTTCTTGTTTAGCTTCTTGCAGAATATCACTGTGTTTTGACTGTTTTGGCTGCTTGTTCTGTCTTTAATGGTACATGTGTCATTGTTGCCCAAAGCTGTCAACTCTGTATCTATGGTTGATTTCCACTTGATCCAGATGCTGCTTAACTTTGATTCTTGTATAGATTGAGGATCACAGCAAACTAATTTAGCAAATTCTTCACTTTATCTTCAAGGCAGTTTCCTTTGTTACTCCTCATAGAGTTCCTGCTCTGTGGTTGATCAATGGAATCTGTGGTTTCAATTTCTGGCACAATATCACAAGTTTTTGCCTGACTTCACAAGCTTTTGCTTGTCAATGTCCCACAATCTGTAGCCTTTGCTTTCTTGATAAAATCTTAGCACAATACATGAAATGGACTTGGGAGCCAGTTTGAAACTCTTCTTCTTATGGTCATATGCCTTGCTCTCAAAGACATGGAGATGTTTGACATCACTTTTTACTGGACCACAACTGCAATGGTGTTCTGACTTTAACTTCCACTGTGGGTGCTCCATTCTTGAGGTATACCACAGTTGGGATTGATACTGCCCAGATTGGATTATTAACCAGGTAGAATAGTAGGATGTGAGGCAACACAGGTTTAATGAAGCACAATGCAGGAACCTTCAATGGGAGGCAGATCCAGCCAGAATTGAGTTACAGCAGGTGGCATGTGTTATTTGTACTACACACATTTCAGGAACATGCAGTGATGGCAGTGGAACTTGTATTGTGGCCACCAGTGGTGGGACGGTGCTGTATAGTGGCATTGCCACTGTTATATGTGGCACCTGTACTGTATGTCTATGGTACAGTCTCTCTAAGAGACACTTATGGACACATCCTATCTATCCAGATGATGGAGGAAGAATAATGAATGGTATGTTGCACATGTAGTGAAAGCACATTGGGATGGAGGGCCTGATTCAGAGCCAGATGCTCTTTCAGAGTGCTCGCTCTAAATCAGTGGCCTCCCTCTCTTTTTTTAGAGCGGCCTCCTGGCCGCTCGCATAGCTGTGGGTGACCACCCACAGCTATAGCGAGCGGCCAAAAAGATGGTCGTGATGGTCAAGACCTTCGCGACCATCGGGATTGCGATGAGACCCTTGTGGTAGGGTCTCGTCTGCCGCAAGCCCTGGAGTGCTTTTGGCTCTATCAGAGCCAAAAGCACTCCCACTGACATCACTTTCCATGGGAATGCCTCCGTCTGGCCAGCCACGCCCCCGGCACGCCCACCAAAGGGGGCGTGCTGTCACTCACCATCGACAGCACGCCCCCTTTGGTGCGAGACCCATAGCGACGGCTTGCCCGTCGCTATGCGGGTCTCGCACATGTGCACGACGGAGCCGGCTCCCTCGTGCGCATGCGCACTGGGCCAACATCGACCCACTTGCAAGCGCACAGCGCTCGCGAGCGGGTCTGAATCAGGCCCGGAGTTTGCAAATGTGCAGCACCTCCATTGCTATGGGGACACGGTCACACTGAGGACAGAGTGAGCTCCTGAACAGGTATAAGGGTTTTAAACATCATGTCAATTTTTTTCTTATATATACAAATTTATTTAGGCTGCATGGTTTACTCAGAATTTCCTCTTTGTTTTGCATGCTATTATAATTCTTGTACTTTGCATAGCCTATAAGCATAGCCCATATGTTTTCACATTATGAAATTATCTCTGGATACTAATACACAAGTCTGAGTTATGACTTCAGCTCATTTACTAATGGAAAATGTTAGTAAAAGGCAGGGAAAGGGCAATTTAGTACACAATAAGAAGTACATGTTAACATGGCTTAAAGAAACAAAGCTACACTGAAACCATGGCAACACAAAATGTGCTTTCATTGCCTAACTTGCACTAGAAAGCTAAAAATTAATTACTGATTGGTTGCTATGATTTTAGTGCAGATTTGCAACTTGAAGCAATTTTAGCAAATAGTCCTCCTCATTATCTATTGGAATCTGAGACCATATTACACAGTTTGAAAACATAAATATCAGTGATAATATCTGGGAAGATGTTTCATATCAATTACACATTCAAATTTCATTTGGAGTATTGATGCGCAAGCACGATTTCAGAAAATCTCTTAATTCATACTCTGATTCTCAGTATCTGAAATGTAAAGCAAGATTTTCAATTATGTGTGAAACTACGAACAGGTTTATTAAATTTGTTTCTTTTCTGAATAATAAAGCAAATTTATACTGTAAAATTGTGCCTATGTTTCTCAGCACTTCTTTTGAAAATATACAGTATATTGCAATAATCCTTAAGTGTTTTGGAATACATGGACTAAATTTAACAGACAAGCTCTCTGTTTAGAATTGCATTCTTATGCACAAGCTGTATTCAGAATGCAAATCTATTATATGGTATGTAAATTTTGTGTTCAATGTCTTAAATAAATAGTGGTGGCATCATATATAACAAATGTGATCATCAATATATATATATATTTATAATCTTTTTATTTATAATTTTGAAGATGTACACATCACACATATTAACATACACAAAAAATATTTGAATAATCAGCAATACAAATGTATCAAATAATGTAACCAAAAAGTAAAACTTCACAGAAATCCACATCAATCAAATTGTTCGATTGTTACAATAATATATTAATACAAACAAAAAAATTAAAAATAAAATAAAAAATAAAATAAAAATATAAATATACAGAAAAAGAATAAGAAGAAAAGAAGAAAATAGGGGGGGAATTAAAGAAAGGCAAGTTACAGTACAGTTTAACACTTGCAATATATCAAAGTCACTCCATTCCAGGCAACTGTCTATGAAATGCAGAATACCAGGGGCCCCAGGTAGCATGAAATGTATTCACTGCGTCATGAAGAAGCGCAGTGATATACTCCATAGAAGCCAAATACCATATTTTATTTGACAAAGTGGGTATTGCCAGGGCTTCAATTTGTTTCCAATTTTTGGCGATCAATAGTTTGGAAGCATTATATATACCGGTCTTACCACAGAGTTTGTTCTGAGGCTTTGATAAAGAGCCAGTGGGTTTGCATAATAGTATATGTATTGGGTCTCTAGGAGGGGAAACACTGAGTACCTTGAACACCAAGGAAGTTACTTTGTCCCAAAGTCTGTATATTACTGGGCAGTCCCACCATACATGTAGATATCAACCTGTTTGGCCACAAGTTCGAGGACCCTGGGAAAATCTGCTGTATTCCTACCTTCCTACCTACTGTATATATCTGTCTGTTATTACCCAGTTTTGTTCTATTAATGATTACAATTGTAAAGCGCAACGGAATATGCTGCGCTATATAAGAAACTGTTAATAAATAAAATGTAATTTTGCAGGAACCATTTACCAGCGCGAGTAAACCTTGAAGGAATTTTCCTTAATATTGATGTTAATTTAGGACTTAGCCACCCATTGTCTTATATCTGCCCAGTCGTCATCCGCCAGATTAATCCCTAAATCACGTTCCCAGGTCTGCTCAAATGGTTCCTTACATTCAGGACAGGAGGGGACTAACATCTAATATATAATAGATATTGAACCCTTGCAACCAGAGTTGTACATACATTTGCGTTCGAATGTGTTAGGTTCTCACAGTTTGTGGGGTTTGCCGAGTAAGCGAATTAAACTGCAAATTTGTAAGTATGCAAATTGGAAATTAGAAGATAAACCATATTTTTCACTCAGGACTGCAAAATTTTGGGGGGGCAAAATCGCCTAGAATATGCATAAATATAGTTAACCCGGTCGATATCCAAGGATGCATATAAGAGTACACGTACGCAATGGGAAATGTGGATGGCGCCATATTGGGGTCAGAGGGGATGGATACAGTGCCAATTGTAAGCATTTATTTAGTTTATCCCAGACTTGTAGGACAGCTCTTACACAGGGAATTTCCTGAACTGAGGCTGGTCTCAAATTAGGGGGAAGCCAAGGAAGGGAACTAGCCAATTGTGTGCCTACTAGTTCATTTTCTACTTCCCTCTTCCGAATGCCATGATGTAATGTGGCTCAATTGTGCTGCGCAAAAATATCTTTCGAAGATGGGAAGGCCCAAACCACCATTACTCGTCAATTTGGACAGACAGGTCCTACTAAGTCTCGGTTTCTTACCTGACCACGCAAAAGAGCCACATAATGTTTGAACCTCACGAAGATAAGAGGTCGGAACCACAATTGGAAGCATTTGAAATAGGTATAATAACCTAGGAAGGATGGACATCTTAATTGTGTTAACACAACCTGTCCATGAGACGCAAAGAGGAGCACATCTGGACAAATCTTGTTTAATTAATTGAAGTAGAGGGATATAGTTAGCCTGAAATAAATGTTCATATTACTTGGTGATCATAATCCCTAAATATCTGAACGATTTAGGTCACCATATGTAATCGAAATTAGTCACTAGAAGTTTCTGTGTGGGAGGAGGGAGGTTAAATGCCAGGGCCTCGGATTTGGTGCTATTTACTCTACATCCTGAGCATTCACCATAATAGTTCAATTTGACCTGCAAATTAGGGAGCGAAGTCATAGGTGATGTCAGAGTAAGCAGTAAATCGTCTGCAAACAATGAGATTTTGTATTGTGAGTTTTGCACAGGTATCCCCTTAATATCAGGATTACTCCAAATTTTAGCCGCAAGAGGCTCTATACTCAGGGCATAGAGCAAAGGTGAAAGTGGGCAGCCATCTCTTGTACCATTACCCAAAGCAAAAAACGTTGAGGAGAGGCCATTAGTTGATACTATAGCCGATGGTTTACAGTAAAGAGCCTTAACAGCCGACAGAAAACTACCACTGAAACCGTACGTTTGTAGAGTTTGAAACATAAAAGGCCAAGATAACCTATCAAAGGCCTTTTCTCCATAAAGTGACAACACCATGGCTGGTATCTTATGTTTATTTATATGGTAAATCAAATTAATCATCCATCTGGTGTTGTCTAAGGCCTGTCTCTTGGGAACAAAACCGACTTGGTCGGCATCTATCAACCTTAACATGTACAAGCCCAGTCTGTTGGCCAAGATCTTTGTGAACAACTTTATGTCCAAGTTTATCAAAGATATTGGCCTGTAGATAGTCCGACAAGTGGGATTTTTTGTGGTTTGGGAAGAACTATAATAGTAGATTTGAGAGAGTCAGGATGAAAATGTTCCCCTTCCAGTTTCCTGTTATAAACTGCAATCAGGTGGGGAGAGAGCAGTGCAGAAAATGACTTATAGTACACTGAAGGAAAGCCGTCATGGCCAGGAGCCTTAGATGACTTCCAACTCCTCCCCGGTGACAGGCGCGTTCAAATCTGCCTTGGCTGTGTCAGAGTTTAGGAAGTCTACATGAATCAAGATACTCCTGTGCGACCGAAGAAGGTGGGAATAATGCCTGGTGAGGACCTTGAAGGTTATATAATGCCTTATACTATTCGTGAAAAGAGCGGTTAATGTTTACAGGGTTTTAGGTAATAGCTCCCTGATGGTTTCGAATAGCTGCTATAATTTTGGAAGCTTTTCTAGTCTTTAACTGTGATGCCAACAGAGCATCAGATTTGTTAGTTTTTTCATAGAATTTTTGGTTTGCCCACCTTAATGACTTTTCCTTCTGTCTAGCCAATACAGATTGCAGTTCACCTGAATTGCATTCACATTACACACTGCAGTTGTCTAAGAACCGAGGGAGAGAGGGAACGCTTGTGGGAGCATTCCAGTCACTCTAGTTGCACAGTTAAATCATTCATTTTTTTCGTTTGTTGTATTTTTCTGTGCAAGGCATATTTAATTATCGCCGCCCTGATTACAGCCTTACGTGCTTCCCACACTGTATGATAAGGGACTTCTTGATTGACATTTAAATCAAAGTATTCTTTAATGTGATTGCAGAGTTAATCTTTAAATTTAGGGATGCGGAGAATGGTCTCATTTAATCTCCAGGAAGGCGACCTCGTCCAGAGAGTAATAAGTCCATATGGGCTGCAACCATGGAATGGTCTGACCACACAATAGGTACAATCTCAACCTTGGTTAGCATTTTCAGTATCCCACAGTATCCCAAAATCAATTCTATCCTAGAATATGAGTCATGCGGGGTTGAATAAAATGTGTAGTCCCTTGAGGTCGGATTATGGGCCCTCCAAGTGTCAAATATACCAGCCTTGGTGATTGTCTTTTGAAGAGTGCCATATGATAGGGGGAGGATGGGCGTATTTGGGGGTGCTTTTATCCAGGTCTGGAGACAAAATTGTGTTGTAATCCCCTCCCATTAATAGTAGGCCTCTATGGACTTTAGAGATTTCTGCTAGCAGGGTGCGGAAAAAACGGGCTTGGCCTGCATTGGGGGCATACAAGTTCACGATAGTTAGGATTTTATGGCCTAGTTGTGCAACCAAAGTAAGATATCTCCCATCTGAGTCACTCTTAGAGGAAAGAAGCTGGAAAGGGACTGATGTAAGAATCATAATAGTCACCCCTTGCTTTTTAGATAGGGGGTAAAGTGGAAAACATTAGGGTATCGTTTTGATATTAGAGAAGGATGAGTTCCCTTTTTAAAGTGGGTCTCTTGCAAAAATGTTCCTCAGTTACATCTAAATTGGACTTTGTTTTCTCTACCTAAACACCTGTTTCTAGCTTCATTAATTGGACTTTGTTTCCCTGCCAGTCACTTGTAATTCAGCCACACATCACTTGGATTTGTTTTCTGCCAGTTTATATATTTATCACCGTTTCATGAATCATAATACTCCTATTAAACCTGCTGCATTTCAATACTGCAAACCCGCTCCAGTTTTCTCTTCTGCATCCACCACGGGTTAAAAAAATTATCCAAACCTGACACCAAGGAATCCCGCTCTGGATATAGATTGATGCTACTTTTCAGAAGCTCTTGTTCCACAACCAAAGGTATAACTACCAGAGCAACAGGGATGTAGCTATTCTGAGACACCCAGATGGGGAAAGGAGGTTATCTTCACTGCCAACACACATGTGTATTTGTGTTTTTTTCAGTCTTGGGGGTAGATTTACTAAAGCTTCTAAAATAGACAAGTGGTAGTGTTACCCATTGCAACCAATCAGATTATTATTATCATTTTCCAGAATACAAGAGCAAAATTATAGGTAAACCTGATTGGATGCCATGATCAACTCTTCCACTTTCCATTATATGGGTCCCTTCCAAAAATGATTTTTAGTTTACCCACACATGTCTAGTTACAGCTCTGCCCAGGGCTATTATGTGATGGAACTGGCTCACCAATATGAATTGGACAAAACTATTAGTACTCATTTATTTTGTATTTCAACAGTGTTCAGATTTCAACTCTACACTTCTATCTCCAGCTGTACTCTGGCTCTCTGGTCATAGGTAAAACATTTATTAGCTATTGTATGCCCCAGTTTCAAGTCTTTGAGCTGGGTCATAGCTTTAGTGAGCACTGGCCATCCCTTTGTTAGCAGGAGCAAATCAGAACTCAATAAGCCTGTATCTATAAGTACTGTAGGTGAATAACCCTATTGCTGGTGGGATATGAGAGATGGGAACAGAGGCAAATTGGTAACAGGGAATATGATATCAGGATAAAACTGAAGAGGGCAATGAAGACTCACAGAATATGAGGGAGAGGTATAACATGGTAGGTGAATGGGAAGAGAGAGTAGGTGGGTGTTCAGGGGAGCTGATTAGTGAGTTACACAGAGGACTAATAGGCTATAATGCAAAGTTTTAATAGCTCATTTGAAGGTGTAGAGCAGGGGTCTTCAAACTTGGCCCTCCAGATGCTGTGGAACTACACATCCCAGCATGCACTGCACATAGTATTAGCATGCTGTTATATCAAAAAGGTGGCAGCGCATGCTGGGATGTGTAGTTCCACAGCAGCTGGAGGGCCAAGTTTGAAGACCCCTGGTGTAGAGTCTGGCAGAAAAACTGACAGAGCGTGGGACATAGCCTTTTATAGCAATAAAGCTGCCACTGCTTCTAAGGAAAATAATTAGCAAAATATGATTAATTAATGACAGTGTATAATTAAACTCATCAACAGATATCAAATATGAAGTTAATGTTTCACATATTTGCTAATAAATATGTATTTATGACCCATCATTCACTGAGTGGCTAGCTATGGTGGCTGCTATATAGAGTAGTCCAGTGGTTCCCAAACTTATTTGAACCACGGAGCCCTAGAGCAAATGCAATTTTCACGGCACCCCTAAGCCAAATGTTTGTAGTTTGTAATTGAGAAATTCAGAAAAAAATGTAGTAAAGTAAATTGTGCTTGCCTGTCATCCTTAGGCTCAGTTATGTGGTGGTGGACAGGTTTTCACTACTGTTTGTCCTAATATTTACATTACATTGACCATAAATAATTTGATTTGGTGCTGGACCACCAACCTGAGGCACCCCTGCAAGTGTCCCGAGGCACCCCAGGGTGCAGCGGCACACAGTTTGGGAAAAACTGCAGTAGTCTCATTCCTTTTGTGTCTCCCCATACCTATCCCTCAATTTACTGCTTCATGCCCCCGCTGTGTTCCTGTTTCTCGAGCTGATGCCCCCATATCTCTCCATCCTCATCCCCCATGTCTTGTGCTTCCTCCTGTTTCTTTCCAGCCTCACGAACTCCTATGTATTTCATCTTTGAGCACCTCAATTTCTCCCTCTCTCTGTCATCTGTCACTACAATCTCTATCCCGTACCCCCATCTTCCTCTCTCTATAAACTATCCACACCTTGGGTGGGTTGGGGGAGAAGATGTGTGCATTCTGTAGTGTAAAAGGAACACCCCACCTCCCTCCCCAATGTATACAGCAAGACTGAACTAATTCATTATACATGCATTCACTGATACCTGCTCTGCCAATTGTGGAGAGAGAGGTCTTTGGGACTTGGGGGGATACTCCATGACTGTGTATACTCCATGATGGCTCATTTAGGGAGACTTCAATCCCTAACCATGATGGACACCATCTCTGCTTCTGCACATGTGTGCTGCCATCTTATTGTGTGGTTTCTTATTGTGTTGTGTTCGAGTGCAGCAGAGGGAAACAGATGTATCATACATTCTGTAGCTCCAAAGAGACCCTGCTAGAGCCACCCGACAGTCAGAGCTGGTGACATGTATACTCCACTCAAGCTCTGCTCCATGAAAAAAGTGTGTGTATACATAACTGTGAGTATTGCTGTACCAATACTATTATTGCTGAATAAAACACCCCACTGGTTAGATACTGGGCTGTTCACTGACTCAGAGCATCCGCTGGTGTATACAACTACTCTCCCATACCACTACCAGTAGTACATATATTCCAACAGAAGACAGAGGCAGATGGGCCAATCACTGACATCTAAGGGGGAGCGGGAGGGGAAGAAGGAGGTGGGTGTAGCAGGCACCATGTCTCTGTCTCTGCAGCTGTGAGCTATGAGGGGTACCCACCTCTATTCTAGTGTGTAAAAGTGGAGATAGACTGTAAGGGCATTATATAATACAGATGTTAAGACATGAAGTTAAGACATGAGAAGAACAAATGACTACCATTTGGTTGTTAGAGAGGTCTTAAAGCCTGAAACAATAGCAAGAAAGAGTAAGGAATGAATAGAAGCATCAAGTAAGGTGTATATATGCCAACATATTTAATAATGTAATAAACACAGGTAGTCAA
Organism: Taudactylus pleione; assembly: GCA_031769625.1. Lineage (NCBI taxonomy): Eukaryota > Metazoa > Chordata > Amphibia > Anura > Myobatrachidae > Taudactylus > Taudactylus pleione. The sequence continues at coordinate 3,213,103 of JAUIMM010000222.1, read as the reverse complement.
ATGAGCAAATGTGTTGTGTTGCCTCTAATTTCAATAATTTGGATCCAGCAATATGACTAACTAACAATGCACTGAAAGTTGGGAAATGGCAAACAACTAAACAGAAGGCTTAGATAAGTATGTTCTTGCTACTTTGTTATTAGAAAGTGTCACGTACTGTATAACTTTGGTTTAGAGATTAATATAGTCTCAATAAGCAGTAGTAGTTTGGTAATAAAACAGAGGCATGGAGAAGATTTACTAACGCTTCTAAAAAGGAAGAGTGGAGGTGTTACTCAAAGGACCCAATTAGATAGTAGCTGTCATTTGTTTAGAGCAGCGGTTCTCAAACTCAGTCCTCAGGACCAAATACAGTTCACATTTTTCAGGTCACCCAGCAAGAGCACAGGTGTACTGATTACTCACTGACACATTTGAACAGCTCCACAGGTGGAAATAATTATTTTACTTGTGATTCTGTGAGGAGACCTGGAACACATGCACTGTTTGGGGTCCTGAGGACTGAGTTTGAGAACCTGTGGTTTAGAGCAGGGGTAGCCAACCTTGGTCCTCGTGAGCAGGGCCAGATTAACAATGGGGCGGGTGGAGCTACAGCTCCAGGCCCCAAATTAACATAGGCCCGCCCCTGCAGGACCTGCTGTGTGCTGCTGGAAACAGGAAAAATATTGTTCATGTCTGCCACGGCAACCTGACGTCCTGCCCACTTGAATCCCCACCCTACCCTCACCTCCGAGCCGACGTGCCTGCCCAGGGTTCAAATACCTTAATTACCGGGCTTTATACTCTAAACAATGGCAGCACAGTAGAAGGTGTCATAAACCCTCCCTGAGCTGCACAATTTCTCTTTGTGCCTTCTCTGCGCTGTGTGACATTACACAGTGCCACGACTCCACAGTACCAACAGCCGGAAAGGAAAGCCTCAGCTCCGTTAAGGCTGCCCTTGAGATTGTGAAAGGACTGTTACTGCTGACGGGGATGACCTGCTGGCTGCTGCTAATCCTTCAGCCTGAATCTCCGTGCTGTTCCTGATAAAAAGGTATGATCCTTCTGATCAAAGATTGTTTAATAGTTCAGCTGGCATGAATTTATTACGGTGGGTCCATGCCTTCCGCTAAACTCAAATTGATATTTCAAGGTTTTGACGGGCTCTGTATTTTGGTTTGCTTAATACAGTTGTGGAGTGTTATCTGTATCAGTATATATTATACACTGATTTTGATTGATATTATATATTTGGTATAGTATAATGTTTTATTTGTATTTTTCTAATGTTTTTTTTTCCTTAGTGCCAGTATCCCCCCATGTTCTTTCTTTCTACCCCTTTTTTCCTTTTCTTTCTTCTGTACCCTTTCTTTTTTCATCTGTAAAAAACAACAAATTTTTAATAAAAATGAATGTAAAAAAAAAAAAAATTGTTTAATATATGTGTGTGTATATATATATATATATATATATATATATGTGTGCACATATACATACATGTGTGTATATATATATATATATATATGTATATACACATGTTTGTGCAATTATTTATATATGTGTGTGTGTAAATATATATATATATATATATATATATATCAGGGGTGAGCGGGTTCGGATTTCTGAAATCCGAACCCCCCCGAGCCCCCCCCCCCCGATCCGAGGCCGATCCGAGTCAGGCTCGACTTTTCCCGCTTGAGTCGGATCTGAAATTGAAGCAAAACGTCATCATCCCGCCTTCCGGGTCTTGCGAGTTTTGGATACTATATAAGGTACCCGCGTCAGCGCCATTTTGTCACTCAGCTGTGGACAGTGAAGAGGGAGGGTGGGAGTTAGGGCTGGCTGGGCTGTGTAGTGTAGTGTAGTGTTGTGCAGTGTAGTGTTGTGCTGCGCTATGCTGCTGTTGTCCATAGGGGCTGTGTCCACTCCTCCAAAGTCCATAGGGGCTGGCTGTGTTGTGCTGTGCTGCTGTTGTCCATAGGGGCTGTGTCCACTCCTCCAAAGTCCATAGGGGCTGGCTGGGCTGTGTTGTGCAGTCAGTTGTCCATAGGGGCTTTGTCCACTCCAAAGTCCTGTGCAGTGTCCCAGTCCTAAAGGGGTGCTATAGTGTTGTCCAGGGGGTGCTCTGTCCATCAGGAGTGCTCCCCCCAAGTGCAAAACAAATATATATTTTTTATGTGTTTGTGAATTGTATGCGCAGTAGCCGCACGTGCATCAACAAAGTAGCGCCAAGCATGAGTCTCTGTCATAAGTAAAGGGCCGGCTGGCTCATCCATTAAAGGGTGCTGTAACCCCCAAAGTGCACTCCAAATAATATATATATATATATTTTTTTTCTGTGTTTGTGAATTGTGTGCGCAGTAGCCGCACGTGCATCAACAAAGTAGTGCCAAGCGTGTGCCTGTGTCATAAGTAAAGGGCCGGCTGGCTTGACCGTTAAAGGGTGCTGTAACCCCCAAAGTGCACTCCAAACAAAATAAAAAAATATTTTCTGTGTTTGTGAATTGTGTGCTCTGTGGCTGCACGTGCATCAACAAAGAAGCAGCGCCAAGCGTGCGCCTGTGTCCCATAAGTAATGGGCCAGCTGGCTTGTCCGTTAAAGGGTGCTGTAACCCCCAAAGTGCACTCCAAAAAAAATAAAAAAATATCTTTTTTTGTGTTGTGAATTGTGTGCGCAGTAGCCACACGGGCATCAACAAAGTAGCGCCAAGCGTGCACCTGTGTCATAAGTGAAGGGCCAGCTGGCTTGACCGTTAAAGGGTGCTGTAACCCCCAAAGTGCACTCCAAACAAAATAAAAAAATATTTTCTGTGTTTGTGAATTGTGTGCACTGTGGCTGCACATGCATCAACAAAGGAGCAGCGCCAAGCGTGCGCCTGTGCCATAAGTAAAGGGCCGGCTGGTTTGTCCGTTAAAGGATGCTGTAACCCCCAAAGTGCACTCCAAAAAAAATAAAAAATGTTTCTTTTTTTTCTGTCTTTGTGAATTGTGTGGACTGTAGCCGCACTTGCATCCTCAAAGCAGCAGCGACAAGCGTGCATCTGTCTGTTAAAGGGTGGTGTAACCCTCAAAGTGCGCTCCACAAAAAATAAAAAATGTTTCTTTTTTTTCTGTCTTTGTGAATTGTGTGGGCTATAGCCGCACTTGCATCCTCAAAGCAGCAGCGACAAGAGAGGGACCCGTGGTGGTGGATTCCAGCGGGGACGAGTTAATACTCTGTGAGGATGAGGATGTACACAACACTGAAGAGGGTGAGGAATCGGTGAATGAGGAGGATGAGGACGACATCATTCTCCGTAGAGCCAGTTTGTGCAGGGACAGATTAATTGCCAGCTTGTTTTGTGGGGGCCCAAACAAACCAATCATTTCAGCCACAGTCGTGTGGCAGACCCTGGTGCTGAAATGATTGGTTTGTAAAAGTGTGCATGTCCTGTTTATACAACATAAGGGTGGGTGGGAGGGCCCAAGGACAATTCCATCTTGCACCTCATTTTTTTCTTTGCATTATGTACTGTTTGGGGCCTAGTTTTTCAAACTGCCATCCTGTCTGCCACTGCAGTGTCACTCCTAGATGGGCCACGTGTTTGTACCACCCACTCGTGTTGCTTAGCATAGTCATCAAGGTAACTCGGTGCAACCTTTTGGACATAAAAACACTATTGTGAGGTGTGAGGTGTTCAGAATAGACTGGAAATGAGTGGAAATTAAGGTTATTGAGGTTAATAATAGCATAGGAGCAGAAAAACCAATACATTCTGTGATTTTAGCTGTTTTTATGCTTTTTTTCAAAAAAATACAGATCCAAAACACAAAAACCAGAACCCAAAACATGGAAGGGTGGTTTTGGCAAAACCAATCCAGATCCAAAACACGAAGAAAGGTACAGATCCAAAACCAAAACACCAAAAACGAAAAGTGGCTGGTGCACACCCCTAGTATATACGCACATAGGACCTCATTCAGAGTCTCTCGCTAGGGCACGTTCGCTCGATGGGAGCGATAATCGCACATCTGCGCATGCGTATAATTCGCAGTGTGCGTGCGCAAGTCATTAGTTGCGATCTGATTTTACTAGCTCGCAAGCCACTTTCAGGTCGCTGCTTTGAGTGACAGATAGTGCCGTTTGTGAGTGGTAACAGTGGAATGTGCTTGTGAATGGAGGAGTGGTTGTGTGAACGCAGGTGTGTGACCGTCAGAATGGCGTTTAATGGGTGTGCATAATTAGCAAAGTAGCATCATTGCACACGTTACTTGGTTGTTTTTTAGCCTGAACTGCTCGCAGTGCTTGGGGTAGGTTAGGTCAACCCCAAGCGCTGCAAGCAGCTCCGATGGCCCTCGATGTTCACTATTAATCAGACTCTTCCCGGAGATGACGTGTGCTGCGAGTGACAGGTGGGAAGTTTTATAGTCCAGCATACGCTAAATGCCGTCGCTCACTAAGACATAGAGGGCCCCCTTACAGCGCAAAGAGCGATTGCTTGATTTGCATACTGGTCCCCTTTTTGCAAGCGAGCGATCGCATCTTGTGAGAGACTCTGAATGAGGTCCTTAGTGTATATATACATATAGGCTTACCATACTATCCCTTCAAACCGGAACACTCATGAATGTGTGACTTCAAGCCTACATTTCACCTGGTTTTAATCAGTCGCACAACCTGTGTAATTCATGAGTGTCCCTGTCTAAATGGAGAGTATGGTAAGTATATATATATATGTACATATATATATATATATATATATATATACTGTGTATAAAATGTGTGTTAATATATTAAAGCTACTACAGTTGTTTTCTTAAAGTATAATAGTATTTTTTTCAAAAATGTCCCCAAAATTGTCATTTTGCTTTATTATCACTACATGTAAATAATAACTATTTAAACTTTGCATTTTTGTTTGAAAACTTAGAGTGAATAAGGTTTAAATAACTATTATTTATATAGTTTTATAATAAATAAAAAAATTGAGAATTTTGGTGAAATTTTTGGAAAAAAATTAGCCATTAGCATGTTACTGTGCATATAGAACTGTGATACATAGGTTCACATTTAGCCTTGCACCTATCACCTGCAGCCCCTGAAGCTCGATGGGACATAAAACCATAATTGAGACTGAATATTGTATAACCTATTGTATAATACAAAAAATGCAAGTAAATATATTTTACCTGCACCCAGTAGTGGCTTTAGAGACAATTGGGGGCACTCAAATATAACTTTAATACAGTAACTATTGGTGCCAATCATGTGCATGCGCAGTGCCACAAAATTAATGTTAGTTTTGCTTGGCCCAAATGAACTTAGAAGAGGAGCTGGGTATGGCAAGCTGCAAGTGAGATTTATATTTAATAGTAAAGTGTCTGCTAATTGTGTAGAAAGTGTTTCCTGTACTGTTATTATAAATGTGTGCGTGTGTTTATATCTACATATAAGTGTACAGTATTTATTTATAAAACATTATATCAATGCATGAATGTAAGAATAATTTATTATTGCTGCTTGTTATTTATTTGCTTGTTTTTAGTTTTATTTTTAATGTCTGGTGTTCTTTAGAAAGGGCAGTAGCACAATCTCATCAAGGCAATTACCCACAATAGTTTGATACACCTGCTGAGAATTTATTACCTTACAGTAATTGCTTAAGATCTTGGTATTGAGTCCCTGTTACAGTTTTTGTTATCAAATAATTAGTTCATTGTATCATGTTAGAATATTCACTTGCTTCTAAAAGATTTATAATGATGAATTTTCCCAGACAGCTTGCAGTTTTACAATGGTTCCAATAATAGCTAGCAACTACCCATTGCTGTTAAAAGTAAAATAGTATGTATTATTTATGTTTTAATTTACTTTTACTTTTGACACCTATGAACAGGTGATTTTCACATAAATCTTAGTCCTGAGTACACTGCAACATCTATAGTATACATACTGTCATCAATAGTTTTACCTAGGAGTGAAGAGAAGCATCATTCCCCCCACACACAATGATGCAAGCATGCCTGCTTGTGCCTGTGCAGATACAGTATATAGCAGTGATTCCCAACCTCGGTCCTCAAGACACACTAACAGTCCTAGTTTTAGTGATATCCATGATTGAGCACAGATGGTTAAATCAAAATAACTGAGGTACTAATTAAGTCACTTGTGCTCAAGTATGGCTATCCCTAAAACCTGGACTGTTAGTGTGCCTTGAGGACCGTGGTTGGGAACCCCAGGTATATAGCCTTTCCCCACCAATGGCCACACCCCCCAGCATCCAGGCACACCCAAAGACTTGGCAGCAGTGGAGTAATTAGGGTCTTCAGAGCCCAGGGCAAGTATAAGATTGGTGCCCCCCCACCATATAGTAAAATATAGTTTGCTCGCTGAAGGCGTGTGCAAAAAAAGGGTCGTTTACACATACCAGAAGGGGCATGGCTACTGAAATTGGGCATGTAAACATGACACGCCACCCATTCCTTGTCACTCTGGGAACATTCCTTTCCATTCCATATGCACCTTACCTATATGGTGGTTACTCACAATGTGGAACCTCTGAAGAAATATATCCTACCTGGGACAACGACATCTTCAGTCGGTATTCAATTTTCATGGAGGTCACACATCGTCTGGAAGATGCCTGTTTGTGTTGGAATATTAACAAGGTCATCATCATATGACAGCAGTTCAACCAGACTCGTGCCCCCTATGTAACTTCCTTCCCTCTGCATCTTTCAGCTACACCATCATCTCTCTGCATCATCTCTTAGCCACACCAACATCTCTCTCCCTGCGTCATCTCTCAGCCACATCACGCCTCCCCCCCGCCTCATCTCTCAGCACACCATCATCTCCCCCTGCATCCTCTCAGCACACCATCATCTCCCCCCTGCATCGTCTATCAGCACACCATCAACTCCCCCTCTGCATCGTCTCTCAGCCACACCATCATCTCCCTCCCTGCGTCATCTCTCAGCACACCATCATCTCCCCCTGTGTAGTCTCTCAGCCACACCATCATCTCCCTCCCTGTGTCGTCTCTCAGCCACATCACACCTCCCCCCTCCTCATCTCTCAGCACACCATCATATCCCCATTGCGTCGTCTCTCAGAGACACCATCACCGCCCCTCCTGCGTCAACTCTCAGCCACACCATCTCCTCCTCCCATGTCATCTCTTAGCACACCATCATCTTCCTACTGCATCATCTCTCAGCACACCATCACCTTCCCCTCTACATCGGCTCTCAACCACACGATCACCCCCCCACGTCATCTCTCAACACACCATCACCTTCCACTGCATCATCTCTCAGCACAGTCATCTCCACCCCCTGCATTGTCTTAGTCACAAAATCAGCTCCCCCCCTGCGTAGCCTCTCAGCACACCATCATCTCCCTACTGCATCGTCTATCAGCACACCATCAACTTCCCCCCCCTACGTCAACTCTCAGCACACCATCATCTCCCTACTTTGTTGTTTCTCAGCACATCATCACCTTCCCCCCCTACATTGTCTCTCAGCTACACCAAACCCCCCCCATGTTGTCTCTCAACACACCATCACCTCCCATTGCATCATCTCTCAGCACAGTCACCTCCACCCCTCCGTCACACAATTAGATCCCCCCTGCATAGTCTCTCAGTCATGCCATCATCTTCCCTCTCAGCACACAGACACAGATATACACACATACTGACATAGATACACCCTGACACAGATACACATACACACACACTGACACTTATACATACACTGGCATCAGATGACACATAATTGTTTTTTTCAGAAATAAAAACTGCCTAACCTAACAACACAGCTAGTCCAGGGCAGGTAGCTGCTAGGCCCATGGAAGTAGCCACTTACCTTACTTCAGACATAGGCCCTGATTCAGAGCCGGACGCAAGTGGCTGCTCATTCGCTCCGAGCGATGTTTGCCCAACTGCGCATGCGTACAGATCGTAATACGCATGCGCGAACCACTCAGTGCGGCCGAAATTCATGTGCTCGCAAAATAGCGAATGCCTGATAATTTGAGAGACAGAAAGAGGCGTATGTGGGTGGTAACAGGGGAAGGTGCTTGAAAACGGGGAGTGGAGATCCGATCGCAGGCGTGCTTAAAGGTCAAAACGGGCATTTTATGGGTGTGCAAATTTAAAACAGCAGCATCATTGACCACGTCACTGGGTTATTTTATAGCCAGAACTGCTCGCAAAATTGTGGTAGCAAAAACCAACCACAAGAATAGCGAGCAGTTCATACCCTGGTCGATGTACTCGATTAATCTAATAAATAGCAGACATGACGTAGGATGCGAGCGGCCAGGGGGCGTAGTTTCCCAAAAAACGACCGCAAGTTTTGTACGCTCGTTCAGACCTAGAGGCGTGAACAGACCGCAAACAGCGAACGGTTCATTTGAATAGCCACCCCTATTTTCTTGACGAGCAAGCGCAAATAGCGTCCGGCTCTGAATCAGGCCCATAACTCGGCTGCTCTCCAACAAGGCCAATATTCCAGGCAGTAGGCAGGGCAGTCAGTGAAGCATACCAATGTGAGTGCAGCACTAGTAGTAGCTGCACTCACAAGAAATTCCAGCAGGAAGAGCACAGATGAACTCCTCCACACTTGCTTGCTCCAACTTCTTTGCAGTGTGGACTGGAGTGGACCACGGGCTGGGTGAGGTCAGACACCAATTTGGGCATTCAGGGCACCTGTCAATCACATCACTTGCCCAGCAAGCCCCTCGCAGGTGCTGGAACCACCCACTTGGCGGTTTCACTGGCAGCCAGGAAGCCTGTGTGATGGCTTCCAGACACCCCCGCCCACCCAATGACATGGCTACTTTCCTCTGTTATTGGCTGTGCGACGCCAGCCAATGTTTCCTAGGCTACAAGCTCGGCCCAGCCTCCTTGTGTGTAAAGGAGCTGTGGTCCTGGTTCGGCTGATGGCTGAACGCACTCCTTGCCCCTGTGCCCTTGCACCTTGGACCAGGATTAGGGAATCAACAGGAAGGAATAATTCTGCCTAGTTTAGTGAGTAATGGCTCTGGGTGTTGGCGGCGGTGGCATACTGTCTGTCTGTAACTATCACATCAATCATCACACTGATTCCTGGGCTTCTGCAGGCGCCCCCTTGCCAGGTTCTAAACAATGCCCTGGGCACATGCCCCACATGACCCCCTTAGTTACTCCACTGCTTGGCATCCCTGCCTACAAACAAAACAGCTGACCAGATAGAACTTTTATCTCAAAATACATGACAAGCCATAGCATTTTCATGCACCTTTTCTCTTTCTCTTTTTCTTCAGGAAAGTTACAGTACAAATGTAACAGACATGCACATATGTGTACATTAATATGCAGGTTAGTGCTGTAGCCATGTATTGAAGTTATTCAGATGTTTCTTTATGCACTTAAAGGTGATGCTGAAAAAATGTTCATCTATGAATTTACACACATTCTAATATAATCGCTGTATTTCTGGTGTATGTGGTATACTGAAGAATAAATTACATCTTCAAATCACCTTAGGAAACGTCCAAGTGGATTTAACAGGACATGTTTTGTGCATTTGCTATCTCCAGAAGCAAGTAGAATAATTTTTCGACCAGCAAATGATAATCTGTATATGTTTAAGAAATCCACAAACATAACCAATTAAGGATACTTAAGGAAAAAAGATGAAAAACTCTGTTGTAGCCTGAATGCACAACATACAGTACACAAACTACTATTAAATCTCTACAACTGAAACATTGGCAACAATTTATGTTTTTCACTAATAAAATAAAGACAACAATTTAAATCATAAATAATCCACTAAACCTAAAAATGGAAACATTCAGCTACTGTATAAACTACAAAAGTTAAATATATTGTACAGTCATTTGACCTTTTGTAACATTGTGGTTCAGGCCTGTGTATGGATTCTACAAACAATGATACAGAATAAGTTTATTTAGTGAACTAGAGGCCTATTCATTATTGGAGGCTGGCTGGCCCCCAATAACTAAATATCCAACTAGCCATGAGTTGCAGCAGATGATACTTAAGTTCCAGAGTAATTCAATATTGCTATGTTGTAAGGACAGCTCCTTGGAAAAGCAGCTTCCCCCATGATAAGTAAAACTTCTACAGAAGAAACACTGTTACTTACCCCTCTGGAGCTGTCCTTCTGCAATGGGTGATCTGAGGTCATACATGCACACAAGTTCTCACAGTGCGTAGATGGTGAAGGGTTCCTCTTCACAACCCCAGACCTCCTTCCCATAGGAAGAGGTGGGGCCCCTAGAATCAACACTATCTGAAGAAATATTAGGCAGCCCTAACAAGCCCCTAATAATGAATGGGCCATTACAAAAACATTTCCACATGTGTAATGGACCTTTTAATGATGATTAATAGGTACACTAGTAATTTAGACTCATAATTCTGAATGTCACTAACTATTGTGCAGTGATTATTTTCTCTTTTTCTACCTTTTCATCTGTCTCCCCCATTCCTCTCATCGCCCTCTTTTTCCGATTTCCTCCCATTTCCACCTGTTCTTTCATCTCATGCCCCTTTTCTCACCTGTCCTTCCATGTTACTCCTGTCCACCCTGTCCTCCCACCTGTTTTTACTGTCTCCCCCTGTTCTTTCCCTTTCTTTCATTTTTGCCTTGTTCTGCTCATCTGTTATTCACCCTGTTCCTCCTGTCTTCCCCTGTTCCTGCCATTTCCCACTATCTCCCCTGTTCTTCCTGACTCTCCCTATTCCTTCTGTCATTCCCTGTCCTGTCCCCCCATTCAACTATTCTCTCTTTTTTCCTGATCTTCACCCCCCCCCTGTATTTTCCTCTGTTCCTCTTTCTCCCCCACTTCTTCCATCTCTCCTGTCCTTTCCACAATCTTGTCTACTCCTGTCCTTCTCTCTGTTCCTCCAATCTCCACCTGTTACTCCCATAGCCCTGTGTTATTTCCACTCTTCATCCCATCTCTCCTTGTTCTTCCCATTCTTCCATGTTCTATCTCTTGTTCCTCCAATCGGCGACTATACTTGAAATATCAGGCACAGCATCTAAAACATCCCGGCTGAACATACGGGATTCCAGATACTAGAGAATCCAAGGGGGGGCCCACGTTGCTCTATCAACATTCTTGAGTACTCACAATTACAAATTAAGAATATGGTCTGGTAAAACCGAGCGACGATCTGTATATGGCAGCTATATCTCTGTCAAGCTGAGTGGAACTATTGTATCTCTGTATTTGCCCAGAGATTGTGTCTCTATTATCCAAAATGGATTGAGCTCTTAACAAGGGATTAACACCTTGATGGACCAGCCCGCACAACATTCTAATTGCAGCTTGAGGCTAATTTAGCAACAATACGAATGAGCCACTATGTGTGATTTGATACATGGATATTGCTACTAGTGTTTTAGATAGCTGAAGCCTATGATCCAATGCCAGAATAAATGCATGACTTTACTCTCAATCTGTGGAGGATTACGATCTTCCTGTCTCTACTGGATAGTAAATAGCTACATGATTGCCAGACTGCATAGTAATTAGTTCAATTCATGTCTGTTAAAGTGTGATCAGCTGCACACTTAGACAAAACATTAAGTCTGTTATACTTATCTATATTTATTTCATCTGCCAAGGGATCACAGTGATTAGCAGTAACATTATGTTTACATGATAAAGTGTTGTAGTGTGATACAACATTTAATTGATGATGTTTATATTGTTTTTAATTTAACTTATGGTATATTTTTTATTTAAATATGGTCCTTTTTTTTACTGGTTAATAAATAATATTTTTTTTTAATTATACGTACCATTCATATATTTATTTACATCTTATTATCTGGTTCAGATTGAGCTCATATATAGAGGTAGAGCGAAATATTCATTTTTTTTGTGTTGTGGAGATGTAAATGAGTCATGGAGGAATGCCAACCATCGGTGTTGTGAAGGCAAGCCTACCTCAGACTTAAGCTGGCCACACACTAGACCAACTTACATCTAACCAGCCAACTTGTTGATTGGTTGGAATGAAAATCTGGTAAGGTATGGGAGTAAATGATGATCAGCAATTTGCTCTAAATGCCAGAAAACAGATGAAAATGGTCGTTCAGACAAGTTTGTTAAATGTTTGATCTAAACTGTTTGTTCAAACAACAGTTTTTGTCCATTTTCCAGCGTTTGGGAGCAAATTGCTGATTGTATTCCTTACCAGATTTTCATTCCAACCAATCAACTAGTTGCTGGTTGGACAGATAATCTTTAGATGTGTGGCCAGCTTTAGTCAGCAGATTGGTGACTGGGGAAGGATGACTGGTTGTGGACAGAGAGATATGTTCTGGAGAGAAGGTGGGGTTCAGTGTGTGGTGTCCAGTGTAGATAATCTCCTTCCAATTTAGTGGTAGCAAGGATTTTAATATTGGATTCATCTCTTTTGCTAACGGCCCTCAAAAGTCCTGGTTGATTATCCTCATGTGGAGGTACCAGCGTAGGTTGCTTAGTAGAAATAGATGTATTTCTATATCAGGAGTGCTCTATATAGATATCATCACATGCTACTTTCCCTATAAATGCCTGTTTAATGTCTACTCTAACATCTATTACAGGCTTTTCTAATGTTTCCAAAAAGAAAATACCTAAGAATCCCAAAGCATTGTAGTGCAGTAGAATCCCAGTACTGCCTGTACTCCAGTGCATACCAGTAGACTTTAGACATATTATAGCGATGAGTATGTTCATGTTTAATTCTTTTCCAGACCAGATTGGCAGTAGGTGTGTGTCAGGTATTCAGCCTCAAAGCCAAAGTAGCAGTTGTAGAATGTACATCAAGCATTCACTTGTAAAGGTGCCAAATCATGTATTTAAATGAGGAAGAGTGATGGAAGTATCTATACTGGAATCAGTAATAAGTTAAATGTGTCAGACTTGTATAATTATATAGACTCTTATGGATACAATTATTGGTGTAGCAGAAAGCAATGTATTTAGCAATCTTATGAACACCAAAAAATATAAAATAAATAAGATTACATGAATTTAAAAGGCAAACAATATCAACTGATGATTAAATTGGTGTAGATCCATATGTGATAGAAATACATTGGTATAATTAAACAAATATACTAAAATAAATATGATGATGTCAAGGAGAGTGTACTGGTAAAGTACAGTACGCTAATGGGATTGACTCCAGGAAGTAACTATACAGTGTCAGACTCAGATAGGTATGAAATTGGCAGTCTTAATAAATGTAAATTGTGGGATATACTGTATATAGGGCCTGATTCAGCAAGGATCACTATTTCGATCGCACCTGCGATTACACACGCAGTTCAACTGCGAAGGTAAGCTAATCGATTGCGATCACAATGCCCTCGCAGCATAACATAAGGATGCCCAGTTTACTTACCACACATACATAATGTTTAGCAAGACTGCAAAACCATTGGTACAACCAAGTACCATCACATCCTCACACACAGTTGCACAAGCCCTGACCTTATTTAGATATTGCTATCAACCACGCACGCTATGAGACCTGAGACTGCGTAGGCCATCACAGTGGATAATTTATGCATGCCCCTGCAATGGCGTTGAAACGCACTGGCATGCGCCTATGATCGCCTGACCACCCCCCTATCATCACCCACAAATGGCACTTCCTGTCAATCACTCTGCAATGTGTCTGCGTAGTCACCCGAACGCAATAGCTAGTTTGCGCATGTGCACTGTGATGCATACGCATGCACAGAACGCAACAATCAGCTGATTGTGTGCTTATTAGAAACTGCGATCCAAACTGAATCAGGCCCATAGTCCACAATATTCAAAGCCATAAAAAAGACTCTGGTTCAGCAGCAATTGCTAATGCGATCGCAACTGCGATTTTGTATGGAATGCCGCTGCAACAATGTACTAATGCTTGCCAAAGCTCAGCCGGCATAGAGACGCCCACTTCTGCCTTCCCATACCCGTCCACTGTCCCTCTTCTGCGTAAACATCGGCACCATTGACACACATCGACCACTCGTGCTGCATTTTCACCAGATCTGACCTGCCGCAGACACTGCAAGTTTCATCGTATGCAGTGGGCTCTCAAGCTGCGTATGCAATTGCAGTGGCTAATTTATGCACACCCAAGCAATGGTGTTCAAATGGACAGGCACGCCTGCATTTTTATGATCACTCCCTTTTCACCACCCCCAAATGCTCACAAGCTGTCACTCACGTGTGGCTTATACGCATGCGCAATGGCTAGCAATCACACAATTTGTGCACGCAGGGACTGATTCAGACCCACTCGCAAGCGTTATGTGCTTGCGAGCGGGTCGATGTTTTTCCACTGTGCATGCACACGCCAGAGCCGGCTCTGACGTGCGCATGCGCGAGACCCCGCTAGCAGCGGGCGCTCCGTCGCTACGGGTCTCGCTCCAAAGCTGGGTAGCTGTCAATTTTGATTGACAGCTTGCCCCGTTTTGGAGGCGGGCAGGGGGGGTGGCTAGCCAAACAGAGGCGTTCCCACTGACATCACGAGTGATGTCAGTGGGTGAGCTTCCGGCTCTAATAGAGCCGAAAGCTCACTGGGGCTTGCGGGAACGAGACCTTACCACAAGGGTCTCGTCACAAGACCCGATGGTCGCGATGTTCGAGACCATTGCGACCATCACCTGGCCGCTCGCAATAGCTGTGGGTGGTCACCCACGGCTAAGAGAGAGGCCAGGAGGCGTCCCAGAAAGAAAAAAAAACCCTGATTCAGAGAGAGCGCTCTTTCAGAGCGTTCGTCTCTGAATCAGGCCCATAGTTCCATTTGTGATTGCTGCTGAATCAGGCCCTAAACAAACATACATATCTTATATCATATCTCAAAATATATTGATCTTCATCTCTCATTCACACCTGCTCCCATTCTCAGTTACAGGACTATTTTGGACTGCCCCAACTCCATTGAATGTCCTTACTTGAACTATAAGACTGTCTTCTAGTCTACAGATATTCAAGACTTTCCAGAAAACTCCCCTATTCAGGAAAACTCTTTACATTCCAGAACCACCAACTTAACATCTCTCAGCTATTCTACATAATTACCTCCCCTCTACACAATTCTAACAAAATTGAAATGTATTATTTCCATATTTAAACAACCCTCTGATTACAAGATATAATTGCTGCCAACATTGTTGTGTGGTTGGATCATACAGCCAACTTAGTACTATCTACCCTTGCTATCTGATTGGATCATTATGCAATACAGTATGTAGCACTTCAATTCAGAATGGGATTGAAATACCGGCGGCTAACGCTTACGGTGCCCAAGACTTCCCTCTGTTCGGGCTGGCATCCTCGGCATTCTGGCGTCAGGATTAACATCGGCATTGGTATTTCGATGCCTATGTTAAATACCTTGCTGGGATTCCAATGTCGGGATTGAAACCGGCGGCGACCGCCGGTCTCATACCTACATCCCCTTAAATTCATGTACTATATCAGATTCCTATTTCCCAACAATTTTACGTTTGTGAGCAGGGCCGTCATACCTCCGTGTCTGTCTGTTAATAGAAAGTCATGTTTTATTATTGTGTTCCCACTTGTAAATAGAATATGCTGGCACTATATAAATAAAATAAATAAAATGTTAATGTTAGCATTTTTCTGCTGAGTGAGTGATCTATTGCTGCAGAGGTACTGTAAATGCTGTTTGATCCATGAGAATAGATATCATTATTTAGGGGTTTATTTATCATAGACCTCTATTTTGCTGCAGTTGTTAACATTCTGTATCACCACTTATCACAGTGATACAGAATGTTGTACAGCTGCAATTTTTGAAAGTCGACCATCCAGGAAATGATCTATGAAAATTGGACATGACTTTAATAAACAAAATAGCCAGCAAAAAGACTTATTTGAATTCACATACTGTAGGCATAGGGAATAAATGCAAGTGTGGGCCATGAAGCTCGTAAAGTCTATACAGTATATGCCCAGTAAAATGTGCCCATTCAATAATGGTCATACGTGAGCTGATAGACTCAGGTTGTTAGCAAACTTTGGCCCTCATTTAGAAGTGGTCGCAAGAAGCGATCGGTCTCTCTGAATGAGAGCAGGCGCTTCTTTTTTTTGTGTGCAGCCTCCTGGTCGCTAGCTAAGCTGTGGGTTACCACCCACAGCTTAGCAACCGACCAGGGTGATGGTCGCGATGGTCAAGACCATCGCGACCACCGGGACTTGCGATGAGACCCTAAGGTTGGGTCTCGGCAACCGCAAGCCCCAGGGAGCTTCCTGCTCTGATCGAGCAGGAAACTCCCCACTGATATCACTGCTGATGTCAGTGCGGCCGCCCACAAAATGGCAAGCGTTCCGTTAGGAACGCCTCCGTTTGTGTAGCCACCCCCCCGCCCCGCCTTTTGTAGTGAGCTCCGGAGCGAGAGAGTTTCTTTCTCGCTCCGGGGCTTGTGCATGCGCAGTGCGGCTACTGCGCGTGCGCAGGACCAAAACATCGACCCGGTAGTGAGCGCGCAGCGCTTGCGACTGGGTCTGAATGAGGTCCTTTGTCTATAGAATTATCTCCAGCAGTTGATAGGCAGCTTCCTTTATACTTCCCAACAGTGTAAATGTTATATATGCAGTTTGCTTTGTTGAGCTTAATGTAAACCATTGTGTTTTGTCACTCATATGCAGCTTACTGAGGGTTTGATTCAGCAGTGCATGCAAGTTCACTGCTGAACGCCGATTCCCGATTATCGTGCACACGACGTACACTATCTTCTGGGCTTGCAACCCGGCCAGCCTGAGTAAGCTGACGCTTAGTTAGATATCCGGCCACCAGGCGCGGCTCACCAACGCGACCATCGACCACCGATGATCACGATGGTGATCCCAGCCTGCGACCTCCGTCGCAGTGCTGGGATCACAAATGCAGCAGCTGGTGTCATGCCCCTCCTGCTGCATTTGCATTATTGCAAGTATCACAATTGCAAAGGAGCCTGCGTGCAGCTTTGGAATTACAATCCTTGCTGACTTTAGACATTACCTGCAAAGAATGCACAGCACAGGCTCTATCAAATGTTGCTTTTAAACTAAGCTGTTTTGGATAGTCAGATTATTTTTTATTTATTATTGAAAGATACTGATTTTATATTCCATGAGGAAAATAGCTTAATTCTGTCCTCAACATTTTCTGTAACGTTTTACCTTGATAGGTTTTCTGATTATTTTTATTAATTCCTCATTTAGGTTCATAACCACATTTCATTGTACCTGGTTTTAACGTCTGTGACTAACATGCCAGTATCTCCTTTCCTATGTTTTTTTTTCCCCTTTTCTGTCTTATGAATCCCTCCCCCTTAGAATGTAAGCTCCTATGAGCAGGGCCTTCTACCCTCTTGTGCTTCTCCTTACTCTACCTTCATCTACTTCTTACTCTCTACCAGGGCACCTAACACTTGATTGCTTTGCATTGTTGCTTATCTGGGTGTTATGGTCGTGAATGTAGCAATGTATATTATCCATGTCCTGTAATGTATTGTATTGTACTGTACTGTAAGTCACTGTAAATCAATCTATTTGTTTATGTACTTTGTAAGGCGCTGCGGAACACTTGTGGCGCCATATAAATAAACGCTAATAATAATAATAATTATAATAATAATAATAATTATGAATGGTGACACAAAATGGGAAATAGTAATTTCTGCTATAAAAGTGCCTTGCAGCAACCTATAAATTACCATTCTATATTACAATGTGTAAACGTTGAGAACACTGAACTTGATGTACTGTTGGAAAATTGCAGGTATCTATGAATGTGTCCACTAAATTCTTATTCCAGACATTGCTACAAAAAACCATCTCAAAGGAGTCAGTGTCTTTAAAAAAATGAAAGAACTCCATAACATTTTATGTGTTGCAATTTTAATATTATGAGGAATTAATATTTTATATTTTCTTGTAATTAGTAGTCTATTGTTCCAGCTTATTATTATTATTATTATTATTATTATTATTATTATTATTATTATTAAGTCATTTATCACTACTACACACAATTGAAACTAACAAATTTTATTTTTATTGATTTAAAAAAACCTTTGTAAGTATTTAATACATATACTATATTTCACAATGACAACAGAACAGCTATTGAATTCTGTGGAAATAATGTAACAACAATATACTGTATGTCAGAAACAATGAATGTTGTAACATAACCACAAAGCTTTTAAGACCTAAACAACAAAAACAAATATTTCACCAGCATTTATCCTCTCACTTAAAAAAAAAATTATACAAAGTTAACCCATAGTTATGCAATAGCCTTACAGTCATTTGTTTTCAAAAGCACAAATAGGCTACTAGAAGGTATTAGTTATACAAATCCAACTGATGATTTCATCAGAATTAATTTATTTGACCTCCTATTTATACGTCAATTTGAGAAAACAAAATTAACATTTAAAGATTAGTAAAATGCTTATAGTTTGTCATATGAGACAAAACTCAAAACTTAACCAATAGCTATTTTTTTTTAAATTATGCAACATCTGTTAATAAATTGGGATATATGTTGTTTATAAAGTTTATAAAGTTTTTGTGCTAATTTGCTATTTTTTTTTATAAAGATTGTTCTTCAAAACTGACTTTTTAAAATGTTTGTTCAAAAACAATGTTTTAAAAAAAACTTTTTCTTAATTCTTATTTTTTTAGCAAATCCTCACAAATGATATTTGTAGGTGCTTGAAACTTGCAGCACAATAATGTCTGTTGGAAAACTGAGTGGCATTGAGTGAAATATAGACAGGGCATTTCCGGTCTCACTAGCCACCAGAGACTAAAGACAGAAAGGTGATTCTGAGTCAGATGAAGGAAAGCTTTGGATGCAAGAAGCCGATGGTTTCCCTCTGTGCATGCATCCAATACACACTGCACGTACATGCTGGTGTGGGATGGAAATCAAATTTGTGTGGAGATCCATGCAATATTAATGGGTGTTTATGGGTGGTAGGTGAATGGGGTGGGGAGGGGGCGGCTAACAGGTGGGGAGGTGTCATGGGTGTGTTAGTGTCAGTTCCATGATCCCTTGGAAATTCTGCGCCTGCCTTAGGCAGGTGCAATGTCCAATGTTGTAGCCGATGGTGCAGAATCACTCCACTGCCAGTGCGCATCTCAATAGGAAGCCCAAAAATGTGTTTATGAACATAAGGACAAAGTAGTGGCTGTAGTCAATTAGAGTGTGACCTGGATAACAGAGCTGAGTGTTTGGAGCCTACCCACTCCACAAGGAATACAGTTCCAGGACCCAGTACCCAACACCCAGAAAAGACCACTCCATTGGAGACTCAGCACAAACCCCAACTCTTGGAGAAGAGGACACTGAGACCAACAACCACCATTGATGGTAACACTGGTGGCATGATGAGCAGAGAGTCCTAGAAACAGGCTTGGGGTTTGTGACACTGAGACAAAAAGAAACATTGAAATATAAAATTTGACAGCAGATAAGAACCACTTGGCCCATCTAAACTGTCTTTTTCATAATATACTTTGCTGAGCAGTATTGCTGTCTGAGTGCAATGCAGGAATTATCCACTGAATCTGTTATATGCAGGTGAGATGAACTCATAAGACTTAGCACTTGGAAGCACTATAACAGTCAATGGTTATATATAGGAACTTCAGACAACTGTGGGGATAATACATGTAGGTGCCAGACTGAGACCTGAAAGGCGGTAGCAGGCTGAAGCGGACTGGAATCGGAATGGAGGTACCAGGCTGATCTGGACTGGGGCTGGAATGGAAGTAGCAGACTGGGGCTGGAGTGGAGGTAGGCTGAACCGGACTAGAACCAAAATGGAGTCAGTAGATGATACTGTGATCGGAATGAAGGACACAGGCTGAAGGTGTGCAGGCCAGATACTTGCCATAGCAATATGCTGCAGAGTAGATGAGATAGATGCTGAGGCAACAGAGAGGAAGCAGCTTGAACCAGAGCTTGAAATTTAATCGGAGGGGGAGGCGAAGGAGAACTGGAACTTGCATTGGACTGGGACTGGACCTTCAACCAGAATGGGATCACAGGTAAACAGCAACCAGACTGGGACTGACAGGAGTACAGCAGTTTGAACACACACTGAAGAGGTGCAGACTGTGAACCAGCAACAGCAATATACTGCAGACTCAGAAGACAGCAGCTTGCATTGGTCCAGCTGAAAGAAGCACAGGTTTGGAGACAGAAGATACACACTGATGAATGAACACACAGAGGAGTATTGTTTGACATTTTTCTGAAATGTGTGCTAATGGCAGATGCAGCTTTAAGTAGGGCTCTCTTGCAGAAGATAGGAGGAAGCATTCATGAGAGCACAGCAGACAGGTAGTGACTGGATACTGGGAATAATCTGATCAGAATCAACATGGCTGTGCCAATGACCTTTAGGAATGTTGTGAAATCGCCCTGGGACAGTATGGCCTACCTTGATAAAGCACTGCCGGATTGGGTATGAGTGAATAAGTCCCAGTTTTGTGACACACAGGATTTGAGGGAAGTCATCCTGACATCACTACTGGACCCAGAAGACACTGCTAGAGCTGCTGGACTCACCTTATTAGTAAAGTCACCACTAAACCACCAGGAATGTTTTGTCGGAATTGTAATCATGTTGATATTACACCAGTGTCAACATGATTAATGACAATGTGGTCAATCCTAACATGACAAATATGTTGTCATTATGACCATGTCAACATTCTTGTGCTGACATCATGAATGTCGTCATGATGCATGTTGGCAAATAATACCACACCCTACTGGTAAAGTTAATGTCCGGCACTGCAGCACCGAAGAGGATTTAGCCCTGGAGCTTTGCGCACTTGTGGAAATGGTTAATGTATTTTATTGCCATTTTGGGATCTAGCTTTTTTTTACATTCTGAGTTAGGTAATGAAATGTAAAGTATGCCTTTGGTGTAAGGTTTTGTCTAAAGAAAATGGAAGGCATTAATACCCTTAGCTAGAAAACACAGCAGGAATTCATCTTCTGTTGTATCCTGTCTGTGTGATTATAGAGCAAATAAATTATGTGTACAAACATCCTTCATATTTGTGAACTATTCTTATTTAGTTTAAAAAGGCTGGGCCCTGGCTAATCTATTACTGTATTATGCCATATGTTCTGTCTACTGTTGCAAATTTCCTAGTACTTTCAACTGGAATTAATTGCCCTTTATATTGTCCTTATATGATTGTAATTTTTTTCCACAATAATTTTTATTGAAATTTAATACAAATAAATGGGGGTACAGAAAAATGAAAATTGAAGGAAGGAAAGCAAGGCATATTGCATATCCAAATAGTCAAAACTCTGATAAATATTACACAACTAATGCATATATGAAACAAATTTACAAGGTCTAACATTAGTCTAACACATCAAGATTCTGATTGAGGGGAACAGAGAACAGTCAGATGCACAGGAGCGCTATATATAGTAGAGTGTCCCTGTTGTTCTCTATCTTCTCCCCATCTGAACCATTTCATATGAATGGAAGAAGCAGAGGAGGAATATTTACAATTCATTGTTTCAAATAGAAAATGTGGTCTTCCATAACTGGGCGATAGAGGCTTTGGTGGCTACTAAAATGTGAACCATAAGATATATTTCTACCCGGGACAACTTCCCAGAATATAAATGAAATAGAACACTAAGAGGCTCTACAGGAATACGCATCCCTATCACTTTGCTAATCATTAGAAATACTGCTGTACAGAGTGGCTGAAGCAGAGGACATGACAAGAAAATATTGTAAATATCTCCCACACATCCACAATTCCTCCAGCAATACTGAAAGACGGTTGATAGATTTTGTGTTGCCACTTCAGGGTAAAGTATGCTCTCTAAAGCAGGGTATAAAACATTTTTTAATGATTAATGCATGAGTGGAAAATAATATCCCACTCCTCCTCAGATAAGACCCTAGAGAGGGCACTCTTCCATTAATCTGTGATGGCAATTTCCCCCTTTTACTATCCAATATTATATATTGATACCACCAAGAAATACCCCCTTTATGATTAGAGGATCGCAAATGGGATAGTAGTAAAATAGGAAAGGACGTTTTCCTATGTGGTGAGGGGAGGCGATGCTGCAACCATTGTAGCAGTTGTAGATACTTATAAAAATCTTGCTTCATAAGACTGCAGTGTGATTGGAGGTAAGAGAAGAATGCTAAGCCATTCTCTAAGAAGATATCGCTCAGAGAGGAAAGACCACCTCTGGTCCAGGATTCTAATTGCAAATCTGGAATCAAATTACTTACAGTTCTTAGGGACAAAGCTGGAGAGGGTAAAGATATCTCCTCACTAGAATATATCAATTTATGCCAAGTGTATTTTGAACTGCCTTGCAAAGACCGGACTGAGAAGAGACTGCAGTGGAGGCAGCCAAAACAAAAAAGGGAGAGGAAAAGGGCACATAAATTCTCTTTCTATGACTACCCAAGGTTTTGGCAAATCCCAGGCTTACCTGGAGTAGATAGGTGGAGGAAACAGGCAGAATGGCAGTTTTCAAGATCTGGAAAAGCTAATCCTCCAGCAAGTTTATTGAGGGAAAGATTACCACTTGCTATTTAAGGTTTATTACCTTTCCATATATATTTTGTGAGAATCTGATAAAATTTGTTACAAATAGGATTAGGTAGGGGTCTAGGTATGGTATGAAAAAGATACATAAGTTTTGGAGAAATACCATTTTAGCTACAGCAATCCGGCCCAGCCAAGACACCTCATGCAGCATCAACACCTTAGTCAGATTCTCAAAATCCTTCAAGAGAAGGCCATTATTGAAATCGATGATGTTACAGTCTGTAGCCAAATTAAACCCTAAATGTCTAAGGGAGCTGAACCTCCAGGCATATCTATATGTCTTCTTCAATCTTTCCAAGATCTCCTCTGGTATATAGTCTTATTAGTGTTTAACTTATAAAACAAGACTGCTGCATAAGTATCTAAAACAGAATGCAATTCAGGAAGGGACACTTCTGGACAGAGCAAGCATAGTAATATGTCATCAGCAAAAAAATGATCTTATGCGAAAAGCCACCAATAGCAGTTCCACATACAGACTCCAGGGGCCTAATCTTTTCAGCTAGAGGCTCAATTGCCAGCATGAAAATGGTGAAGGAGGACACCTCTGATGCATGCCATTGGTAATTTCAAATCTTTAGGAAAGAGAACTGTTAAGATACACCCTAGTGGATGGATAAGTATATAGAGTCAAAATTGAGTCAAGTATTCTATCTCTAAAATTAAAATAGCGTAAAACAATTTGTAAATACCCAAAATGCAGTCTTTCATATGCCTTTTTGGCATCCAAACACAAAATTAACAAAGGTTCTTAAGGGTATATGATTGACGTTTAATTGGAGTTAATAATAATCTCCTTTGCTTGAATTCCCTACTTGAAAACTAATTTAGGTGACTACAAGATAAGTGCCAAGTGTTTATTCATTTTCAGGAACTAGTAACTAACATTGTGTGTTGGCATGGATCTAACCAGATGCGCGGAGTCTAACCCACTGGGGATCTTCACCAGTGATCCTCGCAAGAGGATATGGTTTTTGCAGTGCCAGACAAGGAGGTTGTAGCCCTGGCTAGGTACCTGGTAGATAGCAAGGAGTAGGGCAGAGGAAGGTAGAAGACTGATGTTGAATATCACTAGAGGATATCGGTAGGAACCGATGCTGTGAATCACTGGAGAGTATCACTGAAGAATATCAGTGTGGACCGAAGGTGAATATCACTGGAGAGTATCGGTAAGGACCGATGTAGTGAATCACTGGAGAGTATCACTGGAGAATATCGGTAAAGACCAATGATAAATGCCACTGGAGAAGATCGTGAAAAACCGATGTGAGTATCACTGGAGAGTATCACTGGAAAATATCAGTAAGGACCAATGTTGAATATCACTGGAGAGTATCACTGGGGATATAACCATGAGGAGCCTGGAACAGCGGTCTGGTGAAACAACAACTAGAAGTAGAGAAGTTGTTCAGGCCCCTTCCTGTTTCCCAGAGTCCTGCTTTATACCCTAAGGTAGCTTGTTATAGTCAGATGAAGTCAGCTGACGGACAGCAGGATTTCCTTTGGAAAGTCCAGTCATCTGACAGAAACAATATCGCAGCCACGGGAACCTCACAAGGGGAATGCTATAGTCCTTAATCCCTGCAGAGAATAGACAATGCGGCTACCCACTGCCGTATCTGACATCTGACTTTGTGTGTAATCGGAGGAACCCAGCGCCGCAGTGAGTCACAGCTGATCCCAGGCCAGATCCTGACAGTACCCCCTCCTTTCAGTATGGACTCCAGACACCTTGAGGGTTTAGCTGGATATTTTTTGTGAAAGGCATAAATAATTTGAGGAGCATGAACATCAGTTGCTTTTATCCAAGCATGTTCTTCTGGACCGTAGCCTTTCCAGTCAATTAAATACAGAAGATGTCTAAAAAAAGCCTAGAGTCAAAATATTTGTCACACCTTGAACTCAAATCCAAGTTGTGTGTGAACCTTTGGGGTTTTAGGTGGAGATTGATGAAATCAATTGAGAACTAGAGGTTGGAGTAAGGACACATGGAATGTATTAGGAATTCTCAATACACATTGGGTTAAGCACCTTCAGGATAGGATAAGGACCAATATAAAGTGGGGCAAATTTCATAATAGGAACATTCAGTCTCAAGTTCTTAGTGTAGAGCCAAACCTGATCACCAGGTCTAATGAGAGGAATAGGCGAGTGTTTGCGATCAGCAAATCTCTTGTAATTACTGGAAGCCTTTTTTAATGAAACATGTATTTGCTTTAAGATGTCAGTGTAAGACTCAAATAAATTAGAGACTGCAGGTACTTCTATCTGTGGTAAAGCCTGGAACTCCAGAACTCGTGGATATTTCCCAAAAAAAGCAAAAAATTGAGTAGTATCTGTAGAGGTGTGGTAGCGATAATTAAGTGCAAAATCCTCCCATGGCAGTTGGTCAATCCAATAATTCTGCGAAGAGGATGCAAGCAATCTTATGAAAGCCTCTAGCTCTTGATTGACCCTTTCAGTTTGCCCATTAGTCTGGGGATGGTAGGCAGATGAAAACTTTAAATTGATTCCACAAGAACAGCACAATGCTCGCCAGAATCTTGCCACAAACTGTACACAACAATCAGACACAATTTCTTTAGGCAAGCCATGTAACTTGAAATTTTCTTTAAGAAACACTTTCACCAATTGTGGAGCTGAAGGGAGAACAACTATAGGTATAAAATGGGCCATTTCAGAGAATCAATCTACCACTACCTAAATAGTGTTGTGACTTTTAGGAACACAGTAACTCAGAAATGTAGTCCATGGATATGTGAGGCCATGGACTCTGGACAAATAAAGGTCCCAGGGGACCCACAGTTTTTTGCCAAGCATACTTGTGCACTTGGAACATGAGACAATAAATTAATTAACATCCTCTTTTATGGACGGCCACCAGTAGAAACGCTGGAGAAGATATAAGGTCTTGCAAATGCTGGAGTGCCCAGCAAATAGGGTGGCATGTGTCCAGGTTAGAAGTTTCTCACAAAGGCTAGGAGCTATGAAAATTTTGCCTGGAGGAGGATCAGGATTTACTTGAGAATGAATAAACATATTCAAGTATTGGATGTTTCTTTAGTTTATCCTCATCCTGAGGTTGGAAGGACCTGGAAAGAGTATCAGCTTTTCTATTATGTACTCCAGGATGAAATTGGACTTTAAGGTTAAATCTGGAAAAGAAAAGAGCCCAACCCTGGGATTAAGTCGTGGAGCTGTCTTCAAGTACAGTAAGATTTTGTGGTCGGTAATAATTGTTACCGGGAACTTGGCCACTTCCAGGAGATGTCTCCACTCCTCAAGAGTGAGCTTCATGGCCAATAATTCCTGTTTGCCAATAGTATAGTTCCTCTCCGCTGGAGAGAACTTGTGGAAAAAATACCCACACGGATGATTCAGACCAACTTCTGCAACTTAAGACAATACTTCCCCCATGCCTACTGATGAGGCATCTACTTCCACAGTGAAAGATTTATCCAAATCTGGTTGGCACAGGATAAGAGCAGAGGAAAAGGCTTGCTTGAGTCTGGAAGGCAGCCACAGCAGATAAAGACCAATGAGAGGGATTAGCTCCTTTCTTCATCCCACAAATAAAAAATATACTAGTAGGTTAATTAGATCTTGACAAAAAATAAATGTATGTGCATACTGTATGTGTGTAAATATGGTACGGAATATAGAGTGTAAGCTCCACAGAAACAGGGACCGATGTGCATGGTCAAATTTTCTCTGTAAGAAGCTGTGGAATATGCGTGTGCTAAATAAATAACTGATATATATATATATATATATCAGTTATTTATTTAGCACACGCATATTCCACAGCGCCTTACAGAGAATATTTGACCATGCACATCGGTCCCTGTTCCTGTGGAGCTTACACTCTATATTCCGTACCATATTTACACACATATGCACATACATTTATTTTTGTCAAGATCTAATTAACCTACTAGTATATTTTTTATTTATGGGAGGAAACCGGAGTACCCGGAGAACAAGCACTGGGAGAACATACAAATTCAACACAGTTAGTGTTGTGGTGGTAATCAAATTCAAAACCTCAGTGTAGTGAAGTAGTAATGCTAACCGTTACACCATCCATGCTGCATGGGTGGTGCAATATGTATCTAATTTGGGAGGAGCCATGCCACCCGTCCATATCATGTTGATTATTTCCATTTAAATACCCCCTGTATGTGCTAAAGAAAACTCGAAAGGGACAGCAATAGCGATAACTACTATTCCTGCAAGTTAGATCCTGGCAACATCAGAAGAAGCTTTCACATTTGTGAAAGACTCTTCTGGGGGAATTTGACACTGCAAATGTAACATGCCCTTGCATGTTGGCCACGCTTCCAATTCAGTACAGGGAAGGGGGGACGCCGAAACATACCCTTGCTCCAGGCACCATGGCACCTAGCTACACCTCTGCTAGGACCCGCCGCTGCTCTAACAGGCCAGGTACGTCCGGCAATGACTGCGCATGTGCATCAATGCCCTGAACGCAGAGGAGACAGACAGCAGTGAGCACTGTGCAGCATGCATTGTGAAGCGGGTAAGAAAGTTTAAACATGCTGTGCTGCGCTGTTCTGTATGAGGGAGGGGAGGGAAGGGAGGTGGACACATAAGGGGGCTGGCTGGACACACAAGGGGGCCTGGCTGGATACATAGAGAAGGGGGGCTGACTGGACACACACAGAAGGGGGGCTGGC
Organism: Taudactylus pleione; assembly: GCA_031769625.1. Classification (NCBI taxonomy): domain Eukaryota; kingdom Metazoa; phylum Chordata; class Amphibia; order Anura; family Myobatrachidae; genus Taudactylus; species Taudactylus pleione. The sequence goes on along the minus strand of JAUIMM010000222.1, from coordinate 3,185,794 downwards.
TGGACACATAAGGTGGGATGGCTGGACACACAGATAAGGGGTCCTTGCTGGACACACAGAAGGGGGGCTGGCTGGACACATCAGGGGGGCTGGTTAGACGCACATAAGGTGGGCAGGATAGACAAATAAGGGGGGCAGGTTAGACACATAAAGGGGGGTGTAGTAGGTATTACATGCGTCCGGCGGTTCAAATCCTGACAGCGGCAGTCCGGCAAGGATGAAAATCCAGATTGTCCCTAAGGTAAGTATCGCTAACCTAATTCCCCCCCTAACCCTAACCCTCCCTTAGGGGTGCCTAACCCTAACCTGCCCCCCAAGTGCCTAACCCTAATCCCCCCTCCAAGTGCCTAAACCTAACCCCCCTTCCCTGCCGCCTAAACCTAAGTCCCCCTGGGGAGTGCCTAAACCTAATCTCCCCCTGGGGGTGCCTAACCCTAATGCCCCCTTCCCATAGCCTAACTCTAACCTCCCGGGGGGGTGCCTAACACTAAGTCCCCCCCGGGAGCCCTAAACCTAACCCTCCCCCCCGCGGCTGTCCACCCCCGGCACCCGGCATCACTTCAATCTGGATGCCGGGCGTCGGTCTTCCGGAGTCTGGTTAATGAAAGGCATCTAGATTTAGACGCAGGTCATTAGTACCATGCCGGGATTAGAACGTCTGGAAGCCGGCGGTCGGGATTTAGACCATCAGCTTCCAAACTACATCCCATAAGGGGGGCTGGCCAGATGCACATAAGGGAGGCTGACCGCATGCACATGCTGGATGGACAGACAAGGGGGGGCTGGCTATTTTTTTGGCCAAATTTGTTTGGTAGGAATAAGGTAGTGGGGGAAGGGGGGGCTGCTGGATTTGTCAGTCCTGGGCTCCACAATTTCTGATGGCAGGTCTGGGAGTCGGTGACTAAAGACGAGACTTTGGAGGAGATGGCACAAAAGGAGAACTCACAGATAATACTGCTGAAGACGATGGAGCAGAAGCCATGGAGGATATAGTGGACTGAATGGTAAGTAACTGAGTAGAGAGTTCCTGGAGATAATGAGCCACCTGTTGCTGAGCTGCTTCTTGATTCTCCATGTGAGAGGCAAGATTCTGAATTCCCCCTGCAACCCAGGAATCTTCACCATCTATTGGGCCTGAACAAAGTGTCACAACCTGGCCCTTGATAACTTCAGTTGGAGGACTGAGTGTAAGGGCCGCTGGAAGGTAAGGCAGCAGCCACGGAGTGCGGATATAGAACTTCCTCATTGACAGGAACCAGTAGCTAACACCAAGTGTTGGCATAGACCAAACCAGAGGTGCATGGTCTTCACCAGTAACACTTGCAAGATGATATGGTCTTTGCAGTGCCTGATGAGCAGGTCACGGCCCTCTGGCAAGGTACCTGGTAGATAGAGATAAGGGCAGAGGAAGGTAGGTTACTGATGTTGAATAACACAAGAGGATATTGGCAGGAACCAATGCTGAAAAACACTGTAGAGTATTGGTAGGGACCGATGTAGTGAATCATTGGAGAATATCACTGGAGAATATCGGTAAAGACCGATGTTGAATGTCACTGGAGAGTGTCAGTGGAGAATATCGATAAGGACCGATGTGAGTATCACTGGAGAGTATCACTGGAGTTATAACCACATGGAACCTGGAACAGTGGTCTGGTGCAACAACAACTAGAAATAGAGAAGTTGTTCAGGCCCCTTCCTGTTTTCCAGAGTCCTGCTATATACCCTAAGGTAGCTTGCTATAGGCAGATGAAGTCAGCTGACTGACAGCTGGAATTTAGAAAAAATACCAGCGCTAGTCTATGTATCTAAATATAAAGAGGACAGTTGATTAAAAATGAAAAGATATAATTTAATAATCAACAATCAATAAAACATAAATACATGAAAAATAAGGAATTAAATAATAATGAATAATAAAGGAAAATAAAATCAAATCAATTATCCACAAATGTTGGTGTTATACACCTGGGGTGAATTCCTGAATAAGTACTCCCTCCCAAGACATAAGCTGGATTGATGGAAATGTCTTATAAATGTCCCTTAGGCAATAAGATTACTGGCATACATCAGGGAATAGTCACAGTCCTGGGCAGCATGCAGCAGCCATAATGGTGATTTTCATGGCTGAATGTTTCCACTGGGAGATCGTGAAACCGCCAGAATAAACAGGGATGAATGGATCCAATGGGTAAGTATTACCAGCAAAACAGAAGGAGTGAAGTCAGGGCCTGATTCAGACACGCTAGCGAGCTCTGAGCGCTCGCAAGCGGGTCAATGTTGGCCAAGTGCGCATGTGCATGAGGGAGCCGTATGCAAGCGCAAGACCTGGATAGCGACGGCCAAGCCATCGCTATGGGTCTCTCTACAAAGGGTGGGCGTGCCAAGGGAGTGGCTGCCCAGATGGAGGCGTTCCCATGGAAATGCCTACCGTCTGGAGCCGGCCCCACTGACATCACAAGTGATGTCAGTGGGAGTGCTCTCGGCTCTGATAGAGTTGAAAGCACTCCAGGGCTTGCGGCAACTAGACCCTACCACAAGGGTCTCATCGCAAGCCCGATGGTCGCGATGGTCTTGACCATCGTGACCATCTTTTTGGCCGCTCACTATAGCTGTGGGTGGTCACCCACAGCTATGCAAGCGGCCAGGAGGCCGCTCTAAAAACTAAGAGGGACGGCCCTGATTCAGAGCGAGCGCTCTGTCAGAGCGTCCGGCTCTGAATCAGGGCCTCAGCGCCTGATTCTGACCCGCGAGTGAGCGCTGAGTGCTCGCAAGCGGGTCGATGTTGCCCAAGTGCGCATGCGCACGACGGAGGCGGCTCCGTCGTGCGCATGCGCGAGACCCGAATAACGACGGCCAAGCCGTGGTTATGGGTCTCGCACCAAAGGGGGCGTGCTGTCGATGGTGATTGACAGCACGCCCCCTTTGGTGGGCATGCCAGGGGAGTGGCTGCCCAGACAGGGGCGTTCCCATGGGAACGCCTACCATCTGGGGCCGGCACCACTGACATCACTAGTGATGTCAGTGGGAGTGCTTTTGGCTCTGATAGAGCCAAAAGCACTCCAGGGCTTGCGGCAGCGAGACCCTACCACAGGGTCTCGTCGCAACCTCAATGGTCGCGATGGTCTTGTCCATCGCGACCATCATTTTGGCCGCTCACTATAGCTGTTGGTGGTCACCCACAGCTATGCGAGCGGCCAGGAGGCTGCTCCAAAAAGGAGAAGGGACGGCCCTGATTTAGAGTGAGCGCTCTGTCAGAGCGCCGGCACTGAATCAGAGCCTCAGTTCTGAAAGCTCAACTGTCCTCTTTAAATTTAGATACATAGACTAGCTCTTGTATTTTTTCTTTTTTCTTTTTTTTCTTTTTCCATCATTGTCTTATTTAGGGGCTCACATCCCATATATACCAGCTGCTCTCAGACAGCGCTCAGGTGTTTTGTATGACAGGAGGAATTTCCTTGGTAGAAAGTCCGGTCAGCTGACAGAAACAATATGGCAGCACCCATGACAGCAGCCATGGGAAGCTCGCAATGCTGGAGTCCTCAACACCTGGAAAGAATACACAATGCAGCCACCCACCACCTGACATATGACTGCGCGGCTGATCAGAGGAAGCCAGCGGCGTGGAAAGTCATGGATGATCCCTGACATGTACATAGTAAGGGTCCAGTGGGGAATTAGCCATCTTCAACCAGGAGGTGTTGCAGCAGTGTGATCAAACATACACAGAAGTAAGAAGTGAGAAGGAACCTCATACTTTTAGAGAGGCAAAGTGAGTCCACTCAGGTTTCTTTGAAAGAGAGAGACCTACACCATTCTGTACTGGCTGGCCATCCAGTCACAGTGTCCAAGTCTCATTGGGTCCTTTCTGAATTGTAAAAGAGAGAAAAAATAACTATGATCCTGACATTGGCAAATGTATAGGCAGCTGGCAAGTGCTTCCAGTCCTCTGGCTTGGTTCCTTTTTTCAAAACTCTCTATCCTTTTAAGCTTATTAAATATTAAATGGTGCTTAGGGGGAAGAGAACTTATTGAAATCTGAGATTGTGTTGAAGCCCTGCATTACTCATTGTATTCTGATATGAGTTTTACATTTTCAGCTCACAAAATGTTTTCCTGCTAGGCATCCCTGCTTAAATTCATGGAGTCTCACAAACTAAAAAACCTTTTTGTCATTTTTATCTAACAGGAAAATAAATGTTAATGTTAAGAACATTTTTATATTTATTGCATTTTTCTAATACGCACACTTTTCCTGTTGACTTAAATAAATTATTTCATAAGTACACTAATACTCAGCATCACAACTATGCAGAATGTATTTAATACTGCAATGGAAAACAAGTTGAATATGTGAACTTAATTTTAAAAAGATTTGTGTTTGACATCACAATATTATTTATTCAGTTATACAAATGTATAGTATTGTTGGGGAGCTTCTCAGTAACACAGGGGTCTATTTACTAATTGCTACATTCTGAGAAGAAAAAAACTATCCTATTATCCTATCCAATTATATTCGTGATTCATCTAGAGACAAAAGTTTAACATAAATTCTAAATTATTCTGTTCTGATTGGACATAACTTTCAATCCCAATGCCCCAAAGCAAAAGATTTTGTGAATATGACAATGTGCAATGTGCATCTACTAACAGACCTTTGGACCCCCTGATCATGCGTTGGAGAAGGGGTAGCAAATGTGAAGTGGAACCTAATTTTAGCATTAATAATAATTCTATACAGGGCTCCACTGCATATTCACTGACCCTCATGCATGATCCCCTAGCAGATTTAGGGCTACAGTATGTCCTAGTAGCCGTGATAATGATAAGTCATAAACTTATTGCACTGTTCGCCTGAATATGTCACTTATCGCGTCTTTGCACACTTCCGTTTTTCACACCATCCTATTGCAAAAGTCGCAAAGCGGCATTCACACGGAAAATCTTCACAGTGTTAGCTGCAAAAAGTATACGTGAAAATGGTAAAATCTGCCTGTACCCCAAGAAAAGTAAAACTAATATTGGGTAACATTATAGAAGTGTATTAGTGCCCATAATCAAATGGTTTGGGGTTCTTAAATTGTTTGAAATGGCTGTTGTATGCATTTATATATTACAGTGAAAAAATTATAGTAAGCAATATTTGTTGGCCAAATTAAATGCTGTAGTTAAGTTAGGGGTAAATTAAAATGAATGTAAGTGTATTTTTGTGTCAATATAGGGTATTTTTAAAAATACTCCTGTCACTTGCATCTGCAGTGTTTAAAACACCTGTCCTATCCATATAGCACCCACTTATACCTGTCCCAATACTTTACACCAAATTTCCAACACTTTTTACTTTTTCACCCCAAAAATGACTTGTCTTTATTGGCCAAATCAAGCTAATTAAATTTGTTTGCCTAATTAGTCATTAAGGAGAGTTCCCCAGTGGTTCTTATCCAAGTCTCAACATTTTTAGCCAAAAATTGGGATTTTGCACAACTTTTGACCTACTCAGTAGGCGGTGAAAACCATTTGCGACAAATGCTATGGAGATTCGCACTCACAAAAATTCATGGCTAATAGGATTGTCTAAACTCGCACAATAAGCCATTTTATGTTGAAAAAATGACTTATCGAGACTTAGGGACCCTGGAGTAAATGGATTTGCAATATTGGCTCCCACCATAGTTAGGACCCATATCTGCCTCATGGTCTTCTTTGGCAGTAATGATAAGCTTATGGGATTCAGATTATTTTATTGACTTTCAATTAAAAACTGAGTATTCAGAAATGTGCAGGAAATAAAGAATCCTATTTAACATTGTAACTTGTCCCAAAAATCATACAGAAATTCATGTGTCCACATGATTATATGTACTTTAAGTATTGGGAGCATGTATGAAAGCTGCAATGCAGGAAATATCACAGGTCCCATCAGTGGCGTCCCTCCCGGTGTTGTGACCTGGTACGGGGAGGGATGCTGTGTGAGTGGCGGAGCCGTGCATCCACTAAAAGGGGGCATGGCCTCACGGGTAGTAGCGGGGCCATGTGGGAGGGGGCGGGGCCTTGCAACCCAAACCCCAATGATTATTACTGGGGAAGGGGGGTTGCCGGAGGTGCTGACTGCCCTGTTTACAGTGCCAGCTCCCTCACAGTGTCAAGAGCCGAGTGCTGCACTTAATGCTATAGTGCAGCACCCGGCTCCTCTCACTGAGGGGGAGTCTGCACCTTGATGTCATCCCTCTGCAGGTGATACCCGGGTGCATTCTGCACCCCATCTCTTTTGTGATGGCACTGGGTCACATATTAGAACACCTGCAGAACACATCAGTCCCCATAGACCTCCGAGGGAACTGAGATATACTGCAATTTTCAAAACTCCAAACAGCTTAGCTACAAATGTGTCCTCACACGCTGTGGCTTCAGTCATGCTAAAGAGCCCCTCTTGGCATGCCAGGTCCCATGCAACTCGGCCATGACAAGCCACTTTTTCATTCTAAATGTGCATCTTATTCACACAAATAAAACAACTGGAAATGACAAAACTGATTGCACTGATTAATTTGACATGCGACATTTGTACATCTGTGTGTGCGAATGAGTCTGAATCTGTATACAAAGTGCTACGATGCAGAGGCTGTGGCTTTATCTCATGCCTAGTTCTATTGGGCTTCATCTGCAACTTTGTACATTTTCAAAACGAATTCCTGTGTGGTTAAGGTTGCAGCCTAGCATCTGTAGCACTGTACACTTTGAGTAGTGTTTAGCTGCTTCTGTGATGCGAATAAGACACAAAATGTAAAGAAAAAGACAGTATGGTACATGTCTCATAGCAGCTCAGTCACACCAGGCATCTTGTGCTGTATGGTGTAATGAGGCTAGGGGATAAATTTTCTAAGAATCATGTTGGTCCGAGATTGCAATCACGGAGGTACATTGCCATATTTCCAAACAGGAATTTACTTTAAAAAAACATAGGTATTTTCTGTATCTTCAGAGGTGATTACGTAAGATTTTGAAGTTAAAATACACCAGAAAATACAACTAGAAATGAATACATTATATTCTGAACACGGCAGTACTTTCCCTAGACAGGAATACAAAACAGGAATTTACCAAAAATCACGATTAGAATCACAGGTGTAATAAAACCAAAAACAGTGTATATATCTAGCAAATAGACCCCCTCCTGAGCAGCGTGTCTAGCAGAAACATACACAGATCAGTATAATCCGTGTATGTTTCTACCTTTTGGTGTTCAATAAAATAAATATTGACGTGCTATCCCCCCTATCCTAAAGCAAAACCAGCCCCAGGCTCCTGAGCCAGTCCTGGTTCTAAAAATATTGGAAAAAAACATGTAGGGTTCCCAGAGCCAGTACTGGTTTTTAAAGTAGGGGGAAAAATTGTGTGGGGTTCTCCCTATTCTTAAAACCAGTACTGAACTCAAATCTAGCTTGGATGTAATACCACAGCCAGAGGACCTTTTCACCGGGTCTCCCTGGCCAAAGCATTAACACCCCAAGCTAGTCAGCACAAGCCAGGCATATCAGGGGAGGTGGGGACCTCCTGCATCCCTGGTCGGTGGGTGCAGGGGTAATAGTGTGAAAATTAGAATTATACTATTGTTTTTTACAGTAGAACAACAGGAGCCAGTGTGCCTGCCCTTTGGCACTTGTAGAACTACAAGTGCCAGCAGGCAGCTGGCACCTGTACCCCCACTTTATAAAAAATAGTAAAAAAAATGACATGCCACACACACAGTAGAATATAAAACATTATTACATACCGAACACATATTTACCTTTTACCAGATGTTCACGTGCCCTTCTCCATAGAATTCCCACAGGTTTACCTGTGAAAAAAAAATCCTCGCCTACCTCCTGGCGTAGCATCAGTCCGCTTCTCCTGTAGGCTCCACAGGACTTGGCAAAACAAAAACACGAGGTACCCAATCCATATCAGACATGTAGAGATGTATGTGTTAGCACATACATATCTACCACGGTGAATGTCAAAGACCGCATGGTTTCTGTCATTCTCCGGACCTGCCAGCCTATCAGAGGCTGCTCTACAGTTGTTTGGCGGTGACCCACGTGGATGAGAGTCAACAGCCACGTGATTTATTCAAATTTATTCTTGATTAATTTTACCAATTATCATTGGTATGTTTTGTGGCATATTATTTACACATTATTCTCAGGCTCTCTATGTCATCTAGTTTGTGACTAGTAACAAGTGTATCTTGTGAGCTAGTGCACATTTGCCTGTTTTTTGTTTTCACATAAATAATGGACAAAGAACATTTTTTTTATTACATTTTGATTGAATTTTTAAAAACAAATAGGATACAGAAAATAAAAAGGGGAAGGTATGGGGTTATAGGAGCATGGGGAAGAGACAACACAGTATAAGGCATAGAGTATTTCCACAGGCAAAAAAAAAATATTGACAGAGACAATTTGGCAAATAAATATAAACAAACAACATACAGACAAAAGAGTTGTCATCATTAGTGGGTGATTCATTGAAATTGAAGGGAATTGGGTCTTGACTAATAAAAGAGCTAGGGAGGAGCCCCTACACTTCTGTCATATAAAGATGCCAAGGATACTATTTCATAATGGGGGAGGAAGCCCGCATGGAATATTGTGCATCTGTGGTTTCCATATCAAAATTTAGGGGGAGATGTATCAAACCTTAGAGCAAGATAAAGTGGAGAGAGATAACTTGCCAACCAATCTGCTTCTAACTTTAATATTGATATATCTCCTCTTAATTTGGTCTACTACTTTGTCTAAAAGGTGTACGGGGGGGACACTTCCAGTTTAGAACACAACCAATTTCACATACTGTAGAAAAGTAAATTCCTAAACATCATAAAAATCCAAAAGGATGTTGTTATTATTATTATTATTATTATTATTATTATTACAACAATAAATTCAGCAAATAGACTGACATTTTGGGGGATGTAGAGGAGTAATTTAGTGGAAGAGCTCCATCTAAAATTGTAAGGGTTCAGTGTTATGTATGATACAGTTAAATGTACAAACACATTATAGTATAATACTGTAGTTCAGTGATATACCGTAGTCAGGAAACCAAGACCAGTTACCAGTGATGTCAGCCCTTCGGTTAGAGAAATGGTTAATAGGAAGTGAAGTACTGTAGGACATGTGCAATATGATCTTTTATAATAATTAGAATAATGCTGCACACAGTAATTGCCCTCTAATTGCTTAGTAGCAGTGAGTTATGCAGACAAAAACATATCTGTAATTACTTCCCGGAGAAGAGAAAATAGAAATGTTCTTATCCCCTAGGTAGAATATAATTTTCCATGCTCTATGAGCAGACAATGCCCCTTTAAAGTCAGTGGTGTTTTCCTTCTTCACTAATCCTTCTCAATGAAAATGTGCATTTTTTACTTATGGGATACTTGATTTAGAATAATAATCATATCAGCAGTTAATGGTTTATTGTTGAAGCTCACCTTTTTAAATTTCTATTTTGGTGTTTTGGAAATACAGTTAAGAAACAACATGTTTCCACAACATGTACATACTTTGCGAATAGCAAGCATATATACTGAACAATAAGTCTTAAACAAAAATAATATGTATATAGCTGAACAAAAATATCGTCTTTGTATACAAAATTTGAAATGAGAATAAAAACAATATGTATATAACACCTAATTTTTTGAATGCTTAGCCACATCTGTCAACAAGCTGTTATATTCCCTCATTAAAAAATGTTTTAGGCTGAGCTGCAAGCCACGAATGCACCGCTGTGTTCACCTCTTCATCAGACATAAATCTTCGTCTACTTAGGGATTCTTTCAGGGGACCTAACAGGTGATAGTCTGATTGGGCAAGATTCGTACTATAGGGAGGATGCTTTTTTCACCTCAAAACATAGTTTTTGTAGAGTGTTGACAGTATGAACAGCGGTGTGCAGCCGTGCATTGTCCTGCAGCAACATAACACCCTTTCATAGTAGTCTTCTGCGTTTTGTTTGAATTTTAGGCTTCTGCTCTTCAGAAAGTATCTCACTGTAAAGAGCACTATTGACTGTTGAACCTTTTTCCTAATAATATTCCAATACTGGCCCTTGAGAATCCCAGAAAACTGTAAGCATCAATTTCCCAGCTGATGTTTGACTTTTGATCTTTTTCTTTGGTCGGCGATTGAGGATATTTCGATTCCATACTCTGCCGTTTACTCTTAGGCTTGTAGTGATTAATCCATTTCTCGTCACCAGTAATGATTTAAAATAAAAATGTTCATCTTCCTTAGAGTATCAGTCCAAATTTGTTTGCAAATGTCCAAACACTTTTGTTTGTGCTCTTACGTGAGTTGTTTCAGTACCCATCTCGCACAAACCTTTTGAAACTCAAGTCTGTCATGGATTATTGCAAAGGCAGAGCCATTGGCTGATTTGTAAATGATTTGAAACATAATCCACTATCACTCATCTATCTAACAGAATCCGTTCCCACGCATGCTCTATGTTCTCATCAGTCGTGGACGTGCGTCCGGCTCCTTCTTCATGGCTGACACTTTTGCAACTTTCTTTGAACTTCTCTATCCATTCGTACACATTTTTTCGTGACAAAACACTTTCTCCAAACTCTACACAAAGTCTTCGATAAATATGAAGAGAGAAATCATGAAACTCACTGCAAAACTCGGGTGGGAACACAAATAGATATAAATACACCATTGGGCAAACTTGCAAGTACTTTTAATATCCATGAATACAACTTGGGAATTTAATTTTAGCATACTCGGTCCTAAATAGAAGTTTTAAATAGACTACCTCCTGAGCTGCGAGTTTGGCAGAAACATACACAGATCAAGTACAAGCAGGTGGCTGGCACCTCTACCCTCACTGTAAAAAAAAATTGTAAAACACAACATGACCATTATGTTGTTATCTTACCTCCGTGCCGGCTTTCCCTGACTTCCTTGTGGTCAGACGCCTGGTGCAGTGAGGGATGAGATGCTGAGTATTCTACCTTAGGTGCTTTTGCGGACTTCCATGGTTGGCTGTGTGTTTTGGGGATCGGAGTTCCCATCATGGGCGCCGCCATGACAGTTCCTCTCATGTGACAGTCCTCCTAACCAATGGTAGCATGATCTCAGTCAGCTGATGCTGTGCTCCAATAATCTGCTACCCCTGGGTATAAATCCGCCCCCAGGACTTCAGGAAGATGCTGTTCAACTTTGTTATTCCAAGTGTCTGTGTTACTCCCACTTTTGCTCTGTGCTAAATCCTTCAGCGTGTTGCTTCAGCCTGCTCACAGTTTTCCAGTTTCCTGTATTAGCTTCCAGGCTAACCCTTACTCTGAGACTTTAGCTTTCTCACAGTACTTCAGTGTTTCATGTCCCTTCCCTGTGTGTCTTTGTATATGTTCTGCTAATTCTAGCATCTTTCCTGTGGCTATTACCCTGTGTCACTGAGGTGTCAGATTACCTGCTAGTACTAATTAGCTCACAGCTGGACCTCCAGCACTCTCCTAGTAATTGCCTTTGTCCAGCACCAGCATTACTAGCTTCCCCAGTTTATTCCTGCCTTCCCTCTGTGTTTTACTGTTTATCAGCTCCAGAATCTGTTGCAGTTCCTGTACATTTTCCTGTGTTTCCAAGCTAGCCTGCGACTGGGATTACTACATGTGCCTGTGTCCACTTCTCTCTGTGTCTTGTTTGTGCAGTCAGCACCTACATTTATAGCTTTCCAGTGCATGTTGGTGTTCTTTGCTCTGTGTCTTGTCTCTGCAAATCAGCTCTAAACATATCTAGCAATTCCCAATATATGCCTCTGTTTTTCTGTGTAATCAGCACTTGGATTTCTTAGTGATTCTCAGTACACTTTCCAGTATTCCTATGCTAGCTTGTGATTAGGATCCCTAAACAGCGTTTCAATATCTAAGCATCCAGTTTACCTCCTGTGCTCTAGCATTTGCTTTGTTAAATATAGTTTCCAGTCTTCTGCCATTCCCAGGTACCTGTCCAGAGGGCCGCGACCTGCTCACTTGGTGCAGCGGAAAACCAAATCCCAATTGGAGGGGTCACTGGAGAAAACCACCAAGTGAGTTAGACTCCGCGCCTCTGGGCAGGTCTAGCCAAACCTGTGTTCGGCCGCAACTAGGAGACCTAGCCCAGTCACTTCCCAGGTCACCTGAACCCCCCGGCTTACCGTCCTCCACAGAGGAACATTTGCATCGGATCGTGACAGTTTGAACAGCCCAAAAAAATGCAAGCCGCCAGGTACCAGTGTGAAGCAGGTTTTCAGGATTTACTTTTTCATGTGACTACACAGGGGACAGCTCTGCAATCCGTCAGACAACAGCTGCAAGAACTCTCTAGTCAAATTATGGTTTTTCATTCGGTTCCCCAGACACACCACAAGTTCCGCCAATGAATTCTGCACAGCTTCGTTCTGAAGTTCCAATTACCTCTACTGATGAAAATGTTTCTGTGTATACTAGTGAACCTCTCAAGTGACCTCTGGTTCCCCAATTTTCTGATATTCCTGACCCTGAACCTTTGAAGAGTTTCTACTGGCTTCTAGAACAACTACAAAATCTCCGTCCCAAAATTTTTTGAGTTATTCCCAAGCTTTCTAGTGTTACTCCTGACTTGACTAACAGCCCTTTCAAGCAAACTACAGTAAAGCATCAAAGTTTCCTGTGCCCTAAACTTACTGAGGTTGAACGTCAGCGATGCCGGGAACTGCTTCTGTGTTTATATTGCGGTTATGATGATCACTTTCTTAAGGACTGTACTCTGCGCCCACTGAGAAGTGGAGGCAAGTCTGTGACTCCCAACATCTGCGCTTTCAGTTCTCCCAATCATTCATCAGTGATTTCCATTTCTTCAGTTACAGATAAGGAGGTGATGTCCACTAAGCAAAAGAAAGTTCAAGTTTTTGATTGGGGCCCTGTTACAAGATGCTTCAACCCTCATCTAAGAAATATTGGGAGGATATTTCAACCTTCTAAAGTCAGGGACACTACTCATTCCATTTCTACTGGTCACAGCCCGGATTCTGCCTGTTCCGGTCCCAGCCCGGATTTTGCCTGTTCCAGTCCCAGCCCAGATTCTGCCTGTTCCAGTCCCAGCCCAGATTCTGTTTTTCCCAATATGGGACTCCAGTCAGTAGCCCCAGGAGGGGTCCCAACTTCTTTACCCCAAGTGAGTGTTTCAAGTCTCGCACCCCAAGAGGGGGTCTCAAGTCTCACACCCCTGGAGGGGGTCTCAAGTCTCGCACCCCAGGAGGGGGTCTCAAGTCTCGCACCCCAGGAGGGGGTCTCAAGTCTTGCACCCCAGGAGGGGGTCTCAAGTCTTGCACTCCAGCAGGGGGTGTCAAGTCTTGCACTCCAGCAGGGGGTCTCAAGTCTCATACCCCTAGAGGGGGTTTCAAGTCTCTCACCCCAGGAGGAGGTTACAAGTTTCGAGCCCCAGGAGAGGGCCATCGTTTCAAGTGTTACACCCCAAGAAAGGGTCTCAAGTTTCAAACCTCAAGAGGAGGTTTTGAGTCAATCACCCCAGGAGAAAGTCTCTGCTCTCGCATCCCAAAAGGGGGTTTCATGTTCCATACCCCGAAAGGAAAAGCTGAGTATGCTTCCCCAGAAGGGGGTTTTAGGTCCCATACTCCAACAGGGAGTGTCAAGTTCTGTACTCAAGGAAGGGGCCTTAAGTCTCTCACCCCAGGAGGATGTTACAAGTTTTGTGCCCCAGGAGGGGGCGTAAATTTCAAGACTTTTACCCCAGGAAGAGGTTACAAGTGTTGTACCCTTGGAGAAGACTTTTGTTTCAAGTTTCATGCCCCAGGAGGGGGCCTCCGCTTCGAGTTTCATGCCCCAGGAGGGGGCCTTCGCTTAGAGTTTCACGCCCCAGGAGGGGGCTTTCCTTTCGAGTTTCATGCCTCAAGGGGAGGCCTTCGTTTCAAGTCTTAAGCCCCAAGAGAGGGTCTTCATTTCAAGTGTTATTCCTCAGATAGGGATTTCAAGTATCCTACCCCAGGAGGGGATTTCAAGTGTCTTACCCCAGGATGGGGTTCCCAGTGTTATACCCCGGGAGGGGATTTCAAGTGTTACGTCCCTAGAGAAACTACTTGTTTCAAGTTCTTTACCCCAGGAGGGGGTTTCAAGCCTCTTACCCCGAGAGAGGGTTCCTAGTGTCTTTCCCCAGGACAGGACTTCAAGTGTCTCACCTCAGGATGGGGTGGGGGGGCTACCACTATATCTATAGGTATCCCTCAGGATCCATCTGATATTTCTAAGCCCATTCTTTTTGATGGAGATATAACGCAGTATTATGCCTTGGTGGATCATTTCATCGCTATTATGAAATCCTCGCCATGGTCTGAAATCAAGACTACTAATGTAGTAAAATTTATCATTTCATCTTTCCGAGGTAAAGCCTGGGACTGGTTTGAGCCTATTTATGATTCAAAGGATCCGATGCTGTCAGATTTAGTAGCCTTTTCTGCAGCAGTCATTAAAGAATTTGGTCCAACTTATCCTGACAGTTCTCTCGGGAATACTCATCTCAACAAAGCCTCAAGTTCTGGGGTACCACCCTCTACTATTAAGCTCAGATACATTTCTTTGAGTCCTTCTCAAATAGATCTGGTACAACAACAACCTGTCCCGAAGGATAAGACTCAAGGAGGCATAAGGATGATGAATTATAATACAGATTCTGACTACGATCCTGAGTACGATGAAAAAATAATTTTGGTAGTTCCCGTGAAAGACACTTTGCAACTTAAGTCTTCTACTTCTAGTGGTTCGTAAAAGTCTCAGAAAAAGAAGAAGAGTCAATGACTTCCTGGTGACCAACCTTTCTATGACAAGTTGACCATTTTTTCCAATTATTTAGTCCCAATTGAAGTTTGAGAGACCATCTGGTAATTGTGTAGCTTATTCTTCTTATCTTCTAAAACATCTTATGTCTTCAAAGATTTTTGACTTTCCTGTGTTTTTAAGTATTTTTTGTGTCTTTCTGAGGAGTTCCAGCTGAGCTTTTATGGGTGTTCGGTGCCCACCCTAAAAGGAGGGGGTACTGTCAGGGTCCAGCCTAGGATCGGCTATCTCTTACCTCCGTGCCAGCTTCCCCTGACTTCCTTGTGGTCAGACGCCTGGTGCAGTGAGGGGTGAGATGCTGAGTATTCTACCTTAGGTGCTTTTGCGGACTTCCATGGTCGGCTGTGTGTTTTGGGGATCGGAATTCCCATCATGGGCGCTGCCATGAAAGTTCCTCTCATGTGACAGTCCTCCTAACCAATGGTAGCATGATCTCAGTCAGCTGATGCTGTGCTCCAATAATCTGCTACCCCTGGGTATAAATCCACCCCCAGGACTTCAGGAAGATGCTGTTCAACTTCGTTATTCCAAGTGCCTGTGTTACTCCCACTGTTGCTCTGTGCTAAATCCTTCAGTGTGTTGCTTCAGCCTGCTCACAGTTTTTCAGTTTCCTGTAATAGCTTCCATGCTAACCCTTACTCTGAGACTTTAGATTTCTCACAGTACTTCAGTGTTTCATGTCCCTTCCCTGTGTGTCTTTGTACATGTGCTGCTAATTCTAGCAGCTTTCATGTGGCTATTACCCTGTGTCACTGAGGTGTCTGATTACCTGCTAGTACTAATTAGCTCACAGCTCGACCTCCAGCACTCTCCTAGTAATTGCCTTTGTCCAGTACCAGCATTACTAGCTTCCCCAGTTTATTCCTGCCTTCCCTCTGTGTTTTACTGTGTTTATCAGCTCCAGAATCTGTTGCAGTTCCTGTACATTTTCCTGTGTTTCCAAGCTAGCCTGCAGCTGGGATTACTACATGTGCCTGTGTCCACTTCTCTCTGTGTCTTGTTTGTGCAGTCAACACCTACATTTATAGCTTTCCAGTGCATGTTGGTGTTCTTTGCTCTGTGTCTTGTCTCTGCAAATCAGCTCTAAACATATCTAGCAATTCCCAATATATGCCTCTGTTTTTCTGTGCAATCAGCACTTGGATTTCTTAGTGATTCTCAGTACACTTTCCAGTATTCCTATGCTAGCCTGTGATTAGGATCCCTGAACAGCGTTTCAATATCTAAGCATCCTGTTTACCTCCTGCGCTCTAGCATTTGCTTCATTAAATATAGTTTCTGGTCTTCTGCCATTCCCAGGTACCTGTCTAGAGGGCCGCGACCTGCTCACTTGGTGCAGCGGAAAACCAAATCCCAATTGGAGGAGTC
Organism: Taudactylus pleione; assembly: GCA_031769625.1. NCBI lineage: Eukaryota > Metazoa > Chordata > Amphibia > Anura > Myobatrachidae > Taudactylus > Taudactylus pleione. Next base: position 3,169,560 of record JAUIMM010000222.1, on the reverse strand, counting down.
ACTGGAGAAAACCACCAAGTGAGTTAGACTCCGCGCCTCTGGCCAGGTCTAGCCAAACCTGTGTTCGGCCGCAACTAGGAGACCTAGCCCAGTCACTTCCCAGGTCACCCGAACCCCCCGCCTTACCATCCTCCACAGAGGAACATTTGCATCGGATCGTGACAGTAGGTATGATTACCTAGGAGCATAGTCCAGCACAGTCTTGAAGGCAGGAATGTAAATAGTCCCGGAGGTGTATGACAGCGTTGAGGATTGGTAATTAGGCTAGATGCAGCCGTTACCTTGGGGGTGGGTTATGCTGGGTTGATGCAGCCTCGGGGGCCGTGATGCAGCCTTTGGTCTGAGATTCTGCCTTTAGGCTGTGTAGCAGCCTTGAGGGCTGATAGTCTTAGCTAGATGCAGCTTCTGGGCTGTAATGCAGCTTTTGGGCAGTGTAGCAGCCTTGAGGGCTGGTAATCTTGGCAGGATGCGGCCTTTGGGCCATGATGTAGCCTTTGGGCTGTGATGCAGCCTTTAGGCAATGTAGCAGCCTTGAAGGCTGGTGATCTTGGCAGGATGATGCTGGGGTGCACCAAGTGCTGCTGGGATGACACTGGCAGTGGTACACAACTTTGCCCAATCGGATGCTGAGGTGCACCAAGTGCTGCCGTGATGACACTGGTGGAAGTACACAGAACAGAGGGCCTGATTCAGACCTGCTCGCAAGCACTGAGTGCTCGCAAACGGGTCGATGTTGGCCAAATGCGCATGCGCACGATGAAGCCGGCTCCATCATGCGCATGCGCGAGAGCTGAATAACGATGGCCAAGCCAAAGAGGGCATGCTGTCGATGGTGATTGACAGCATGCCCCCTTTGGGGGGCGTGCCGGGGGCATGGCTGCCCAGACGGAGGCGTTCCCATGGGAACACCTACTGTCTGGGGCCGGCCCCACTGACATCACTAGTGATGTCACTGGGAGTGCTTTTGGCTCTGATAGAGCCAAAGCACTCCAGGGCTTGCGGCAGATGAGACCGTACCACAAGGGTCTCGTCGCAAGCCCAATGGTCGTGATGGTCTTGACCATCGTGACCATCATTTTGGCCACTCGCTATAGCTGTGGGTGGTCTCCTACAGCTAAGCGAGCGGCCAGGAGGCCGCTCTTAAATTCAGAGGGACGGCCCTGATTCAGAGCGAACGCTCGGTCAGAGCGTCCGGCTCTGAATCAGGGCCAGAGTACCCTAGGTACTGGGATTTGCGCACTTCAGATGCTGAAGGCGCTAGTACACTAGGTAGTGTACCCTAGATGCTGGGATGCATGCCATGCTGCCAAGATGACACAAGCGGCAACAGCAGATGATATGCAGACCGGGCCACCTGAATGGATGAAACAGTAGTGAGGAAACACAGCAGGACTGGACTCTGGAACTTAGACAGATCAACAGGAGACTAAATGCTGCTATTACCGGCATGGAGTGAAGGGCTGGCTGGATTTTAACAGAAACAGGGCCCAACCAGAGGAAGCCTCCCTAATGACAGACTGGTGTGCAGCTGGGCTGTGCACATACAGGAGAATCAGTGTGCACCAGATACTGCACAAAGACATGCAGTTATTAGTGCAGAGCTTCAATGGTAACTAAGGCTAGAACTGCAAACAATATGCTGCAACCACAGATCCTAACAGGAGGAAGGAGGAGACTTCAGCAAACACTTGCTCAGCATTCACCCAGCATGGGATCATCAGTGTGGCGGCTTGTGACAGCACCTGCCCCTTGACGAGGGGTTATGAAACACCTAAATCCTGGTTTATCTGGAAAGTCCAAGAAAAATCTTCTCTTCAGAGCAGGAGCATGCAAAGAATTTTCTGGGACCTAGAAACGCTCCTCTGGTCCATACCCCTTTCAATAGACCTGAAACTGAAGAGATCCCGGGGAAATTCTGGAGTCTAGGATCCTCTCCGCGACAAATTCCTGGCACCCTTGGATGAGCACAGATGGAGGTCTGACCGGACATCTAGGAGAAAATTTAGAGGAAAGAAACACTGGCTTCAGGAGGGAACAACAAAAAAGTATTATAGATTTTGAGACTCTGGGGTAACTCCAAATGGAAAGCCACAGGATTTACTTGGGAAATAATCCTGAATGGACTGATGAACTTGGGTCCCCACATTGAGACCACAAAGCCTACGATGTCTATCCACCCAGACCTTGGAATGGCTGGACACTCGAAGAAGGGACTGATGGACTTCCCTCCAAACTACATGAAACCTGGACACAGACGAAGGAGAAGGAGTGGTGGAGAGATAGACACTGTGGAGGTGGAGTGACAGGAGTTGTTGTAGGCAAACTCTGCAAATGGCAACAAGGACACCCAGTTGTTTTGACACCTGGAAATAAAACAACGAAGGTACTGCTCCAATGGTTGATTGGCCCGCTCCATCTCATTGGGCTGTGGGTGATACCCAGAAGACAGACTGACATTAATGCCCAAATCAGCACAGAAACATCTCTAGAACTAAGCAACGAATTGAGTACCATGGTCAGAGACAATGTCCACGGGAAGTCCATGAAGTCTAAAACATGTTGAATGAAAAGAACTGCTAGTTCTTTGGCTGAGGGCAACTTACTAAGAGGCACAAAATGTGCTATCTTGGAGAAGCGGTCCAAAAATGGTACAGATGACTCTACAGCAGGATGATGATGGAAGATCCACCAAAAAGTACATTGTGATATGTATCCAAGGTCTGAGTGGAGTTGATAATGGACATATTGTAACAGACCCAAAGGAGTGGTATGGAGGGTCTTGTTTGTAGAGCACACCTCACAAGCTACCACAAACTCATTAACATCCTGAGACATGGACTGCCACCAGACAGAATGAGAAAGCAGTTCAAGAGTCTTCAATATGCCTTGATGTCCCATAAACTTGGAAGAGTAGAACTCCTTAAGGACTGCTTTACGAGAGTTTTCCAGAACAAAAATCAAACCTGGAGGCATCTCAGGAGGAGCATCAGACTGGCACTGCTTCAAAGAATCCGCAAGGGTTCTAGTCAAGGCCAAATTAATCCGGGTAGAATGGATGATGGTCTCCTCTCCAACAACATGAATTGGTCAAGAGAAAAACTATGGGGGAGGGTATCTGCCTTCACATTCTTAGATCCAGGTCAAAAGTAGATGATAAAATTAAAACGTGTGAAGAAAAAGGCCCATCGTGCCTATCTCGCATTCAGTCTCCTGGTGGACTCATTATAGGCCAGATTTTTATGGTCTGTCAGCACAGAAATAACATGGTTAGCTCCTTCTAGCCAATCTCCCCAATCTTGGAAGGCCCAATTTATGGCAAGAAGCTCTCGATTGCCCACATCATAATTTTTCTCCGCTTACTGAAATTCCCGAGAAAAGAAGGAACATGGATGGAGTTTATTATCCTCCAAATCCCTCCTACTCCAACCTCAGAGGCGTCCACCTTCACCACAAAGAGATGGTCAGGATTAGGACGATGGAGGACCGGAGCAGAAACAAATGCTGCCTTGAGGTAGTTGAAAGCATCAACAGCTCTGGGAGACCAATTACTGACATCTGCCCCTTTCTTGGTGAAATCCACAATGGAAGATACAATGGTGGAAAAGGAACTGATGATCCAGCGGTAATAATTGGAAAAATGCAAAAAATGCTGAATGGCCTTTAATGATGAGGGTTGTTTCCAATCCAAGACAGCCTTCACCTTACTTTGATCAATGGAGAACCCACGAGATAAGATTATGTAGCCCAAGAAAGGAGATCTCTTTTTCCTCGAATTTGCATTTCTCCAACTTGGCATACAAGCTGTTATCTAGGAGTCTTTGCAAAAGCCTCACACATTCCCGGGACTTGGAAAAATAAGGATGTCATCCAAATAGACAACCACAAAGACCCCTAGGAAATCCCTCAAGACTTCATTGATAAAGTTCTGGAAGATGGCTGGGGCATAGGAGAGACAGAAGGGCATCACCAAATACTCTAAATGCCCTGAGTGAGTGTTGAAAGCCGTCTTCCATTCGTCTCCTTTTCGAATGTGGATAAGGTTGTAAGAACCGCATAGATCAATATTGGATAAAAAGCAAAGGATAGACTGCGCTCACAGATAGGAACAATTTTAATACATATAATTAAAATATTACATAAATACCATGACAAAATAAAAAAATCAATAAATACAAGATCAAAAAAATAAGATCAAAAACAACCGGCCGGTCAGTGAAAAAATAAATAAATTCCTTCAATTAAGAATGTAATATGGATCAGGCTTCAATGATGGCTACAACGTAGCTTGTGTTAGTAATCAAGCACAGTTTGGCACATTATGATTGTTTAGTTGGTTAGTGAAGCATAAACAGCAGTAATATAGCTTGTGTTAGTCATATAACAAATCATCAATCATCCGAGCAACCATATATACTTTATATCTTATAGCAGAGCTCTAGCAAGTGAACAGATGGATGGTTTGGATATAGATCCTATTAGATGTGCGATTATCTGTTAGTAGCAGCAAGCATGATTAATGCCAAGAAATACTTCAGACAGCGTTGCAGTACGACTTATTTAGCCACATACATCACAGGTTTGAATCCACCTCTGTGGAAGTTTTAGGACCAACCAAATCCAATCCTCAGCTCAAAAAAACGAGCTTGTACTCACAGTTCACCGTTCTCCCGGGAGATGCAAAAAAAGATATATTTAAACCAGCTGGTTGTATGATCAAGTGCAGTGTGAACAGATGCAGTCTTTCACTTTACGTGATTTTCCGCCTCCTTGACGCTCAGCGGCTTCCTCAGAAGAGACATTTCTGAGGAAGCCGCTGAGCGTCAAGGAGGCGGAGAAACGTGTAAAGTGAAAGACTGCATCTGATCACACTGCACTTGATCATACAACCAGCTGGTTTAAATATATATTTTTTTACATCTCCCGGGAGAACGGTGAACTGTGAGTACAAGCTCGTTTTTTTGAGCTGAGGATTGGATTTGGTTGGTCCTAAAACTTCCACAGAGGTGGATTCAAACCTGTGATGTATGTGGCTAAATAAGTCCTACTGCAACGCTGTCTGAAGTATTTCTTGGCATTAATCATGCTTGCTGCTACTAACAGATAACCGCACATCTAATAGGATCTATATCCAAACCATCCATCTGTTCACTTGCTAGAGCTCTGCTATAAGATATAAAGTATATATGGTTGCTCGGATGATTGATGATTTGTTATATGACTAACACAAGCTATATTACTGCTGTTTATGCTTCACTAACCAACTAAACAATCATCATGTGCCAAACTGTGCTTGATTACTAACACAAGCTACGTTGTAGCCATCATTGAAGCCTGATCCATATTACATTCTTAATTGAAGGAATTTATTTATTTTTTCACTGACCGGCCGGTTGTTTTTGATCTTATTTTTTTGATCTTGTATTTATTGATTGTTTTATTTTGTCATGGTATTTATGTAATATTTTAATTATATGTATTAAAATTGTTCCTATCTGTGAGCACTATCTATCCTTTGCTTTTTCTCTTTTATATAGGTGTTAGAGCATATACCTATACTTGGACAGCAGCTATAGTTTAGGATTTTTATTATTGTTATTGTCCTTGTTAATATCAACATTATTGGGAATTGTGCGCTTTTATCTTTTTTGCCTGTAATATTGGAGAAGATCACAGCCTTCCGAAGCTGATCAAACAGTAAAGAGATGAGCGGTAAAGGGTAAGCATTCTTAATATTGATCTTGTTCAGTCCTCTGAAATCGATATAGGGTCAAAGAGATCCATCTTTTTTCTAAACGAAAAAGAAGAGCCACCTACCAGAGACTTGGCTGGCTGAATAAAGACTTTCTCAAGAGCATCTTGGATATACTCCTGCATAGATTTAACCTCGGGAACTGACAGGTTATAAAGCCTACCCTTGGGTAGTCTGGCATCAGGTATAAAGTCTATGGCACAATCGAAAGACTGATGTGGCAGTAGAACATCGGCCTTCTTTTTAGAAAACACCTCTGCCAGGTCACAATAAGGAGCGGGGATTATAGGAGTCCCAGATGGAATGGCAGCAGCAAGATGCACTGGACAAGACAGACGATGAGCATGACAAGATGGTCTCAACAGTAGATTCTCTCCAGTTTGCCAGTGGATCACAGGACTATTCGTCTTTAGGCACGGCAAGCCCAGTATCACAGAAGCTAATGGGCATTGTAAAAAGAGAAAAGACAGTTCCTCTTGATGAAGTGCTCCAATGGTCAACTGAATAGGAGATGTCCGATAAGAAATGGGAACTGAAGACAGATCCTTGCCATCTAGTCCAACTACCGCGACTGAAGTACCCAAAGGTTCTGGAGAGAGCCCCAATATCTCAAAAAATGATAGGTCCATGAAGTTCTCTGTGGTTCCACTAGCAGTGCAGGCTGAAATGGTGACTGGACCAGAAGAAGACGGGAGTATTGTAGGAAATAAGACTGAGTTTTTTGGTGAGATGGATGCAAGGCCTAAATGCAACTCTCCACTAGCATTTAGAATTTGCCTTTTCCTGATATGATGGGACAAAGTTGAGCCGAATTACCTTTACCCCCACAATTCATGCACAGTCCTAGGGTATGTCTTCTTCATCTCTCTTCAACAGGGAGATGGAAAGCCCCTAATTGCATGGGGTCCTCCTGTGCACCCATAGGTGTCCAAAGGGGAGAATGAGGAGTTTGTGGAGGAAGATTTTTCTCCAACCGGTGCTCTCGGAGGCATCGGTTGATGTGGATAGTCAGACTCATCAGATCATCCAGGGTAGCTGCTGAGGGATGTTGGGCCAGGATGTCTTTTATCTGGTCCGATAGGCCACATCGAAACTGACTCTGGAGAGCAGAATCATTCCATCCCGCATCTACGGCCCACCAGCGGAACTCTGACCAGTAGTCCTTCACTGCCTTGTTTTTCTGCTTCAGAGACCGAAGGCTAGCCTCTGCCATGGCCGCCCTGTCTGGGTCTTCATAAAGTAACCCCAGAGCAGAAAAAAAGGCAATTGACATGGAAGGAAGACAGAAGGCCCTAGCTTGGGGGTCCCCCTGTAACAGAGGGATCACTCTCTCTACTCGCTGAACTTTGGAACTGGCAGACTGGGGTCTGAGTTTAAAATAAAGCTTGCAGCTTTCTCGAAAGTTCAGACTCTCCTTACTGTTCCTTGTAAATAGGTCAGGCAAATTTAATTTTGGCTCATGCAAAGAGGGGAGAGCAGGTGCTGCCCGAGTCTTTTCCACTTTGCGGGAAAGTTCCTGCACCTTTTGGGTGAACACCTGAATTTGGGCAGCAAGAATTTGCGCAGGGATCTGCCCAGGTTCCATGGCAAATCAACTGTAATATTACTTTGGCCGGTGATAATGTTATGTTAGGTAGGGAAGATTACCTAGGAGCTTAGGCCCTGATTCAGAGCTGGACGCTCTGACCAGAGCGCTCGCTCTGAATCAGGGCCCACCTCCATAATTATGGAGCATCCTCCTGGACGCTCGTATAGCTGTGGGTCACCACCCACAGCATATACGAGCGTGCAGGTTGATGGTCGTGATGGTCTTGACCATCGCGACCATCGCCACTGCGAGCCAAAGCCTGCGGTTGAGTTTCTCAACCGCAAGGCCCGGAGTGATTTTGGCTCTATCAGAGCCAAAATCACTCCCACTGACATCACTAGTGATGTCAGTGGGGCCGGCTTCTGATGGTAGGCGTTCCCTTGGGAATGCCCCTGTCTGGGAGGCATGCCCACCAAAGGGGGTGTGCTGTCAATCAACATCGACAGCATGCCCCCTTTGATCAGACACAACGAGCGAAGGAAAGTTCTTCACTCATCGCGTCTCGCGCATGCGCACGATGGAGCTCCCTCCATCGTGTGCATGCGCAGTGCACACCATCGACCCACTTGTGAGCGGACAGCCACTCCCGAGTGGGTCTGAATCAGGCCCTTAGTCCCGCACAGACTTGAAGGCATGTAAATAGTCCCAAAGATGTATGACAGCCTTGAGAACTGGTAATTAGGCTAGTTGCAGCCATTGGACCGAGGTGCAGCCTTTGGGTTGAGTAGTTGCCTTGGGGGTTGATTATGCTGGGTTGATGCGGCCTCTGGGCTGTGATGCAGCCTTAGGCCTGAGATTCTGCCTTTAGGCTGGGTAGCAGCCTTGAGGGCTGGTGATCTTGGCAGGATGTGGTCATTGGGCCGTGATGCAGCCTTTAGGCTGTGTAGCAGCCTTGAGGGCTAGTGATCTTGGCTGGATGATGTTGGTGTGCACCAAGTGCTGCCGGGATGAAACTGGTGGTGGTACACAACTTTGCTCAATCGGATGCTGAGGTGCGCCAAATGCTGCCAGGATGACATTGGTGGCAGTACACAGATTAGCATACCATGGTTACTGGGATTTGCGCACTTTGGACGCTGAAGTGCGGCCTATGTCGCTGAGTTGACACTGGCGCTGGTACAATAGGTAGAGTACCCTAGATGCTGGAATGCACGCCGTGCCGCCAAGATGACACAAGCGGCAACAGCAGATGATATGCAGGCTGGACTGCCTGGATGGATCAAACGGTAGTGAGGAAACACATCAGGACTGGACTCTGGAACTTAGACAGATCAATTGAAGACTAAATGCCACAGGAACACAATAAATGCTATCACTGGCATGGAGTGTAGGGCTGGCTGGATTTTTAACAGAAACAGGGCCTAACCAGAGCAAGCCTCCCTACTGACAGACTATTGTGCAGCTGGGCTGTGCACAGGCAGGGGAATCAATCAGTGTGCACCTGATACTGCACACAGACAGGCAGTAATTAGTGCAGAGCAAACAATATGCTGCAACCATATATCCTAACAGGAGGAAGGAGGAGACTTCAGCGAACGCTTGCCCGGCATTCACCCCACACAGCATTGGCAGCGCAGCGGCTTGTGACAATGACACACACACACTTTAGAAAGTAAAAGTTTATTACATACCTAACACTCAAACATACCTTCTGCAAGATGTTCTGTCCTCTTCTCTAGTAGGAATCCCATGGTTTTCCTGTAAAAATAAAATCCTATACTCACCTACCTCCTGGCATCAGATCTGTCCCCTTGTTCACTAGGCTTCACGGGTCTTCTTAAAACAAAAAAACGATAATGTGGACTATCTAGGACATGTAGAGATGCATGTGATAACACATGAATGTGTGTGATGTGTGGTTTCTGTCATTAGCTGAGCCAGCCAGTCAATTAGAGGCCGCACTATAGATCCAACACCAGGTATGGGTAAACTGTGGGACTCCTACTGGAGAAGGGGATGGAACATCTGGCAGAAGGTAAGTATGTGTGAGTGTGTTAGGTATGTAATAAACTTTTACTTTTTGCATGCTGTGTACTGTATTTATTTAGCTTTTTTGTTTACAGTTGAGGTACGGATGTTGGCCGTCTGCATGTAGTTCAACAAGTGCCAAAGGACAGGCATGCTGGCACCTGTAGTTCCACTGTAAAAAACAATAGTAGCAATCTATATTATGCACTCTTAACCCTGCACCCACCAGCCAAGGGTGCAGGGAAGAGCCCAGGGCTTCAGTGTAAGCCTGGAGACCTCGGTAGAGCGGGACACCTTTATTGGGAGGGTCCCCACCTCCCCGAGATCCCAAGCTTGGGCTGACTAGCTTAGGGTGATATTGATTTGACCTGGGAGACCCGGTGAAATGATCCCTTGGCTGTGGCATTACACCCTGGCTAAACTTGAGTTTGGTGCTGGTTTTAAAAATAGGAGGATCCCCACGCCATTTTTCCCCCTATTTTTAAATTCAGGGCTGGCTCTGGAAACCCAGAGCTGGTTCATAAAATATGGGGGAACCCTACTTGTTTTTTTTCTGTATTTTTAGAACCAGGACTGACTCAGGAGCCTGGGGCTGGTTATGCTTTCTTTGGGGGAACCCTACATAATTTTTTTTTTAACATTAACCCTTTCATTACTTTGAACACAAACAAGGAGCCTGTATGTATCTCACTGATATGTACGGGTTGCTTGTTCGGGAATGTTTTGCTGTGGTCAGATAATGGAAACTCAGGGATAAACACGATCACATACTGTACACCATCAGAAAACACAATTTCAGCAAATCCCAATTCTTGTTAAATTTGAGAGTTTCAGCAAGCAAAAATCACCTGAGTTTCAGTGATGCAAATATCATTTATCCTCGTACAATCTCAACCACACATGATTCCTAGTAAATTTACCCATTAGAGAGCTCAGTGAGTACTGAATCCTCGCATGGAGCAATGGAACAAAATCTTACTTGATCTAGATTTTCAGTATGAATATAGACTGAGAAAGTATGGTCTCACAATTCTTACCTTTTTTGATTGTAAGAGAGGTGTCATAAAAGTTAAATAGACATAATTTTGCATAATTAGAAGGTGGACCTTTTATAATGTTGAAATCATATTGTTGACATGGTCTGAATGTCGACACTTGGGATATCAGCATGTTCAGAATGTCTACATGTAATGACAAAATTCATAATGTTGACATTATTAATGTTCAAACTTACTGTAGAATGTTGACAATGTCACTGGGTAGGGGTATACAATTGGGCAGCCGGTTTCCCGACTGTCATATCCCGGCAATGTAGATGCCTGACATTTCCCCGTTGCTGGGAGACAGGTGCCCGGCATCCCGATCGAAGGGATGCCGGGTGCCGCGAGCGGACAGCCACGGGGGGGAGGGTTAGATTTAGGGCACCCGGGGGGGATTTAGGGTCAGGTACCACCCAGGGAGGGTTAGGGTTAGGCTAGGGGGAGGGAGGGTTAGTGTTAGGCACCCCCAGGGGGGACTTAGGGTTAGGCACCCCCCCGGGGGACTTAGGTTTAGGCAGCGGGAAAGGGGGGGTTAGGGTTAGGCACTTAGAGGGGGGATTAGGGTTATTCACTGGAGGGGAAGGTTAGGGTTAGGCACCCCTAAGGAGGATTAGGGTTAGGGGGTTAGGTTAGTTAGTACTTACCTATCCACGATCGGGATTTCCAACCCTGTCGGGCTTCCGCTGCCGGGAACTGTTGTCGGTCATACCGATTCCCTGGGCAGGACATTCACCACTTACAACCCAATTACACTCTTCAGCCACAGATGTGACTGAGATTTATATCTGCAAAACTGACTTGCATTCAACTTCCAACAGACAGAACACGGAGGACATTCCATATGACTGGAGTGCCTTAAACCTCTAGGCCACAGTTTCTCAAACTCGGTCCTCAGGACCCCAAACGGTGCATGTTTTCCAGGTCTCACAGAATCACAACTGAAGTAATTTGCTCCACCTGTGGAGCTATTAAAATGTGTCAGTGAGTAATGAATACACCTGTGCACCTGCTGGGTGACCTGGAAAACATGACCTGTGTGGGGTCCTGAGGACCAAGTTTGAGAACCTCTGCTCTAGGCTATCATGTCATGTCACATTTTGGTACATAAGGGGTTACGGCAGTGTTACTTGGTGATGTAGGGACATTTAGCTAATAAATAGGGTTTTTAGTTTGTTGGGGGTGTGTTTAGGATGTATATTGCTGTTCTACGTTCAAGGGGGTCTCTTTTCCAGAATTTATTGCCAATCCTCCTGCCATAGTTATTTTTTCTACTTTGTTGTTTGCTTGTTTGCGGAAAAAACTGTTCTTTGGTTTCATTTAGAGTGGTTTTTCCTTGACATTGAGAAAGGTAAGCTGATATCACCCAACTGGGGTGAGCGGCAACACCAGCCCAGATGGTCTTCTCCTCTCAATGGCTAGGAATTAGTTTAGAATGTTTTTCCATGAAATTGAGAAAGGTAAGCTGATATCACCCAATTGGGGTCAGCGGCAACACCAGTCCAGATGGGCTTCTCCTCTCAAAGGCTAGGATGCCTCAAGTTGCTGATGAATGAGTGGGCAGTTGGCCACCAATCTGAAATTTTCCTCAAAAGGGCTGACAGCTGGCCCCTCTTTTCAAGTTGTAAGGATTAGTTGGCAATTGGCACTGTCTTTTTGGTTTTAGTTGAAAAGGCAGTCGGACCACAGTTGATTTTAAAGTTAAATTACATTGCTACAGTACATGCAAGGCAATTATTTTCCTCTGTCACCATTTCCATTTATAAATAAATATGACCCTTTCCTTGGCAATTATTGTGTCATGTCTTTAAATTAGGTTAAGGTTTATTAATTTTGTGCAGAAATGTTAATATCAGCCGATAGAGAGTTTATGTCATGTTAAAAATAATACAATGACACTAAACAATCACTGAAAATATTCCTTATTTTGTTGCTCTCACTCTTCTGATTTAGTTCTCAGTTATATTTTGAAACTCTTTTACAACCTTGGTAGAGAACTTTGTATAATAAACAGCTTACAATTTTTTACATAGCACTAAATTACAAAGTTCCCGAGTAGTCTTTTTGTTTACTTATTAAAAATCAAAATGTTGATAATTTTGCTTCAGTAGTTGGGCACATGGGACATTTATTGGTGTGTGCATCACTTAAGGGTGCGCTGCTACTGTATAAAATTTGCTTTTATGCCTCATCACATGCCTATGGCACATTAGAGTTGTGTCCATTAAATTTCTAGAAGACTATATTTAAAGTTTCAAATCATGTTTCTTTCTATGCCAAAGGGCCCCTGCACATTAATTTATTTCAACTTTTAAACTCAAGATGCAAATAAGTTAAACTTAATCACTTGCATGAGTGAAATGAATACTTTATACTATGGCTAAACACTAGTCATTATTTGACTGCATCAAAAAGTTTACCTGAAAATGTTGTTTGAAACAGAAGAACAATAAGGTGAGATTAAACAAATTGTAAAGCAGTATACAGTAGATCTTTAAATTTACAAAAGTAGAAAGGCTGTTGCAAAAGGTTTGATACAGGATACCGTGCACAGGATCAGACATTTGTCAGTAAGTATCCTAATTCTACCCCTACCCCGAACCCTGACTCCCCCTCCCTGCAGCCTAAACCTAACCCTCCCCCCTTACTGCCTAAACTTAACCGCCCCCTGAAGCCTAAACCTAATTCTCCTCCCTAGAGCCTAACCGTCCCCTGATTACCTAACCCTAGCCCCTAACTCTCCCCCTAACCCCTTTACTTACCATCAGGATGCCGGCCCCGGGTATCTGACTATGTCAAGATTCCGGTGCTGACTTTCTGAGTGCCAGCATCCTGACAGCCAGGATAATGATTACATCCCGTTGCAAGGTGTTCAAATGTTTTTAGGTTTCAGTATGTTTTGCAGACAATCACAATGTTGTCATTATATAGACACCATAATGTCAGGTACAAAATGTTGACAGACAAAATGTTGACATGCTCAATTGTCAAGAACCAAAAATGTCAACAGGAACATAATGTCAACAATTTTAAACCTAACCCTAAACCCTAACCCTACAGTACACTCTATCCCTAGAAACTGCCAAACTCTGACCCAAACCATAAAAATACTATTGTCAACATTTTGACTGTCAACAATTCATATGTTATAATTTTAACTGTGTAAATAGTTTATGTGTTGACATTTTGACAGTGCCAGTGTCGACATTTGACTATGTTGACATGTTGGATGTCAACATTTTAACCATAATGACATTATGACATTCTACATTATGGTCTCAACCTTATGACTGTAGATATTGTGATTGTTGACATGAGGACTACATCCCATATTTTATACTTTAATTATGATGATCAAAATGTTTAACTTAAGTTCAAAATTTGAAATGCCCAAAATCACTGAGGTGATTCTAAGTATGATAGTGAGTGCTATTTGTGAGCCTGGCCTTTCTGTAGTCCTAGAGAAGCCTCATTCCTCAATTTATGCACCCTCTGTCAATGTGGGGATGAGCAGCACAAGTCAAGAAGATGCTAAACTACTCATTGAGGAAGCTATGGTAGAAGTGCAACATAATGAGGGGGATATTTGTGTAGCTGACACAGGCGCTAATGAGGATTTTGCTGATGAGGATGTTGATGATAAGGATGTTTTTGTGTAAGTGAGGCACCAGTGGAAACAGTTCTTGCCCATAATAAAAAGAAGGCCATTGTCATGCCTGGGCATAAGATGAAAAATTCCAATTCTTATGTGTGGAATTATTTTTATCCAAATCCAGACAACAATTGCCTTGGCATCTGCAGAGTTTGTAAAGCGACAGTAAGTAGAGGTAGGGACTTTAACCATCTAGGAACCTCCCCCCTGTTATGTCATTTGCAGCATGTGCGTGAAAAGTACCTGCAAACACCACCACCAACATCTTCATCATCAATATCCTTGATCATGACTGGAAGTAGTCCTGCATACAATTTGAAAAGGCTACGTTATTCCTCACCTATCCAGCATTCCTTAGAAAAATCCTTGAGCTCTAGGCCTGCTGCTGCTTGTGGTGGTGGATCTTCATCCCAGAAGGTGACTAAAAAGTCTAATGCTAATAGTAGTTTAAAAAAACAAATGACGGTTAAACAAGCAAGTATGACTGCTGTCATCCGGTTGCACAGCGAATCACTGACACCATAACAGCTATGCTGGTACTAGATCTATTTCTCTTCATTAAAAAAGCAATTTCCTGTCTGTACATAGACATTAAAAAAATAATTTAATGGCATCCAAAATGCCATTGTACCCACTGTCCACTTATCTAAAGTTATGTGGACAAGTGGAACAGCGCAAACTAATGATTACATAACTATGACAGTCCACCGGGTTGGTGTATTGCCATCAGCAGCATCCACAGCAGCAGCATATAACAAATGCCAACTCATTCAGAGGCAAGCTACTCTCTGTATCACTGGCTTCACTAAGCAGCATACTAGTGTCAATGTCTTAGAAAAACTCAGGTAAGTCATTGCAAAATGGCTTACCCTGCTTGACTCTCCTTGTGATTTGTGATTTCTGACAATGCCACAAATATTGTGCGAGCATTACAGCTGGGTGATTTTGAACACATCCCATGTTTTGCTCACACAATAAAATTGGTTGTGCAGATTTTTTTGAAAAATTAAAGGGCTATGCAGGAGATACTGTCTGTGAACCAAAACATTTCAGGAAATGTTTGGCATTCACCAACTGCATGTAGTAGATTGCAGCACCTGCAAGAACATTTATTTTGCCCTTCGACCACCTGAAGTAATAGGTAGTAACAAGGTGGGATTCTAACCTTTATATGCTTCAGCGGATGGTGGAGAAGCAAAAATCAATCCAAAGTTGCACAATGAGCCATGACATAGGGAGAATGTACCATACTCCAGAGCAGTGGAGAATAGTTTCTATGTTGTGCAAGGTGCTGAAACCCTTCAAAGTTGTCACCTGTGAAGTGGGTTCAGACACTGGCAGCTTGAGTCAGATGATTCCCCTAATTAGACTTTTGGAAAAACAGCTCGAGAAACTGAAGAAGGAGCTGAAACAAATTGACTCTGCTAAGTACTGTGTGTCGTAGATTAAGTCCTTTATTCGCTTCACCAGGATCCAAGGGTTATCAGCATCTTAAAATTGGATCCATACATTTTGGCAACCGTGCTTGATCCTAGGTTTAAATAATATGCCATGTATTTTATTCCAACGGACACAGATCTGAAGAGATAAAAGAGCTGTCAGCTCTTGTAAGCAATGTCAGCTGCCTATGTGGGGGCCCAAACAAACCATTCACTTCAGCCACAAGTGGCAGTCCCTGTTGCTGAAGTGATTGGTTTGTTAAACTGTGCATATCCTATTTATTATACAACATAAGGGTGGGCGCGGAGGGCCCAAGGGCAACTCCATCTTGCACCTATTTTCTTTATATTAAACTTTGTTTGGGGCATTGTTGACAGTATTTTTGCATAGATGACAAAATGTTTTATAGTTTATTAAATTGCCATCCTATCTGCCACTGCAGTGCAACTCTATTTCCTAGATGTGTCATGTTGGAAGTTGAACTTTCACAGCCACTTAAATCTTCAACATGTGGTTGATGAATGCTAAAAATGTCCAGAAATTTTTATTCTGGACCACAGAAGCTGCTGGTGCAGCTAGGGAGCTTATGGAGAGGCTGGTGAGATGGTGGCAGCAAGGAAGCTGCTGTTGCAGCTAGGGAGCCGATGGAGAGGCTTGGAAACCAGTGGCAAGGCTATTACGCTGGAGAACCAGAATATACTACCATGAGCAGACACAGAATTCTGACCATGCAGCTGAGCCAAGAGAACCTACAGGAACGCTATAGTCGGCAAGGCGGCAAAAGACCAGCATGCAAAAATAGCAGGAGGAACCAATCACACTGTGCTGTGGATAACACATGACCTCCCGATGCGTGCTGATCACCTAGCAACTAAAGGACCCAGAAATACAGTGACATGAGAAGGTAAGCTGATAGAGGGATGCAAGTAGTGACCATGACTTGTAACAGAGTCTCGGGCCTCTGATTTATTGCTTGATTAATGAAAACATTCTCGGTTTCTTTCTATGGGGTTCTTTCTATAGTTTATTAAACTGCCATCCTGTCTGCCACTGCAGTGCCATTCTCCTTCCTAGATGTGCCATGTTAGAAGTTGAATTGCCATGTGTTTGTGCCACCCACTGGTTTCACTTAGCTTAGCCAGCTACAGTTTCTAGCTTGGTGCAACCTTTTGGCAAAACTGGATGAATACAATGTTGTGAGTTGTGAGGTGGTTAAAAGTGACTGGGAAGTACTGGAAATTAATGTTATTGAGGTTGTTTATACTGTAGGAACAAAAACAGGCCCAAATTATGTGATTTTCGCAGATTTTATAATTTTTTAAAAAAAAATACAGATCCAAAACCAAAGTTAATACAGATCCAAACCAAAACACGGGGGTCAGCGTACATCTCTAATGATAACTCGGAGAGCTCTATATGAGTGAATATATGTTATGTGATAACATATTTGATGGTTTATTTTTATGGTAAACTGGAAACTTATTGGACCTGTAAATGAGCCTCAAACCAAACAGCTTGTATAAGTCCTGATTTTAACTTGACACATGTACATTAAAAAAACATGCTGTACCTTCATATATTTGTTATATTTGATATATAAAGATAACTCATCATTTTTTTTTCACTTATAGGAGTTATAATATATCAAAAAGAGCAAAAATGTACAAAGCTTATGTTAAAATTGTAAAAAAAAAGGTCATAATAGGCAGCACTGGCCTGTAGAACATGTACATGCTACTTCCTACATTTCTGTTTGGGCAATTAATGTAATTTTTGTAGACACCTATGCCTAGGAGAACCTTTAAATAAATGAAACACTGTTAAATGTTTACACAAACCCTGCAATGAAAAAAAAACTAATCATTATGCATCTAATTATATATAATATATATTATATATTTATATTGTTTAAGGTTTAGCTTATTTTAAGCATTATTCATAGGTGTTGCGGTTTCATGGCGAACTTCCCAATCTCTTGACTGTTGCTGCACACATGTACTGTCAGCCAACTACAGGTATTTGGCCAAGAAAAGTTATTAACATTTCCAGCCTCTCTATCATAGCTGCACAGTGTTTATTGGAATGTTCTGCAGATGTAACCCAGAATAGCACTCACAAGCATTAAAAAAAGACCTGCTGTAATTAACCTCACGTGAGCTATTAATGTCAGTTTAAGTTAGAACAAGCAAAATAAGTAAATATAAACAGATAGATAGATAGATAGATAGATAGATAGATAGATAGATAGATAGATAAATAGATAGACAGTACTCTCCAAAAGTTTACTGCAGGTGTGGAAAAATGCTGCAAAGTAAGAATGCTTTCAAAAATAGAAGTGTTAATAGTTTATTTTTATCAATTGACAAAGTGTAAATTGAATGAACAGAAGATAATTCTAAATTAAACCAATATTTGGTGTGACTGCCCTTTGCCTTCAAAAGAACATTAATTCTTCTAGGTACACTTGCACACAGTTTTTGAAAGAACTCAGCAAGGAGGTTGTTCCTAAAATGTTTTAGTACTAACCACAGAACTTCTGTGGATGTAGGCTTGCTGAAACTCTTCTTTCTCTTCATGTAATCCCAGACAGACTTGATGATGTTGAGATCAAGGCTCTATGGGGGAATATCATCACTTCCAGGACTTCGTTCTTCTTTATGCTGAAGATAGTTCTTATGACATTGGCTGTATTTTTTCGGTCATTGTTGTGCTGCAGAATAAATTTGGAGCCAATGAGATGCCTCTCTGATGGTATTGCATGTTGGATAAGTACCTGGTAGTATTTCTCAGCATTAAGGACACCATTAATCCTGACCAAATCTCCAATTCAGTTTGCTGAAATGCAGCCCCAAACTTGCAAGGAACCTTCACCATGCTTCACTGTTGCCTGCAGACACTCATTATTACACCGCTCTCCAGCCCTTCGTTGAACAAACTGCCTTCTGTTACAGCCAAATATTTACATTTTTGACTCATCAGTCCACAGCACCTGCTGCCATTTTTCTACACCTGAGTTCCTATGTTTTCATGTATATTTGAGTCACTGAGCCTTGTTTCTATGATGAAGGTATGGCTTTTTATAGCAATTCTTCCATGAAGATCACTTCTGGCCAGACTTCTCCTAACAATAGATGGGTGTACCCGGGTCCCACTTGTTTCTGCCAGTTCTGAGCTGATAGCACTGCTGGACATCTTCCAATTTTGAAGGGAAGTAAGCATGTCATCTGACACACTAAGTTTCCTTGCCCGACCACTGCGTCTATGGTCCTAAACGTTGCCCGTTTCTTTGTGCTTCTTCAAAACAGCTTGAGCAGCACATCTTGAAACCCCAGTCTGCTTTGAAATCTTTCCCTGAGAGAGTACTTGATGCAGTATAACTAATCTGTATGGGTAACAGGAATAAAAATCTATTGCACAGGAAATATGACCGTTTATTATAAAGAGACCCCAAAATTAAATACTCTCAGAATCTACTTATTAAGTTTCCCTCTGGATATTGGGGGTGCTGACACAGATAGATAGGTATATAAAGTCTTAGAGAGGAGTGCACCATATACAGATCCTACTCCTCTCTAAAGACTATATTGATGCAGTATAACTACCTTCTGTCTTGTTGCTGTGCTCAGACCTGTGATATGAAACTGTCTTCCACAACCTCGCCTTTGTAGCAGAGTTTGTCTTCTCCTCAGCCAGTTTTAAGCCTCCTACACAGCTGTTTCTGTTTCAGTTAATGACTGTGTTGCAACCTTCATATGAAATGATGATCATTATCACTTACTTGGTATGATTGGTTAAACATACTGTACTGACTATACTGACTACGATCATACAAAATTCCCGACTTTGTGCAAGTGTACCTAGAAGAGTTAATGCTGTTTTGAAGGCAAAGGGTGGTCACACCAGATATTGATTTGATATAGATTTATCTTCTTTTCATTTACTTTGCATTTTGTTAATTGATAAAAATAAACTATTAACAATTCTTTTTTCAAAAGCGTTCTTTGCAACATTGTTTCCACACCTGACAAAAATGTTTGCACAGTATTGTATATAATACATATATATATATATATATATATATATATATATATATATATATATATATAAAATGATGCTCGCTTATGGATCTAGAACTTTACCTAAACTGCAATAATGGGTAATTCCACTTTTAAATTGATATATTTTTAAGTTAAATCAGCATTTTGGCTGCGATAGCAACATGCAAGTAGATGTCAGACGGTCGGTTGCAAAACGAGGATGCAAAAAATCAGGATTTAGCAATGGTCTGAACAAAGACCACTGAACCGTCTATTGCACCTTACAAATACATATACAAAATATAAACTTAAGTGTCACCAGGCAGATTCCAAACACACCACTCTGTAAAATTAATTTATTTATAGACTCTGAATTTCACAAAAGTGGAAATGAAAAGTTCTGAAACACTGCACATGCACCAGCCCTTATGCAGACTCAGCAAAACCAGTGATTGGCAGGTCCGCAGAGAGCCAGCTCAGGTCCCAATGCTTTCAGGAGTGTGGCCTGATCACAGGAGATGTGGCAATGT
The DNA here is from genome assembly GCA_031769625.1 of Taudactylus pleione. NCBI lineage: Eukaryota > Metazoa > Chordata > Amphibia > Anura > Myobatrachidae > Taudactylus > Taudactylus pleione. Next base: position 3,149,559 of record JAUIMM010000222.1, on the reverse strand, counting down.
CCTCCTTAGAAATAAATGGGAAAACAATTTTGCGGCACTGCACGCTGAAGAAGGGGGGGGGGGAATTGCCTTGAGCCCCTCAGCCAGAGAAAAAACCAAGGGGTGGGGAGGGGTCAATCAGTGTGATTGCTCCCTCCCAGGAAGAGGAGACTGCTGCTCAGTGGCACCAGGCTCCCTGGCCCCACTCCTGCCCGGCACACAGCAGCATGTTCTGGGCTGCAAAGACACAGGCTGCTGACAGGTAAGAGGGAAAGGGGAGAGGGGGTGGCGACGGTGAACCTGCTCCCCCATCTCGGTGCCCTGGTAATTGGTATAATGGATGCACCAGCATCATTGGACACCCGTCATCTCCCATAGCCATTGCATTTCCTATGCTAAGTTTTGTTCCACTCCTGGCTGTGATGTGACTGCAAGCTGCCCATCTCACATTTGAAATGTACTTTGTAAAGATACACCATCTGAAAACTGTTACAGAATTCACAGAAGCCTATACAGAATGCTTGTAAGATATCACAATACTAAAACCAAAACACAGACACATTTATTGGGCATATAGTAGGTTTATTAAAGATATTATACATAGATATAGTTATCCTTTAAACTAAGCATAATAGACCAAAAATAACAGTATTGGAGGAACACATTTTAAATATATTTATGTAAAAATAAAAACTTAAATTCTAAAAATAAAGTGTCTATTTCATAAATACTACCAAAAGACATTCATTATCAGCAATAAAACAAACATAAAATTCCCTATGATACACTAACAGGTAAATTGATTTGGCTCCAGTCACATACATGTCAGTCATATATATTAGATTCCATCAGCACCCCAGTGAGTCACTAACAAACAACCCTACCTTAGCATTCAGTTGCACTCTGTAACTAGAAATGACTGGAAGGTTTAGCATCTCAAGGATTTATAAAAGATGCGGTTCATGATGGACTGATAGACTACCACATATTGGGGCATGGTTTTGTAGGTTCTTATTAGTGTTTTCTGCCATTTTACTTTCTCTTGCCTGCTGGAAACTCTCCCACTCCCCCAATTTTTGTGTTGTTTTATGTGTTTTGTTGTGGTTGCAGTAAAACAGCTGTGTATTATAGTTGAGTTGTTAGATATTCCTTAGGTGGGTGCGCTCTACTCCACCAAATATTTAATATTATGTTCCAGCAGGGCATTGGATACCATCCACCCAGGTGTGTCTACACTGTTTTTGTTTTTGAATTGTCCATTCTTCTTGTCTGCTGCCATACTAACTTTTGATGCACTTGTGGATAGCTTGGGGTTGACAATCCAAGTGTGCAGTCAATAACAGCATGAACTCTTCAATACAGTTCCTCATGGCAAATATAATAAACAAATGAGTGGTTCTGGCACTTCTTGAATGTCCCTATATATTTCAGTGTGGTATCACCTGATATACTGTATATAAAAAAAGATAAAAATATATAGTGTACACTATGGTTTAATTTAGCACTTTTTAAATAAATAACATAAACATTCTTTTAGGATAATATATAGGCTTTTGACAGTTCTCACACCCATGTCCTTTGATGGTTTTGTAAGCAACTAATGGCTTGATTCACTACCATATGCAACTGCGATTATGCACATAATCGGCCGATTGTTGCATACTGCACATGCATATGCATCAAAGTGCACGTCCACGAACTAGCCATTGTGATCGGGACCATGATTGCATTGACTATGCAGACCAATCGCAGAGTGATTGACAGGAAGTGCTGTTTGTGGGTGGTGACTGGGGAGTGGGTGGCCGGGCGAATGCAGGCATGCCAGTGCGTATCGACATCGTTGCAGGGTTTGAGCAAGTATGCATGAGGCTGTGATGGTACTTGATTGTACCAATGTTTACGCAGTCTTGCTAAACATTACAAATGTATAAGGTAAGGTGGGCATCCTTATGTAGTGCTGCCTATGGCATTGCGATTGCAATGGATTAGCATACTATCGCAGTTGAATTGCATCCGTAATCGCTATTGTATTCACAGTTGCGTTCCATAGTGAATCAGGCCCTAATATTATTAATCTGAGTTGAGCTTCATCTTTAATATTTTGGGGTGCAGCTGACGAGACCACAACAACTAATAAATGAAATTAATTAAATATCTAAACTGAATTATGAAATGCGAGATTTTGTTTAAAACTGTAAAATATGGCTTCTTCGGGGTGCAGCTCACTCAGACACAGCACACAATTTTTTGGTCAACAAAGCATGCAATCACAATACTGTAAGTGCCTCACACACAATATATGCAATAGTGTAGATAAATATCCTCGTGAGAAACAATTGTAAGTAACAGCTGCTTACTTCATGTTAATACTAGGGGTGAGCGGGATCGGATTTCTGAAATCCGAACCCCCCCCGAGCCCCCCCGATCTGAGGCCGATCCGAGTCTGGCTCGACTTTTCCCGCCTGACTCGGATCTGAAATCGAGTCAAAACATCATCATCCCGCCTTCCGGGTCTCGCGGGTTTTGGATCCTATATAAGGTACCCGCGTCGGCGCCATTTTCTCACTCAGCTGTGGACAGTAAAGAGGGAGGGTGGGAGTTAGGGCTGGCTGGGCTGTGTAGTGTAGTGTAGTGCAGAGTAGTGTTGTGCTGTGCTGTGCTGCGCTGTGCTGCTGTTGTCCATAGGGGCTGTGTCCACTACTTCAAAGTCCATAGGGGCTGGCTGTGTTGTGCTGTGCTGCTGTTGTCCATAGGAGCTGTGTCCACTACTTCAAAGTCCATAGGGGCTGGCTGGACTGTGTGGTGCAGTCAGTTGTCCATAGGGGCTGTGTCCACTCCAAAGTCCTGTGCAGTGTCCCAGTCCTAAAGGGGTGCTGTAGTGTTGTCCACGGGGTGCTCTGTCCATCAGGGGTGCTCCCCCCAAGTGCTAAAAAAATATATATTTTTTCTGTGTTTGTGAATTGTGTGCACTGTGGCTGCACGTGCATCAAAAAGGAGCAGCGCCAAGCGTTCGCCTGTGTCCCATTAGTAAAGGGCCGGCTGGCTTGTCCGTTAAAGGGTGCTGTAACCCTCAAAGTACACTCCAAACAAAAAAAATATATATTTTCTGTGTTTGTGAATTGTGTGCGCAGTAGCCGCACGTGCATCGACAAAGTAGTGCCAAGCGTGCGCCTGTGTCATAAGTAAAGGGCCGGCAGGCTTGACTGTTAAAGGGTGCTGTAACCCCCAAAGTACACTCCAAACAAAATAAAAAAAAATATTTTCTGTGTTTGTGAATTGTGTGCGCAGTAGCCGCACGTGCATCAACAAAGTAGTGCCAAGCGTGCGCCTGTGTCATAAGTAAAGGGCCGGCTGGCTTGACCATTAAAGGGTGCTGTAACCCCCAAAGTACACTCCAAACAAAATGTAAAAAAAAATTCTGTGTTTGTGAATTGTGTGCACTGTGGCTGCACGTGCATCAACAACGGAGCAGCGCCAAGCGTGCGCCTGTGTCCGATAAGTAAAGGGCCGGCTGGCTCATTTCTTAAAGGGTGGTTTAACCCACAAAAAATGATTTTCTGTGTTTGTGTGCGCCTTAACCGCACGTATATATCAATATAACATAAATGGAGGACCAAACTATCTCCGATAAAAATAAAATAGGGAAAGATCAAGAACCACTTCCTCCTAGTGCTGAAGCTGCTGCCACTAGTCATGACATAGACGATAACATGCCATCAACGTCGTCTGCCAAGGCCTATGTCCAATGTCATAGTAGAGGGCACATACAATCCCAAATGGCAAAGTTCAGGAAAATGACCTTGAAAAAAACATTTAAATCATCTGAAGAGAAACGTAAACTTGCCAATATGCCATTTACGACATGGAGTGGCAAGGAATGGCTAAGGTCTTTCCCTATGTTCATGACTAGTGGTTCAGCTTCACATGACGATGGAAGCCCTCCTCCCACTAAAAAAATCAAAAGAGTTAAGCTGGCAAAAGAACAGCGAAGAACTGTGCGTTCTAAGAAGGTATCACAAATCCCCAAGGAGAGTCCAAGTGTGGTGGTGGTTGCGATGCCTGACCTTCCCAGCACTGGACGGGAAGAGGTGGCTCTTTCCACCATTTGCACGCCCCCTGCAAGTGCTGAAAGGAGCACCCACAGTCCACTTGCAGATATGCAAATTGAAGATGTCACTGTTGAAGTACAACAGGATGAGGATACTGGTGTAGCTGGTGCTGAGGAGGAAGTTGGTGAGGAGGATTCTGATGGTGATGTGGTTTGTTTAAATCAGGCTCCGGGGGAGACAGTTGTTGTCCGTGGGATGAAAAAGCCCATCACGGTCATGCTTGGGCAGAAGACCAAACATTCCACCTCTTTGGTCTGGCAATATTTCTATCCAAATCTGGACAACAACTGTCTTGCCATATGTACCATATGTAAAGGTGAAATAAGTAGGGGTAGGGACGTTAACCACCGAGGAACATCCTCCCTCATACGGCACCTGCAGCGCATTCATAAAAAGTTACTGTCAAGTTCAGAAACTTTGGCTAAGACCGTAAGCAGTCCAGGGACACCTAAATCCCGTTGTCCTGTAGTATCCAAGCGCCTGCAAACCACACCGTCAACTCCCTCCTCGTCAATTTCCTCCTTAGTCAGGATCAGAAGTAGTCCAGCAGGCCATGTCACTGGCATGACTGACTCTCCTATCCGGGATTCCTCCGGAGGATCCAGCATTGCTACGCCTCCTGCTGCCGCTGCTGCTGTTACTGATGCTGGGAATCGTTCATCATCCCAGAGAGGAAGTAGGAACACCACTACTTTTACTAAACAATTGACCCTCCAACAGTCCTTAGCGAGGAGGATGAAGTACGACAGCAGTCATCCTGAAGCAAAACGTATAACTGAGGCCTTGACTGCTATGTTGGTGTTAGACGTGCATCCGGTATCCGCCATTAGTGCAGTGGGATTCAGACAATTGATGGAGGTAGTGTGTCCCCGGTTCCAAATCCCGTCTAGATTCCACTTCACTAGGCAGGCGATACCGAGACTGTACAGAAACGTCAGAAAAAGTGTCCTCAGTGCCCTGAAAAATGCCATTGTACCCAATGTCCACTTAACCACGGACATGTAGACAAGTGGAACAGGGCAGACTAAGGACTATATGATTGTGACAGCCCACTGGGTAGATGTTTCACCTTACGCAGCAACAGCAGCAGCGTCACCAGTAGCAGCATCTCAGAAATGCCAGCTCGTTCCAAGGCAGGCTACGCTGTGTATCACCGGTTTCAGTAAGAGGCACACCGCCGACAACCTCTTAGAGAAACTGAGGGAAATCATCGCCCAGTGGCTTACCCCACTTAGACTCTCCTGGGGATTTGTGATATCTGACAATGCCACCAATATTGTGCGGGCATTACATCTGGGCAAATTCCAGCATGTCCCATGTTTTGCTCACACAATAAACTTGGTGGTGCAGAATTTTCTGAAAAGCGATAGGGGCGTGCAGGAGATGCTTTGGGTGGACCGAAAAATTTCTGGCCACTTTTGCCATTCAGCGACTGCGTGCCGAAGACTGGAGTGCCAGCAAACACTCTTGAACCTGCCCCGCCATCACCTGAAGCAAGAGGTTGTGACGTGGTGGAACTCAACCCTCTATATGCTTCAGAGGATGGAGGAGCAGCAAAATGCCATTCAAGCCTATACATCCACCTATGACATAGGTGCACCTGACTTAAGCGCAGTGGAGAATGATTTCCGTGTTGTGCAAGGTTCTCCAGCCCTTCGAACTTGCCACACGTGAAGTCAGTTCAGACACTGCCAGATTGAGTCAGGTCATTCCCCTCATCAGGCTTTTGCAGAAGCAGCTGGAGAAAGTGAAGGAGGAGCTAAGACGGAGCGATTCCGCTCAGCATGTGGGACTTGTGGATGAAGCCCTTCATTTGCTTTGCCAGGATTCCAGGGTGGTCAATCTGTTGAAATCAGACCACTACATTTTGGCCACCGTGCTCGATCCTAGGTTTAAAGCCTATGTGGTGTCTCTCTTTCCGGCCGACACAAGCCTGCAGAGGTGCAAAGACCTGCTGGTGAAAACACTGTCAGCTGAAGCAGATTGTGACACGTCAACAGCTCCTTCTTCATTTTCTCCCGCAACTGGGGCTGCCAGGAAAAAACTTAGGTATCCTAAGCAACCTGCTGGCAGTGATGCAGGGCAGGCAGGACCAAGTTTGGACATCTGGTCCGGACTGAAGGACCTGGCAACAATTTCTGACATGTCTACTGTCACTACATATGATACTGTCACCATGGACAGAATGGTGGAGGATTACATCGGTGACAGCATCCAAGTAGGCATGTCAGACAGTCCATACCTGTACTAGCAGGAAAAAGAGGCAATTTGGAGGCCCCTGTACAAACTGGCTCTATTTGACCTGAGTTGCCCCCCCTCCAGTGTGTACTCCGAAAGAGTGTTTAGTGCAGCCGGGAACCTTGTCAGCGAAAGGCGTAGGAGGTTGCTTCCACAAAATGTGGAGAAGATGATGTTCATAAAAATGAATTATCAACTCTTCCAGGGAGACCAGCCTCCAGAACGTACAGAGGGACCTGTGGTGGTGGATTCCAGTGGGGACGAGTTAATACTCTGTGAGGATGAGGATGTACACAACACTGAAAATGGTGAGGAATCGGTGGATGAGGAGGATGAGGACGACATCTTGCCTCCGTAGAGCCAGTTTGTGCAGGGACAGATTAATTGCCAGCTTGTTTTGTGGGGGCCCAAACGAACCAATCATTTCAGCCACAGTTGTGTGGCAGACCCTGGCGCTGAAATGATTGGTTTGTTAAAGTGTGCATGTCCTGTTTATACAACATAAGGGTGGGTGGGAGGGCCCAAGGACAATTCCATCTTGCACCTCTTTTTTTTCTTTGCATTATGTACAGTTTGGGGCCTAGTTTTTCAAACTGCCATCCTGTCTGCCACTGCAGTGTCACTCCTAGATGGGTCACGTGTTTGTGCCGCCCACTCGTGTCGCTTAGCATAGTCATCCAGCTACCTCGGTGCAACCTTTTCGACATAAAAACACTATTGTGAGGTGTGAGGTGTTCAGAATAGACTGGAAATTAGTGGAAATTAAGGTTATTGAGGTTAATAATAGCATAGGAGCAGAAAAACCAACACATTCTGTGATTTTAGCTGTTTTTATGCTTTTTTTCAAAAAAATACAGATCCAAAACACAAAACCCAGAACCCAAAACACAAAAGGGTGGTTTTGGCAAAACCAATCCAGATCCAAAACACGAAGAAAGATCCAGATCCAAAACCAAAACACAAAAAGTGGCCGGTGCACACCCCTAGTTAATACACACATATACAGAAGCCTATACTGCAGATTGCTTGCTAGTGTCTGACCCTTTGACAGACACACAGATTAAAAATGCCTTCTTTTCCAACTTTACCACCCACTCCAACCACCTAGAAAGCTCTCTAATAGCAACTATTGTAGCACAGCTACAGCCTACAACCCTCTCCGTGCACTTTCCTGTGTGAAATTGCACCTGAAATGATGATGGAGGGACTTATATACACAAACCAAAAAACACAAGATCCGAGGCTTCCGGTACAATTATGTTTTGCCTTGTTTTGTTTTAGGAACCAAATTTGCTGGAAGGACCCGAGCCAAGACTCGATTATACTCGAAAACCCCAAATTCGGTTCTGTCATATTTCTCCGAATCAGAATCCCCCAAACAGTATCTAATATATATATATATATATATATATATATATATATATATATATATATATATATATATATTCTCACTACTTCCTAATCAACATAATAATAATCATTGCGGTAAATACACATTGTTCTTTTGTGATTTTCTCTTTATTACATCCAGCACACCTCTATAATATGTATATATTTGACACAGAGAAAAAGCATGTAGAATTGTGCTGTAAAGCATTCTTCAAGTTCTGCCAAGTTCAAAAATAAACCTCAGTCAAGTGTCTGCTGGACCTTAAGTAGTTAAATTACAATGCTTTGCAACTGTCATTACCAGATGTACTTTAACCATTTACAGTATGCCACAAAATTAATATTTTAAATTAATGCCAGACAGTTAAACGAACATAATGAGCATAAATATTGTATGTGTAGTGCGACATTGAATATAAATTTGATAAAACATTTCTACATAGAGAGCACACTGACTAAATTTTGCATTAGAATATATTAAAGCTTAAACTAAATCAGTTTTTCAAATAACCAATAATTATTTTTAACAATGTAGAGATTAAAGTTTTGAATGCAGGCTATGGTGTATCTGTCCCAACCAATAGCATAACAATAGAGGGTGAAAGGGGTGTGCTTGCTATGGGGTGGCTTAGGGTGCCCGCCGGCCCAGCAAGCAACACCTGCACCCTCTATAGCCAAGTACATCACTGCCGCCACCAATATCTCTTTCAAATTGGAGACAGTCGTGAGCCAATAGGAACTCACAGACCAGCAGCCAAGCAGCAGCGGCTGCTGGTCCATGAGTTCAGATTGGCTCGCAACCGCACCTGATTAAAAATTACATTCATACACTGCTGTCAGGAGTTAAGTATCACAAGACTGGGAGTGGTTGTATATATAATGAGGATGGAGTGGGGGGGTACTACGATGGAGTGGGGGGGGCTGAAGTGATGTAGCTATGATGGGGCTGGAGGGAGGGGATGAGGAAATTTTGCTATGGTGCCTCCTGGTTACTACCCTGGTCCCAACTATACCTTTATAAGTATTCATGTAGATTCACATGTTCCATCATACACTTATCCTTTGTGCACAGCTGCCATGAGACACCTTGTATGACTTATACACCTTTCATCTTGCAATGCTTGGTCGCACCAGGGATTTTGTTCATGCTTCCATCCCGTATGCAACCCAGCAGAGATCCCTTTCAGACTGGCGGCCTGACAGGGGTCAATGACGTCACCACCATCACATGCTGAGCCAGCAATTGTAGTTGAGATCAGCTTTACATGACAGCTCTTCCTATGCTGTGAAAGGGACCTGAGTCGCCTCAACCCAGGTTACCCGTTCACACTGCATTGCAAGTCAAGTTGAAGCCATATTCAACCCTGCTCATTAACAGGGTCGAAATGCCTGGTCACTCGACCCAGCTTATTTCAACCTTGCCCTTTCACACTGCACAGTAACCCGGGTTATTGTAGTAAGTGTGAAAGGGGTATTACAGAAGATACTGCGCCACATGTAGCTATTCCCGTGCTTTCATACTTTTATCTGAATTTTGTTAATTCACTAATAGTGTACTAAGGGCCTGCTTCAGAGTTGTATGCAAAGTAATAGTAACTTTAACAATTGTTGCAGATGCTAATGCGAAAATATGGTAATGTCTCAAGAGGCATCTTGTGTAAATAGATGCCCACTTCAAGTTCTGTGAGACACTGCTCTGTCCAATGATGCATCATCAGATCACTTGCATGTACATCGGCTATCAAGGTAACCCCCAGGCTACTCAGCATGGCCGTAAAAAATTTACGCAGTCATGGCTAGCTTCAGAAGAAGCAGTCAGTTGCCTCCACATGCCTTGAATTTGGGGCTGATATTTCTAAATTTTCTGGGATGCTGCCGATTTCTGCCCCTTCCCAACTCCCAAATGGCCGCAGCATGTCAGTCATGCTGCAGCTTAGTAAAGCACTGTGACCGTCATTGCAGACACTGATTGTCACATGCGCAGTACAGATCCTGTGTATGTGCAGATAGGGGACCATCAGATTTGTACACAAACCATCAGGTTTTAGTACAACTCTGCAGACCCTAAGTACTTAGTACTTTTGTCGCAAAATTTGTAGAAAGTAGCAGACTAAACATAACAATATATGGCCCCAGACATGGCATAGGTCACTCAATATTGGACATTTGTCTATTCACTTTTTACCCAGATTATGTACATTTTCCTGAATTTTGCATCTTAAATCATCAATAGTACTAAGCACTTAGATGTAGTATTTTTGTTGCAAATGAATTAGTATAAGTAGCAAATAAACAACATATTTATCAATATTATTTTTACTAACATAATATGAAAATGGGTGTTTTCACACCCATTTTACATTACTTTAGTATCACTTAAATGTATTAAAGGGCTTTTAAAGCAGTTTTCGAAAAAATAAAAAACAACTCTAAGCCCTTAAATTTGCATATGTTTAGTAAGTCCCATACTTGTAATGGCAAATGCGATCTGCTTCAAATTTACTAATGTTCAATTGTAAAAGAAACACTGCTCTCTTCAGATGGCGTCATGCAGGCTTTCTTCTGGTTCCCTGACTCCTTCTCTGCTCTGCCTGACATCTGACAGGCAGAGCAAAGCCTGGACACGGTGCCTGTCATCAGCATGTGTGTCTAAATAGAACACAGGCTGATCACAGAAGTATAGGATAGAAAATAAATGAAATAAAACTTACCTGCACCGGACAGCTGATCAGTGATCTCCCCTTTGTGACCCGATTAGCTGATGTGTGCAGCTGATGCAGTAAAGTGCCAGCCAGCACTTTCACATCATTTCAGCTGACTTCACACATTAGCTGATCGGGTCACAGAGAGGAAATAACTGATCAGTCGACTGCTGCTGGTAATTTCTATTTTATTATTTTTGTAAACAGGGGCAGGGGTGCTAGATCAGTGACAGAGGGAATGGGTTGGGGGCGGTGGAAGCAGGAGAGGAGTCAGAGATACGGGCTACAGCAGGGAGCCAGAGAAGACAGGGGTGGATTTATACACAGACGCATTATCATGATTTTCCCTGATAAATACTGTACAGCGAGAATTGTGCCAAGGAGATTCTTGCAAGCTCTGGAGCTGATTCAGCGCCGCTCACTTGATGCGATTGCTTGCATGATGTGTATGCAAATTGTGTAGGCAGTGCCACCACACAGCAATGTATTAGCAAGCCAAGTATTTCTTAGTGATCGATCATATAGTGTATGCAGACACCCACCAGCTTGTCTTAAGATGCCCACTTGTGCACGTCATGTCCAGGAAGTGTATGCAACCATCAATACATCGGATGTCATCGCAGTGCTTGAGGTTGACTATACCCTACCACAAGCACTGCGAGCACGTCAGTGTGAAAACAAGCCAGGTGACGTGTACTATGATGCTGCCTTATAATTATGCACACCTCTAAAACGCTGTTGAGATGCTCAGGCACGCCTGCGTTTGCACCTCCACTCCCCCGTTTATAATGGCCAGCCCCTGATACCACCTACAAACTGCTTCCCCTGTCACTCACTCTGCTGGGCTGTCTATGCACAGTGAGCAAATGTATTGTGAGCTTTCGCTAAAGTATGCACATGCACACAATACATACACACTGCATACCATCTGCAGCAGCGAGAGTATGCATCTTAGCGAGCGGGTCTGAATGAGCTCCTCTGTCTCTTCAAGTGATTCTTGATAAGTTCAAGTGCAGATCAATATGATTTTATGCAAATATATCACACTACAACCATATTTTAAATGCATAATATAGTAATATGCCCCTAAGACACATATTTTAAGGAAAAAGTCATATGGTGCAGATAAATTGCAAAGTCCATGGCATAGAAAATGTGACTATTTCGTGCAATTTATGTGTAGTTATATGTGGACAGATCTGTACTGTACCTCGGTATGGTCAGCTTGCCAACACATAGCCAATACTCCATCATACAGCATGATCTTAAAATTCACAGCATACTGTGATCAGTAAATGGCTTCACACGCCACCAATATATCCCAGTTAAATTACAGTATTTCAATATAGTCTCACATGACAGTGAATAGTCAAAAAGCCCATATATCTTTTAGGCAACTAATCAATATAAATAAACCCTCAGTCATTATGCCATTATTACATCGTTGTCATCGGGCCTGATTCAGAGGTGGATACTAACCCAGTCATAACTGCATATCTGTACGCAGTGGTACTGTGAAAATATGCAAATGGCACAACCACCAGGAACTGTACAGAGACAGCTACACACATCTATGATCTGCTGCTTGTGTACAAAGACACCCCATCAGTCTCACATTAGTCGCAAAATCGATCTTCTGAGCAACCCTATAGTTATTTTAGCAGTGCTAATATGATGTCATTTTTGAGAAAAAGGATGCTTGCCATGGCTAGATTGTAAGGACCCTGGAGTACAAATAGGGACCATTTGTCGCACCTAGCACAAAGGTGTATGAGATGACACATCTGTATTTTAGGCAATATGTATATGTGATATCTGACTTACTACTAGTCATCATCAGCATTTACTCTCACCTCCCCAACAACAGGTGCAAAAGATATTCTTTTAACAGGAATTTTTACACTTGCATACTGGTCTCATGAGAAACTTTTTCCTGCTAGAGGTTTGCCCGTTTGGTCACAAGGGTCAATGCACACAAATAGTGCATGTGCTAATTTTTTGATCATGTTCATAGTGAATTCATGCAACATAGCTAGGAAATTGGAGTTTCATTTCACAGAAGGGTCATGGAACAGGAAGCCTCTCTAGAAAGTTACACCTTATCTCCCTGACATGGGCATTATTTCATACCTCCCAACATTTGATGATGGAAAGGAGGGACAGATCGCACGCCGGAGGCGCACCCGCCCGAAAAAGGGGTGTGGCTTATGTTAAAGGGGTGGAGCCTATGGTAAATGGGGAGGGGCCCATGGCTTCCCCCGTTTTCGTCACTTTGGGGGCGTGCCCAGCACTCTCCAAGATGCTGGGCAACCCGTACACATGAAAACAGAAGCCGTGTGCATGCTCTCCCCAACTCCCCCCCCCACCGTGGGACACTGTAGCCTGCAGGTGGGACAGCTAGACTGTCCCAGAAAAATGGGACTGTTACGCTGGAAGCGGGACAGTTGGGAGGTATGTTATTGCCTGTATGCCTAGTGTCACAACGGGTAATGAAGGACTGGTAGACACATCCCATTTTCAGGGTGATCTTATTGATCCAGTCCCTGAACTTTATTGTGATTCATATCCATACTTGCCTACTTCTTAAAATCAGTTGGCACTCCTGGCCACCCGGAAAAGTAGGCAGGTCTCCCACATCCCCCCCTATACCACCCACAGCCCCCCTCAACCTGATCACAACCCCCCGCAGTCACCCAATTGCAGAGTAAAAGCAGGTGGTCTGGGGGCTATGATACAATTCATTCTGAATCAAATTGTCGTAGCCCCACCCCACTATACAATCCCTGTTTTCCCTGCACTGTCTAGTGGGGGCAGGGCCACGATGATGCAACCATGCCACCATGCCCCATGCACCACCCACTTTCCTGGCCACCATGTCCCTCCTCCTGAAAGTTGAGGCAGCAAAATAGGTAAGTATGATCATATCAAAGGTGTCGTTTGGACTCCATCATGTAGAAATTATTTTAGTTAATACACTGCAGGACAGTGTGTGACTTAGTGCTCTATTTATTAACATTATTTTGACTAAAATAAAGTGAAAATGGGTGTTTTCACACCCTTTTCACATTATTTTAGTACCACCTCTAGTTACTATAGGGCAATTGGAGTAGAATTCGTAAAATTCTACTCCAACCCCTAAGTATCACTTATTTTTAGTAAAGCAGATCGCATTTCCCATAACTGTAATGGGAAATGTAATCCGACCAGAGTTACTAGAAATAAAATGTGAAAAATATCGGGGAAAGCCCTGTGATAATAACGCCACCTGGAGGTGGCGTTATCCAGGGTCTCCCCCGGTTACCGGACTCCTACTCTGCTCTAACGGGGAGAGCAGAGCCGGGAGTCGGTCCCAGTAATCAGCTGTGTGGTCTAAACAGATTGCAAGCTGATTACTGTAAAAAAAGAAAAAAAAAATAGTAAAAAAATAAATTACTTACCTGACTCCAGTGACCGGTGATCGGGGGCTACGGTGATGACTGCCCTCCGGTCAGCTGGTCTCCCATAGTGCACTGCTGCCCGGTCATCAGGTGATCGGTTCTCAGTGCAGTATGGGTGATCACCTGACCGGAGGAATGGAGAACATCACCAGAGGCCCGGAGCATGCAGGTAAGTGTAATTAAGGGAGAGGGGGGTCACGGGGGGGGGAATTTAGTCGTTAATATCAAACTGCAATCTGCATTCAATATGTGGATTGTAGTAAATAGAGCCCTTAGAGATGTGCAGTTCGATTTTTGCAAAATCCACACACCCTTGAACTAAGGGTAACCAAGTGCTTTCGAGTCCCTGCTCAGATTTTCCCGCCTCAATCGGATCCCAGAACAAGGCAAAATGTAATTTTCCCAAAGTCTGATTCTTAAAAGTCCCTTCCTGATGATCAGGCACATTTCACACTGGAGAGCGGAGGAAGTGGGTGTTGGACGGGACTGGAGAATGAAGCAGTTTGTTAAAATATAATGCCATCAGCACACGATCAGGACGTCATTAGGGTGCTATCAGGAGTGGACTCAGGGTTTTATTTATTTCTATAATACATTACATACTATTTACTAAGTGCCAGTGGTGCTGGAAATGAGAAGGGTGACTGTCTGCAGGCATCTTTATTGTCATCCACTGCACAGTACACACTCACACACACTGTAATGCAAACACATGCAAACTATGGGCCTGATTCAGCAGTGATCGCAACTGCGATTATGCGCACAATTGGCCGACTGTTGCATTCTGCGCATGCGTATGCATCGCATTGCGCGTGCACGAACACTCCACTGTGATCGGGACTGCGATCGCAGTGACTACTCTGACCCATTACTGAGTGATTGACAGGAAGTACCATTTTGGGGTGGTGACAGGGGGGTGGTTGGCGAAATGCAGGCGTGCCAGTGCGTTTGAATGCTGTTGCAGGGGCATGTATAGATTAGCGACTGCGATGCCATACACAGCTTGGGTTTTCACTGCATGCAATGAGGTTAGTAATTCCTGAGTAAGTTCAGAGCTTGTGCAAGTGTGCATGAGGCTGCGATTGTACTCAATGTTACTGATGGTTTTGCAGTCTTGCTAAGTATTATGGATGTGTGTAAGGTAAGGTGGGCGTCCTTATGTTCTGCTGGGCCTGCATAGCAATTGCAGAGAATTAGCATATCATCGCAGTGGGACTGTGGGCCTGATTCAGACCAGGTCGCTAAGTTGCGTTCACTCTGAGCGATTATTGCCCATCTGCGCATGCGTATATTTTGCAGTGCGATTGTGCAAGCCAGTGTTTGCGATCTGATTTTGGTTGCTCGTAAGCCACTATCAGCTCACTACTTTGAGGGACAGAATGTGCCGTTTGTGGGTGGTAACCGGGGATGGTGCTTGTGAACGGAGGAGTGGTGGAGTGAACGCAGGCGTATCAGTCCACCAAAACGACATTTAAAGGGCGTGCATAATTAGCAAAGTTGCGTCATTGTACACGTCACCTGCATGTATTTCAACCCGCACTGATTGCAGTGCTTGTGGCGGGGAAAGACTACCTCCAGGGCTGCCAGCAGCTCCGATGGCTCTCGATGTTACCGATTAATCCTACAATTCCCAGAGATGACGTGTGTTGCGAGTGGCAAGGGGGGGTCTTTAAACACTAGCGAGTGCTCACTGCCGTAACTCGCTAAGACATAGAGGGCGTCCTTAGGCGACGCAGTGCGAGTGCTTACTTTAAATATTTGGCCCCTTTTTGTCAGCGAGTGACCGCATCTTATGAGTGGATCTGAATGAGCTCCAGTATGTGTAATCGCTATTGCAATCGCAGTTGCGATCCATACTGAATCAGGCCCTATGTGTGGTACTGCAAAAACAATTAAAAAACATTAAAAGGCTCTTAATTGATAAACAGAACCAGCACTTTTCTTTTAAAGAACATTATTATTCTGCAGTATTGCTTTTCACTGGTTTTTGAGCCTGGGCAGACACAGGGCCTGATTCAGCAAGGATTACAACTGCTAAAGCATATGCAGACGGACAATTGTTGCACACTGCGGATGCATCGCAGTGCGCGAAGGCACACTGCAATCGGGACTGCAATCGCAGTGCCTATACAGATCCATTGCAGAGTGATTGACAGGAAGTGCCGTTTGGGGGTGGTGATAGGGGTGGTCAGAGAAGCGCAGGAGTGCCACTGCATTTGAACGCTGTTGCAGGGGCATGCATAAATTATCCACTGCAATGGCATACGCATACCTCCCAACATTTGTCCCAGGTGAATCGGGACTTCCACGTGGCGGAGGCGTGCGCCCGAAATGGGGGTCATGGTCTGATAGTAAAGTGGGCATGGCCTGACACACCCTCAGTTGCATCACTAAGGGGCGTGCCCGGAGTCTTCGAGATGCTGGGCTGCCCCTGGGCTTCCCCCCGTACTGTGAATAGAAGCTGTGCTATTCTCGCTCTGCATACCCAGGGCCGGATTAACAATGGGGCGGATGGAGCTGTAGCTCCAGGACCCCAATCAACATAGGCCCACAAGATAGGTGCTGCTTTAGACAGGAAAATTTATTTTCCAGTCTCAAAGAGCAGCACAGCAGACAGACGTCTGAAGCCCCTCCCACTAGAACCCCGCTGGACCGCTATTACAAAGCCACCTCTGGCTGCCTGTCCAGGCTGGCCTGGGTGTGACATAGGGAATAGTGGTACGGTGGGAGGCTTCACAAGCCTCTCTGTGTCCTCAGTGTTATTTGACTGGCCGCAAACCTCGGCTTCCACCTCGGCCCTGATTCACACTGCAGCCGCAGATTGTGTGTGTCTTTGCTGTCACACTGACCTCGGTGCGCACACAGTATTATTGTGGCTACGGCACGGAAAGGAGCTGGCCCAGGAGGAGGCAGGCGGGAGACAGAGATGAGCCTGATGACTGATGTGCTGCGTAATCAGGTTTTCTTCTGGCGAGGAGCATGACTGGAATCAGCGCCCCCTAAATAACATGTGTGAGGCAAGTGGCTGGCACCTACTGCAATCATAGTATGCACATCTATGTTTTAATTTAAGTAAATGCTTTACATAAACTACCTATTCAAGCTAAACAATAATGATTTCCATTAGTTGAGTACTGATATCTATCTATCTATCTATCTATCTATCTATCTATCTATCTATCTATCTATCTATCTATCTATCTATATGAACAGAGAGTGTATGTGTTTATACAGTATATATATATATATATATTAGGGGTGTGCACCGGCCACTTTTCGTGTTTTGTGTTTTGGTTTTGGATCTGGATCTTTCTTCGTGTTTTGGATCTGGATTGGTTTTGCCAAAACCACCCTTCCGTGTTTTGGGTTCTGGGTTTTGTGTTTTGGATCTGTATTTTTTTTTTAAAAAGCATAAAAACAGCTAAAATCACAGAATTTGTTGGTTTCTCTGCTCCTATGCTATTATTAACCTCAATAACCTTAATTTCCACTCATTTCCAGTCTATTCTGAACACCTCACACCTCACAATAGTGTTTTCATGTCCAAAAGGTTGCACCGAGGTAGCTGGATGACTATGCTAAGCGACACGAGTGGGCGGCACAAACACGTGACCCATCTAGGAGTGACACTGCAGTGGCAGACAGGATGGCAGTTAGAAAAACTAGGCCCCAAACTGTACATAATGCAAAGAAAAAAAAGAAGTCCAAGATGGAATTGTCCTTGGGCCCTCCCACCCACCCTTATGTTGTATAAACAGGACATGCACACTTTAACAAATCAATCATTTCAGCGCCAGGGTCTGCCACACAACTGTGGCTGAAATGATTGGTTCGTTTGGGCCCCCACAAAACAAGCTGGCAATTAATGTGTCCCTGCACAAACTGGCTCTATGGAGGCAAGATGTCATCCTCATCCTCCTCATCCACCGATTCCTCACCCTCTTCAGTGTGTACATCCTCATCCTCACAAAGTATTAACTCGTCCCCACTTGAATCCACCACCACAGGTCCCTCTGTACCTTCTGGAGGCTGGTCTCCCTGGAAGAGCTGATAATTCATTTTGATGAACATCATCTTCTCCACATTCTGTGGAAGCAACCTCCTACGCCTTTCGCTGACAAGGTTCCCGGCTGCACTAAACACTCTTTCGGAGTACACACTGGAGGGGGGGCAACTCAGGTAAAATAGAGCCAGCTTGTACAGGGGATTCCAAATTGCCTCTTTTTCCTGCCAGTACAGGTATGGACTGTCTGACATGCCTACTTGGATGCTGTCACCGATGTAATCCTCCACCATTCTGTCAATGGTGACAGTATCATATGCAGTGACAGTAGACATGTCAGAAATTGTTGCCAGGTCCTTCAGTCCGGACCAGATGTCCAAACTTGGTCCTGCCTGCCCTGCATCACCGCCAGTGGGTTGCTTAGGATACCTAAGTTTTTTCCTGGCAGCCCCAGTTGCGGGAGAAAATGAAGAAGGAGCCGTTGACGTGTCACGTTCCGCTTCAGCTGACAGCGTGTTCACCAGCAGGTCTTTGCACCTCTGCAGGCTTGTGTCGGCCGGAAAGAGAGACACCACATAGGCTTTAAACCTAGGATCAAGCACGGTGGCCAAAATGTAGTGGTCTGATTTCAACAGATTGACCACCCTGGAATCCTGGCAAAGCGAATGAAGGGCTTCATCCACAAGTCCCACATGCCGAGCGGAATCGCTCCGTCTTAGCTCCTCCTTCACTTTCTCCAGCTGCTTCTGCAAAAGCCTGATGAGGGGAATGACCTGACTCAAGCTGGCTGTGTCTGAACTGACTTCACGTGTGGCAAGTTCGAAGGGCTGGAGAACCTTGCACAACACGGAAATCATTCTCCACTGCGCTTGAGTCAGGTGCATACCCCCTCCTTTGCCTATGTCATAGGTGGATGTATAGGCTTGTATGGCCTTTTGCTGCTCCTCCATCCTCTGAAGCATATAGAGGGTTGAGTTCCACCGCGTCACAACCTCTTGCTTCAGGTGATGGCGGGGCAGGTTCAAGAGTGTTTGCTGGCGCTCCAGTCTTCGGCACGCAGTCGCTGAATGGCGAAAGTGGCCAGAAATTTTTCGGGCCACCCAAAGCGTCTCCTGCACGCCCCTGTCGCTTTTCAGAAAATTCTGCACCACCAAGTTTATTGTGTGAGCAAAACATGGGACGTGCTGGAATTTGCCCAGATGTAATGCCCGCACAATATTGGTGGCGTTGTCAGATATCACAAATCCCCAGGAGAGTCTAAGTGGGGTAAGCCACTGGGCGATGATTTCCCTCAGTTTCTCTAAGAGGTTGTCGGCGGTGTGCCTCTTACTGAAACCGGTGATACACAGCGTAGCCTGCCTTGTAACGAGCTGGCGTTTCTGAGATGCTGCTACTGGTGACGCTGCTGCTGTTGCTGCGTAAGGTGATACATCTACCCAGTGGGCTGTCACAGTCATATAGTCCTTAGTCTGCCCTGTTCCACTTGTCCACATGTCCGTGGTTAAGTGGACATTGTGTACAACGGCATTTTTCAGGACACTGAGGACACTTTTTCTGACGTTTCTGTACAGTCTCGGTATCGCCTGCCTAGTGAAGTGGAATCTAGACGGGATTTGGAACCGGGGACACACTACCTCCATCAATTGTCTAAATCCCACTGCACTAATGGCGGATACCGGACGCACGTCTAACACCAACATAGCAGTCAAGGCCTCAGTTATACGTTTTGCTTCAGGATGACTGCTGTCGTACTTCATCCTCCTCGCTAAGGACTGTTGGAGGGTCAATTGTTTAGTAAAAGCAGTGGTGTTCCTACTTCCTCTCTGGGATGATGAATGACTCCCAGCAGCAGCAACAGCAGCAGCGGCAGCAGTAGGCGTAGCAATGCAGGATCCTCCAGAGGAATCCCGGATAGGAGAGTCAGTCATGCCAGTGACATGGCCTGCAGGACTACTTCCGATCCTGACTGAGGAGGAAATTGACGAGGAGGGAGTTGACGGTGTGGTTTGCAGGCGCTTGGATACAACAGGACAACGGGATTTAGGTGTCCCTGGACTGCTTACGGTCTTAGCCAAAGTTTCTGAACTTGACAGTAACTTTTTATGAACGCGCTGCAGGTGCCGTATGAGGGAGGATGTTCCTAGGTGGTTGACATCCCTACCCCTACTTATTTCACCTTTACATATGGTACATATGGCAAGACAGTTGTTGTCCGGATTTGGATAGAAATATTGCCAGACCAAAGAGGTGGAATGTTTGGTCTTCTGCCCAGGCATGACCGTGATGGGCTTTTTCATCCCACGGACAACAACTGTCTCCCCCGGAGCCTGATTTAAACAAACCACATCACCATCAGAATCCTCCTCGCCAACTTCCTCCTCAGCGCCAGCTACACCAGTATCCTCATCCTGTTGTACTTCAACAGTGACATCTTCAATTTGCATATCAGCAAGTGGACTGTGGGTGCTCCTTTCAGCACTTGCAGGGGGTGTGCAAATGGTGGAAAGAGCCACCTCTTCCCGTCCAGTGCTGGGAAGGTCAGGCATCGCAACCACCACCACACTTGGACTCTCCTTGGGGATTTGTGATATCTTCTTAGAAAGCACAGTTCTTCGCTGTGCTTTTGCCAGCTTAACTCTTTTGATTTTTTTAGTGGGAGGAGGGCTTCCATCGTCATGTGAAGCTGAACCACTAGTCATGAACATACTAGGGATCGACCTTAGCCGTTCCTTGCCACTCCTTGTCGTAAATGGCATATTGGCAAGTTTACGTTTCTCTTCAGCTGATTTAAATGTCTTTTTCAAGGTCATTTTCCTGAACTTTGCCATTTGGGAATGTATGTGCCCTCTACTATGACATTGGGCATCGGCCTTGGCAGACGACGTTGATGGCATGTTATCGTCTATGTCATGACTAGTGGCAGCAGCTTCAGCACTAGGAGGAAGTGGTTCTTGATCTTTCTCTATTTTATTTTTATCTGAGAAAGTTTGGTCCTCCATTTATGTTATATCGATTTGATATATACGTGCGGCTAAACCCAGAAAATAATTTTTTTTTTGGTTTGGACTGGAGTGTACTTTGGGGGTTAAAGCACCCTTTAACGGTCAAGCCAGCCGGCCCTTTACTTATGACACAGGCGCACTCTTGGCACTACTTTGTTGATGCACGTGCGGCTACTGCGCACACAATTCACAAACACAGAAAATAATTTTTTTTTTGGTTTGGACTGGAGTGTACTTTCGGGGGTTACAGCACCCTTAACGGTCAAGCCAGCTGGCCCTTTACTTATGACACAGGCGCACGCTTGGCACTACTTTGTTGATGCACGTGCGGCTACTGCGCACACAATTCACAAACACAGAAAATAATTTTTTTTTTGGTTTGGACTGGAGTGTACTTTCGGGGGTTACAGCACCCTTAACGGTCAAGCCAGCCAGCCCTTTACTTATGACACAGGCGCACGCTTGGCACTACTTTGTTGATGCACGTGCGGCTATTGCGCACACAATTCACAAACACAGAAAATAATTTTTTTTTTGGTTTGGACTGGAGTGTACTTTCGGGGGTTACAGCACCCTTAACGGTCAAGCCAGCCGGCCCTTTACTTATGACACAGGTGCACGCTTGGCACTACTTTGTTGATGCACGTGCGGCTACTGCGCACACAATTCACAAACACAGAAAATAATTTTTTTTTTGGTTTGGACTGGAGTGTACTTTCGGGGGTTACAGCACCCTTAACGGTCAAGCCAGCCGGCCCTTTACTTATGACACAGGCGCACGCTTGGCACTACTTTGTTGATGCACGTGCGGCTACTGCGCACACAATTCACAAACACAGAAAATAATTTTTTTTTTGGTTTGGACTGGAGTGTACTTTCGGGGGTTACAGCACCCTTAACGGTCAAGCCAGCCGGCCCTTTACTTATGACACAGGCGCACGCTTGGCACTACTTTGTTGATGCACGTGCGGCTACTGCGCACACAATTCACAAACACAGAAAATAATTTTTTTTTGGTTTGGACTGGAGTGTACTTTCGGGGGTTACAGCACCCTTAACGGTCAAGCCAGCCGGCCCTTTACTTATGACACAGGCGCACGCTTGGCACTACTTTGTTGATGCACGTGCGGCTACTGCGCACACAATTCACAAACACAGAAAATATTTTTTTTTTTGGTTTGGACTGGAGTGTACTTTCGGGGGTTACAGCACCCTTAACGGTCAAGCCAGCCGGCCCTTTACTTATGACACAGGCGCACGCTTGGCACTACTTTGTTGATGCACGTGCGGCTACTGCGCACACAATTCACAAACACAGAAAATAATTTTTTTTTTGGTTTGGACTGGAGTGTACTTTCGGGGGTTACAGCACCCTTAACGGTCAAGCCAGCCGGCCCTTTACTTATGACACAGGCGCACGCTTGGCACTACTTTGTTGATGCACATGCGGCTACTGCGCACACAATTCACAAACACAGAAAATAATTTATTTTTTGGTTTGGACTGGAGTGTACTTTCGGGGGTTACAGCACCCTTAACGGTCAAGCCAGCCGGCCCTTTACTTATGACACAGGCGCACGCTTGGCACTACTTTGTTGATGCACGTGCGGCTACTGCGCACACAATTCACAAACACAGAAAATAATTTTTTTTTTGGTTTGGACTGGAGTGTACTTTCGGGGGTTACAGCACCCTTAACGGTCAAGCCAGCCGGCCCTTTACTTATGACACAGGCGCACGCTTGGCACTACTTTGTTGATGCACGTGCGGCTACTGCGCACACAATTCACAAACACAGAAAATAATTTTTTTTTTGGTTTGGACTGGAGTGTACTTTCGGGGGTTACAGCACCCTTAACGGTCAAGCCAGCCGGCCCTTTACTTATGACACAGGCGCACGCTTGGCACTACTTTGTTGATGCACGTGCGGCTACTGCGCACACAATTCACAAACACAGAAAATAATTTTTTTTTTGGTTTGGACTGGAGTGTACTTTCGGGGGTTACAGCACCCTTAACGGTCAAGCCAGCCGGCCCTTTACTTATGACACAGGCGCACGCTTGGCACTACTTTGTTGATGCACGTGCGGCTACTGCGCACACAATTCACAAACACAGAAAATAATTTTTTTTTTGGTTTGGACTGGAGTGTACTTTCGGGGGTTACAGCACCCTTAACGGTCAAGCCAGCCGGCCCTTTACTTATGACACAGGCGCACGCTTGGCACTACTTTGTTGATGCACGTGCGGCTACTGCGCACACAATTCACAAACACAGAAAATAATTTTTTTTTTGGTTTGGACTGGAGTGTACTTTCGGGGGTTACAGCACCCTTAACGGTCAAGCCAGCCGGCCCTCTACTTATGACACAGGCGCACGCTTGGCACTACTTTGTTGATGCACGTGCGGCTACTGCGCACACAATTCACAAACACAGAAAATAATTTTTTTTTTGGTTTGGACTGGAGTGTACTTTCGGGGGTTACAGCACCCTTAACGGTCAAGCCAGCCGGCCCTTTACTTATGACACAGGCGCACGCTTGGCACTACTTTGTTGATGCACATGCGGCTACTGCGCACACAATTCACAAACACAGAAAATAATTTTTTTTTTGGTTTGGACTGGAGTGTACTTTCGGGGGTTACAGCACCCTTAACGGTCAAGCCAGCCGGCCCTTTACTTATGACACAGGCGCACGCTTGGCACTACTTTGTTGATGCACGTGCGGCTACTGCGCACACAATTCACAAACACAGAAAATAATTTTTTTTTTGGTTTGGACTGGAGTGTACTTTCGGGGGTTACAGCACCCTTAACGGTCAAGCCAGCCGGCCCTTTACTTATGACACAGGCGCACGCTTGGCACTACTTTGTTGATGCACGTGCGGCTACTGCGCACACAATTCACAAACACAGAAAATAATTTTTTTTTTGGTTTGGACTGGAGTGTACTTTCGGGGGTTACAGCACCCTTAACGGTCAAGCCAGCCGGCCCTTTACTTATGACACAGGCGCACGCTTGGCACTACTTTGTTGATGCACGTGCGGCTACTGCGCACACAATTCACAAACACAGAAAATAATTTTTTTTTTGGTTTGGACTGGAGTGTACTTTCGGGGGTTACAGCACCCTTAACGGTCAAGCCAGCCGGCCCTTTACTTATGACACAGGCGCACGCTTGGCACTACTTTGTTGATGCACGTGCGGCTACTGCGCACACAATTCACAAACACAGAAAATAATTTTTTTTTTGGTTTGGACTGGAGTGTACTTTCGGGGGTTACAGCACCCTTAACGGTCAAGCCAGCCGGCCCTTTACTTATGACACAGGCGCACGCTTGGCACTACTTTGTTGATGCACGTGCGGCTACTGCGCACACAATTCACAAACACAGAAAATAATTTTTTTTTTGGTTTGGACTGGAGTGTACTTTCGGGGGTTACAGCACCCTTAACGGTCAAGCCAGCCGGCCCTTTACTTATGACACAGGCGCACGCTTGGCACTACTTTGTTGATGCACGTGCGGCTACTGCGCACACAATTCACAAACACAGAAAATTATTTTTTTTTTGGTTTGGACTGGAGTGTACTTTCGGGGGTTACAGCACCCTTAACGGTCAAGCCAGCCGGCCCTTTACTTATGACACAGGCGCACGCTTGGCACTACTTTGTTGATGCACGTGCGGCTACTGCGCACACAATTCACAAACACAGAAAATAATTTTTTTTTGGGTTTGGACTGGAGTGTACTTTCGGGGGTTACAGCACCCTTAACGGTCAAGCCAGCCAGCCCTTTACTTATGACACAGGCGCACGCTTGGCACTACTTTGTTGATGCACGTGCGGCTACTGCGCACACAATTCACAAACACAGAAAATTATTTTTTTTTTGGTTTGGACTGGAGTGTACTTTCGGGGGTTACAGCACCCTTAACGGTCAAGCCAGCCGGCCCTTTACTTATGACACAGGCGCACGCTTGGCACTACTTTGTTGATGCACGTGCGGCTACTGCGCACACAATTCACAAACACAGAAAATAATTTTTTTTTTGGTTTGGACTGGAGTGTACTTTCGGGGGTTACAGCACCCTTAACGGTCAAGCCAGCCGGCCCTTTACTTATGACACAGGCGCACGCTTGGCACTACTTTGTTGATGCACGTGCGGCTACTGCGCACACAATTCACAAACACAGAAAATAATTTTTTTTTTGGTTTGGACTGGAGTGTACTTTCGGGGGTTACAGCACCCTTAACGGTCAAGCCAGCCGGCCCTTTACTTATGACACAGGCGCACGCTTGGCACTACTTTGTTGATGCACGTGCGGCTACTGCGCACACAATTCACAAACACAGAAAATAATTTTTTTTTTGGTTTGGACTGGAGTGTACTTTCGGGGGTTACAGCACCCTTAACGGTCAAGCCAGCCGGCCCTTTACTTATGACACAGGCGCACGCTTGGCACTACTTTGTTGATGCACGTGCGGCTACTGCGCACACAATTCACAAACACAGAAAATAATTTTTTTTTTGGTTTGGACTGGAGTGTACTTTCGGGGGTTACAGCACCCTTAACGGTCAAGCCAGCCGGCCCTTTACTTATGACACAGGCGCACGCTTGGCACTACTTTGTTGATGCACGTGCGGCTACTGCGCACACAATTCACAAACACAGAAAATATATTATTTTTTTAGCACTTGGGGGGAGCACCCCTGATGGACAGAGCACCCCCTGGACAACACTGCAGCACTCCTTTAGGACTGGGACACTGCACAGGACTTTGGAGTGGACACAGCCCCTATGGAGAACTGACTGCACAACACAGTCCAGCCAGCCCCTATGGACTTTGAAGTAGTGGACACAGCCCCTATTAACAACAGCAGCACAGCACAACACAGCCAGCCCCTATGGACTTTGAAGTAGTGGACAACAGCAGCACTACACTACACTACACTACACAGCCCTAACTCCCACCCTCCCTCTTCACTGTCCACAGCCGAGTGAGAAAATGGCGCCGACGTGGGTACCTTATATAGGATCCAAAACCCGCGAGACTCGGAAGGCGGGATGATGACGTTTTGCCTCGATTTCAGATCCGAGTCAGGCGGGAAAAGTCGAGCCTGATTCGGATCGGACTCGGATCGGGGGGGCTCGGGGGGGTTCGGATTTCAGAAATCCGAACCCGCTCACCCCTAATATATATATATATATATATATATACTCTCTGTTCGTATATGACTGGTGTGTTGTGTATATGACTGGTGTGTATATATATATATATATATATATATATATAAATGCCTATAGCTTGCTGTCTGACTTATCCTGTTGCAGGGGCCATGCTGTGTTGTTGTGATGTCCTCTATACTTTATGGTGGTCATCGATGTTGCCTGTATTATATGGGACTTAGGGCCTGATTTAGAGCCGCTCGTAAGCGGCCGCTCATTCGTTCCGAGCGATGTTTGCCCAACTGCGCATGCGTACGGATCGTAATACGCATGTGCGAACCAGTCAGTGCGGCCAAAAATCGTTTGTTCGCTAAATAGCGAATGCCTGCTAATATGAGTGACAGGAGGAGGCGTATGTGGGTGGTAACAGGGGAAGGTGCTTGAAAACGGGGAGTGGAGATCAGAACGCAGGCGTGCTTAAAGGTCAAAACGGGCGTTTTATGGGTGTGCATAATTAATACTGCAGCGTCACTGACCATGTCACTGGGTTATTTTATAGTCAGAACTGCTCGCAAATTTGTGGTAGGAAAAACCAACCACAAGAATAGCGAGCAGTTCATACGCTGGTCGATGTACTCGATTAATCTAATAAATAGCGGACATGACGTAGGATGCGAGCGGCCACGGGGCGTAGTTATCCAAAAAACAACCTCAAGTTTTGTTCGCTCATTCAGACATAGAGGCGTGAACAAACCGCAAAGAGCGAACGGTTCATTTGAATAGCCACCCCTTTTTTCAGAACAAACGACCGCAAATAGCGTCCGGCTCTGAATCAGGCCCTTATTACAATTCTCTTTGTGTTTTGTGGCGTATAGTTCCCGCTAGGCTGTTTTAGCGGGGTGCTGTGTCCTGCCAAATTTCAAAAGGGCAGAATGCGCCATGCCCCCTCCTTGGTGGCACCCAGCTAAAACAACCTTTCTCTGACCCTAGAGTGAAGACTATGGCGGTCACTTTGTGTATTGAAAGGTGGTGGTCACTGTAATGCTCTCTGCATCATATGACTGTTACCTTGATGGTCTCTGCATTATATTGCGCTCATTGAAATGTTCAGTTGTTTGGTAGTCACTTTGATGTTCTTTGTATTATATGGCGGTCATATAGATTTAGGGTGACTTTTATGTACTGAGGAGTCAGGTGGGAGGCTGAGCCATTCCCCTGGGTAACAGAAAGCCTAGATTCACCCCTGTCCCTCTATCTGCTGCTCTGCCGCTCTATGTGGCCACTTGCTCTGTCTGGCCCCCCATTTAGTCCCACCCACATACTCCTCCTTAGGCTAGGGTCTGTTCAGTCTTCCACTGCACATGTCTGTTGGAGAAGGAACACACGGTATATAATTTATATATACAGACATGTGGATATAATGCAATATGGGGACCATTTATTTATTATTGAGTTTTAGACCCCATTATTATAATTTCCTATTGCCGCTTATCCCGGCAATAAGAAACTGCATTGCCAGTATACATCAGTAATCACATACATGGACAGGGGTTCTGATAAGAGCCCATCCCTGCAATATGTAAAAGTAAAGTGATCGCATAAGCAATCTTTTTACTTTCAGATTTTGGGGCTGGATGGGCGTGGTGAGTGACGAAGAGGGATCCTTCAGATCCCTCTCCGAGTACTTTATGCGGACTATAACCTATAGGCTACAATATCTAGAACCATTAGATTGCATTAGCTACCGGTGCTTGGTAACTGGCAGTTAATCAGCCCCATAGTATCCTATAGGGGCTGCTTTTGTGATCAAAAAGGGAGACTATCTGCTGTGGACCTCTGCATATACAATTGAGGGATACCCAATATTTGCGTGTACCCTCTCCTACTCTTTTGTTGTTTTATATAAAATAACAGGTGGTGCATACTTCATATGAGTGCAGAAGGAAGGGAGATTGAGATTGTTAAAGGTAGGTGGTAGATAAGTCCTTCATGGTGCTAGCCTCATCCCATGGCACAGGCCACATATCTTGTTTAGACTACACGCCCAAATCACTAGTCACACTCCCACGGCATTGGACACACCCCCTCTGTTGGCACACAATAGGCCCTTCATGAATTTCAGCTCGAGGCCCATGAAGACCTTAATCTGGCACTGTGCATACCCCCTGCTTTGCTATGCAGAGCAGCGGTGTATGCTTCCCCCCAACGTCCCCCCCACCGTGGGACATTGCGGCCCTCGGGTGGGACAGTGGGACAGTCCCAGTAAAAAGGGATTGTCCCGCTGAATGCGAGACAGTTGGGAGGTATGCATACGCAGCTTGAGCTCTCACTGCATGCAGGAAAGTTAGCAATTTAGTTGAACGGTCAGACCTGCCTTAAATGTGCGAATGGCTCCAGTGTACTTCGATGTTACCAATGTTTTGGCTGGATTGCAAGGTATTACGGATTTGCAGGATCGGAAGTTCGCGTCTACATGTTGTCAGTGAGAGTGCTTTGCATTTGTGTTTGCAATTATTAGCATACTTTTGCAACAGAAATGCATGCGCGATTGCTACCACAATCGCAATAGTGATCCTTGCTGAATCAGGCCCACTGTGTTGATTTGACAATCTGATAAAAAAACACGTACTTTGCTGTGTCTGTGCTGCATCCCAAGTAGCCATCTTTTGAGTGTTTTTTTTCCTGGCTACTATAAAAAAAAGAATACTAATTTAAAAAAAATATTTTTTCCTGTCTAAAAAAACCCCAACTTATTATTAAGAGTGTTGCAAGAGTGTTGCAGCGTATGTATAATAACCATATCATTAGCTGAGTTGTATTACTGTCGGGTGCCTGCTTGAGACATACCACCTATCTGAACTACAAAATAATTCTAATATTATTGAAAAAGACCAATTGTTCCTGCTCTTTTAAAAATGAAAACAAGTGATGCAGTGATACTCTATTATTATTAGCTGGGTTAGGCTACTGCCGGGTGCCTACCTGATACGTACTGTACTGTACTGCCTATCTGCCTGTACTACAAAAAATATTTTTATTATTAAAGAAGACCAATTGTTCCAGCTCTTTTAAAAATGAAAACAATAATAGTGTCACTTTTTTTCTCATAATTAAATAATAATTTGCACATTGTTATTAAGAGTGCCACAGCATATATTATAGACTGGTTGTGTTACTGGGTGTGTGGTATCCCCATCATCTGCACCCCAAAATCATAATTGGAAAAAAATATTTTTTTTTTCTGGTGTCAACAAAATTCTCCATGCTCTTAATAAAGCTGCATGGTAAAGGTAACAGTCATCCCCCCTTTCCCTATCTTATTGTACATTCACTTGGTGTTGTGGCAGTTAAGTTCAACAAAAGTAGCTTTACTCCTGACCTGGTTTTAAAAAATAAAATCAGTAATGGATCAGTCTATAAAAGAGCAGGTGTAACCCAGTACTAGTGCTGTGACTGCTGGCAGTCATAGTACTACTTTAACATCTACTAAAGGTGCTCAAGGGTAAAGAAGATGTATGAAAATTTAAACAGTACTTCACAATGGTTAAAAAAACATTACGTCTAAAAATTGGAGGAAAACTGAAAAATTATCAATATACCATACACCACATACAGTGGCAAGGAAATGCTCAGACCATGGACTTTCTTTGGGAGCGGTGGTCCTGCAACTGCTGTTTCATGCAATAAAAGTTCTATTGTGAAAGCTAGGGCCAAGCACAGTCAGGCATCTTCTGTAACCACACCTTCTAACTCTGAGGGGTACATTTACTAAGAATCGAGTCTGGGAGAGTTTTTTTTTTTTTCAACTCGATTAGCTTCACCTAAACTCAGGTCATTTGAATCTCCTGAGACTTGCAAATTTACAAAGAAGGGAGTATAGCTAAGAGTGAGAAGGCCGATGGTGAAGCAGAACGAGATTTCTCTGCTGAGTAGCAGGTTTTACAGGAGATTTCTCTGCTGAGTAGCAGGTTTTACAGGAGATTTCTCTGCCGAGTAGCAGGTTTTGCAGGAGATTTTTCCCCCGAGTAGCAGGTTTTGCAGGAGATGACTCACCCATGATTGCCTGCAAAACTCTCCCGAGCAAGCAGCTTGCACATATCAGTGAGATATGTGTAAGCTGCTTGTGTTGTACCTGTAAAAAAAATGGGTTAAAAGTGTAAAAATGGGGAACAAAATGTGTAGGGTTCCCCCGTAATTTAGAAACCAACACCAGGCTGCAGGGCCAGTCCTGATTTTAAATATAGGGGGGAAAAAATTGCTTAGGGTCCCCCTATTTCAAATCAGCACCAGACCCAAAACAGCTGGGCTGTAATGCCACAGCCCAGAGACCCTTTCACTGGAGCTCCGGGTCCAAACCATTATCATCCCAAGCCAGCCAAGCCGGGGATCTTAGGGGAGGTGGGGACCCCCCCAAAAAGTGGTCCCCCCTCTCCCTTAACCCCAGGCTTGGTCTGAAGCCCAGGGCTCTTCCCCGCACCCCTGGAGCATTGGGTACGGGGGTAATAAAGTGGGGAAATATAATTAAACTATTATATTTTACAGTGAACTACAGGTGCCAACATGCTACCCTTTGGCACTTGTGGAACTACAAGTGCCAGCAGATGGCTGTCACCTGTACCTTCACTGTAAAATAAATAGTTAAATAAAGACAAAACACACACCAGGCCAAGTATAACTTTATTACGCACACCTACCCATTCATACATACTTACCTATACCAGTTGTTTCTATCACCTTCTCCAGTAGAATCCGTATTGACTGGCCCTGCAAAAAAGATTTCATACTCACCTATATCCTGGCGCTGGTCTCCGCAGTAATCCATGGACTTTTGAAAACAAAAAAACGATCTTACCGATCCATGCACCAGGTATCAGTATTTGTGTTGCCACACATACTGATACCTCCCGAATGCCAGCTGATGGGATGGCACAGGGTTTGCATGTCCCGGCAGCCAATCAGTGGGCACGTTGACTGTAGAGCGGCCGCTGATTGGCTCTGGCTACTGACAGTTCCCATGTAGTAACTGTCAGTAGCCGGAGCCAATCAGTGGCTGCTCTACAGTCAACGCAGCCGCTAATTGGCTGGTGGGACATGCAAACCCCGTGCAGTCCCGTCAGCTGTCAGGCAGAAACATACATGGATCACAGCGATCTGTGTATGTTTCTGACAAACTCTCAGATCATAGGCAGGTGTATTTTTTTCACGAGTTTTTACAGGAGAGTTTGCCCATCTCATGAGAGTTTAGAAACTCTCTGCTTGGTAAATTCCAGAATCCTATCTTCACCAGTGAAAAGGTTCTCAAGTTTTGCCGATAGTGAATTGAAGAGAGTTTCCTAACTCTCAAGTATTTTCCTGTAGCAAAGGAGATCTCTCTCCCGAGTTTGACATTGGTAAATTTGAGAGTGGGAAAAAATGCCCAAACTCTCCCGAGTTTGCAAACTCTCCCAAACTCTCAGCTTAGTAAATTTACCCCTGAGTGTGAATGTGTCACATTTAATATAGACAAATCTGTGTATAAGAAGAACACCTAGGCTGAAGAACAAACTGCATATTCACAAACTTCACAAATACCTACGAGAGTCTAAGGGTGTCCACAGTAGCTATATCCGAGTCTGACATTTCTGATTCTGACACTGAAATTCTAGAGAAGCCTCCTTCCACCATTTCTGAACCCTCTGAAAATGTGAGGATTACTAGTAGTAAAAGTAAGGATGGTGATGGTTTAGACATGGAAATTTAGGATGCTACTGTGTAAGTGCAACAGGATAAGGAGGATATTTGTGTATTTGAAACTAATAAGGATGTTGATGATAAATGTGTTGGATAAGAAGAAGTTGATAAAGTTCACAAGGAGGATGTTGTTTGTGTCAAAGTAAGTCAGTCACCATTGGCAGCAGTTCTTGCTAGTTTTCCTAAATTCATACATGTGTCAAGGCACTGTACTATTTGTGGTGCAAAAGTAAGTAGAAGTAGGGAAGCTAACCATCCAGGCACCTCCTCCCTGTTATGTAATTTGCGGCAAATTCATGCAAATTATTTACAAAGTCTGATGAAAACCTGTAAAGTAATAACAAGAAGTCCAGCATCACCTACCAGCAGCATGGATAGATCCCAGCATATGCAATCTCCAACGACCAACACCATCATTAACCTCATTAATGATTGGAGGTAGTCTTGCTGTATCCCATTTTCAAAGGCTAACTGAAAGCTTTGCTAGCCAGGATTCCGCTAAGAAATATTTCACACTAGGGCTGCAGCTGTGGGTGAACCTTCATCACAGTAGTGAACCAAGAAGACTACAACTGACTGTGATACAAGCATTTGCAAGAGAAAGAAATGATGACAGCTGCCATCCTGTTACACAGTGGAACACTGACGTCATGAAGGAGTGGGTATGGGATCCTGGCTGTCAGGATGCCGGCTGTCAGAATACCGACAGCAACATACTGACTGCCAGAATCCTGACACTAAAAGGTAAGTCTCCTACTGCTAACCCATACCCATAACCATAACCCTCCCCCATGCCTAACCCTAATCTCTCCCCTAGTGCCAAACCCTATCCTCACCCTCCCCGCACCCTAAACCTAACCCTTCCCTATTAGTTCCTAACACTAACTCTCCTCCTAGTGCCTAACCCTAGCTCCTAAACATTAACCTAATCCCCTCCTAACCCAAGATACTTACCTACAGGATTTCAGTGGTTGGTGTACTGGAGCCAGGATCCGACTGTCAGGAATTTGGTGCTTGTAATTAGACCGTTGGTATAGTGGGATGCTGATTACATTTCACAGTGAAGGCTATGTTAGCATTAGATCTTTATACAGCATGTGCTATCAATGCATATGGTTTTAGATAATTAATTGAGTTTATGTGTCCCCACTACTAAATTCCATCTCAATTCCATTTTACTAGAACAGCAATTTGCCTGTATTGGGAAGTTAAACAAAAAGTTATTCTTTTCCTACAAAATGCCATTTAACTGACTATCCACTTAAGTACAGATATGTGGACAAATGAAAGATTACATGTCTATAGGAACCCACTGGGTGGGTGTATCACCTTTAGCAGCAGCAGTATCGAACATACAACACCAGCTAATTTCTAGGCAGGCTTCTCTCTGTATCACTGGCTTCACTATGTAGGCATACTGGTGCCTCCTCCACAGAAGCATGTCTAAGTCACCATTTTTACTTTTACTGCTGCCCATTCCCACATTTTCAGAGATCTGGAAATGGGGGAAGGAGGCTTCTCTATGAGTAGAGCATCCGAAATTCCAGACTCATCAACACATTTAGTACTTGTGGATGCACTTAAACTCTCAGGGATTTCTGAAAAGATATGTGGTGACGTGCGCTCCTGATGTGTGAAGGGTCAGAGTGGGGGGGTGCATGGTATGTGTGTGACAGAAAAGGTGAGTTGTAGCCAGGTATAAAAAACAAACAGACTAGGTGACTGGGTTGCAAACTTGTATTTATTCATAAGGACGGAGGCACAATGCTCCTTAATGAATGCTATAGGAAGGGGGTGGGACTTTGGTGTCTCTAGAATGTCCATGGAGGCGTGTGGTAGTTCAGTAGTATAATGGAGGGGATAAACAGGTCTGACCCTCAGTTAGGAAGTGGGTAGACCCTTTCATGGGGCTCCTATATGTGCAGTCCTTACTACCACACATTCCACTGCTGGACCTATGATCTACAGACTTAGGAACTGGGATAACCTTGGATGTTGAGATCAGGAGTACCTCCAGTTGGCGGCATCCTGCAAATTTCACTCTACATGCCGGCTGCAAATCTGTGCCCCACACACGGAATCACCATCAGAAGCCACGCTGTCTACTCCCCAACAGGCTTGCTGGGTCAAGTATGCACACCAGCCAGCCTACACCACAGCACTGCAGTCAGACACACCAGTGCTGACGAGCTGTAAGATGCTGTCACCAGCAACAAGCACAAACAATCATAGCAACTGAGACACCTACCTGCTTAGCACCCATGGAACCATGGTGTACTAACATCCGCTAGCAGGAAATACTGGCACACACAGTGAGCACAGTGAGATAATAGCTCCCTGCCATGGATTTCCGAGACCTACCGGTAGGTAAGCAACACCCCTCCTCACCAGTGTGGGGTGCCGCCAACTGGAGGTACTCCCGATTTCAACATCCAAGGCTATCCCAGTTCCTAAGACTGTAGACCATAGGTCCAGCAGGGGAATGTGCAGTTGTAAGGATTACATGTAAAAGGAGCCCCCTGAAAGGGTCTACCCACTTCCAAAATGAGGATCAGACCTGTTTATACCCTCCACTATACTACTGAACTACCACACACCTCCACGGACATTCTAGGGATACCAAAGTCTCACCCCCTTATTACAGCATTCATTAAGGAGCATTATGCCTCCGTCCATACAAATAAATACAAGTTTGCAACCCACTCACCTAGCCTTTTTATTCTTTATACCTTGCTACAACTCACCTTTTCTGTCACACATATACCCGCGCCCCTCCTCTGCCCCCTCTGACCCTGCACACACCAGGAGCGCCTATAACCACCTATCTTTTCATGTAGTGACATTTTCAGTAGTAGTATCAGGTACCTCTACTATACGCTATACAACACCACCACATATACACGTCCCTACAATATCACCACACCCCGAAGTGCGGCCATCCCAACAATTATCTTATCTCGGGATTTATTAAGCTTTTGAAAATGCAGTTTGTTCTTCAGCCTTAGTTTTGCTTTGGTGTCCTGTCTGCCTATTTTAAAGGTGACACATGTAGACTTAGAATAAGATTGTTTTGCATGTGAGGTTTCAGCAGATGCCTCACTGTGTTTGGCCGAGTCATCTGCAATAGCATTCTAGTGCATGAAACATCAGTAGCAGGACCACCGCTAGTAAAGGAAGGCCATGGCCTTTAGCCTTTCCTTGTCACTGCATGTGGTGTATGGAATGTTGGCAAAGTTACATATTTTAGCAGTACATTTTCCTTTTATTGTTACAGGTAATTTTTTTATTAGCATTGTGAAATATTGTTTAGATTTGTGCCCTTTCTTAAAGTTTATTTTTCCTGGACGACCTTTAGTAGATGTTGAAGTACATCTACTAGTATCAAGATTGCTATCAGTAGCCGCAGCACTAGTACTGGGTTCCTGCTCCTGCTCTTCTATCAATTTATCAATATTGATTCACAGTTCTCCTAGTATAAGATTGGCACCCAAATGTAACAATGATGTTATATTGCACAAAAGGTTTTTTTTTACATTTATTTTACAGTGACTGAACAAAAAAACAAACTGCTTCAGAGAGCCCACTTGGTATAGGCCGAATGGGACCCTAACAATTACGTTATATTTTTTTCACAGTTTTTAAAACAAAAATTTTTTTCAAAGCACTGCAGTCCAGTCCTATTTTATTTTACTGTTTTTTTCAATTTGTGCCTCACAGTGCTATTTTAATGAGTGATGTAGCCCAGTCCCCACGTCCTCTCCTGTTGCAGCCAGTCCACATACATCCACAATGCCTATATAATAAGTGCTTCTGCTCCTGTCCTAAATGACTAACTAATAATTTTTTTGTTTATTTTTTAAGTGCCCCTGCTGCCTGCAGCCCAGTTCCCACACTCTCTCCCTTCCAGTCTCCAGTGTGAAATTGTGCCTGATCACAAGAAAGGGACTTTATATGCAAACCGAAACCTATGAGATCCGACGACTGGAAGATGATGTTTTGCCTCATTTCAGGAACTGAGCTTGGAGGGAATCCCCGAGCCAGCACTCGGATCTATTCCGAAATTTAACCCACATATCTAAAATTAATGTTAAAGTAAACAATACTGTAGGAACAAAAAACAGATCCAAATTACATGATTACATGATTACATGATTACATGATTTTAGCTGTTTTTAACAATTTTCAAGAAATTCAAAACCAAATCTGAACCAAAACACAGGAGGGTGGATTTGCCAAATTTGAAAAACAAAAACAAAACACTGAGGCTGGTTTTGGCAAAACCAAATTCAAGGGTCTGCGCACATCTCTAAAGTCTCAGTGTGACAGAGCAGAAGGCACAAACTTGAAACTTGCTTCAAGGAACATTCTTCAGGTTCGAACTTGGGGCAAACTCCAATATGTTACTGTTTTCATGTTCAATTAATATTATAAACCACTTAACTGGCTAACATTTTTTCTAAAAACAAACCTCAGAAATAGTTTTTTTTATTGAATTAGGCTAATCATCTATTTAAAATATTTCCAACATAATTTAAAAATATATTTTATTATTTTTTTAAAACTCTGCATACCATAAAAATAGCATTTTTTATAGTATACTGTGCATGAACATTAAATATTTTTAAACAATTTAGGATAATTGGCTATCCCTAATCAGAGGTCACATATCGATTTTCTTGAATGATACATGATCACAAAAATCTAAATAATACATGAAATACAGTACGTTATCATTATAGATATTTGAAAATATTAATATCTACTCAATATATCACAACATCAATATGTTTTGCATATTGAAACACACTGGGGGGGCAAAGGTTCTGATATGTTTTTTTTGCCCCCAGCAACTGCCGCGCTTTGCAGCCGCCAGACAGTGGCGTCACTTACCTGAAATGCACCTGGTGCGATGGTCGGTCCGGGGGCCATGTTCTCGCGTGCCAGGAAGAGGGTGTGGCTTTGTCCCACTCTATCATCTGTCTGGCTTCCCCCTCTATCATCTGTCTGTCTCCTCTTTCTTAGCTGTCTGTCTCATCTCTATTCGGGACTTGGGCTGAAGGGGGCATGTCTTCGTCACACGAAGCCACATCCAGTTATGTTTTGCACTCTTGGTCACGCCCTCCATCCTCTGCAATCACTGGGCAGGGGAGAGGCTAGGGGCTGCTGTGCTGCTCCGCTGAGTAATCCCAGCTCAGCGCAGAAGCACTGCTGGACAGCCAACAGCCTCTCCCCTGCATCTCACGAGCGTGGCTGCAGCTGCTCGGTGACACCATCCGAGGGGGTGACACCAAAATAGCAGAGTAGCTCTGCTATTTTGGTCTCACCCCCTCGGATGGTGTCATCCAGTGTGGCCTGCACCCCCCGCAACCCCCTTGTGACGCCAACACCACCAGGTATTCATTACAGGTGGTGCACTAGCAACACTTGACTTCTCTGTAGCTGCTGGGTATTTAGTGGTAGCAGCATACTGGCAGTGCTGGACTGACATTTCCCTGGTGTCTGCATCTCTCTGCAACTGCTAAGAATTCAGTGAGGGCGGCACTGGACTTACAGTTCTTCAGTGGTCGCTCTTCTCTGCAGCTGCCACGTATTCAGTGGAGGCAGTGGTGCTGTGTACTTACAATACATTTCCCCAGTGGATGCCCCCCTCTGCAGCTCCCTGGCGGGGGGTGCTGCCAGGCTGCCTGATCACTGTTGGGGCAGGATCCAAAGGTGCAGGAGGGCTGAGAGGTCCCTCTAAGATTGGTTACTGCTGGAGATTACAGGAGTTTAAATAACATTAATTGGGCACTAAAACATGTCAGTTTATAGGTATATTTCTCTAAAAAGCTCAGTAAAAGGTTAAATGATGTGATAAAGCTATGTATAGGTGTTTAATTAATTTGGTGAGGGGTTTTAGAACTTCCAGATACTTAAAAGTGTTTATTCCAACTTTTTACAAAATGATATTAAAACACATAAAAATCACTTTTTAGAAATGTTTCTGTCCCCCAAAATACAGAAATACCTTTAATTTGATGAGAAACGCTTGCCATTATTTTTACACCATTAATAAAAAGTGCAAAAAGCAGCCATTTGCAACCTTTAAGAGCCTCCAGTACTTTGCTTAAGGTCACTAACAGCCTTCTATATGGTCCTCCTATCTCAAACCCCTTTTACACCACAGCTAAAACCTGGGATATTGCAGGGTTGACCCAGGTGTAAAGGTGCTAGGTGTAAAAGGGTCCAGGGTTGGAGAACTGGTTTGAGTGACACGGCAATTCAACCTGGACATTTTGCAGGGTTTATCACAGGAAAGACCCATGTAACCCTGCAGTGTAAATAGGCAACCTGGGTAATCCGAATTGGGTCCCATTCACAGGATGAAGAGCTCTGGATTTTCTGGCGCTTGGAGATGATGTCATCTACAAGCATCGGCAGACCAGTTACACTGCACCTGTGTGCAGTGTGAACGGCGCCAACTCAGGCACCGTAGTCTGAAGGGGATCTGTCCTGGGATTGACCCGGTTTGGAACCTTGTTCCAAATAGCGGGTCAGACCTGGGACTTAGCTGTAAAAGAGGTATCAGTTGTGACTTTTATGGGGTCTAGGATTGTTTCATTCCACAAAATGCAACAAAAACAATATGGAATGGTGAAAAAAATCCTCAAAGATTGTATTATCAGATCAATGCATTTTTGCAAAACAACCTCTTCTGCCATAAAACTTCACACATGGAAAAACTGTGCTATTACTGTGTGCATTTTTAAACAGATGTAATGTTGAATAAAATTGTCAGCATGAAATACTAAACTCATTCCAAAATCATACAAACAGTCTCATTTACCAGCAGGTGTTTCAGCATAGTTTAATTATGTTATAATTAGACACAACTAAATGAGCTTAAGTCACTGCAATAATTAAACCACATATTGTAATATGGCAGATTGTAAGGGATCATTGTAGCCTGAAAATCAATGCTGTAATGTGGATTCCATAAAAAATAGAGGTACCTTAATGCAAGAAATCTGAACAACTTAAACTAATACATTGAAATAATATAAGCAAACTGATTGTGTATTAATAATATGCTGTCAATTAAACAGCTAGTTTTTATTGCCTGCTTAACAAGTCGATTATTATTTTTTTCCTGGAGTTTCTGTCATACTGTAACTCAGTGTTCCTTTTGCAGGTTTGTGTAGCTGCACTCCCAAAAAGTGACTCTTTCCTGTGCTGGTCAGTGTGAGGTAAAGTCCTGTGAGCCAATCAGTGTGAGGTAAATACAGTGAGCTTGTCAGTGTGAGGTAAAGTCCTATGTGCTAGTCAGTGTGAGGTAGAGTCCAATGAGCCAGTCAGTGTGAGGCAGAATCCAAGGAGCTAGTCAGTGGAGGTAGAAATGTGCGCAGAGTTCGATGATCTAGCCAGTGTGTGGTAGAGTCCTGTGAGCTAGTCAGTGTCAGGTAGAATCTGATGAGCTAGTCAGTGGAGGTAAAGATGTGCGCAGAGGGCCTGATTCAGACCCGGTCGCAAGCACTGTGTGCTCACATCCAGGTCGATGGTGGGCCAGTGCACATGCACACGACAGAGCCGGCTCCGTCGTGCGCATGCGTGAGATCCGGATAGCGATGGGCACTCCATCGCTCCGGGTCTCGCAACAAAGGGGGCAAGCTGTCGATGTTGAGTGACAGCTTGCCCCCTTTGGTGGGTGGGCCAGGGGAGTGGCTGCCCAAATGGAGGCGTTCCCATGTGAGCGCCTCCGTTTGGGGGCGGCCCCACTGACATCTCGAGTGATGTCAGTGGGAGAGATTTCGGCTCAGTTAGAGCCAAAATCTCTCTGGGGCTTGCGGCAACGATACCATACCACAAGGGTCTCGTCGCAAGCCCGATGGTCGTGATGGTCTTGACCATTGCGACCATCTTCCTGGCTGCTCGCTATAGCTGTGGGTGGTCACCCACAGCTGTGCAAGCGGCCAAGAGGCCGTTCTAAAAAAAATAATAGCCCGGCCCTGATTCAGAGCAAGTGCTCTGTCAGAGCGTCTGGCTCTGAATCAGGGCCAGATTCCAATGAAAAGATTGAACCAAAACATGGGCTCTTCATGTTTTGGTTCTAATTCTTTATTATGTTTTGGTTAGGGATTTGGCAAAACCACCCTCAAATGTTTTGAATTTCTTTATAAATTGATACACATAAAAGTATTTAAATTTCAGTCAATTTTGTCCAACTCATAGGCCCTCATTCAGAGCCGCACGTTAACAACAGTACGCTCGTTGCGTTCCGATGTTGACTAACCGCGCATGCGTCGGTGTTACACTGCGCATGTGCGTACGGCAGATTGCGAGTTTTTTTTCTCTCGTTCCTAAAATAGCGTACAGGAAGTGACATGTCAAATGTGATTGACAGAACAGGGCATTTTTGGGTGTTGACGGGGGTGGAGATGAAAAAACGCAGGCGTGGCGAGGCGTTTTTGGGGCGTACATACATTAGCAGATGCGAACGTCAAATGTGTTCGGACCGTCTCATACATCACTGGAACATCCGCTTTCCCTTCAAAATGCTCGCACAGCTTAGGGTCAGGATTACTCGACCACATTGGCGATGGCCTTCTCCTCCGTCCCGGGACTCAACGATGGTGCTGCGATTAATCGCGGCTGGTCAGTAAAGTAATTAGTGTTGGATTGAAAACCGGCTTGGTATGTGTTTGGAAAGCAGTTTATTGGGATAGCACAAAAGCGTACGCAGGTGGAAATCAGAGCTGCTAATGTCATGATTACACAATCAATTAGCATACATTTTTGGTGTTTTATTTTGGCCACAATTTGTTGGTTATGGCCTATTGTAACAATAATGTCATCATGTTTTAATTAGCTCCCCTTTTTTTTGGTTTACTGTGGAATTTGCATCGCTATGTGATTTTTTAAACGTTCCTTAAAGAGGCCTTTTTTTTTTTTTTAAGAGGGTCAGTTTTTGCCTTTAGGGCCAGGATTAAATGTAACCCATTTGTACAATAATGTCACAATACAATCTCAGTTTTTTGTTTTAAATTTATTGTTTAAACACAAACAAATTGGCCTAATATTTTGTTGCCTTTTTTTGTGGCAAAGATATTTGTTAAAAAAAAAAAAAAAACCATAACTGCTAACATAAGCGTAAATACAAAATTTAAAAACATTTCACAAGAAAGGAGAGGGAAGTTTTGACCAGAAAGGAATATGAGCCAAGCACAGAAGGAGTGTGGGAAAAGTCGCCATTGCTGTCACCGTTTTCTCGCCCGTTTGGCTGGGTGAGGGTGGGCGCCAGACCGGGTCCGGGATGCCATCGGGCTGGCCTGTCCAGAGGCAGATGTTGTGGCCTCTGGACTAGGCACAGGGCTAGGCACATTTGGAGGATTGGCTGATGTTGTGCCAGAGGTGTAGGATCCGGATGTTCCGGCAGGAAGGGAGGTCGGCTCCACCATGTGCTGGCGAACGAGCTGCTCCAGGGCATCGGCGATGCGGATGTTGGCCCTGGTATTTTCCGCCAGGGCCTGACCAATGGTCACGTTGGCCGCAGCATTTTGCTCCAGGGCCTCAGCCACCCGTATCAGACTGGCGTCCATCCTCTGCAGAATCTCCGTATGGCAATCCGATTTAAAATTGAGTTCTGTGAGGAGGCCCACTGCCTGCGAGGGGGCACGCCCTGGACTGGCTTCTGCAGGGTCCTCAGCCGGATGTACTGGTTCCTCCCCTGCAGAGCCAGCAGAAATTCTGCGGCCAAGGCTCCCCTCTGGAGCAGACTCATCCGCCTCTGTCTCTGTTAGGAAAATTGCGAAAAGACTCACATTAGAATCTACATATTGGCACAATAGCATTTCAGAGTTGGTGACATCACAAGACTTACCTTGGCCAACATGAGGAGCCGCAAAGTCTGGCATGTCCGTATCCATGTTGGACACGCCAAACACCTCCACAGCCTGCACACACCCCTGTGCCAGCTCTTCTAAGTCTGTCAACTCCAATGACACAGGGGTGGGACCCCCACCTGTCCCCCTTGCATGCCTAGCCCTGTCGGCAAGTTTTTGCTTGAGACGATATTTGAAGTCTGCCCATCTGTGGAATGAAATTGGACCCATTATCCTTTTTTTTACAATGGGGTTTGTTTATAGGATGGGAAAGTGTTTACTTACCGCCGTTTGACATCCCGGGCTAGACGGACATAATCACCCACCCTATTGACAGCAACGGCGACCTCCTCCCACATTCTCCACTTCTGGCTTTGGCTCATATTCCTGGCTGCCTGGGGCAGGATGTCAACGCACTTCTGGATCAAAACCTCCATCTCCTTGCTTGTGAAATGTGGCTGCCTTTTTTTTTTGGCAGCTTTGGCGGGTTGACTGGGGCCAGCAGTCTCTTCCATGTCATCCTCCTCACCTATTTGGGTAAATATGCAGATTTAGCCACTTCACAACTTGACCAATATATTTGTTTTAAAATAATCATTGAGACAAAACATGAAGGCCTTACCGCCGGATTTTTGGCCATTGTTTCCCTGGTCTGAAGCCATGTCTCTGCTTCCAGAATGAAATCAACCAGAAATTCAATGTGATTTCGTGACGTATTTATACATGCGTCCTTTGTTTGCGGCCGCATCATTGATTGTGCGTCCCTATGATTCATCCTTAATTTGTGCGGGAAAATAAACACTATTTATGGCTTGGTGTGTGTGGAGTCGAGGTTGGGTTGTTGGATTGTTGGCGGTTAAGTTGTTTGGATTTGGTTGTTTGCGGTTGGAGGATTTGGCAGAGTTGGTTTTTTGTTTGGTTTTGCTACAGTTGTTTTGGTTTTCCGTTCGCATTTTTTTGCTTTTTTCCACATCCTTTCCTGATTTGGTAAGTTTTGTGCAGTCTAATTTGTGGCCAATTGGTGTCTACTTCTGTTTTTTGGTTAGCTATTTTTTTTTAACACTAATTTCATCTTTTTTAGTTTGTTTTGGCTTTCGGACCCAAAGACCTTTTTTTTGGAAATCTTATATATTCGAGTTGGGTAAGTCCATTTTTTTTCTTGCATTTGCGAACTAATTACCGCATTTTTGACTGTTGGTGTAGTGACTTGCATTTGCGAACTAATTACCGCATTTTTGACTGTTGGTGTAGTGACTTGCATTTGCGAATTAATTACCGCATTTTTGACTGTTGGTGTAGTGACTTGCATTTGCGAACTAATTAACGCATTTTTGACTGTTGGTGTAGTGACTTGCATTTGCGAACTAATTAACGCATTTTTGACTGTTGGTGTAGTGACTTGCATTTGCGAACTAATTAACGCATTTTTGACTGTTGGTGTAGTGACTTGCATTTGCGAACTAATTAACGCATTTTTGGCGGCTTATTCATCATGTAAACCAGTTTTGCTTTTCCCTTTTCCATTTTTGGGGTCCATTTGAACCCTATTTGACGTACGGTGTGCAATGTCGTTTTCATCGATGGCCAAATGTGTGTTTCGCCTATTTTATGTGTTGGCTTGCAACAATTTGAAAAACAAAAATTCACCCTCTAAATTTTTGATGTCTCATTTTTGGCTTTTTTACAGTTTATACGTATCATGACAATACCCCGGCATGTAAGCAGCTATGGATGGTATCAGAAAGCTAAGTTGTTTTTTGTTACTTTTGGGGTGGCTCAAAAGCCTTACATTGTAAACTTTGAATTTCAGGTAGATCTGGGGCGAATTGTTCTGGCCCTGCTCCCGGAAGACGACCAACCTCAAACTCGTCCCAGGCGTAGGCATCGTAGGCATGCAAGGCCCCAGATATTTCGAACACGTGTCACCCTTTTTGGAATGCCCGATGATGAGGTTTTAAGATGCTACCGTCTACCTCCCAAAATCATCATAGACACTCTCTCATTAATAGAAAGTGATCTTGAGCGGCAAATTGACAGTCCAACAGCAATACCACCACTGACGCAATTTATGGCGGTGTTACATTTCTGTGCCTCAGGATCGTTTCAAACAACGGTGGGAATTGTGGCGGGCAACTCCCAATCCTCCTTTTCCCGGATCCTGAGGGCAGTGATGGAGGCACTTTTCAAGCACCTCCATCATTTTATTAAAATGCCTTTGGATATGGGTGCCCTTAGTGTGGCCAAGGCCAATTTTTACCAAATAGCTGGCTTCCCACACATCATAGGGGTTGTGGATGGTACTCACATACCACTTCAGCCTCCAGCACGGCTGGAGGCAATATTTAGAAACCGTAAACACTATCACTCCCTGAATGTAATGGTGGTATGTGATGCCTCCCTCCAGATCCTGTCCCTGAATGCTAAATTACCTGGAAGTGCTCATGACTCCTTCGTCATCCGGCAATCAGGGATATGGCAGAAATTAACCAACCTACAAGCTGGTGATGCGTGGCTTCTGGGTAAGTGGAGACCTTTAGTACATAACAATGTTAAGCTTGATACACAGTGTTCCTGATGTGGTCTATTTTTGTTCACAGGAGACAGTGGATACCCTTGCATGTCCTGGCTGCTCACTCCTTATTTGGCTCCCACACCAGGGCCACAAAGTGCGTATAATTCCGCACTTACAGCCACCAGGCAAGTGGTGGAGCACTGTATCGGCCTTTTAAAAGGCCGATTCAGATGCCTCCACCGCTCTGGTGGCGAGCTCATGTATGTGCCGGATATGGTGTCTAAAATTGTGGTCCTGTGTGGGATATTTCACAACATTGCCATAAGGAGTGGTGTCCCAATGCA
Organism: Taudactylus pleione; assembly: GCA_031769625.1. Taxonomy (NCBI): domain Eukaryota; kingdom Metazoa; phylum Chordata; class Amphibia; order Anura; family Myobatrachidae; genus Taudactylus; species Taudactylus pleione. Next base: position 3,105,084 of record JAUIMM010000222.1, on the reverse strand, counting down.
GCCAGAGGATGCCTTACCTGAGGATGGCCCCCCCGAGGTTGGTCGAAGGTCAGTATGTGGGGGGGCCATACGCGATGATGTGGTGGCCAGATTTTTTAGGTAAGTTTGAACAAAACTCCAGTGTTTATACCTAATGTGTTTGTGTTTGTTTGCGAACATCTAATTTTTTTTTTTTTTTCTCACCATCTTCTGTTTGTTCACATAATCTTTGGCACTCCAACGCTCACTACTTCCTGCTACCCTTACCAAACCTGGATCTGGTCCTTTTGGGCATATATTCTGGAACCCATATCGCAACGCCATGTTTGTGGAATCATGTTGGCATGGTCCTTCGTCAACCAGTTCTTGATTTTTTGTTTTTATTTAATTATTTCTTGGTATGTGTTGTATTTGAATTTATCACTGTGTTCTTTTTTTGGGAGTGACCACTTTGTTTTCTCTGTTATGTTGTGAATAAATGTTTGGAGAGTGAAATGGTCTTCCTTTTTTGGGACGTTAACAGCAAGTGTAACCAGGTTAACACAAGTTACATTTGACTAAGGGGTAAACCAGTACTGACGCCAGTTGAGCTAAACTGAAATATGTTTTCAGCTTCCCAATCCACACCAAAAGGAAGCCTGGCCCAACCTTGGGATTTGTAAGATTGGCCTAAGCAGCTTGCGCACCAACTAGGAACCTGGAAAATGTAGAAATATGTAATTGACACTACACCCAAAAAGGGAAATGACATTGTTACTGTTATGTGTTTCTTGTGTCTGTTTGACATACAAAGACAAAACACAATCTAACTTTTAAAAAAGGGAAATCCTTGCAGGAACAGTCTACTTATGTCATGCTAAACTATCTTGGTTTTGGTTTTTAAAAATGAGCCACAACGTATATTTGTCTTAATAAATTTATTTTGAAAATATAACAAAAATAAAAAAACTACTGCCGAAGGAGGCCAGACAGCCGGTCGAGGGCCACCAGAATGCCGATGACATGTTGGCGCATCTGCCCCACACAATCCGCCACCTCTTGCCGACGCCTCTGTTCCTCTGTGGGTGAGAAAAGTGTGTGGGTTAATACAACAATAGGGAATCCACATTAAAAAAAAAAAACACAACCAAATCACTCCTAAACCCAAACCAAAAAAAAAAAAGGGGGGGCTGGCAAAAATACAAGGCCTAGGTACAAATTCCCACAGGTATGATATGTGTATGTTGAAATCACCAGGAAGAGGTAAAGGCAAACCTTCAAAATCACCAAAAGTCAAGCCACAAAAACACGAAGAAAGGCACGACACATGATTACATACAAACAGTTTGTGCTTTAAAAAAAAAAAAAAAAAAAACATACCGGGAGACAAAACGGGAGCTCCGGAAATACCTCCATGATCCTCCTCGGAGGATCCGTCATTACCCAAAGAATGGGGAGGAGTTATGATGGACTCCGGGGAGGGGGTAATTGGAAGAGGGGTGGGTGGAGGAGAGGGGGAAGTGGGACGGAGGGGAAGGATGCCCGACATTTCCGGGAGAGGGTCTGGGAAGGATGGGGAGGAGTGGGGAATAGGGGAAAGATTTGGGGTGGAGTGTTGGCTGGGGGTTGGGGATAGTGGCCGGGAACGCCGTCTGGACGGACGGTGACGGCGGAGTCTTGGCTGTCCCCCTAAAATATGACAAAGAAATTGCGGTTAGTTTATGGACAAATCCGGGCAACAAAACTAAAAAAAAAAAAAAAAAAAAACAAATAAGCCAAATAGCAGTAGAATGAATAAATCAGAAATAGAGGGGAAACATGCACACGCAGATATGAGTACAAATAATAAATAGGACAGACAGGAAAACATGCACACGCAGATATGAGTACAAATAATAAATAGAACAGACAGGAAAACATGCACACGCAGATATGAGTACAAATAATAAATAGAACAGACAGGAAAACATGCACACGCAGATATGAGTACAAATAATAAATAGAACAGACAGGAAAACATGCACACGCAGATATGAGTACAAATAATAAATAGAACAGACAGGAAAACATGCACACGCAGATATGAGTACAAATAATAAATAGAACAGACAGGAAAACATGCACACGCAGATATGAGTACAAATAATAAATAGAACAGACAGGAAAACATGCACACGCAGATATGAGTACAAATAATAAATAGAACAGACAGGAAAACATGCACACGCAGATATGAGTACAAATAATAAATAGAACAGACAGGAAAACATGCACACGCAGATATGAGTACAAATAATAAATAGAACAGACAGGAAAACATGCACACGCAGTTTGCCCCACAAACACAAACATTAAAACCACAATACATAACACTTACTTGCCAGGATCTGCATGCGAAAGCATGCCAGCAAGAGGGGCGTTCGCCGTTGCAGGTCGGACCACCTGCGCTCCAGCTGCCCGATGTTGCGGCGTGAGCCGAAGGACCGCAGGCGGGACCGTGCCTCCGCATACGCGGAGCGCTTCTGCCGGTTGGTCATGGGTTGAGGTTGGCTGGTGATCCGGCGATCCATGACCTCCGTAAGCACCAGCAGCTCGCGCCTGGTGAATGCGGAGGCTCTCATGATGGCAATGGTGTTTTTCTTAAAATTCATTTTTGATAAAGTGTTTAAAAATTTTCTGATTGGCTAATGTATTTTGGAAATTAACAGGAGCAATTTTATTGGTTAGTGTATGAGTCATGTGTTCGACAGGGCCAGAAATCTCTGGAGAGTTATGATAGGCTTGATGCAGTGACATGCGTAAGCAAATTTAAATAAAGAAATGAACCCAGGGAAAAATGCGGGGATCCACAGCAATAGTACAATTGTTTAATTGTGGTTCACATGTTTTTTGAACAATAAAAGCGAATGTTTCATCCGTACGTATTCTGCGGGTAAACACAAACACGGACAAGAGTAAAGTTTCTTGCATTGTGTTGAAAAAAACAAACAATTAAGCTAATTGATACATTGATTGGCATGATACGATTGAGGGAGGTAGGCAGAATAAAGGAGCAGGTAATCGACATCTGACAAGGCCACTTCCTGTTTATACTTGTGCGTGCGTTCCTTTCAAGCCATTTCGGGGATGTACGCTCGCTATTTCGTACGCTCGTTAGTTAGAGGAGGGGTCATAAGAGTTTTGGGAGGAATTTTAGATGCGAACGAAAATACGAGCGAGCCATTGAATTTAAATATTTTTGTACGTACGCCTAACGTACGTGCGCCCGCTTGCGAGTGGGTCTGAATGAGGGCCATAGTTCACAATATTGTTTCCCCAGAGCAGCAGCACAAACACCTGGCAGTATAAAAGAATATAACACATCTATGACACATAGTGGCACAACAGTGCATGATATGATGACAGTTAAATAAACTTTACAACTGTATAGAATGTTTTCATTAATCAAGAACAAATAGCCTAAAAGTAAAAGTCATTAAGAAAAAAAATAATATATTACCAACACACTTCTCCAAACAGCAAATCACAGTCCTCAGGCCAATACAGGTGTTTGCTGCCAGAGAAAGGTCTAGTAGAAAACTAAAGAGGCCTATCCATTAGACGACTTTTGAACATTCAGAAAGTCATCTAATGGATAGCCAGCAAGGACTAGCGATGGTTGGTGTCCATCCTGCGTCCCACCAACTCAGGCAGCATAGTAGCTCTCAACCACCTGTAAGGGAGAGCCATGCTGTACAGTAGGGTCCAGGCAGTGCAGAATCCCAGCAGATGGAGGGGTAAACTGCACCTGAGGAAGGCTGAGGAAGCACAGCAGTGTTTCTGTATGTGTGCTCACACTGGATCAGTGCAAGTAGGACCAGCTGCAACAATAGGTATGTGACCAATCGGGTGCTCTCTTGGTCATTGATCCTGGAGGCAATACCTGATGTGTTTCTCGGCCAATGGGGGGGGGCGTTTCATCAGAGTAGAAAACTAGATCACCACCAAACTTACTCCAAACAGCAAATCACAGGCCTGAGGCCAGTACAGGTTATTGGTGGTGGAGTAACCAGCTTAATTTAGTGTAAGGTAAAGCATAGATTGATTATTAGTTATAATTCTAAAGAAAAGTAGTTAGGAGACATGGAAAAAATATTAGCAACCAAGCATCCAAATGTGAGTTTAGAAACACAGCTAAACAAACAGTTACTAAAAATCGAAATCAGGCGCAATACTAAATGAAAATAAATAAATATCACTGGTGTTTATCCTAATAGCAGATCCCAATAAGTATTCTGGAGATACTAACTAATTAACCAATGACCAATTATTTAATATGATTATTTAGACAAAAATATCACATAAGATTTATAAAAATCATACATCTAATAAAGGCTCATAATTAAAAACATAGAGAATTAAGTGTTTCAAAAGCGAGATGTTAATCACTTAATGGGCACTGTAGAAAAAGATCCACAACGTAATAATTAACAGAAGAAAATCTAATGATAAAAGTCACTTGGAAGCAACAATGTGTGAAGAGCTGGCATAACATTTGACCTCCCTGCTATAGGATCTGCTCACCACCACTGCAGTTGTCAATCTCTGGAGACAATCACAGAGTAGCAGCAGTGGGAGAAATCTTCAGTGTATTAAACTCCCCGTTTAGTGGAGTGAGGCAGTACAGCTGAAGTGACAACAGTGGTGCAACAATCCCCATTTGTGTGTATCAGTTAACCACCTGGGGTCATAGTAAAGCAATGTCTAATGGGAGTGACACTTTAGTAGCTGGAGTGCAGGGGAGGGAGGAAGCCACTCATTTATCAAATCAGACATCCATATTTTCATCAATATCAATAGCGTCTCAAGCAATGTCCGGAGCAACAAATTGGTATTGGAATACCTGCTTAGAGTCTCTCAATGCATTTCTCCATTCTCACAATCTAACGGTTTCATCAGTAGGTAAAAAGTCACTTCAGCTGAATGCTGTTTTAGCATCATGCCAGGTGGTTGCCTCTCTACACTTAACAGGAAGATTAATACCTGAAGATATCTCCCACTGCTGCTACTCTGTGATTGTGTCCAGAGATTGACATCTGCGCTGGTGGTGAGCTGATCCTATAGCGGGGAGGTCGAGTTTTATGCCAGCTCTTCAGACACATTGCTGCTTCCAAGTGACTTTCATCATTGGATTTTCTTCCGTTAATTATTACTTCGTGGATCTTTGTCAAGACAAAGGTCCACACTTGGGACCGAAACGTCGACATACTATGATACCTGCTGCTATGTAACATTTAAATAAAGGATTTTATTGGAAGACTGGTGAGTGCACCCCATTTTTTGCATATTTATATATATATATATATATATATATATATACATATATATTTATATATATTTATATGTAATCCGGAAGTTGAAAGAACATAATTTTATCAGAAATCGGCCATGACCAGGTGCTCCTCACAAGATTTGTAACAGAGGAGTGAAAATAATTATCATAAGAGTTGTCCAAGAGCAAAGGATTACTTCTGGACACAGGATGTGTGGCTGATTAAAACCAGGTGAAATGCAGGCTTGAAGTCAGCCAGCCACAGAACCTGTGTAATTCATGAATTTCCCAGTTTAAAGAACTAGTATGGCAAGCCTCTATATATATATGTATATGTATATGTATGTATATATATATATATATATATATATATATACACACACACACACACACACACACACACACATATATATATATATATATATATATATATATATATATATATAGAAAGCTTGAAGGGCGGCACTCACAGGACTTCTCAGAAGTAAATAATGGAACACTTAGACCTTCATATAGCACTATTTATATATAATCCAGAAATCTGGCACTTACCACATTGCCAGCAGAAGCATGTCAGATGCAGATGTACCTATAAAGTATTGTATAAGTGGCACTTAGAGTTTTCATTAATGCAGTTGTTGTGTATTATTGAAACCTCTGAGTGCCGCTTATACAATACTATGTGTGTGTATATGTATATATATATATATATATATATATATATAATAGTATATAGTGAAAAGATGGCACTCAGGGTCTCAACAGCACTTCTAATAAATAACAGGCACAGCCAGGATATATAGTCAATGTTTCAGAGCGTTGGCTCTTTTATCAAGACATGCAGTACAATGAACAAAAAGAGACATAAATACCTGTGTATCCACCCAGGGAGAGTCAAGTTCCTGCCCCTGCCACACACACTGTAGTCCTGGTGACATCATCAGTAAGCAATGACACCCGGGATCCAGCAGGGAGGTGTGGTTAGTGCTCAACACAGGTCCAGCATACGAGCAGCTATTGAAGGAAAGAACTCTGACCAGCCGGTGGCACGCCACTTCAGAGATTTTCAACACAATCTTTCTTCTATCCAGTATGAAATTATAGACTGGATCCCACCCAATCCAAGGGGAGGCAATCGTGGACGTGGATTTTTGACCAGGAATGATGATGTTTGTCCATGAAAGATGATGTTTTGCCTCTTTCTGAGACCCGATTTTTGGCGGTAAAAATCCAAATTTGGCGGGAAAATCCAAACTAATCCAGGCCCGCACATCCCTAAAATATATATATGTATATATATAACATACTGTGCGGACCGGCACTCACCATATACAGCCACTGGCTCCGGTGCCCTCCGGATATGGAAAAATGTAGTTTGGCAATGGCAAGCAAGCGGCAGCACTCAGGAGAATTCTGAATTAACTGGTACATTTATGTAATGAATTTACATGATACCACACCAAGGTTTCGGGACACACCCGTCCCTCTGTCAAGGTATAACAGCAACTAAATGATAAAAATCACTCACCTTAAGTAGAAGAAAGAAGCCCGCCAAATGTGAACTGTGCCATTCACCAGAAGGAAAGTAAAACCCGGTGGACGCCGCGTCCAATGTGGATGACGTCAGGGCGTCACCTGTATATCATTGTCATGGCAACCCGGACGCCCAGTGTTAGCAACGTATAATGACACAAAGTGTGTAGAGCTTCCACAAAGTGATAAACCACATGTATGTCTACACCAACGAGAATGACAGTAAAAAGATACTGATAAAGAAGAAAAAGAGCACGATACTGCAACTTATTGCAAATCTATCAAAATATAGTACGATCAAATATTCTAGACAATTATGACATGTATGCTGAATAAGACAAGCACTTGAAAATATGAAAGCCAACAAGAAGGGGGATATAGAAAAAAGTAGAAAAGGAAGGAAAACTGCACTCGCAGGAACTGAATAATGATGGGGCACAACACATCACCCCCGGGAGGGCACTGAGGCAAGTTGTTTACCTGTACAGTGGAGTGCCAGTCACTATATTGCTATATATATATATATATATATATATACATACATACATACACATATATTTAACATAATTGGTGCTTGCAATCAGGGTTATGGGTCAGTTACTTTGCCCGGTGCCTCCTTCTATTCCACAGCGGGAACAATATGCATTCCAGTACCCACTACTGACATAAGACCAACTGCTTCATTAAAGCCTTCCAGCTGTCATCCTAACTTGTTGCTTCCTCCCCGCCTACCCCATCTGTGTCACTCCTGTTTGTCTGTCCCTCCATTTTAGAATGTAAGCTCTTTTGAGCAGTGCCCTCTACCCTCTTGTGCTTCTCCCTACTGTATTTGCATTTATCGCTTACTCCCCACTAGGGCAACTAACACTTGGCTGCTTATGTGGATGTAAAGGTCACTAATATAGCAATGTTTATTATCCTTGTCTGTGTTTTGCATTATATTGTAAGACGCTGGTTACTTATTTGTTTATGTACTTTGTAAGACGCTGCGGTACACTTGTGGTGCAATATAAATGATAATAATAATAATTCCAGTGAAGCGGCACTCAGGTCGAAAAGTGCACTCAATACACAGCAGGTATAATAATCCGACACTTCAATGCCTTTAATACAGCATTTTCCTCAGGGATATAAAAAAAAACATCCCTGAGGAAAATGCTGTATTAAAGGCATTGAAATGTCAGATTATTATACCTGCTGTGTATTGAGTACTGTGTAAGGCCAATATGGAGGGATATGACTTAAAGATTTGGTGTACCCAGATTAAAAAGTACACCTACCAACGTACCACTAATCAGTAGCTATGTATCAAGGCCAACACTAGAGAAACCAGAGCAACCCGTTCTCCACGATGAAGATACTAAAGTAACCATTCATAAACAACATGTCAATGGTAAGATCTCATTGATGTCGTTGCTCTGGTTTCTCCAGTGTTGGCCTTGATACATAGCTACTGATTAGTGGTATGTTGGTACTAGGTAGATGTACTTTTTTACCTGGGTACACCATATATTTAAGTCATATCCCTCCATATTGGGCCTTACTTCATATATACCACATTTACCTTTTCTTTGCATTATTACACATGAGTGCGTTCACTTGCTTCACATCTGATGTACATCAACGTCACATATGAGTGTTCATAGTTTATTCCTCGACGTGATTACATGCTTTTAGCTGTTTGTACAGTACTTAAATATATGTGTCTAATTTCGACGGTTGTGATTCCCATATTTCCTTGACTTATATGTTTAAGCATTTTTATGTAGATCTGGTCGTTACTGCTGCTTATTGTAGTTGTCTGTCACTTTGTCTATAATATTTAGAGCTGTTTACTATTTATGTTTACTTTTTCTTATTTTCTTTTTTTCCATTTTTAAACTTGGTATAATGTTTTGTGCACAGTTGTTTACCACTCCTGTTGACCAGCATACGAGGGGTGTTTTGCAGCACAGGCATTAAGGTTAGCCTCTAAGATGCTGTGTGATCATTGGCTGTACCTAGTAGTCTGCGCACTCCAATGAGCCGCTTGAGCTCATCGTAGAAGCCTTTGTTGTCATCCCCGTTGCCTAGCACCGAACGGGCTGGCCGATGATGTCATCGGTCGCTGCCGCTCCATGCTGGTGGTCACGTGATGTGCACAGAAGGGCATGCAGGAGAGGATGGAGTCACTCGGGTGTAGGTGCTGGGTATATAAGGTATGTGTTTATTGTTTGTTTGATAGCATGGTGATAGTTTTATAGATTAAACCCAAATGTTGCAGACCCCCTGTTGCCGTGATTTATTGTTCAAGTCCCATTGTGCCTCCTGTTGGAAGTATATGTATCAATCGTACTGGTTGTTGCACCTGGGCAATTGTGTTATTTTTGAAGTGAGTCCCGGGAGCCTGGTGGAAGTATATATATATATATATATATATATATACACAGTCAGGTCCATAAATATTGGGACATTGACAGAATTGTCAGATTTTCGCCTCTATTCACAACCACAATGGCTTTGAAATGAAACAAACAAGATGTGATTTAACTGCATACTTTCAGATTTAATTTGAGGGTAATTACATCCAAATCAGGTGAACGGTGTAGGAATTACAACGGTTTCTATATGTGCCTCCCACTTTTTAAGTGGCCAAAAGTAATGGGACAAACTAAACAATCTTAAATCTAACTTTCACTTTTTAATACTTTGTTGCAAATCCTTTGCAGGCAATTACAGCCTGAAGTCTGGAACGCATAGACATCACCAGACGCTGGGTTTCATCCCTGGTGATGCTCTGCAAGGCTTCTACTGCAAATGTCTTCAGTTCCTGCTTGTTCTTGGTGCATTTTCCCTTCAGTTTTGTCTTCATCAAGTGAAATGCATGCTCAATCGGATTCAGGTCAGGGGATTGACTTGGCCATTGCATAACATTCCACTTTTTAGCCTTAAAAAACACTTTGGTTGCTTTTACAGTATGCTTCGGGTCATTGTCCATCTGCACTGTTAAGCGCCGTCCAATGAGTTCTGAAGCATTTGACTGAATATGAGCATATAATATTGCCCGAAACACTTCAGAATTCATTGTGCTGCTTTTGACAGCAGTCACATCATCAATAAATACAAGGGAACCAGTTCCATACATGCCCACGCCATGACACTACCACCACCATGCTACACTGATGAGGTGGTATGTATTAGATCATGAGCAGTTCCTTTCCTTCTCCATACTCTTCTCTTCCCATTACTCTGGTACAAGTTGAACTTTGTCTCATCTGTCCATAGAACTGTAATGGCTTTTTTAGATGTTGTTTGGCAAACACTCTAATCTGGTCTTCCTGTTTTTGTGGCTCACCAATGGTTTACATCTTGTGGTGAACCCTCTATATTCACTCTTGTGAAGTCTTCTCTTGATTGTTGACTTTGACACATATACACCTACCTCCTGGAGAGTGTTCTTGATTTGGCCAACTGTTGTGAAGGAGTTTTTCTTCACCAGGGAAATAATTCTTCTGTCATCCACCACAGTTGTTTTCCATGGTCTTCCGGGTCTTTTGGTGTTGCTGAGCTCTCCGCTGCGTTCTTTCTTTTTAAGAATGTTCCAAACAGTTGATTTGGCCACACCTAATGTTTTTGCTATCTCTCTGATGGGTTTGTTTTGATTTTTCAGCCTAATGATGGCTTGCTTCACTGATAGTGACAGCTCTTTGGATCTCATATTGATAGTCGACAGCAACTGATTCCAAATGCAAATGTCACACCTAGAATCAACTCCAGACCTTTTACCTGCTTAATTGATAATGAAATTATGAGGGAATAGCCCACACCTGTCCATAAAATAGCTTTTGAGTTGATAGTCCCATTACTTTTGGCCCCTTAAAAAGTGGGAGGCATATATAGAAACTGTTGTAATTCCTACACCATTCACCTGATTTGGATGTAATTACCCTCAAATTAAATCTGAAAGTCTGCAGTTAAAGCACATCTTGTTTGTTTCATTTCAAAGCCATTGTGGTGGTGAATAGAGGCCAAAATATGAAAATTCTGTCAATGTCCCAATATTTATGGACCTGACTGTATATGTATATATACACATAGAAACAGTTTAAACAGGATTTAGGACCACTACAGTAAAATATACCACTCAGCCTATGACAGGGTACACATACACTGACTGACACAGACACACACAGGAAGACACACACATACACACACACACACACCTCTTTCACTAAAAAACATGAATGCAGCAGGCAAATAAATACAGCCAGTATGATTTATTAAAGACCCCCCTTCCCCCCAGTTGTGTCCTTTATACAGTGCCCCCAGTAGTGGTTCCCCTATGCAGTGCCACCTGTAGTACCCCTTATACAGTGCCCCCTGTAGTGACTCTTATACAGTGCCCCCACTAGTGCCTCTTATACAGTGCCCCCGTAGTGCCCCTTATATAGTACCCTCAGTAGTGCCCCTTATACAGTGCCCGCAGTAGTCCCTCTTATACAGTGCCACTCATACAGTGCCCCCTGTAGTGCCCCATATACAGTGCCTTCAGTAGTGTCCCTTTTACAGTGCCTCCAGTATTCCCCCTTCTACAGTGCCCCCAGTAGTGCCCATTATACAGTGCCCCCAGTAGTGCCCCATATACAGTGCCCCTTATGTAGTGCCCCCAGTAGTGGTCCGCCCTAAGCAGTGCCCCTTACATATATAACACAAAACACACACAATATACTTACCTGAATCCCTGCTCCTACGCCCGCCACCATCCACTCCTCTGTCCTCTCGCTCGCTCGGCAGTCGGCACTATGGGAGAGACATCATGATGTCTCTCACATTGCCCCCTGTGGGAGCTGGAAGGCAGACCTCATGATTGAGCTCCAGCCTGGCTTTCTCCATGGATGCAGAAGCCAATGAGAGTCAGTCTGACTCTCATTGGCTGCTAAAACAAACACACCGCCGCTGGGTAGTACGGGGTACTCACTGTGGTCTGCACTACACTTACTGAAACTGACGGCACTATGCCACTGATCACTGGGTGTGCGTGGGTGTCTGCACTACTGTACGCAACTGCGCATGCAATAGCGATTATGCATGCAGTTCAACTGCGATAGTATGCTAATCCATTGCGATAACAATGCCCTCACAGCATAACACAAGGACACCCAATTTACCTTACACACATCAGTAATATTTAGCAAGACTGAAACCATCGGTACAATAGAGTACCATCGCAGCCTCACGTACACATGCACAAGCCCAGACTTTACTCAGAAATTGCTTACAACCCTGCACGCTATGAGACCTCAGACTGCTTAGGCCATCGCAGTGGATAATTTATGCACGCCCCTGCAATGGCGTTGAAACGCACTGGCAAGCCTGCGTTCACCAGACCACGCCCCCATCACCACCAACAAATGGAACTTCCTGTCAATCACTCTGTGATGTGTCTGCATAGTCAATGCGATCGCAGTCCCGATCGCAAAGCTAGGTTGCGCACTGCGATGCATACGCATGCACAGAACTCAGCAATCGGCCGATTGCGTGCGTAATCACAGTTACATATAGTAGTGAATCAGCCCCATTGTTTTTCTCATCAGTCCATACATTTAGACCCAATTGTCCTTGCACTGTCACAGTATATATTAAAAAGGAAAGAATAACAATGTTAACTACACTATTCTGTTTTGTTTGTTTTATTTCTCTTTGATCAGGGAAGAAAAGCCTAAACTGCATTAGAATTGGGGATTTTATTTCATTGTCTACATTATTTCTAATACATTATTCAGAGACTGAAAAAAAAGATGGTCTTGCAAGACACACACTTTTGAAATTCTATTAAAACAAATATACAGTATATTTTTGTAATTCTATTTTTATAATAGTAAAATAGTTATTCTGTGGAGCACAGTATAATATTTTTTAGCCAAATAATCTTGAAATCACACTGTCTCAGTCCTCATACAAATGTGACAATATACATTTTATACTGCAGTGCAGATAGATTAGATATCCTTGTGAACAAACAACAACCATACAATACAGTATATAGCATACTGTTTTCAATATTGGATTGCAGGTTCTACTGTTTTTGACAAGCAAACACACAGTAGCCTGCTTGCAGTTTGCAGCGCACTGGATTGCAATTTCTAGCTATGGTGTCTGACAATCAAACACATATATACACAGTGACAAAGATGCCTGTGGTCACCCTGCCCACCTACTCCATCTTCCAACTGCAACTCTCTCTAATCTTTTGGCATCCTAATGGATCTTTTGAAGAGCAACTACAGCTCTCACCATCTCCATACACTCTCCTGTGTGTCATGGAGCCTAATCACGAGGGAAGGACTCATATGCAATCAAAAACATGCATGTTGTCTCATTTTGAAATTGGTACTTGGCAGGAAGACCTGAGCCATGGACTCAGTTCTTCTCAGAAACCCAATGTTTGTGTGAGTTGAGATTTTTGAAAAACTGAACTACTCATTTCTAGTGTGAGGTTATCCTTAATAGCCAACTGAACTACACATAGGCCAGACCATTGCCTCTGGCCTCTATGGTACCTCAATGTGGGATATATATATATAAGCTAGGCAAATAATAGGTAGATGATGCATCCTTATACTACATAAAAACAGAAACCATAAAATAATAGCATAAATGAAAATACCAAGGTAGTTCACACACTCCATATAAACACAATGTGCTTGATTCTAAATAGGAAGCAAGTTCAAAAGAAGACAATTTTCACGATTATCAGCAGACTATGGCCCTCATTCAGAGCCGTACGCTCTGAGCAGAGCGCACGCTCTGCATGAGGGCCGGGCTCCTTTTTCATGGAGCGTCCTCCTGGACGCTCGTATAGCTGTGGGTCACCACCCACAGGCTATACGAGCGTGCATTTTGATGGCCGCGATGGTCGTGACCATCGCGACCATCGAAATTGCGAGCCGGAGCCTGCGGTTGAGGTTTTCAACCGCAAGCTCCGGAGTGATTTTGGCTCTATCAGAGCCAAAATCACTCCCACTGACATCACTAGTGATGTCAGTGGGCCGGCTTCTGACGGGAGGCGTTCCCGTGGGAACGCCCCCGTCAGGGAGGCACGCCCCCGGCACGCCCACCAAAGGGGGCGTGCTGTCAATCAACATTGACAGCACGCCCCCTTTGATCGGACACAACGAGCGAAGGAAAGTCCTTCGCTCGTCGTGTCTGGCGCATGCGCACGACGGAGCTCCCTCCGTCGTGCGCATGCTCAGTGCAGACCATCGACCCACTTGCGAGCGTACAGCCGCTCGCGAGTGGGTCTGAATCAGGCCCTATGTATTTGGCACAAAAAGCAATAGTAAATTGCACATGCACTGCGCCATGCATATGCTCCTTCATGGAGTATATTAGAGAGGACAGTTCACTTTGTACTAGGGGTGTGCACCGGACACTTTTCGTGTTTTGTGTTTTGGTTTTGGATCTGGATCTTTCTTCGTGTTTTGGATCTGGATTGGTTTTGCCAAAACCACCCTTCCGTGTTTTGGGTTCTGGGTTTTGTGTTTTGGATCTGGATTTTTTCTTAAAAAATAAAAAAAAAACGCTAAAATCACATAAATGGGCCTTTTTTTGTTCCTACGCTATTAATAACCCCAATAACATTAATTTCCACTCATTTCCACTCTATTCTGAACACCTCACACCTCACAATATTGTTTTTAGGCCAAAAGGTTGTACCGAGGAAGCTGGATGACTATGCTAAGCGACACAAGGGGGCGGCACAAACACGTGGCCCATCTAGGAGTGGCACTGCAGTGGCAGACAGGAAGCCAATCAGCGTTATGGTGCCCATTTGCATGTAGCACGAACCCGGGAGATCCGTGCTACATGCATCTGTGTGATTGGCACAGAGCAATGACAGGTCCGTGAGACCCGTCTGTGCTGCTGTGGTAAAAAAAAAAAAAAAAAACCTGTGTAAAAAAAGAAAAAAATGGCGTGCACCCCCCCAAAAAAGAGCAACCAGCCCCGGGCATTAGTAACCCAGTGCTGGGTGTGCTTAAATACAGGGGACAAATGACGTAGGGGTCCCCTGTACTTAAGCACAACCAGCACCGGGCTAGTCAGAACCAGCGCTGGTTGCCAAAATACGGGGGACAAACGACGTAGGGGTCCCCTGTATTCTGCGCAACCAGCTCTGGGCTCTGATCCGGTCCTGGTTCTGGAAATATAGGGGACAAAAAATGAGTAGGGTTCCCCTGTATGTTCCAGAACCAGCACTGGACTTTTTCTAGCGGGGGGCTGATGCCACAGCCAGGGGAGCCCTTTCACCGGGCCCCCCAGCCGCAGCATCAACCCTGACCGCTAGTCAGCCCAGGCCGGGGATCCCTGGAGAGCTGGGGACCCCCCCAATAAAGGGGTCACCCTCTCCAGGGCACCCCAGGCCCAGGCTGATAGCCCGGGGCTATCCCCGCCACCCCTGGTGGCGGTGGGTGGCGGGTTGATTGTGTGGTGTGGTGTAAATAAAGAATATCAAACATTGTCTTTACAAGTAGAACTGCAAGTCCCAGCTAGCCTGCCCCGCATGCTGGTACTTGGAGAACCACAAGTACCAGCATGCAGGGCATTAAGGGCCCACTAGTACCTGTAGTTCACCTGTAAAAAAAATGTTTAAAAAAACACAGGACACACACACCGTGACAGTATAAGTTTATTAAACATACATACACACACACACATGTACACATACTCACCTATGTAACCTGTAGCATCGGTCCACTTGTCCGGTAAAGTATCCCTAGGGGACCTGTGAAAAAAAACATACTCACCATCTCCTATGCGAGGTTCTGTCCTCTTCGTTCCAAAGTAGGCATCCCCGGACTTGGCAAAAAAAAAAAAACGAAAACGCGATCCACGAACTTAGTACCGTTCTATAGAACGGTACTTCCCGAATGAGAGCTTAGCGGCGGGGTATCACCATGGAAACCCCGCTGCTAAGCGTTCATTGGCTGAGAGAGGTCATCTCCCGTCTCTCAGCCAATGAACGGCTCCCTCCATTGTAGTCAATGGTGGGAACCGCAGGGTAAACTTTAATAACCTTGCGGCTCCCAGCATTGACTACAATGGAGGGAGCCGTTCATTGGCTGAGAGAGACGGGAGATGGCCTCTCTCAGCCAATGAACGCTTAGCAGCGGGGTTTCCATGGTGATACCCCGCCGCTAAGCTCTCATTCGGGAAGTACCGTTCTATAGAACGGTACTAAGTTCGTGGATCGCGTTTTCGTTTTTTTTTTTTGCCAAGTCCGGGGATGCCTACTTTGGAACGAAGAGGACAGAACCTCGCATAGGAGATGGTGAGTATGTTTTTTTTCACAGGTCCCCTATGGATACTTTACCGGACAAGTGGACCGATGCTACAGGTTACATAGGTGAGTATGTGTACATGTGTGTGTGTGTATGTATGTTTAATAAACTTATACTGTCACGGTGTGTGTGTCCTGTGTTTTTTTTAAACATTTTTTTACAGGTGAACTACAGGTACTAGTGGGCCCTTAATGCCCTGCATGCTGGTACTTGTGGTTCTCCAAGTACCAGCATGCGGGGCAGGCTTGCTGGGACTTGCAGTTCTACTTGTAAAGACAATGTTTGATATTCTTTATTTACACCACACCACACAATCAACCCGCCACCCACCGCCACCAGGGGTGGCGGGGATAGCCCCGGGCTATCAGCCTGGGCCTGGGGTGCCCTGGAGAGGGTGACCCCTTTATTGGGGGGGTCCCCAGCTCTCCAGGGATCCCCGGCCTGGGCTGACTAGCGGTCAGGGCTGATGCTGCGGCTGGGGGGCCCGGTGAAAGGGCTCCCCTGGCTGTGGCATCAGCCCCCCGCTAGAAAAAGTCCAGTGCTGGTTCTGGAACATACAGGGGAACCCTACTCATTTTTTTCCCCTGTATTTCCAGAACCAGGACCGGATCAGAGCCCAGAGCTGGTTGCGCAGAATACGGGGGACCCCTACGTCGTTTGTCCCCCGTATTTTGGCAACCAGCTCTGGTTCTGACTAGCCCGGTGCTGGTTGTGTTTAAGTACAGGGGACCCCTATGTCGTTTGTCCCCTGTATTTAAGCACACCCAGCACTGGGTCACTAATGCCCGGGGCTGGTTGCTCTTTTTTTGGGGGGGGGGCACGCCATTTTTTTCTCTTTTTACACAGGTTTTTTTTTTTTTATTTACCACAGCAGCACAGACGGGTCTCACGGACCCGTTAGTGCTCTGTGTCAATGACACAGATGCAAGTAGCACGGATCTCCTGGTCCGTGCGTGCATCTGTGTCATTGAAATACACAGCAGCACAGACGGGTCTCACTGACCCATCTGTGCTCTGTGTCACTGTCAATCACACAGATGCATGTAGCACGGATCTCACGAGTCCGTGCTACATGCAAATGAGCACCATAATGCTGATTGGCTGAGAGCCGTGACAGACGGCTCTGTCAGCCAATCAGCACTTTGCCCATTAAAGGCAAAGGCATTTTTTTTTAAATGGCCGCTCGAGGCAAAACCTCGAGATCCGACAGCAGATCTCGAGGTTTTGCCTCGGGAGAGGGATCCGGGGCAGACAGGGAGATCCGAGCTTGGGCTCGGATCGCCCCGGATCCCCGAAGTTCGGGTGGGTTCGGTTCTCAGGGAACCGAACCCGCTCATCCCTACTTTGTACATAGCCAGATCACCCTGTTTGTGATATGGGCATTTCTGGGCAGCAACTGGGCGGGTGTGTCATGGCAGTGTTGCAAGTTTGTATCCCAAATTATGGTCTAGTTTGAGATATACTGATGAAAATAGGGTGACTGATTTTTTGCACCAAGCAACGCAGACTCATAAAGATGGCTGGATACTCACATTCAGACCCATTGTCTCTCACCTGCATCCTTTCCCAGTCACTGTGACTCATGACCCAAGCTGCTGATCCACTCCACTACCCACGTAATATGGACTAAGCTCAAGTCTTTCTCTTTTTGTCATGTGCACAAAGTAGCAGAGTTTATGAACTGTACTTGTGGTCACACATCTTCCTTGGTTTTGATGCCCTGTTTCCATTCTGGATGGTTACATCAAACAAAGAACACCAGTCACATGCTACTCAGGGACCTTTTAAACTCTGCTGATCTCATTGTGATTCACTTCAGACAGGGCCACCCTGGTATCAATCTTTACATATAATGACCTGGCTCCAGCAATTTTATTCACAGTGTATACGACCCAAAAGACACCAGTGGAATGCAAATGGAAACACCTCATAGGAAACAAAGAGACGGTCACAACAACAGGGTGGGTGAACCCATCTGACAATGATTAACAATACATAATACACAGGATTATACACTATTACAAAAAATAGACATAGGTAGCGGTATTGGGTGTAATACAAAAGGTCAGCAATGAAAAGCTAGACACTAAAGTGCCTAACCCTAACCATCCCTCCTAATGCCTAAACTTTAACCCTCCAGTAAGTGCCTAACCCTATCAAAAAAATGAAAAATAATAATGATAATAATAATAATGTGTCGACCATTTTGGTGTCGACTATTTCCATGGCAACCGTTTGAACCTGTCAACCTTTTTTACCTGTCAACCTTCTGTACTATCAACCTTTTTGTCATGTCAACCTTCTTCCATGTTGACCTTCTGGTGTCGACCAAATCATTCTCAACCTTTTCATTGCCAAGATTTTGTATGGAACCTGTGGCATGACAGCAAGCAGATGCAAATAATAATACACAACTCAGGTGAGAAGGAGTGGCCGGTGTGCTGTTCCTTTATTTGCAACATCTGGCACCCCTGATCAGCCACGATGTTTCTTTATTGTGGAATGATGGCCAGGGCCATAGCTAGGGTAGTGCGGCCAGTGCCATCGCACAGGGCACCACAGGTCAGGGGTCGCTGTTTGGGCCTGTCAAATTTCTGTTTATTATCATTCTCACTTGTAGCTTTCTCTTATTTCATCCCCAGCATCTCCTGGCCTCTCCTATTTCTTCCCTGGCCCTTCCCCATGAGGCCATTCCCCTCTTTTGGGTGTATTATGTCCCTTTGAAAAGGGCACCAAAAAGTCTAGCTATGGCTCTGATGATGGCAGAAGTTGATTCATTTGGGTTTTTGCTTTGAACATTCTAAAACTTTAGTGCCCGCTACATCATAAACCAAGTGACTGTATTTGTGATGGTAGTCGAATACCAAATTCCAGCTGTAATCCATTATTAGCAGCTTGAATCAAAGCACTAAGTGAAACTGTCTCCTTACAAATTACCATAGTGACTAATGTTAAAGTTGGTTAAATCAGTCACAGATCCTGTGTAATTCATTAATGGCCCAGTTTAAAGGGACAGTATGGTAAGCCTATGTATATACAGTGCATCTACATTTATGACCAAAGTGCATAACTGGGTTGGTCGTTCTCACATAGGCAAAGTTTAATGAGGGCACAGTCACTCATACAGCAGGCTATGCAACCTGAGGGTATGCAGTCGGGAAGCCGGCGGACCTAATCCTAATCCCGACAGCAGGCTTCCCAACTGCTTAATCCCGGCGAGGGTTAAATGACAGGCATCTAAATCTAAACGCCTGTCATTTTACCAACTTCGGGAGACTGGCGCCTGGCATCCCGATCGAAGTGATGCCGGGCGCCGAGCGTGGACAGCTGCGCGGGGAGGGGGGAGGGGAGTTAGGTTTAGGCGGGGGAAAGGGGGGGTTAGGTTTAGGCACTTAGAGGGGGGATTAGGGTTAGGCACTGGGGGAGAAGGTTATGGTTAGGCACCCCTAAGGGAGGGTTAGAGTTCGAGGGTAGAATAAGTTAGTGAATACTTACCTGGGGACGATCAGGATTTTCATCCTTGTCAGGCTGCCGCTGTCGGGATTTGAACCGCAGGCGATGGATCCGGCAGTAAATCATACTGATTCCGACCTGAGCATAGGAGAAAATACACCAGTTTGGAGGAATATCTTTTCCACTTAGAATAGGGCAGGTGCATGTCTAAACTGATGATTCTGATTTGCACTAAACCAGTGGTTCTCAATGCCATCCCTCAAGAATCCCCAACAGGTCATGTCTGAGGGTTTCTGTCTGTGAAAGAATGTGGCATAATTACTGACCCAGCAAAATAGATTAACTCTCCTGTCAGTGGTGTCATGAGGGGGATGTGAGGGGTGCCGGCTCCTCTGCAGTGACAGGAGCCGGGTGCTGCAGTGTGACATTCTCCAGCAGCCATTTTCTTTCAGGTCACGCACTCTTTTCATACGCAAGTGCGCCTCCAGCACACAGGCATAGTCAGAGTGTGCACTGGGAGTCACTAGACCCGTTGACACCTCTGTCTCCTGTGTATGATTAAAGAAATCCACAAAACATGACCTACATTATTGAGTGTACTTGAGGACTGGAGTTGAGAGCCACTGCACCAAACCATGGCAACTATTCAGACATTGTATTGCATTGTACTTGGTGTAGTAGACATAAGAAAACAGACTGATGATTTGTTGCTATGGTTTAGTGCAAATTGCTATCTAAGCGTAAAGTTCAGCTGTCCTCTTTTTCTCATCATAAAATGTTTTTGGCTCTATATAAATTGCTAAACTTTCCTTGGTTTCACACTTCTCGGTGATGGTTGTTAAAAGCAAAACTATTCTGTTACCACAAGGATACTCTGTAACTTAGCCATGGACTACACAGATAATTAGAACATTCATTAATGTATCTTACCCTGACACTATGGCATCATCTCCATGAAAACACAAACTCTGTCTTTGAAATCATGCAATTAAAGCAGCTGAAATCTCCTAAGTCTTCATGCAGGAGAGAACAGATGCTACACTATCCTATAACACATTTTGTCATATGATTTCTGCTGAGACTTCCAAACTCCCTACCCAAATTCTAACATTTAATTATTATTTCCAGATAGACTGTAGAGAGTCTATAGGAAGTACATTGTGCTTTTTATATAAGATATTTTTGGATGCATTTCATATTTACTGCATAATATGAGACCGATGTTGAGTTGGACAATCCAGTTTCCATAGTGTGAGATATGCAAATTAACACATTATGTAGATTCTAATGCTTGCCACCACTTGTGGCGAAAGAGGTCGCATGAAGAATAGAACAATGGAGAACTTTGGGCCATATTCAATTAGCGGCAAAAACTGTAGTTTTTTTCGCCACTGGCGAAAGCTGACATTTTTCGCCCAAAAAACTGTGAAATGTTCACCAAAAAATGTTCACGAAAACAGCAACAGGCAAAAAAAACTGGAGAAAAGTATTCTCCATCCCAGACCAGGAGAAGACAAATGCAAAATCCCTACATTTGGCTAAAAATGATAAATTACCGGATAAAAATTTCATAAGTTGCGTACTTTAGCGAAAAACGATCGTGCAAATTTTGAGCGGAAAAACAAAATAGTTGAAAAAAGATAAAAAGCTATTTTTTTTTCCAGAAAATTACTGTTCCACGTAAATTGGGGGTATGTTCAAATGGGTGCAAGTACATTTTCATGTCGTAAAAACGCAATTTTGAAAAACGTAAAAAAAATTGCCTGCTGCGACCGCGTGCGATGTTTATAACACTTGACACACGAATACCGCCCCCTGAAAAATCAGACCCAATATGTTAAAACCATTTTCAATTATTTTTTATTTTCACCCAAAATTTGCGCAGCCGTTTTTTGCCAAAGTACGCAACTTACGGAAAAAAATGTCCCTAATTTATCATTTAGGGGAGTGTCCAAAGGGTTCTGAAAGTAATCCCCACATTTTTAGCCAAAAATAGGGATTTTGCATGTTTTTTTCTCCTGGTCTGGGATGGAGAAAACTTTTCTCCAATTTTTTTTGCCTGTTGCCATGAGGAACTGTATTTCTGGGGTTTCTGACCTTTTATTATATGGAACCACTTTGGATGTTTTATATATAAATATGCTTTTAATATGTGTCCCTTTATATATTTTTTAAAATGAAGTAATATATATTTTAGAATATACACACTATTGTTGGTATATATAGGATTACATCTATTTAGAGGACAGTAAAAGATAAGTAAATGGTGATTGGAGGAAATATCACATGACCATGTTCTAGGGTATATATGGCCGACACCCTGAGGAAGGAAGTCATTCTGATATGCGTTGGTGTTGAGAGAACCCCTGAGGTTTTGATTCCACTATTTATATTGCTTAAGCTTTTTTTAATCTACTTGAGAACACCACACCCTGACTGGATTCCCGGGAACAGTGAGGTGAGGAGAGGCTTTTTCTTTTTCCATCTGTTGGAGCCTTAAGGAATAGAGTAGAACACACCATATCAGACCTACAGGGGTCACTTCGTAGTACTATTAAGTACCATTTTATATATATATATATTTTAGCCTTTTGTACTGGTTTTTATGTGGAACAAATCTATGTGTGGAGTTCTTTTCTTGCGAGAGTAAAAAATATTTTTATGAACTATTTGGAGACTCCAGAATTCTGCCTTGATTCTAAGTGATTGTAAAAATATATCTATGAAGGAAGTATTATTGCCTGCTGGAAAAACTTGGATTGAAGAAACCTTTTGGTGCATGTAGGGGCTTAAACCCCAGGTGAGTGTCATTCTTAAGAGTTTGAAAATATTATCAACTGGGAAGGAAGAACAAGGAGAATAAAAGAAACCTTTATGTGAATGCATCTCACTTTGATGGAAGAAACCTCCGGACTCATCTCAACAGAAACAAAACATACTACTGGATAACACTATCCCCTTGTTGCTTTTTATTTTGTTCAAAGTATTTAGGTCATGTAATCGAGACATCTGTATTGAATCTAGTACTGTATATGTCAAAGATTGAGATTACAGATACAAATGATCAGCCACAGAGCATGATCTTTATGAGAAGCAACAAAGGTAGACCACCTAAAAGATACAGCAAACTTTTTCGTCTGTGAACGTCAAACTATACAAGAAGCAAAATCATGTATCAACTGGAAAGAGTAGAAATCAGCCATAGACAAAGAGCTTACAGAGTTAAGCAGCAATGTCACGTGGACCATTGTGGAAAGGTTCTGCAACAGTAGACAGTTAAAAACAAGTGAATATGCTAGAATAAGATAAACATAGATGGAAGTCTTGCTGGCTACATAGCCTGACTTGTTGACAATTATTACACCAAGAGAGCAGGTGTTGACTATAGATATATCTTCTCAACTGTTACAAGGTACAGTACATTATGTAGTATCATTGCTATGCCTGCTATCTATGATTTACTGCTGTACCACCTGGACTTTGATTCAGCCTTCTTAAAAGTTCAGCTAGCTGAGGAAAGTGGCTGCTGCTGGTAATCAAATTTGACAGTGTATTGTTAGATATTGACTTTGTGAGTTCCAAAACTGATCACTGCTTACACTACAAGTAGAAGAAGAAAAGTTTAATCATCATAGTTGTGTACATAGATGATTTGTTGCTAGTTGGGCAAGAAAGCCAAATAGCCAAAGTCAATTTATGGCTAAATAACAAATTTAAACTGAAAGAACCTGGCCAGTATATAACTACTAAGTCTTTTTAGCACACCATTTGGCAAGAATATAAAAATATCTAAAGCTACAGTATGTGTCCAACTTCAGAGGCAGAAATAGAGGAAATGAGAGGAGTTCCTTATCAAAATGCTTTTGGAACTTTAATGTATGTATGTGTTGGTAGACATCTAGACATCTCACAGGCAATCAGTCATGTTAGCCAATTCACTATTAATCATAGAAGAGAGCATTATATTGCTGTTAATCATATCCTGGGATACCTTAAATCCTTGAAGCTAAAATTTGTGAAAACTGGAAATTCGGATCTACAAGCTGTGATGCCAATTGAGGATCTGATATGTGTTCCTGCTGTACATTGGATGCCTGTTTTCCTTAGCAAGCACAGTCATAAACTAGACTATCATAAAACAATCCTACCATTGCTTTGTTTACTACCAAAGCTGAGTACATGGCACTCACAGAATCAGCCAAGGAGGTTCTGTGACTGAAGGAGACTTTGTATGAACTAGGTCTCAATAATAACTTCATAATTGCATGTAACAATAAAGAAGCAATTGGCTTGTACACCAACACCAAACATTATGGTCGCTCTAAGCATATTTCTATAAGACACCATTTCATAAAAGAGCTGGTAGATAACACTTTAGCCAGTTTGCAATATGTAGTTAGTGAGGACAATCTTGCTGATATGTTAACCAAAGGTTTGACATCACATGTACTTAATACATTTCTACGAAAATGTGGTCTGGACTCTATTTGAAATATTGATGTGTTATTCTATGTTTGTTTATATACTCTTTTGTATCTGGTTATAGATGAAGCATCCAAAATGTAAATATATATATATGTATTGTGTGGTGAGAGGGGTGGTCTCTCATCTGAATTGCCCACATATTGGTGGGATAAGCACTCTACAAGGGAGAGGAAAACAAGACTGGCACATTCTGAAGCTGCATTAGAAGTTTGGAACTCAGGGCTGCACAGCTCAAGGTGGAAATGTGGGATTCTGGGTTTTCCAGGTTGCCCAGAGCCAGCAGGAAGTCAACAGTAGGGGAAGAGTTTAAAACTCCCACTCACCTGGAGTTCCATGCACTGATGCTGACTAGCAGCCAGTTAGTAGGAAAGAGTGTTGTAGTGCCAGGGACCAAGGGCTATGCCGGGAAAGCATGGTCGATTGTGGCTGCAGTGTTGGCTGCCATTAAAAGACACAGGACCTCATTCTGATCCGGTCGCAAGCGCTGCACACTTGCAACTGGATCAATGTTTTGGTCCTGCGCATGCGCAGCGGCCACACTGCGCGTGCGAAAGCCCCGGACCAAGAGAAACTCTCTCGCTCCAGAGCTCACTACAAAAGGGCTGGCTGTCAATGTTGATCGACAGGTCAGCCCATTTTTTAGGCAGGGCGGGGGGGTGGCTATACAAATGGAGGCGTTCCTGATGGAACGCTTGCCATTTTGTGGGGGGCCGCACTGACATCAGCAGTGATGTCAGTGGGGAGCTTCCTGCTCGATCAGAGCAGGAAGCTCCCTAGGGCTTGCGGTTGCAGAGACCCAACTTTAGGGTCTCGTCGCAAGCCCCAATGGTCGCGATGGTCTTGACCATTGCGACCATCACCCTGGTCGGTCGTTAAGCTGTGGGTGGTAACCCACAGCTTAGCTAGCAACCAAGAGACCGCACTAAAAAAAAGAAGCGGCCGCCCTCATTCAGAGAGAGCGATCACTTCTTGCGACCGCCTCTGAATGAGGGCCACTGCTTTACAGAGTACCTGCCTGTCTGAGTCCTCATTTCAACACTATATATATATATAAATATATATATACACATACATACATACAGTCAGGTCCATAAATATTGGGACATTGACAGAATTTTCATATTTTGGCCTCTATTCACCACCACAATGGCTTTGAAATGAAACAAACAAGATGAGATTTAACTGCAGACTTTCAGATTTAATTTGAGGGTAATTACATCCAAATCAGGTGAACGGTTTAGGAATTACAACGGTTTCTATATGTGCCGCCCACTTTTTAAGGGGCCAAAAGTAATGGGACAAACTAAACAATCCTAAACCTAACATTCACTTTTTAATACTTTGTTGCAAATCCTTTGCAGGCAATTACAGTCTGAAGTCTAGAACGCATAGACATCACCAGACGCTGGGTTTCATACCTGGTGATGCTCTGCCAGGCCTCTACTGCAAATGTCTTCAGTTCCTGCTTGTTCTTGGGGCATTTTCCCTTCAGTTTTGTCTTCATCAAGCGAAATGCATGCTCATTCAGATTCAGGTCAGGGGATTGACTTGGCCATTGCATAACATTCCACTTTTTAGCCTTAAAAAACTCTTTGGTTGCCTTTGCAGTATGCTTCAGGTCATTGTCCATCTGCATTGTTAAGCGCTGTCCAATGAGTTATGAAGCATTTGACTGAATATGAGCATATAATATTGCCCGAAACACTTCAGAATTCATTCTGCTGCTTTTTTCAGCAGTCACATCATCAATAAATACAAGGGAACCAGTTCCATTGGCAGCCATACATGCCCACGCACTGACACTACCACCACCATGATTCACTGATGAGGTGGTATGTTTTGGATCATGAGCAGTTCCTTTCCTTCTCTTCTCTTCCCATCACTCTGGTACAAGTTGATCTTTGTCTCATCTGTCCATAGGATGTTGTTCCAGAACTGTAATGGCTTTTTTAGATGATGTTTGGCAAACTCTAATCTGGTCTTCCTGTTTTTGTGGCTCACCAATGGTTTGCATCTTGTGGTGAAGCCTCTATATTCACTCTAATGAACTCTTCTGTTCATTGTTGACTTTGACACATATACATCTACCTCCTGGAGAGTGTTCTTGATTTGGCCAACTGCCGTGAAGGGGTTTTTCTTCACCAGGGAAATAATTATTTTGTCATCCACCACAGTTGTTTTCCATGGTCTTCCGGGTCTTTTGGTGTTGCTGAGCTCTCCAGTGCGTTCTTTCTTTTTAAGAATGTTCCAAACAGTTGATTTGGCCACACCTAATGTTTTTGCTATCTCTCTGATGGTTTTTTTTTATTTTTCAGCCTAATGATGGCTTGCTTCACTGATAGTGACAGCTCTTTGGATCTCATATTGAGAGTCAACAGCAACTGATTCCAAATGCAAATGTCACACCTAGAATGAACTCCAGACCTTTTACCTGCTTAATTGATAATGTATTAACGAGGGAATAGCCCACACCTGTCCATGAAATAGCTTTTGAGTTGATAGTCCCATTACTTTTGGCCCCTTAAAAAGTGGGAGGCACATATTGAAACTGTTGTAATTCCTACACCGTTCACCCGATTTGGATGTAATTACCCTCAAATTAAATCTGAAAGTCTGCAGTTAAAGCATATCTTGCTTGTTTCATTTCAAAACCATTGTGGTGGTGAATAGAGGCTAAAATCTGTAAATTCTGTCAATGTCCCAATATTTATGGACCTGACTGTACATACACATACAGTATGTATATATATATATATATATATATATATATATATTAGGGGTGAGCGGGTTCAGTTTTATTCGGATTTACTCAGATCTCTAAACGGCATTTTATTGGCTATCGCCTATCATGTGTTTTGGATAGCCAATATAATAAATCCGAATTTGCGGTAAAGTGGCGATAAGAACCGAGTAAAACCGAGCCTGCACATCCCTAATATATATATATATATATATATATATATATTATATATATATTTACAGTCAGGTGCATAAATATTGGGACATTGACAGAATTTTCATATTTTGGCCTCTATTCACAACGACAATGGTTTTGAAATGAAACAAACAAGATGTGCTTTACCTGCAGACTTTCAGATTCAATTTGAGGGTAATTACATCCAAATCAAGTGAACGGTGTAGGAATTACATCGGTTTCTATATGTGCCTCCCACTTTTTAAGGGGCCAAAAGTAATGGGACTATCAACTCAAAAGCTATTTCATGGACAGGTGTGGGCTATTCCCTCATTATTTCATTATCAATTAAGCAGGTAAAAGGTCTGGGGTTGATTCTAGGTGTGACATTTGCATTTGGAATCAGTTGCTGTCGACTCTCAATATGAGATCCAAAGAGCTGTCACTATCAGTGAAGCAAGCTATCATTAGGCTGAAAAATAAAAAAAAACCCATCAGAGAGATAGCAAAAACATTAGGTGTGGCCAAATCAACTGTTTGGAACATTCTTAAAAAGAAAGAACGCACTGGAGAGCTCAGCAACACCAAAAGACCCGGAAGACCACGGAAAACAACTGTGGTGGATGACAGAAGAATTATTTCCGTGGTGAAGAAAAACCCCTTCACAACAGTTGGCCAAATCAAGAACACTCTCCAGGAGGTAGGTGTATATGTGTCAAAGTCAACAATCAAGAGAAGACTTCACAAGAGTTAATATAGAGGGTTCACCACAAGATGTAAACCATTGGTGAGCCACAAAAACAGGAAGACCAGATTAGAGTTTGCCAAACAACAACTAAAAAAGCCATTACAGTTCTGGAACAACATCCTATGGACAGATGAGACAAAGATCAACTTGTACCTGAGTGATGGGAAGAGAAGAGTATGGAGAAGGAAAGGAACTGCTCATGATCCAAAACATACCACATCATCAGTGAAGCATGGTGGTGGTAGTGTCATGGCATGGGCATGTATGGCTGCCAATGGAACTGGTTCCCTTGTATTTATTGATGATGTGACTGCTGACAAAAGCAGCAGAATGAATTCTGAAGTGTTTCAGGCAATATTATATGCTCATATTCAGTCAAATGCTTCAGAACTCATTGGACGGCGCTTCACAGTGCAGATGGACAATGACCCAAAGCATACTGCAAAAGCAACCAAAGAGTTTTTTAAGGCTAAAAAGTGGAATGTTATGCAATGGCCAAGTCAATATCCTGACCTGAATCCGAATGAGCATGCATTTCACTTGATGAAGACAAAACTGAAGGGAAAATGCCCCAAGAACAAGCAGGAACTGAAGACATTTGCAGTAGAGGCCTTGCAGAGCATCACCAGGGATGAAACCCAGCATCTGCTGATGTCTTTGTGTTCTAGACTTCAGCCTGTAATTGCCTGCAAAGGATTTGCAACAAAGTATTAAAAAGTGAAAGTTAGATTTAGGATTGTTTAGTTTGCCCCATTACTTTTGGCCCCTTAAAAAGTGGGAGGCACATATAGAAACCGTTGTAATTCCTACATCGTTCACCTGATTTGGATGTAATTACCCTCAAATTAAATCTGAAAGTCTGCAGTTAAAGCACAACTTGTTTGTTTCATTTCAAAGCCATTGTGGTGGTGAATAGAGGCCAAAATACGAAAATTCTGTCAATGTCCCAATATTTATGCCCCTGACTGTATATATATATATATATATATATATATATATATATATATATATATCATACACACACACAACAGGTATGTGCTCCTGTTTGTCCGCATACCACTGGGTTACCCTGTATATTCTTGGCTGAATTTAGTACATCTGGTATTTGTGTCATCCTGCAAACCTGTTCAGCCTGGTTAATAAATCAAAGACCAGTTATCTATTGTGTGGACTGACCACGGTCACACACCGCTGGCATCTATATCTACACTTATAACATCTGCCAATACATTGTAAAAAGATTTTTCACATAGGACAGTAAGCATTTTACCTGGAGTGTTTGCGATATTTGTAACTATGCGTATGTAATGATAATAATAATAATAATAATAATAATATCATTTTTCTTTAGCAAATACATTTTACACATCTTCAATACTATTCACAATAGAATTAGACTTCAGCTTCAGCCACTATATATATATTCTGCATACAGCTTAATTAAAAAAGGAAATAGCCAAGATTATAGAATATGCTATATTTTAATATAGCTTCCTATACTTCTATACAGAGAGTACATCCAATTTCACACACTGAATGTCTTTATAGTTCATTAGATCTTTGACTAATCTCACCTAGAAATGGAAATGTCTCTGCATAAATCCCGCTTACAGTGGAGCATGTTCAATACATAATTATTCACAGCTGTTGATATGCAAATAATCCCTTAAACCTCTGTTATTTTTACAAAATAATATTGCACAATGACTTAACCTGCAGGAAATGTGGCTCATGAATCATGCTTAATAGTTTGCTCTGCGGATTTGTGGAAAGTAATTTAATACAGGTGATTATTCAGTATATTTGACTATTTTCTGTTTTCAGTCATTTGTAATATGTCTTTTAATCAAAATATTTCCATAATACTCATTTTCATTTTATGGTTATTCTGATTTTTTCTGTGTTTTGTTCCATTTATTTATGGATCTTGTTGCAAGTTTTCGCTTGATAGCTATCCTTGTCACAAACCATGGCATTAATGGTGACCATAAATATATCAGACTGCCTAGGGCTGCATTCATTGTCAAGAATAGCTAATATAAAAGCCTGTCTGTCAAGTACAAGAAACATATGTTTGCCTTGTTGGCATCAAGGCTGGGACGCAAGGATGCTCCAGTAATTAATAATGTTCAGCTCCATTGATGTGTATAGCAAAGGTGGCAGATTAGATATACTTCTTATCAAACAGGCTGTGACATCCTCAGGTGTGTCAGAAGCACCTCAGTGGCTATTTAACAGGAGGGCATGCTAGTGATCAGTTGACAAAGTGCACAAGATGTGATTCCAGGCTGTAAAGCCCCAAATAATGCAAAGAACAGGTGACTCTTCAGGACAGAAATGAGGAATTTAGGGTGGTGATCTGGCCATGCCAGGACAGTTCTTTGAACAGCAAAGGGAAATATATGTACAAACCATCGAGTGAATCTATTTATTACCATAGCTGCATGTAATATAATGAAATAAGAAGAGAAGCCTGAATGCTTTGGGATATGGGCATTGTGGTTGTTTTCCCTGTCTTAAGGCAGTTGGTAAGTTCAGTTATAGCAATTGATCCTAACTCTGGGCAGTTGGTAATATGAATATATTATAACTCATGTTAATGGTTTATCTTACAAACTTTTTGTATCAAGGACCCTACAGAAATCAATGTATTCACAAATTGTGAATTGAAAAATGACAGGTTTACAATGAGTGTAGATAATTTTTTTTTCTGCAAGGTGGTTAATGGTAATTCATTTTTGTAATTATTTTCTATATGAGTAAATTCCCTAACAAGAGATGTTAGCTTTAGCTATAATTCTAAATAGTAGATATTTTAGGAACAATTCATCTAGGAATTTATCCAAATACTTTTTACAGGTATGGATTAGTTTTAAGAAAAAGACAAATTGAGCACTGGTGTATGAAAATATTCATATGACTTATCTTCAAAGATACTGGCCAGTACCGTTGGCTGTCTATTTAAGGAACTCTTTGTACTAACTTTCCTACTAATAATGGCTATAATGTGCTTAATTACAATCAGCGCCGTATCAGGAGGGCAGAGCGCCCTGTGCAGCACTGCCGCCCCTCTCACTCCACCCCACCCCCCTCCTTCCCCTGAGCACATACCTTTTCCTCCAGGGGGTGGGTGGAGGGCGAGGACCTTCATCGGCATTGTTGGAGTGCCCTGCAGCACTGCAGGAGGTCTGTTACTGCAGACCTCCGGAGATGGGAAAATGTGTGGCCGGTGACCTTGGAGGATTCCGCCCTGTGCGGAGGCACCAGCCGGACCACCTTCCCTATGGCCCTGATTACAATTCATTGGACTTTTTTGTTCCTTTTGTGTACACACATTCGGGGGAGTATTAGGAGAGGAGAGGGCCCGTGTTCATTGCCAGTGCTCAGAATGCCGGTGCCTGAATCCTGACACCAGTCGGAATCCTAGCACTGGCATCTGGACCTCTGACATCCAGATGGTAAGTATTGGGGTTAAGGGGACGGTTAGGTTTAGGGTTAGGCACTAGGGGAAGGGTTAGGGTAAGACTGTAGGAAGGGAGAGTTACAGATGGGTTTAGGAGTAAAGTACATAGGTGTCAGTATTCTGACCCTGTCAGGATGCCAGCATCAGGATTCTCACCGCTGGGATCCTGAGTGCAGGCATCCCATACCCAACCCAGAGTAAGCTCAACCCCAATTCATTAACCAACCCTGGACTGTCATGCATCGGGTTGCCAAACCCCAATACCTTGATGATGCTGCTGGTTCTTCATGATCCATTACACTGTCAGGCCATCTGGTGATCTCCATGTGTGCTACCCACCATGAGCTGCTCATTTTTCATTTAGCCACCAGTGTTTTTCAAGGTCACTGTGCATCCAGCCATCAATGTTTGTACCAGCTCACTGTGCATCCAGCCACCAGATTTGTTTCAGCTCACTGTGAGCCATATTTATGCAAGGAGAGAGCTTGTGAGAAAGCTCTGTTGCTGCGAATCCTCTACACACACATTTCAGGCTATTTATCAGTGGCTCTCACCTCCCCGAGTGCAATCGCCTGTTCTCAGCCAATCAGCACTTCCTCATTTAATCCCATGAAAGTGTATTTTCTAGTGACCTGTCCATTCGCATCTGTACTGTACACTGTACGTACATCCATTGGATGCCTACATGGATAGAAGAGAAGGCCATCCATGGATTTGGTAAGTATGAAATGAATGGACTTGGGATGTGTTTTGTCACTTTGTGTATATATTTTTAATAATAAAAGAGAATATAGAAGCAGAGGTGGTACTTAATTGCACACAAATTACACATCAATACTATAAAAATATAATATTACACATTTATTAAGATCAAACAAATAATAAATCTCCCGAGAGTGTAGTATAAAACAACCCAGCAATCGACATGCACTTTAAAAATGTGACTCATAAATACAGACTTTATAATGAATAAAATACTGACATATAAACTCCTAAATTCTCAACTTAATATAGATACCATGGTCCCGGTCTTCAAAGTTATATTAACCCTGCATCGGTCGCACCTCTGGGACTGTTATAAAATAGTCATTAGCACCTAATTAACTCAATTCTAATGCTCTTAAAGTGATCAGTGACCTTCATTAGGATGTACAAAGAGAGAATATATGGAAATCTGATTCACAAAACCACATTTATTAACCTTAAAGAAAGTAAAACAAAAAATACTAAATTTTAAGAGGCGCAGTGTGCCTAAGTGGCCACCCAGGATAAACCTACATATTTCTGCAAAATAACCAAAACCTTTGTAATTTTCATTCATTTCACTGAAGCAGTGCAGCCCTGCCTGCCTGTCCTGTCTCACTCTAAGCTCCGCCCCCCGGCACCAATGTTGCCTGCAGGGAGAGACATTATGAAGTATCTCCTCCCCTTATTCCACACACTCCCAGACACTAACAAGACAGTGAGGAGCTCTTTGTTGGATATGAAGACTTGGCAGCAGTCTACTTCACACAAGACAGTCCTCAGTCACTGTCAATCTGTCACACTGTTCCAGCTCATAGAGTATTATTGAGCACATGAGTGTTGTGTTGCTGCATATAAGAGAGAGAGCCCTGGTGATGATAATAATATTAATATTATCATGAATGTGTTAAGTATAATGTACTAAAGTAGCTGGTGATCAATAAATAACAATGTCTTCTTGTTTGCCATCATTTTATTCAAATGAAGACACAGGATTATACTATGTTTTTGTTTAAATAAAATGATGGCAAACAAGAACTTTGAAAAAAATTATACTATTGTTATCTGCCCTGCCGACATGCGCAGGGCTGTATTGATTCAGGATTAGTGTCAATATAATAAATAGATAAAATTTCTTTTTTTTTCATTAATGCATATATGAAGCTTGAACAATATCCTACTTACAGTACTCTGAGAAAGCTCTAGATGCCATTATTGATATGGGTTATAAAGCCAAATATTTTGATTCAAAACCGGCTAACTTTATCAAAGTTGATCATCCTATTACACTATCATTTACACTCTGCCTGAGAATCATAAGAAGCTGGAGAGTCCACATGGTAGTCCAATCATTTCTGCCAGAGGCTCTCTCCTGCAGCCTATAGCTGTTTTTGTTGCTCAATTTTCATCAATCATGGGTCCATAGGATAACTATCTATATTATAGTTACTGCTGACTTTCTAAATACATTTTAGTTATGTTACCAGTGACAGATGTCTAGAGACTATGGATGTACAATCACTCTATATTGTCACCATAACACGATAAGAGATACCCTAAGCCACGATACACATACTGATCAACCTACTAAATTCTTAATTCAACTTATTGAGCTGGTGCTTAAACATAACTATTTCATATACTGTATGGTAATGAGTATTTTAAGCAAGGTACAGGGACTGCAATGGGCTCTAATTTGTCCCCTGTATATGTGAACCTGTATATGGCTGCATATGAACAAAAATATATATTTGTTCAGCTCCCAGCTCCTTGTATATTAAAGGTTTATTAATTACTTATTTCTTATCTGGTGTCGTACAAATGTTGACTTTATTAATATGATTGAATACTTGAATTCCTTGGATGAACCAAATACAGGTTCACATATGACAGGTTCACACATGACATTGATCAAACTACAATGAACTTTTAGAACATTAATATTTTCAGGGATGCTGACAAATTAGGATCCACCTTGTATAGAAAATTAGCATTAAATATCCAGAGTCAATAAATGACTATTTTGCAAGTTTTAAGGGTATGTACTGTAGCAACAATACCTCACAGGACTTGGCATCAATACTGACTGAAGAAATTAAATCTTGTTTATTATCCAGAGGGTACTCACCTAGAACGATCAATCACTGTAAAAAAAAAAAGAAAAAACAGAGTTTTTGCATCCAGTGTCTAAATCACATAAACCATCAGAGAAGAATCAGATTGAATAGGTAAGCACTTTTCATCCCGTCTCATGCATCTAAACATATCTACAAGAAGCATTTGCCAATAATTATTACTAATCCAGTGTTGCAGATGGTCAAAGCACCACCGCCATTAAATGCATTTAAAATGGGACCTAAAATTCAGCAGATCTCAATGAGACCAAATATCATCCTGCAAGCAAGAAAAATCCCTGACCTAGCACTAAGAAAATATGGCTGCTTCCAATGTAGCAACTGTGTTAGATGTCGCTCTATGAAAACTGGTGATACGTTTCCACATTCGCATCCCGGAAAGAAGATTGTGTGTACAATGAGAATTGTGATCCATTTTCTGACATGGGCATGTACTATGTAGATATATATAATGTATATGCTATGTCTAGCATTCGTACAGCCCTCAATATTGGTGAAACTAACAAACCTGAACATTTTTTGGAACATAAGCATTAGGTTGCTTCCCTAAAATGTATGTTGATTGACTTTGTTCCTATTATGATGAGGGGTGGAAATCGTGAGTTATGTTTACATAAACTTGAATCCAAATGGATCTATAAACTTGACACCATCTCTCCTAAAGTATTTAGGACCTGATTCAGCAAGGAACGCAAGGATGCAGACACACACAATCGGCCGATGTTCACGCACTTGCGTCTGGTTCACAGTGTGTGTGCGCGATCCGCTCACTGCATACGTAAAAGAGAGCGCAGTGAATATGCCGACCAGGGGAAAAGTGATTGACAGGAAGTGTCATTTGTGGGTGGGTACGGGGAGCCACTGAGATGATGGACACAGCCTTCCCTCGGCGTGCAGGAGGTCTCTTAACTCCTGCGGCAGGGTCAGGTCTATCTTTAGTCTGCGTGCTGATCAGATGTTAATCGATGTTCCCAATGTTTCCTCAGCCCTGCACATCATCACGGACGTTAGCGGATGGTAAAGGGGGCGGCATTATGTAGTGCTGGGCATCTGCATCTTGTGCTGCGATTGCCATGCGTATGCATTCATTAGCATATTCTCGCAGCTGCCGGGTGCATGCATCTGCATCCGTGCGTGTCTTGCTGAATCAGGCCCTTAATGAAAATGCTCCTCTAATATTTTTCTTATGTAGTCTATCAATATATACAGTGGTGCAGTGCTATATAAATTTTAAATTTTTTTAGTCTATATATTTTATTGCTTGGTGGTTTGTGGTGGTGTTATGATTGTTATTGTCAGAATATTGTTACTCCAGAACCCCCTTTTGATGTACTGTACCATACTATGGGGCATATTCAATTTGGAGCGAAAAGTCCATTGTGATTTTTCATCATCACTGGATTCCAGGTCGAAAAAGTATCGCGCTCGTCCCTGCAATTCACCATATTCAATTTCAAATTATCGAAAACGGGACCCGGCGAAAAGGAAATCTGCGAAAAGTTATGTCATTTTTGGGGAAATCAGCCTACCCCCCCCAAAATATGCTCTGACATGGGGGTTCACTCTGGGTACACGCGAATAGTCCTGCTAAAGGTATTTGGGGTCTTTAAATGGTCTCAATAGGTGCTATTTAGCGTCTTTGGGAAAGTGGTTAAGAATAGCATTTAGCAAGTTTTTTTGGAAAAATAAGTAGTCCCATCAAATTTGGGGTACATGAAAATGGGTATTAGCATATTTTAAAGTGGCTAATGTGAAGTATTAAAAATCATGAAAAATCCACCTGCCGCAACCACTTGCAATAAAAAAAACACATTGGCCATACTTGGGGACTCCCCCTGAGTCTATTTCACTAGTTTAGAAGTTTGTCCCCCAACTTTTTCTTTTCACCACCAAAATGAAAGTACCTTTTTTTTGGGTTTTTTGACAAAGAACACATTTTGGGGACTGTCCAAGGGGTGTAGGGTGTGTTATTTAACTTTTATACTTACCTACAGTATATCTTTAAGCAGTGACAGTTACTGCATATGTAGATTGTGCATGGTGTAATTTGTGTTAATAATTATTTATTGTGACAGATATGATTTATTTGGTCCCGCACCAGTGTAAATATGTTAATTGTCAATTTCCATTTCATAGAGAAAGAGGTTTCTCTTTGATCCAAAACTCTAATATTATAGTTTCTAATATATGATTTATTATTGCACTACAGTTATCTATCGATAACATTTGATCCTGTGTGGCTGATATTGAAATATGACTGCATTTATCTATCTGTTAAACGAAGTACCCATAGTCCTTTACTATTGGTTCTCAGCTCACACGTGATGTTTGCGACTCCAAAAACTGTTGCATTCCGATTGCTGGAACACATAATAGCCATGTTCCGGTAATATACATTTCAGGCCCATCATGACTTTATTATTGTGTGGTGCTCATATTCCAACATTAACTTACCACAATGATTCAGCCTCTCTTTGTGATATGATTGCACCTGATTGATACTTGGGATATTATATTGCCTGCTCTCTCACTATTGGTCAGCTACCAATAGTGAGAGAGCAAGCAATGTGACCAATGTGATTCCTGGAAGTAATGCGTTCCAGGGGTGGAATGCACACAGCTCCTGCTCTGGTGTTTGCCCATGAACTGACAGGCGGTGCTTGCATTGCAAGCTATTACCTGATGTGATCATTATCTTTAAAAGTGATGGTTATTACATTCTGGGCCTGATTCAGCAAGGAGTGCACGGATGCAGACGCACGTACCCGTCCGCTGTGAGAATATGCAAATCAATGCAGACACACGAAGACCGTAGCACAAGATGCAGATGCCCAGCCCCTTACTAAGCCGACCATCTCCCTTTTTGTTATATATGCATCTCTGCTTATATTTACAGTGACTAAAAAATGTCATTGAGCACATTTACAGAGAAAAGTGTGTTAAAATATTTCTTAATTTGTCATTTTTTACCTGTGGTTCTCTGCAAATATGTCTGCAGCCCACATTTTACAGTATACAGCAGTGGCAAACGCAGGATTTTGAAAGGGGGGTTTCCAGATAATCAGGTGCCTGTCAAAAAGGGTGTGTGGCCTCACTGTAAGGGGTGTGGTCTCACAATAAGGCACGTGGCCTCAAGCGGAAAGACTACCTTATGACTAAATGACCTTAACATAACCATAGGTTCCAGATTTCCTAGTTGGTACCCAGGTGTATTTATTACTGGCTGACACGTTAAAATATCCACAGATGGTGCTAATTATTTAATTTGTGATACTGAGAAGAACATGCAGCACTAGAATATTCTATTATACTACTATTTCTATTGTGGTCATGGCGTGGGCTGGGGAGGGGGGTTTCCAGGCAGCCAGAAATCCCCCCTGCATTTGCCTATGTACAGTAATCTGTCTGCATTCTTAATTTATTCAGATATTTACAGTATGTACAGTATGTCTCATGTGAAATCCTTATCATTAGGCAAAGAAGGAGATCACACTCCTGCTAGAAGGAAGAATTTTGGAGTGAAAGCAGCATGAGGCATTACATTAGGACAGTCTTGGCAGACACATATGACCTAGTTAACGTTCCACATATTTAACGCCCAAAGTGTATGCATTTGGAGGGCCGGATCAAGACATTGTGGAGCTCAGGGCGAAAGTTCCCAGTTGCGCCCCCCCCCCCAAAAAGAAAAAAAAAAAAGGAAAAGAAAGAAAGAACTTTTTTTTTGTAGATAACATAATATTATGCCCCACGCAGTGATGGCCTTTATAAAACATTATGCCACATGCAGTAATGCCCTTTATAACACATTATACCACACGCAGTAATAACACATTAAGCCACATGCAGTAATGGCCTTTATAAAACATTATGCCACATGCAGTAATACCCTTTATAACACATTATACCACACGCAGTAATAACACACTATGCCACACGCAGTAATGCCCTTTATAACACATTATACCACACGCAGTAATGTCCTTTATAACACATTATACCACACACAGTAATGCCCTTTATAACACATTATGCCACACACAGTAATGCCCTTTATAACACATTATGCGACACACAGTAATGATCTGTATAACACATTATGCTATATGCAGTAATAACCTGTATAATACATTATGCCACATGCAGTAATGCCCTGTATAATACATTGTGCCACACACAGTAATTACCTTTATAATACATTATCCCCAATTCAAATTACACCACACAGTAGTCCCTTATGTTATGACACAAAGTGGTGCCCCTTTTACATAATGCCAAAATTTGTGTATCTTATACACAAGGCCCACACTAGTAGTGCCCCTAATACAATACCCACAATAGTAGTGCCCCTTATACAATGCCCACAGCAGTGGTGCCCCTTACACAATGGCCCCAGTAGTGGTGCCCCCATGCAGTGCCCCCATTAGTAGTACCCCCAGTGGTATTGCCACCTATAGTAGTTCCCCCAGTAGTAAAGCTTCACAGTAGTAATTCACCAATTAGTAATGCCCCCTATAGTAGTGCCCACAGTAGTAATGCCCCCTATAGTAGTGCCCACAGTAGTAATGCCCCCATTAGTAATGCCCACAGTAGTAGAGCCAGCAGTAATGTCCCTTATTGTATTTCCCTCAGTAGTAATGCCCCCCATTAGTAATCCCCCCAATAGTAATGCTCCCCAGTAGTACTGCCCCCATTAGTAATGCTCCCCAGTAGTACTGCCCCCATTAGTAATGCTCCCCAGTAGTACTGCCCCCATTAGTAATGCTCCCCAGTAGTAATCCCCCCATTAGTAATCCCCCCATTAGTAATGCTCCCCAGTAGTAATGCCCCCATTAGTAATGCTCCCTAGTAGTAATGCCCCCATTAGTAATCCCCCCATTAGTAATCCCTCCAGTAGTACTGCCCCCATTAGCAATGCTCCCCATTAGTAATGCTCCCCAGTAGTAATGCCCCCCATTAGTAATGCTCCACAGTAGTCCTGCCCCCATTAGTAATGCTCCCCAGTAGTAATGCCCCCATTAGTAATGCCCCCATTAGTAATGCTCCCCAGTAGTACTGCCCCCATTAGTAATGCTACCCAGTAGTAATGCCCCCATTAGTAATGCCCCCATTAGTACTGCCCCCATTAGTAATGCTCCCCAGTAGTAATGCCCCCCATTAGTAATCCCCCCATTAGTAATGCTCCCCAGTAGTACTGCCCCCATTAGTAATGCCCCCTATAGAAGTGCCCACTGTAGTAACGTCCTCAGAAATAATGCCCCCTGTAGTTGTGCCCACTAGTAGTAATGCCCCCTATAGTCTTCCCCCAGCAGTAATGTTCCCCCAGTGCTGGTGCTTCCGACTAAGAAAAACAAAAAAAAACCACAATACTTACTTTTAGCCACGCTCCTGCTTCTGCTGCAGCTGCCTTCTGGTCCGACGGCGGCTCCTCGGATCTATGGGGAGACGTCATGACATCATGACGTCCCTCCCATAGTACTCTCTCTCTGCCGGAAACCGGAGCTCAGGAGTGAGCTCCGGCTTTCGGCTGCCGCTGCAAGGAGGGAGCTGGGTGCCTGCTGATAACAAATATCAGCAGGCGCCCGGCAAATGCAGCCTCCCGGCAGCGGCGGCTGGGGGGGATTGGACCAGCACATTTTTTTTTTTTTCCCTTCTGGTTTTTTTTTTCGGTGGGGGGGACTCAGTGGCACCCTCTAGGTGTCGGCGCTCCAGGCGACGGCCTTGTTAGCCCGCACCTAGAACCG
Organism: Taudactylus pleione; assembly: GCA_031769625.1. NCBI lineage: Eukaryota > Metazoa > Chordata > Amphibia > Anura > Myobatrachidae > Taudactylus > Taudactylus pleione. The sequence goes on along the minus strand of JAUIMM010000222.1, from coordinate 3,065,282 downwards.
CCACTGTATACAAATACCAGTTCAAACACCAGTCAAACCACATGTCAAACGGAAAATGCTTGCATGCATTTATTTTATTTATTACCAGTTACTTATATAGCGCACACATATCCGCAGCGCTGTACATAGAGAATATTTGTCCAATCACATCAGTCCCTGCTCCAGTGGAGCTTACAGTATATATTCTCTATCACATGAACATGCACATACTTACACACACTAGGGTTCATTTTTTGTTGGTAGCCAATTAACTTTACCAGTATATTTTTGTTATCTTGAATTTTTATTCATGTTCGGTAGACCTATGGAGTCCATCAAAACAAGTTGTCTAATTAGAGAAACAGACATTGGACATAAATGCAAGTTGTGGCTTTTATCCCTGTACCTTGCTCTTTGCATCAGTAAGAAATGCACACATTTTGCTCTGGTGACTTAGATGCATTTTTGCACTTACAGCTCCATGTGCCAAAAGGACCAGGATGGGGGTTGGAGGGGGTTTGTTGCTTTTTGGCCTTCTGGTCGAACACATGCTGTAATGTCATGACATCAACGGTAGTGATGGGTAGTTCACGAATGATCAGTTCAAAATGAACTGATCTTCAAAATGAACTAGTTCACTCAGGGGGTCATTCAGACCCGCTCGTGAGCGGCAGTACAGAGGGGGAGCTCCGTCGTGCGCATGCGCGAGACCCGGCGAGCGATGGGCTCTCCATCGCTCCAGGTCTCGCACCAAAGGGGGCGTGCTGTCGATGTTGATTGACAGCACGCCCCCTTTGGTGGGCGTGTAGGGGGCGTGCCTGTCAGATGGAGGCGTTCCCATGGGAACGCCTACCGTCTCAAGCCGGCCCCACTGACATCACTAGTGATGTCAGTGGGAGTGATTTTGGCCCTGATAGAGCCAAAATCACTCCAGGGCTTGCGGCAGCGAGACCCTACCACAGGGTCTCCGTCGCAAGCCCGATGGTCGCGATGGTCAAGACCATCGCGACCATCATCATGGACGCTCGCATATGCTGTGGGTGGTCACCCACAGCTATGCGAGCGTCCATGAGGACGCTCCAAAAAAAGGAAGGAGGGCCCTGATTCAGAGCGAGCGCTCTGGTCAGAGCGTTCAGCTCTGAATCAGGCCCTCAGTTCACAGCTCTGGCAAAGACAGTTCATCAGGATCTTAAACAAGTGGGAGGAGTTAGACACAGTGACAGAGAGAGCACAGCAGACCCATTAGGCATTAGTCAGTACTGCTAAACGACCACAGGTGGCACTGCTATGCTCAAGACTATGGCCCTGATTCAGAGCCGGACGCTCTGACCAGAGCGCTCGCTCAGAATCAGGGCCCACCTCCATTAATATGGAGCGTCCTCCTGGACGCTCGTATAGCTGTGGGTCACCACCCATAGCATATACGAGCGTGCAGGATGATGGTCGCGATGGTCTTGACCATCGCGACCATCGCCACTGCGAGCAACAGCCTGCAGTTGAGGTTTTCAACCGCAAGGCCAGGAGTGATTTTGGTTCTATCAGAGCCAAAGTCACTCCCACTGACATCACTAGTGATGTCAGTGGGGCCGGCTTCAGACGGTAGGCGTTCCCTTGGGAATGCCTCCATCTGGCAGGCACGCCCCCGGCACGCCCACCAAAGGGGGCGAGCTGTCAGTCAACATCGACAGCACGTCCCGGATCTGATGCATATTGTCAGGATTCATTCTCCTAGTATATTAATTCACAAGATACACTCCTAATCAGCTTAAGACACAGGGGGTCATTCAGACCCGCTCGTGAGCGGCAGTACGCTCGCAAGCGGGTCGATGTTCCCCCACTGCACATGCGCACGACGGAGGGAGCTCCATCGTGCGCATGCGCGAGATCCGGCGAGCGACGGGCTCTCCATCGCTCCGGGTCTCGCACCAAAGGGGGCGTGCTGTTGATGTTGATTGACTGCACGCCCCCTTTGGTGGGCGTGCCGGGGGCGTGCCTGCCAGACGGAGGCGTTCCCATGGGAACGCCTACCGTCTCAAGCCGATAGAGCCAAAATCACTCCAGGGCTTACGGCAGCTAGACCCTACCGCCGGGATGTCCGTCACAAGCCCGATAGTCGTGATGGTCAAGACCATCGCGACCATCATCATGGACGCTCACTATAGCTGTGGGTGGTAACCCACAGCTATGCGAGCGTCCATGAGGATGCTCCAAAAAAAGGTAGGAGGGCCCTGATTCATAGCGAGCGCTCTGGTCAGAGCATTCAGCTCTGAATCAGGCCCACAGTGCGGAGTGCTGCATACTATATGCTGTACTTCTGTTTACTCTACAAGACATAATGGGGGTAGCTGTACGAAGCCTAGAAGCCTGGAGTTTCTGGCTTCAAGCGCCCTGGACCTTCACCCGGCCGGAGTGCGACCCGCTCTGGGGACAGTGGCAGGTGGGGAGTTTGACTGGGGCGGTACACCTGTCAAACCGTATCGCAGGTGTCCTAAGGCGAGCTCATGGAGGACAGAAACCTCCCGTGAAGCAGAAGGGCATGTTATGTGCGCTGTTACCCGCTTCTCCCTGATGTATGATCGGGGGTCTGGGCGGTAAATGACAGGGGTGCTATGCGCCCCTGTCATTATCGGCGCTGCTATCTACAAGATAGCAGCCCTGAGCGGCAGAGCCATGGACGAACGGTCATTCCGCATGACCATTCGGCCCGCTGTAGTTGTCGTTATCGATATTATGCATAAAGAATTGAATAATCAATATGCATATAACCCTTTCTGATCCTCCTTGCATAAATAAGACAATTGTAAATGCAATCAATGACAGCATTTGCATATCTGAGTACAACTTATGATCATCAGCATAAACATACATTTGCCATCTGCCTCTCGTCTGCTGTTATAATCCTCCTTACGTAGGGAAAACAACAATAGTTAGAGCAGTTGTCACCAACCTTAATTGAGGTGTGAGCTACTTTAGAAAAATTAAACCTCCTTAAGAGCTACTAAAATTGTAGAAAAAAAATCTGGCTAATAACCGAACAATTGAAGGTAATTTAATGAAAATTAAAAAAAATGTTTCATAGAAAATAACAATGCATTTAATTATTACAGTGATATTGTTGTAGTTTGCAAATAAAATTTAAGCACAGGCACATTTCATTGTTAATCACTGTTACTGTTAATTTGATGTCTATTTAGGGGTGACTAGAACCACTTCTTTACCCATATTCTAGTCAGGTTACCCCATTATTTTATACAGAGAATAAAATATATTTTTTTAAATTATAATTACAGCAATTTCACAATAATTTCTTGAAAAAGTGTGCCCCAACCAAATAATCTTCTTTTTTGTGTGTATTTTGACCTTGGCAACAACACACAAACACGTATGAGCCGTCTGCATTCAAGCATGCCCTTGTCTCCCCCATTCTTAAAAAACCTATCCTTGATCCTAACATTCTCTCCAACTACCAACCCATCTCTCACCTCCCTTTTGCCTCCAAACTCCTTGAGCGTATTGTTTACAACCGCCTTACCACCTTTCTTTCCTCCCACTCCCTCTTTGACCCTTTTCAGTCTGGCTTCCGTTCTATCCACTCCACTGAAACTGCCCTCATGACCACCTTGCTGCCAAATCCAAGGGCCACTACTCTCTGTTCAGTCTCCTTGACCTCTCTGCTGCTTTAGACACTGTGGACCACCCTCTTCTGCTGCAAAGCCTTCACTTCCTTGGTCTACATGCCACTACTCTCTCTGGGCTGTCCTCCTACCTCTCTGACCAATCCTTCTGTTTCCTCTGATAACTCCTCTCCCCCCCCCCCACAGCCTCTTAAAATAGGTGTTCTCCAAGGTTCCTTTCTTGGACCTCTCCTATTCCCCCTCTATATGTCCTCTCTAGGTGGAATCATCAGCTCTTTTGACCAACATTATCATCTCTATGCTGATGATACTCAAATCTACATTTCCTCCCCTGATCTCTCCCCCTCTCTACTGACTCATGTATCCAACTGTCTCTCTGTTATCTCTTCCTGGATGTTCCAGCAAATTCATAAACTTAATATGTATAAGAAAGAACTGATCATCTTCCCACCCTCCCACATAACCTCACTTCCCTCACTATTTCTGTATCAATTGGTGGCTCAACTATCTCATCGAGATGTCATGGAATTATCCTGGACTCTTCCCTCTCCTTCATACCACATATCCAGCACCTCTCGCAGTCCTGTCATTTCATCTCAAAAATATTTCCAAGATCAGACCCTATCTCACCCAGGATGCTACTAAAATCCTCATACACTCGCTGGTCATCTCCAGATTGGACTACTGTAACCTCCTCCTATCTGCCCTCCCAAAATACCATCTCTCTCCTTTCCAGTCTGTCCTCAATGCTGCTGCTTAGCTCATCTTCCTCTCCAAATGCTTTACATCTGCCTCCTCTCTCTACAAGCCCTCCACTGGCTCCCCATCCATTTCAGAATCCAATTTAAGATTCTCACGCTCGCTTGCAAAGCCCTCACCCCATCTTCTTCCATTTACATTTCTGATCTCATCTCCCTTCACTCTCCTATCTGCCCTCTTTGTTCAACTAATGCTCGCCGCCTTCCATGCCAACTAATTACTTCCTCCCACTCCCACCTGCCCATGCTGCTCCCCACCTTTGGAACTCTCTCCCTCTCCCCATCAGACACTCCACCTCTTTACAATCATTCAAATGGGCTCTCAAGACCCACTACTTCATTAAAACCTTCCAGCTGTCATCCTAACTTGCTCCTACATGTTCCTTCCTCCCCATCTACCTCATCTGTGCCACACCTGTTTGTCTGCCCCCAGTAGTGTAACTATAAATTTTGCTTCCCCCTACTTAAAAAGTTTCAGATGCCCCCCTTACTCATAAAACAAACACACCCGTAGACGACGTTTAAGGTGTGTGGTTTCATGATACAGAAATGTACCTTACACATTACAACACACTAAGTAATGCCCATTATAACACATTATGCCACACCATAATGCCCTTATAACATATTAAGCTTCACCTTAATGCCCCTATAACACATTATTCCATGCCATAATGCCCCTTACAACACATTATGCCACACAGTAATGTCCTTATAACATATTATACCACACTGTAATGTCCCTTTAATCACATTATGCCATACAGTAAAGCCCCTTACATATTATGCCACACTGTAATGGCCTTATAACACATTATGCCACACCATAATGTCCTTTACAACACATTATGCTACACAGTACTGACCATTACACATTTTTCTCCTTATAACACATGGGACCTCATTCAGACCTGCTCGCTAGTGCTGTACGCTCGCAAGCGGCCCGATGGTTTGCAAATGCGCAAACTACTCTGCTCACTCGCTCGCCCAGCAAATATAGTGAAATGATTGACAGGAGAGGCCGTTTTTGTGTGGTAACAGGGGCAGGACACTAATAACAGGGGTGGGGAGGTGCGAACGCAGGCGTGCCTCAGTGTTTCAATGCAGTTTTTAAGGTGTGCATAATTAACAGGCATAGTACAGGTCACATGCCTGTTTTTTACACTGAAGTCCTCGCATTGCTTGCGGAAGGGTAAGGCAACCACAAGCGCTGCGATCGCTACCAATGGTGCTCGATGTACCAATGTTTTAATACTCTTCTTGGAGATGAATGAGGTCCATAATGCCACACAGTAATGCTCTTTATAACACATTATGCCACACTAAGTAATACCCCTAATAGCACATGGCGCCACAAAGTAATGCCCTTTACACATTATGCCACACAGTAATGCCCATTGCATACCACCCTGAAAGATCTACCTCACCAACCCTCCTCTCCTGCCAGTCTGTCATCTAGGCTCAGACAAGTTGCAGAGTTTATATGTCCATGTAGAACCAGACTATTGAGAACATAGCTTATCTCTAAACTGCGTGTATCAAGTTAGTGCCCCTTATACAGTGCCCCCTGTAGTAGTCCTCCTGTAGTTGTGCCCTTTATGCAATGCCCCCTGTACTAGTGCCCCTTATGCAATTCCCCTTATGCAATGCCCCCTGTAGCAGTGCCCCTTATGCAATGTCCCCTGTAGTAGTGCCCCTTATGCAGGGCCCCCTGTAGCAGTGCCCCTTATGCAATGCCCCCTTTAGCAGTTCCCCTTATGCATTGCCTCCTGTAGCAGTGCCCCTTATGCATTGCCCCTGTAGCAGTGCCCCTTATGCAATGCCCCCTGTAGCAGTGCCCCTTATGCAATTCCCCCTGTAGTATTGCCCCTTAAGCAATGCCCCCTGTAGCAGTGCCCATTATGCAATACCCCCTGTGGCAGTACTTCTTATGCAATGCCCCCTATAGCAGTGCCCCTTATGCAATGCCCCCTGTAGCAGTGCCCCTTATGCAAAGCCCCTTATGCAATGCCCCCTGTAGCAGTGCCCCTTATGCAAAGCCCCTTATGCAATGCCCCCTGTAGCAGTGCCCCTTATGCAATGCCCCCTGTTGTTGTGCTCCTTTTGTAATGCACCCTCTAGTAGTGCCCCTTATGCAATGCCCCTGTATTTGTGCCCATATGCAGTGCCCCATGTAGTTGTACCCATATGCAGTGTCCCCTGAAGCTGTGCACATATGCAGCACCCCCTGTAGTTGAGCCCATATGCTTTGCCCCCTGTAGTTGTGCAGTGCCACTTGTAGTTGAGCCCATATGCAGTGTCCCATGTAGTTTAGTCCATATGCAGTGCTCCCTGTAGCTGTGCCCATATGCAGTGCCCTCTGTAGTTGTGCCCATATGCAGTGCCCCCTGTAGCTGTGCCCATATGCAGTGCCCCTGTAGCTGTGCCCATATGCAGTGCCCCCTCTAGATGTGGCCATATGCTGTGCACCCAGTAGTTGTGCCCCTTTAAGTAGTGACCCCCAGTACTTACCTGATCCCAATACTTACCTGACTCCACGCGCCCGTCGTCTGGGCTGTCACTCCCGCTGCCATGCTGACTGGATCTAACTTGATCCAGCAGGCGCAGCCTCCTCACGTCGCGGGTGATGTCATGACGTCACCCGCGCACTGCATCACTGGGAATGCTGGCTCTGAAGCGATCGGAGGCTTCCTTAGCCTCTGATCACTTCAGAGGCCAGCGTTCACAGTTGCAGTGGTGAAGCAATGGCCCCTGTTGCCACCAAGCCACCGAGGGGCCATAGTTATGCCACTGTCTGCCCCTCCCTTTTAGAATGTAAGCTCTTACGAGCAGGGCCCTCTACCCTCTTGTGCTTCTCCCTACTTTACTTTAATCTACTTCTTACTTCCCACTAGGGTACCTAACAATCGGTTGCTTATGCTGCTTATGAGTGTTATGGATGCTAATGTAGCAATGTATATTATCCATGTCCTTGTACTGCATTGTACTGTAAGTCACTGGTCACCTATTTGTTTATGTACTTTGTAAGGCGCTGAGGAACAAATGTGGCACCATATATATAAATGATAATAATAATAACCATCTAAAAAGATGCCTCAATTACCAAATGTCTCTGAGACGTTGTTATGACAGATATAATCTCCATATTTACATTAATTCCTCCTTAAAATAATTTTACATTTAGTGAGAGAAGAGAAAGTGAAAGTAAGTCAAGCAATAGAGTTCTTACAATGTACAAAATAAAGCATTAGTTGTAAAGCATTTCACAATGAGTCCTATGTTCAATTTACTCTATTTTAGTATGTGGCATACTTCAGGCTGCAGTTTCACTTATGTTTTTATGTCTGATCTCTTTACAGAGTACAAGTGGAATTTTATGTAAATGAAAACACCTTTAAAGAGAGACTGAAACTTTTCTTCATTAAAAACCAAAGATCAAGTAAGTATTCTTTTTTTATATTTTTATTTCTTATTCACCTCTTCACAAAACATAAATATCCATAACATACATGTAACATATAGCAATATGCAATTTAGTTTATTACAAAATTGAACAGCTACTGTATATAATCGGCATAACATTGGGAAAAACAAAAAAACTAATTTATACTCTAACACATTGACACTGACACTCTGAAAAATGTAATAGTTGGTTAAATTTCAAATAAATAACAGGAAAATCATGGGATAGATGCCTAGTATTGTGTAGGACCACCTCTAGCCCAATGAAGTGCAGCAACTTGGATGTGGCATCAATTCTACAAGTGGATGGAAGACCTCTGGAGGGATGTTGACCCATGCCATCTGGATAACTTCCCACAGCTCCCTGATATTTTTAGGTGCAGGATCTTGAGTGAGAATGGACCTCTCCACCACATCCCATAAATGCTTGATTGGGTTCATTTCGGTTGAACATTGTGGCCACACCATTCATCTGACCTCTCCAGAATGCTCCTCAAATTAATTCTAGACAATTTGGGACTGATTATATTACTGGAATATTCCACCATTGTGGGACTACATGAAGTCCATGAAGGGCTGCAAATCGTCATCAAACAATGCAATGTACTGTAGTGGTTACCAGTCAATTACATGTTCAGGCAGACCAGCGGACCCAACCCATACCATGTGAACACACCCTAAATCATTATGGAACCACTGCCAGCCTACACGGTGCCTTATTGACAACTGGGATCGATGGCCTCACTGGGACTGCACCACACCCGAACCCTACAATCGCCTGAATTCCTGAAACCATGACAAATCAAACCATGCCATATGTTGAAAGCCCTAAAGGGTCCAATCATCAATGTCACAAGCCCATGTTAATCACAGTGTCTGTTGTTGTAGTGGTAGCAGGGGCATACTGGTGGTTCTTCTGCTGTCATATCCTATGGAAGCTAAAGAACGCTACACTGACCTGCTGGATATGTGCCTGGTATCCCCTGCATTGAATGTGGATGTGATTTGAGCCAGTGTAACCATGGACAATTTTGTCCAGACGCCACTGGTCACAATCCCTAATACCCATGGTTGGCCACTGCCCTGTGAGTGGTAATGCCTTCCATGAGGTATTTCCGGCACACATATAACACCGTAGATTGAGAAATGCTGAATATCAGCACAACTTCAGAAATGTAATGTCCCATCTGTTGGGTACCCACTATCATGCCCCATTCGAACTCTGACAATTCATATCATTTTGCCAGGAGCAGCATAGCTGGTGTGCAGATCGATTAACGAGATGTCAGATTACAACTGATGCAGGTCTAGGCAATTCCAAGATGTCACAGTGGCACCATCTACCATTAACTTTACATAATGCTTTTGCATGACTTTTTCACATCAGTGTATATATATATATATATATATATATATATACATACACACCAATGTGTTTTTTTTTTCTCAGTAGAATGGTCAGTGATGCAGTGTGTAGGTGCTAGAAATTAGGGTACATATATTGATTTAATGTAATCAGGGCACTATCTCACTTCTTCAACCCTATCTAACAGGGCAGCTAGTCTGCACTCTTCACAAAGTCTCAAAGTCTGGGGGCCTTTAGGCTCAGTGGCCTGCTTGGGTACCACAACCCCACCTGGGCTGTATCCTCTGGGCCATCACTAAGCTGTGGCTGAATCCCTCCAGCCAAACACAGACTCAGTGACTCACCACCACCATCTAGCTTCGTTCTACTACAATATAGGGATGCAGTCTGATATCCCGACACTGACAGCCCAACAGGGGAATAAAGATAGGTGTAGAAATCCAGATGCCTATCATTAGCCCCACTACAAAATCCCGACACCCGGCATACTGAACAAAGGTAAGCCAGGTGTCTTAGCATCTAGCTGCAGGGTGGAGGGTTAGGTTTAGGGACCAATGGGTGACTTAGGGTTAGGGTTATGGTAGGGAAATGGGGTGAGGGTTAAGCACCACTAGGGGGGTTACAATTAGGCACCCCCCAGGAGGGTTAGGTTTGGGGTGCTGGGAGGGTGGGTTAGGTTGAGGCCCTAATGGGTGGAGGTTAGGATTAGGTACCACTAAGGGAGGGTTAGGGGAATGTTAGGATACTTACCAGCCCCATTCGGGAATTAGGTCCATCGCTGTTCCGCTGTCAGTATTTGATCCCGCAACTATTCAGCTGCCAGCAATAAATACCAATTCCACAGTATATATACATATTACACACAAGGACATAAAAAGGTAGATCACCCACCTTTAAAATGAAAAGTATAAAGCATAAATACAGTATCCCAGTAGTGAGGAAGATGATCCTGAAGTCAGTCCCAATATGTTTTGTCCACATAAGTTATAAATGACTTTATCATGGGAAGTTATAAAAGTTAGAATCTGTAAAAAAGCCACTTCTGGTGAAACGCATGTTGACATATGCTGGGTACACACTGGCCAACATATCAGCCGATATATCGTATGTGATTCAGTCAGTGTGTACTAGCGATATGTCTGTGAATGATATTGTTCACATGCATATCACTTCAGCTTTGCTGCACACCCGATGCAAAATATGTCTGCAGATATATAGGTGCTGTGGGTACGGGCGTTCAGCTGACCGCCTGTACACTTGCTGCGGTGATTAAAAGCTCAACTCGGCCAGAGCATGCTGTGACATCATTCACGAAAAATTGGGCAGTCTGTATGCAGAACATATGGTCTGCACACTCTGCAGATATATCTACAGGTCAGTCGATCTGCAGATATATTGTTTAGGTGTTTACCCACCTACAGGGGCAGATTGGGACGCCGGGCCGGTTCCCGCTGGGCCGGTCTCTTTGTTCCCTTTTGGGGCTGCCACCCTTCATTACCCCTGATCCACCAGCACTGGCCGGGCTGCCGCGATCGGGACTCAGCTCCGATCGGGCAGCTCACTGATGTAAACATTAAAAAAAATGACCGACGGGTGAGCTGCTGCACATGCCCAGCCGCAGCAGCTCCTCCCATTAGCCTGCCTTTGTGGAGCCCATCACTTACCACTGATGGCTCAGTCTACATCTCGTCCCACCCCCTGTCCGGGCACCTCTCCGTCGCTTGCCCTGCGCACACGCACACAGCACAGGAGCCGGTGCCCGACGCTGACCTGTTATCCTGCACAGGAGCCGGGGCTGACCTGCTATCCTGCACAGGAGCCGGGGCTGACCTGCTGTCCTGCCCTGCACATGAGCCGGGGCTGACCTGTTATCCTGCACAGGAGCCGGGGCTGCCTGCTATCCTGCCCTGCACGTGAGCCGGGGCTGACCTGCTAATCCAGCCAATTCTGTAAATCAGCCTGTCTGTTACAACATATCAAACAATAAATAATATAATATATAAAAGCATAGCTGCAGTTACAAGAAAAGTAGTATATATATATATATATATATATATATATAATAAACGTAATCTATATCATATATATGTTTTATATAGATATGGAAACATATCTATATAAAACATATATATTATTCCAGAAAAGACTGCACTCTAGTCCATACAGAATAACATCAGGGGGTGCTCCTCTAGAGGCTCAAAGGCCCATTTGCATACAGTCAGAAAGGAAGAAAGCACTCACCACTTGTTGTACAAAAGTATAAATCAATTGGTTTAATCCATAACACACGGTCTGTCGACGTTTCGGTCCCTAAGGACCTTTGTCAAGACTCACCACCCAAGACAGTACAGCAACCAAGAAGCAATAACACCCATATGTCTGAGCCTGCTTATATAGTCCCCACACCTGGTAATACACAACACCTGTGTCTCATCAGCATGAAACAGGAAGTAGCCTACTAGAGGATTCTGTGAGAGGATGGCGAACCACAGGTCGTCTATACGGTTGGCATTATCAACGCACGTTACCGACAAACCTGTTGCACAACATTTTTTGGATGCAAAGCACCAGTTGGCATCATTATGGTGCATGCTAATTGACCATATTCCCAAACTGATAAGAGGTGGCAACAGGGAACTGTTGTTGAGAAAACGTGAGGCAAGGTGGATTTTCAATCTCGATACAGTTGCCCCATGTGGGCTGAATGAAAATCATCCATATAATATATTCTTGCGATGATCTGGTGCTAATTTTTAGTTTGGCAGCGCTGGCAATTATATATGTGTTTTCATATTTTTTTGTCTGATTTATTATATTATATATTTTTCTGTCTAATTTTTGTTTTATTTATATTGTTTATTTCGTTTTTTCTGTTTAGATGTATTAGTGTTATATGTTTATCTGATTTGTACAATATTTGATAAAGTAGATTTTTGTGTAGTGCTGAGTTGTGTGTGCGCTGTTGCTCATGTGACTCGCCAGGGTTGATATTAACCTGTGGCTTGTTGCGTGTCCAATACTGACCACCATCTCGGTTTAATATTTTACATTTTTTTGTGTATATTGTCAAGTATTATGCACTTAAATGTGGTTATGGTGAATATTGTATTTGTTCTATTCTGTTTGAGCATGCTTGGTGTCCTTACTACTGGTTTTGCATTTATTTTTGCAATATATTGATTAACAGTTTTGAACAGCTAGTTCTATTTGATTAATTACTTTTGTTGCCATGGTGACATTTTTCCTTTTATTCTGGAGCGCAAGCCTTGATTTGCTATCGTGGCTATCTAGCCAGGTATTTTGATATGTCATTGGTGTGCTGCTTCTGTCTTTGTGCACCCCATCGTGTGGAACACACAGTGTTTGATACAGCTGGGTTCTCTATAGATTCAATTGCTCCCTCTGACGCGCTGCCAATCATGTGATTACGCACTTCCGGTTTACATGTGTTCCACGGTGTGGAATGCCTGCCACTTCCTGTTTGTCCATGAATAGCCGTTTTTTTGATGTGACTATGTTTGTCCATACATATGCGATGCACATCTGCCGAGGTGAGTGAGGGATTATACAATATTATGTCTCCTAGCCTGCATGGGCACTTTGCAGTGTTTTTTTTTTGCTATTCTGCAAGGCTACTTCCTGTTTCATGCTGATGAGACACAGGTGTTGTGTATTACCAGGTGTGGGGACTATATAAGCAGGCTCAGACATATGGGTGTTATTGCTTCTTGGTTGCTGTACTGTCTTGGGTGGTGAGTCTTGACAAAGGTCCTTAGGGACCAAAACGTCGACAGACCGTATGTTATGGATTAAACCAATTGATTTATACTTTTGTACAACAAGTGGTGAGTGCTTTCTTCTTTTCTGACTATATATATATATATATATATATATATATATATATATATGTACGGGCCGATCCCTTAGGTGGCCATAATTATATATATATATATATATATATATATATATATATATATATACATACACACACACACACTTTTTATATATATATATATATATATGTATATATTATGTAAATTTTCTTTATAGACACATTTACTTTATCTGATATAAATTACTATATGTAGTGTCTATGTATATAAAACATACAATGGCAGTTTCTTTTTTGGCAAAGCTATTGATTCTGAGAAGACAGCAATCTACCCCATCACCAGACCTCCCCCCTTAACAGACCCCACCCCTCAAAGACTCCACCCCCATTAGGGCTGCTTCCAGAAATTTCCCGGGCTGGTTTTCAGACCCAATCCACCCCTGCCCACCTATACTCTCCAGTGCTTCCCAGTGTGTGCACTTTGGACTCCTATGCACTGTGATCCAATCTGTCTCCATTGTGGTTTATCTCTTTATCATGTCTTTGCACAGCACTGTGCTTTGCAACACATCATGGCAGGAGCCACAGCTCAAACAGTAGAGGCAATCTCTTTATTTACATAAGTTCTATCATATCCAAACATTTTATTTACTACTAAAAATGTACTCTTGGGAAAACCACCACCAAGTTTACAATTATTCTGGTATAGTAGTTTGCAATGTTATTATATTGACATGTCAGGTCAAATAGGTCTATAGTTGCTAAAGCTGTGACCTTCACAGAAATCATGTTTCTTTATTAACTTGTGATTGCATTTGCAAATAATTACTGCTGCATTCTAAATTTGGTTTTAAAGGGAAATTGGACATTTTTAAAATCACTGCTTTTTTTTAAATGTATTAATGAGATAGCTTTGAAACTGTGTCAATTTGCTGTAACTCCCCGGCAATCTTGCCTCCAAACCACTTGATATATTATTAGTGTTCAAATTCAAACTGCCGACAATGTATAGTGGTTTGAAAACCTCTAAATTGGATCCTGTGTAGGGGAAACTGGCATTAAAAATCCCCCTTACCTCAATATTATTTCAAATACTATTAGCCCCATATTATTCTCTGTAGTGTAGTAGTAGGGAAAAACAACTACCTACAATATCCTTATACTGGGAATCTGGCTAACTGCAAGTCCCCACCATTCATCTAGACTGGTGGGGAAGTTTATTTTATTTTAAAGCAACTTTTATTGAACATAAGCAGTAATTATGATACTGAAATAGTAATAGGGGGTGGAGTCTCACAACTGAGCTGCTAGTGGTTCCTAATTGTGGCTTAACTGGATCCTCTAACTGACAGGCAGCAATGATTATGTACTGACAGGGATGTAATTGGGGGGGGGGATAGTGATCTTATAAAGTAGAGAACCACTTAGGAAAACAATATGGACTGGGCTGCTTTTACTTGTCAGCATTCAATACAAAGCCTGTGGAGCAGAACTGCCTTTATTAACTTTATTAGCCAGTAACAGAAGGATATGCCTCGGGGCCAGATCTGTGGAGCAGTCACTTAACCAACAAGGGATTTGGGGCTGGGCTGACTGACAGACAGGCAGAAGGGCAACGCTCCAGTTCTAGGGATCCTTCCTCACCCGGCTGCTGTCACTGAGATGCAGCTCCACATACATAGGCACAGTCACCAGCAGCACCTCAGCACCATGGCCAGTCCACTCATCAGGCACCTCAGACCTTCCTGGTGCTTCACCTCTCACAGCCGACAAGTCACTGCCACCCTGACAGGCAGCACTCTGGCAGCCCAGCTCCTGCTGCTCAGAAGGTTACCTCAGCTCTCCCCTCAGGGTCAGTGAGAGCTTCTATATATAGCCTCTGGCTAGGTGCCAGGATGTTTCCCGCCCACAGCACAAGCAAGTTCAAATTCTCTCTCAGCCCAACTGTCAATGGTGTCCTCAGCTGCAGTGTGTCAGGGGAGAGGGGGGGGGGGAAACCCCTTCAGAGTATCTCACAGCGCCATGTCCCCAATGCAGCTCATACACAACAGTTTATTCTAGGCAGAACATATGGTGTATATAGTATATTATATATATTATTTTTATTTTTTTCCATAGACAAAAAACCTTACAGTTTCACATGTTCCATTAAAGCTTCTTAGACATGATCGGAAATTTCACAAAACCTACTGAATTTATGTCACTCAAACTAAAAAAAGCAATGAAATTTCAATCTAAAAGGTTGACGCCTTAATGGACGTGTTCCTTGCACAATACAGATATGGTATGCCATCACACCCTGCGGTTAACTGCAGATTCAGCACTCTCACAGAGTGAGAGTGCTGTCACTCACAAAATAGTGTAACAGCTAATCCACAGAATTATGCTCATTGGAATACACACATGCAGTCTATGCAACTGAATTCTGAGCAGTTATGTGGCACACACATCCCACTCAGTGCCCACAATCTTCCCATTCATTCAATACAACAATCCCACTGGGTTCCAACCGCCTTCTCACTCCATACATCCATCTCATTCAGAATACACATGCAGCTCCCTCATTTCTAAAACTATCATACGCCTAACTGTGCTAGTTCTTTATTCCCCCATCCACTCTAATCTTATCCCATCTGTGTAGCTCTATCTTCTGCTCAGACTTCAGTTGCATAGATTGCATGTGTGTATCCCAATGAGCACACAATTCTATGAATTAACAGCTCCACCATTTTGTGAGTGACAGCAATCTCAGAGTGCTGATTCTGCAGTTAACCACAGGGTGTGATGCCATACCATATCTGTATTGCGCAAGGAACATGTCCATTAAGGTATAAGCCTTAATTATCGCAATTTCATTGATTTTTTTTTTATTTGAGTGTTATATATATTCAGTAGGTTTTGTTAAATTTCAGATCATGTCTAAGAAACCTTAATGGGACATGTGAAACCATAAGTATTTTTTTGTCTATGGAATTTCATTGCTTTTTTATAATTTGTTAACCATAAGGGTTTTGACGAGCAAACCGGGCCACCTGCAGGGCAGAAGGACAACAAATAGGTACACTAGCATAAGTGGAGGAGCAGACAGCACACAAAAGGTATTTTGGGGGTGCAGAGAAAGATACAGTGGCAGCAATAGGGCAATGCACTAAAGCATCAGCAGGCAACAGAGGGACTCACTGGTCCTGGGCATGCACCTAAGAAAATTAAATTAATATGACACAGATGCATGGACGTATCAGTGAGATCCATTCATGCATCTGTTAAAAAATGAATGTGTACTATAAAAAAAAAATGACATGCCCCCACAGTAAAACCAGCATCAGGCTTTGGAGCCCCAGTGCTGGTTGTTCTAAATGCAGAGGAAAAACGATGTAGGGGTCCCATGTATTAAGCACAACCACACCTGGCTACTCAGAGCCAGTCCTGGTTACCAAAATAAAGGGGACAAACGACATAGGGGTCCCCTAGAAAAAACAAACTGAATTTTCCCATAATGAACTCCCAAGGGGGGGCATGGTGTTTAAGGGGTTACACCTCAAAAGCTATTGGAGGTGCCAAGCTCAAATTTGGCATGGGTGGGTAGAACTGTCACATGGTACTGCTTGCAAATTTCAGGGCAAAAACATAAAAAAATTAGGATTTGGGAGTAATCTAAATTTTCAACTGTCAGTTTTTTTCTGACACTTTCAGTTAGGACCACTTTTCTGCTGTTCTCTATGGGGGATTTTTGGGAAGGCATAACTCAGGGTAGGGGGCAAAATTAGACTTTGGGTTTGTTTTATTAGGTAGCTATTGTTCCAGGGTAGGTGCTTTTAGGGTTTAGGTAATTGAGAAATGTAAACATTTTAAACTATTACCTCACGAATCCACCATTGTAGAGTGGAAGTTTCAACTTGTTATGCAGCCTCAGTAGGAGCCTCCAGCACTGTTGCTTCACTTGGGTGCACCAAAATAGCTGGCCAGTGCGGACAGTAGCGATGGTGGGCTCAGGGAAAGAAAGCATCCATTAGCTGCGGCCGGGACCCAGGGAATGAGGGGGTAGCGGGCGCTGGCTGCGGCCAGGATCCATGAACAGTAGAATTAGTGCCAGTGGTGTGGTGGCAGTGGCAGTGTGGGTGGCAGTGGTGCAGGTGGCAGGACCAGGGGTAGGTAGCAGCAGAGCAATGCAGGCTCAGATCTGAAAGATCAGTGATACAGTACCTGCATCTGTGTATAAATAAAAAAAAAAACACAGACGCATGGAAAGGATCAGTGTTTCCCACCTGTGTTTGTTTTAAAAAAAAAAGAAAACCTGCATAAAAAAATGGCATGCCCCCCCCCTAAAAAACAACCAGCACTGGGCTTTGGAAAGCTAGTACTGGTTGTGCTAAATACAGGGGACAAATGATGTAGGGGTCCTCCGTATGAAGCACAACCAGCACCAGACTTTTCAGAATCATTCCTGTTTGGCAAAATACGGGGGACAAATGATGTAAGGGTCCCCCATAATCAGCGCAACCAGCACTGGGCTCTGATCCGGTCCTGGTTCAGGAAATACATTGGAAAAATTCTGTATTTACCAGAACCAGCACCAGATCTTTTCTAGCAGGGGGGGTGATGCCACAGCCAGGGGAGCCATTTCATTGGGCCCCCCAGGTGAAGCATTACCCCTGACTGCTAGTCATTTCAGGCCAGGGATCCCTGGGGAGCTGGGGACCCCCCAATTTAGGGGTCCCACTGTCCACAGCACCCCAGGCCCAGGCTGATAGCTCGGGGCTATCCCCGGCACCCCTGGCCAGTGGGTGATGGGTTGACTTATGTAAAGTGTGGTGCAAGTAAAAAGTTAAAATATTGTTTTTTGCTGTGAAACTACAATTCCCAGCAAGTCTCCCCCACATGCTGGTATTTGGAGAACCACAAGTACCATCATGCAGGGCATAATGGGCCCACTGGTACCTGTAGTTCCACAGCAAAAGCAATAGTAAAAAAACACAGAAAACATACACCATAGAAAGTAAAATTTTATTCAAGCATACATGCAGACACACGTGTACACATATATGTATACACACACTCACCTATGTATTCTTGTAGCCCATCAGTCCTCTTCTCAAGTAGATTATCCAATGGTGTACCTGTAATAAAAAAATCCATACTCACCTTACCTCCTATGCTTGGATCCAGTCCTCTTCATTCAAAAGTAGGCAATCCAGGGTCTTGGCAAAATAAATAAATAAATAAATATGTGGACCAGCGAACTTAGGGCCTGGTTCAGACCTGCTCGTGAGCGCTATGCAAGCAGGACGATGGTGGCCCAGTGCGCATGCGCACGATGGAGCCGGCTCCGTCGTGCGCATGCGCGAGACCAGGATAGTGACGGGCAATCTGTCGCTCCAGGTCTTGTACAAAAGGGGGCATGCTCTCGATGTTGAGTGACAGCATGCCCCATTTGGTGGGCGGGCTGGGGGAGTGGCTGCCCAAATGGAACGCCTCCATTTTCAGCTCTGTTAGTGCTGAAATCTCTCTGGGGCTTGCGGCAATTTGACCCTACCACAAGGGTCTTGTCGCAAGCCCGATGGTCGCGATGGTCTTGACCATCGCAACCATCTTCCTGGCTGCTCGCTATAGCTGTGGGTGGTCTCAACCAATGAGCAGTTTCACCATTGACTTCAATTGGAAGAACCATGCGTGCCCATTTAAAAAATGGTGCCTCAGCGCCATTTTTTAAATTAAAAGATGGCCACCGCGAGCCATTCATGGCGCGCAACATCATCGTCCCACTCCCTTGGCTGGCTTGCATAAGCCAGTGCAAGGAGACGGCACGGAAGTCCGTTGGCCTGGTGGCAGCAGAGAAGACCCACTGAAGCAAGAAGACGCCGGGGAAGTCCTGGATGGGCGGCGGTTATGAACAAGAGCATATAGGCTGCCGCCCCCCAGGTGATGGTGCATAAAAGTAAAATTTGAAAACAATTGTTTTATTTTCATATTTCTTTTACAGGGGTACTTTAGGTACCATCGGGCCCTTATTCACCCACTTGCTGGTACTTATGGTTCTCCAAGTACCAGCATGTGGGGGAGGCCTTCTGGGACCTGTAGTCCTACTGCAAAAGACAATATTTATACCTAAATATGCATTACACTACACTATCAACCCGGCACCCACTTACCAGGGGTGCTGGGGATAGCCCCAGGTGATCTGTCCGGGCCTGGAGTGCCCTGGAGAAGGGGACCCCAATAAGAGTCCCCAGCTCCCCAGGGATCACTGGTCTGGGCTGACTAGCGGTCAGTGGTGACGCTTTGGCTGGGGGGCCCAGTGAAAGGGCTCCCCTGGCTGTGGCATTACACCCACTAGAAAGGGTCTGGTGCTGGTCCTGGTAAATACAGATGTTTCACATGTCCCATTAAGGCTTCTTAGAATTGATCTGAAATGTCACGAAACCTATAGAATTTCTGCCAATCAAACTTAAAAAAGCAATGAAATTCCAATCATTAATGGTGACACCTTAATGGACATATTCCTTGCGCAATACAGATATGGTATGCCATCTCACCCTGCCGTTAACTGCAGATTCAATACTCTCACAGAGTGAGATTGCTGTCAATCACAAAATGGTGGAACTGCTAATTCACAGAATTGTGTGCTCATTGGAATACACAGATGCAGTCTATGCAACTGGGGTCTGAGCAGAAGATAGAGCTGTAGGTTGTGTGAATTTCAGATCATGTCTAAGAAGCCTTAGTGGGACATGTGAAACCGTAAGGTTATTTGTCTATGGAACATATGTATGTATATTAATATATATGCAATATATATGCAAGTTCCTTTTTTTAGTACAAGAGTGGTACCACATTGAATTTAAACAGATAGTCCTAGGTTGGGGTATCACATATTGTGTGTTGTTTGTTTCCTCTCATCTTTATGAGATATCTGTCTATAGAGAATGAATGAATGATACAGAGATTTGTATGAAAGACTGTTTGTATGAGTTGTTCCAGTATTGCCTACCGTTTCTGTACATTTAGGCAAAGGTCTGGGAAGATAGCTACTTCTTATTTGTTATTAATTATTTTATACCTGACCTGATTTTATCTAAATCTCCAGTATTTTGTTTACTGTTTTTAGGTTGGCTTCTACATTACTACTGAGTTAGAGATTGCTGCCTTGTATGTGTGTGGCACTTTGTGAGGGCTGACCTGACCTACATAGGTACTGTAAAAACACACAAAAGCAGGACCATCTTCCCTTATGTGATATTCCTTCTCTCACTTATACCTTCATCTCCTCCTTACTGCCTACAATGGCACTTTTAATTGGGTTTTGCCGCCCTGCTGATTATTTGGGTATTATTTGTTGGTAAGGTTGGGGGCGGTGCGGGATGTTGTAGGTGGTAACCAATGGACATTTTTGCCCTGGGCTATACATGGTCTAGAACCGGCCCTGTATGATAATGCATTAAATGATAGACAACATTAACCACGCTTCTTGTGCAGCACTAGCCATAACCACTCTGGTGGAGACATGAGTTGGGGGGACCCTTAAAGATTTTGCTATGGGCCCCATAAAATTCAAGTTATACCCCTACTTCTCTTGCTACATACTGTGCCAGAATAACAAGTTCTGCTGACATAAAGCAACACCTTAGTGATAGCCTGATATACCCGATCTTCTGCCATAATGTGAGTACATAATCTATACAATTGAGTGATTGCGTGGGCATAACCTGGTAATTAGAGAGAGCCAGGGCCATTTTATTAGATACATGAGAGAGTGATAAAATAGATCGCACAGTATGAACTTAATGCTTGGTTTGCAAAAAGGCCAATTTACACATTGTTAGAAAATAAAATCTAGTTTATGCCTCAGAAAAGGTAACTAATTTTCCAGAGATCCACATCAATTTTATGCAAATGCTGTCCAGCCTGGGCTATAAAGGGTATTTTGCATCCCCATCTTGAAATACCTCATTACCCAACAGAGGGATAAAATAAGTGGTGACTATGCAGGTCCCATTCACTATGAATTCTATGGCAAGATGAATAGTGTTGGAAATATGTGTGTATAGGTGAGGTGATATGGAAGAGTTTATATACGCACCAGCCAATGCCTTACCACAAGGAACAGCCCAGTTGCTTAACCACTGGAGTGATTTATTTAAGGACATATGAGGAAAGCCCATACTCACTCTAATACACAGTGGTTTGGATGGAGCAGAGCAGGTTGTCATACAGCTCACCAGCTGAGTGTATGTTGCTTTCAGGTAGCAGTGCAGGATGTTGGAAAAGTGGTAAATGCCGGTAATAGTGCAGGTCTCACTAGAGCTAAGTAAAAGATGTCAGTCTTCCACTGTGGCATGCTAACACAGTGACAAAATGGAGCCACTCATGTGCAGTACTGACCTCAGAGGCCATCTTGGAACAGGACATGAAGCCTCCTTGGAGGAACAAAATGGAGTCTGAGCAGTAGCGCACTCCACTAATAACAACCCCTCTCACTACAAGCTTCTCCATGTTACACAATCATTCAATTTGAGCTTCTCTGTACCAACCTTAAAGGGAAACTCAGTTAAACATCTGAAAAGACATCAACATGTCACATGACTCAAGGTCCACATTCCTCTTTTACTATAGTAAGTGAGTGTGACTTAATACGATATGTAAGCATATGTATATGCAGAGTTCTTTTCACTGGCAAAATGAACCACATCAATAAATCCTCTCTACAATCTCTTGAATGAAGTGGTGCCCAATTTCAATAAGCTTAGACTTCCTGTGATGTTTAGTTCTATGGGACAGGTTGATTGTATCCCTGTCATTACACTCTATGTTGACAGTATCTTCTACACTTGAAAGTTTCTGTGAAGTCGTTTTTAAATGTAAAGCCTCAAGTCAAGGCCTTGTACTCTTCCTCAGTAGTAGGCAATGCCAATGTCAGCTGCATCCTACTGTACTTGTCCAACTTATCATTCTGACTGCCAGCAAGAACATAATCCTGTGAAGGAATGGCAGTCATCTCCATCCGCCCCCCAGTTGGCATCACAGAATGATTCTAACGTGGAATTGCCAGATCTACTAAACTCTTATTTTAAAGGTGTCCATTTTAGGTATCTTAGAATCCTTTTCACTCGGGTCCAATGTTGTCTTCTTGGGTTAGTTACAAATTGCCTGCTCAATGCATGGGTGATGTCAGGATGAGCCATTACTTGCATACATTAGATGTCTGATGGTATTCTGATATGGAACATTCTTCTTGTTCTCTGGCTTTTTTTCATCCTTAGGTGACATCTCCATGGTCAACTTTGTACTTTTATCAATGGGTGTGCCTATCAGTTTTGCATCTGACATCCCATATTTCTCAAGTATATTTTCAACAAAAGTTTGTTGGTCGACAGATATGATACCTTTTTCAAAGTCTAGATTAAACCATAGACTTAGTAGATAATGTGCTGGACCAAGATTTTTCATCTTAAACTTTTGTCCAACTATCCCCTTCACCTCTTTAGAGTGCTCATCTTGGCCTGCCAATAGCAAGTCATCCACATACAGTATATGACAATGAAAAAGAGATTCTTTTGTATGTGTTTGGCAGTAATCTGTATTTGACTGTTCAAAGCCCATTTCTTGTAATACAGTGTATCATTTAATATACTGTATCAGCACCATCCACTCTGCTTTAGACCATTTAATGCACTTTTAAGGAGGCAGACTTCCCCTTTTTAAAAAATGTTTTCACTTTAGTGCTCCATATATCATTCTTCTGTCAATTCACCATGTAAGAAAGCCAAATTGAAATCAAGTTGGTACAGCAAAATATTTTGTAGGGCTGATATAGCCATAATCAGTTGTAAGGTAATGCATTTTGCCACCGGAGAATAAGTCTCATTCTAATCAATCCCTGATTTTTTTGGTGTAAACTTTTGCAATAATTGCAAAAATGTTGAACATTCCTCATCATACATTTTTGCCGATATTTGATCTTGCAGAAGTCCTCTTCTGTGGTTGACGTTTACGCTGGTGACCTCTGCTCAAGACAGCTGCTGGCATGTCCAGTGGCATATTAACCAGCTTTTCTTCAACTTCCTTGAATATAACATCTCTGGACATCTCTGGACTCAACAATCTAGCCTTTGCTTTCATGGCAATAGCCAAACATGTAGCACTTAAAAGATTGAGGGGTATATTTACTAAAGTGTGGGTTTTTAGAAGTGGAGATGTTGCCCTTAGCAACCAATTAGATTCTACTTAACATTTACCTAGCACCTTCTATAAAATAATAGATAGAAAATGATTGGTTGCTATGGACATCTCCACTTTTAAAAACCCACACTCCATCTTGCATCTTATTTCTTTAGGTATATGCATGAAGGTTGTACTTCCAAAGTTCTGATATGTTTTACACTTAGTTTTTTCTTTGACCATGCTTTAATTGGTGTTATGTCCTTTATGGAAACTGTGGGAGAATGGTTTGAGATAAACTGCTGGTGTCCACCCAAAACTATGTGTATGCCTGCTTCTATTAGAATACATATTGCTCTCTCCACTATTGTATGGTTTGCTTGTTTGCTTACACCGTTTTGCTCAGGAGCTGAAGAAGAGAGGAGGAAAGCTACATTGGTCCCCAGCCCTATCACTTCTATAGTGGCTGGTCTCTGACAGGATGCTCACTGCCAATCTCTTACAAGGCTCCAATGACATTACTAGAGCCTTAATCCAATTTGACAGCTTGGGGAGGCAGAGATATGGTTAATATACATTTAAAACAGATCTACTCTGAATTTAATATATTGCTGCTCCTAGACAGTACCTACCTAAATATCACAACACAAAAATAGGAGATATACACCTTTAAGGAGCGCAAACATAAAAATAGGAGATATACACCTTTAAAGGAGTACAAACACAGAAATAGGAGATATGCATCTTTAAGGAGTTCTCATTAGAGGTGTATATCTCCTATTTTTGTGTTTCCACAGAGGCCAAACTATCAACAAAGAGATGGTAGGTTATAGAATACACAGCCATACACAAAGGCACATTCACTGAAAGTTGGAAGTTTCTTATTTCCCATACCTCCTTCAAAGTGGATGACGAATTGGACTTGTCATCTCCAGATTTAATGTATATGAGGAAGATGAGCCCCACTCTTTACCCACAGTGAAGAATTAATAAAGTCATTGGTTTCAAAAACCCCAATAGAAAATGATAATACCTGTACCTGCAATTTAATAAAATTGCAGCTTGATACATTTCCACTTTAGTATTATTTTTAATATTAAAATAGATATACATATGAGGGTCGAATAAAAATAATTTACTAACATATTATCTATTTGCTCATTTGTAGACTATTCAAATATTTTTTTTTAATTTAAAACAACATTTCAATTGACAAACTAATAGAATGATTTATATTAAAACAAAATATCTTTACAACATATGGTGTAACAGATGCAGAATGAAGAGTTAATATAGCAGCAGGACTTTGAAACTTCCTTGAACAAAAGGTTATCAGAAAGTAGCTCAAGATGGCATAATGAGTAAATAGTGATAGCCAAATTCAAAGGAAATAAAGAATTCTGTAAAATCTAGCACAATATATCATTTATGGCAAGGAATATAAATGGAGTCTAATGTTATCAAAGGTGAACCTCAATTGGATGAAGAATGTTGGGAGTCAGAACCAGGAGCTCCAGTGTGACTCCAGGTAGTGCAGGTGATTAACATAGAAATGAGGATACAATCTCTAAATAGAACTGGGATGATGGCAGTCCAATTATTCCATGGGGTGTAGTATAAAAGATTGACAGGGTCTAGATAGACAGTCAATAGTTCGACACCAGATGATTGACAGGCAATAGGCCAACAGGGTCAAAATATCAACAAGGTCAACAAGGTCAAGCAGTCTAAAGTTCAATGTTGACATGGACCAATGTTGACACAATCAAATGATCAACAGGGTCAAAATGCCAACACATAAATGGTCAACAAAGAAAATGCCTAACCCTCCCCCTAGTGCCTAACCCTAATCTTCCCTTCTGCAACCTAAGTCTAGCACTCAGCCAAGTGCCTAATCCTAACCGTTATCCTAACCCTAATCTGAAAACTCATGAAAAACGATGCGTCAACCATTTAAGTGTCGACATTTGACCATGTAGTCCATTCGACCCTGTTAAACTAAGCCCATGTCGACCTTTTAACTGTTGACCACTTGATCCTGTTGAACTTTTGACCCTGTCTACCAGCTGGTGTTGACCTAATGACTGTCTATTTAGACAATGTAGATCTTCCATCTGGATACCATTCCATGAGTGTATAAAATTCTTTGGTCAAATACATGACAAATATTTTGCTGGAAAATTGTAAAAATGTTGCTAATTTCTAATTCCTTGCTGGTGGAGACTGTTGAGGAATAGCAGTGGTCTGATACCTCTACTCATCATGATGGGCACTGCTTTCATGTTGTTCTCTCCAGCTTTTGTTACGTTTTTTATTTTCTCTTTTTGTCTTCTCTCAGGCTATCATCTTATCACTCGCAAGATCTTTTCCACCACTAACCCTTATCTCTCTGACTCTGCCAAGACCATTCATACAGGTGGAAATCTCAGCACTATTAATTTTTAACAGCTTTCTACCACTCTACAACAACTTTTCTCTCTCAAAATGACCTGTTTTTCTTCACAGCTGAGATTTCTTTGGGACTATAATATCATCTTAACAGATACAATAAGCCACTTAAAACTTAAAAGATAGAAATAGATACCTACTGTACATATTATATATATTAGTATAATAGTGGCAGGTCACTTCAATATCTGCCTCCCTATATCAGCCCTATATTCAATATCAGCCCTGCCTCCCTATATGGCTGGCCCATCCCCTCTGCTTTGATGCAGCTCTGACCCCTCTCCACCTCTTTGTGGCTCCTATCACCACCCCGCTTTTTGTGGCTCCAACTCCCCTGCTCCAAAACTTTCTCCCAGCTCCCATACTTTCTCCCCAGCTGGTCTCCTCAATGTCTGTCTTGTCACCCTCACTCAGGGCCTGATTAAGGGCCTGATTCAGAGGCGCTCGCTATTTGCGGTCGTTTGTTTTCTAAAAAGGGGTGGCTATTCAAATGAACTGTTCGCACTTTGCGGTCTGTTCACGCCTCTAAGTCTGAACGAGCGAGCAAAACTTGTGGTTGTAATTTTGAAAGACACGCCCCCTGGACGCTCGCACCATACGTCATGTCCACTATTTAATAGATTAATCGAGTACATCGTACAGCGTATGAACTGCTCGCTATTCTTGAGGTTGGTTTTTTCAACCGCTATTTTGCGAGCAGTTCTGAGTTAAAAAAACCAAGTGACGTGGTCAATGACACTGCTGGATTAATTATGCATTCCCTTAAAACGCCCGTTTTGACCTTTAAGCACGCCTGCATTCTGAATTTCACTCCCCGTTTTCAAACACCTTCCCCTGTTACCACCCACATACGCCTCCTTCTGTCACTCAAAGTAGCAGGCATTCGCTATATAGTGAACAAACGATTTTCGGCCGCACTGACTGGTTCGCGCATGCGTATTAAAATCTGTATCCATGCGCAGATGTGAGAACATCAGTCAGAACGAACGAGCGGCCGCTTACGAGCGGCTCTGAATGAGGGCCGAAGACCCGGTTGCTAAGCTGCGCTCGTTCGCTCCAAAAAGGGGCAGGGTATGCAAATCCTGCGATCGCAGTGAGCGTATGCAGGAGATAAAGCCGCCCACCTTTCTCTCCTAGCACACGTCATCTCCAGGAAGTGTGTGATTAATCGGGAACATCGAGACCCATCGGAGCTGCATGCAGCACTTGAGGTAGCCCCTACAACACCGTAAGCACTGTGATCAGTTCAGGGTAAAATACAACCAAGTGACGTGTTCAGTGATGCTACTTTGTTAATTATGCACACCCATTAAACTCCGTCTTGATGCTTAGGCACGCCTGTGTTCACACATCCACTCTCCCGTTCACAAGCACCTTCCCCTGTCACCACCCACAAACGGCGCAATCTGTCACTCAAAGTAGCGTCCAGTCTGTGTACAATGAGCGCACAATTCCTGGCCGCAGTGAATGGTTCACTCTTGCGTACTTTGGCGCATACGCATGCGCAGATGTGCGATAATCACCCATAGCGAGCGTTCATAGCTTAGCGACCGGGTCAGAATCAGACCCTCAGTCCTTACATGAAATTGTGATAACACATGGTTGCACTATATTATGTTGCTTTTTTATCACAAATGTAAACTACATATATCCATAAAGCATCTTATAATGTTATAAGACAATATTAGATATAAAATGATGCCACTGGCATATCCAATAAAAGTGATAAAAGAGATTTAGTACTGTGACAAGAATCACATACAGTAGACGGTAAAATCCAACAGAAGCGTTATTTCCTCACCTACAGGATGATGCAGTGGCAAGATGTTACAGGCTGGTACACAGAGTCTTCCAAGCAGCAATACAGCTCTTTTAGTGGACTCAGAGGTCCAGGATCCCTAACACTAGTCACCCCTGGGTCTATACCCAGAGAGACTATTTCACCATCAGGAACCCTGTGTACATACACTGACACAGCTTTAAAGAGATATAACATGTGCTGCTAACTAGCCTTGCTTGTCTCTTGCAACAGACCTGGACTGGAACTCATTACCATGCTGTTTTATTGCTCCATTTCTGCACAAACCTGCTGCTCCACATTAACCTCATGTGAAAGCAGGCTGTCCATTTCACACTCCTTCCCCCTTAGCTTCACCCACCCTAGTGAAGCTAAAACTTTTTTAGGTGAGCTCTCTGCCTCACCCACATCTATTTACGTAATCTGACCAGGAACACAATCCTCTTTCCAGAGTTTGCCTTGCGTCCCCTCTTCCTCCCCTAACTTCACCACACAGTTGCTTGGAGGTTTGGGACCCACAAACCTTCTGGAAAGGGCATCAGCATTGAGGTGCTGTTTCCCTGGTCGATACTTTACCTCAAATTTGAATGGCTATAAAGTAGAAAACCATGCATTCACCTCTTTGTTTGTGTGTATCCACTGTAAAGGAGCATGATCTGTGACTAGCCGGAATTCTCATCCAACAGATAATACTTTAGCCACTCTACTGTCCAATTAATCACCAAGCACTCCTCAGTTGAGTACTTGCGTTCCCTGGGCAGCAATTTCCAGCTGATATACAGTATAGGTCTCTTCTCCCAATCTACTACCTGGGAAAGGACTACTCCTAAGCCTGTCCCAGAGGTATCAGTCTGCAACACAACTGCTTCTTAATGTAAGGAGCTTACAAAACAGGCTCTACACACAAAGCTTATCTTAAAACTTGCCAAGCAGCCTCTGCTGTCTAGAACACATTATCTGATCTGGAGATTGTTTCTTAAGGCACTCAGTCAGTGGAGCTACCCTGGTGGCAAAATCACATATGAATCTGCAATAATAACCCACCAGGCCAAGGAATGTTCTGACTTGTGATTTACATTTGGGTTTAGGCCATGTGAGGACAGTTTCCACCTTACTGGTCTGAGGTTTAACCTGCCCTCTGCCTATGATATTTCCCAAGTATTTTGCCTCCACCATTCGAATGGCACATTTATCAGGGTTAGTGGTAAACCCATGTGCCCTTAAAGACTGTAACACTGTTGCTACCCTTGGAAGGTGTGACTCCCAGTCAGAGCTAAAGATGATGATGTCGTCTAAATATACAGCTTCATACTCCCTGTGGGGCCAAAGTAACTTATTCATAGAACCCTGGAAAGTAGCTGGAGATCCATGCAGACCAAAAGGCAACATTTTGTACTGAAACAAGCCCTCTGGGGTAGAGAAGGCAGTTTTTGCTTTAGCAGCTTCACTCAAAGGAATCTGCCAATAGCCTTTTGTCAAATCAAGAGTGGTGAGATACTGGCTTTTTGCTAAATTCTCCACCAGCTCATCATCCCAGGGGAATAGAGTAGGAATCAAACTGAGAAACTTTATTTAACTTGCAAAAGTCATTGTAGCCCCCAAAGGCTTAGGCACTAAGACAATGGGGTTATTCCATTCAATGTTTGACTACTATATGACCCCTAAGTGCAGCATCTCCTCCACCCACCTGATCACTCCAGGAAGAGTAACAATATCATACTGAATGATTTGGGGGTTCTTCCCAGAATAGCAGAGAATTAATTTTGGTTTTGAACTATTAAGCTAACTACTTCCTGTTTTTGGCTAAGACTGAGGGTGACCTGACAGTCTGGGGTTTTCTTTGACACTAAAGAGGGCTGACTGGCACTTTCTATTCAAGGTTTTAATAGATTTACATGATAAATTTGTTCCTCCTTCCTTTTACCCTCCTGTCTTACTCTATAGTTTACAGATCCCACCACCCCAATGATCTCATAAGGGCCTCACCATTGAGTATACAATTTGCTTTCAATACTAGGCACAATTACTAGTACCATGTCTCCCGGTTTAAAAGACCAGTCGACTGTGGTAATGTCATAATTTCGTTTCTGATGCTGTTGAGCTCTGTCCATATGTTTATTCAGCAGTGGCACAATTTGCCTTAATCGGCCATACATTTGGGACACAAACCGAATGATATTGGGAACTTGGTTGCTCTCACCCACCCTTAGTTTCTCCCACCCTTCCTTTAACACATCTAAAAATCCTCTAGGTTGCATCCCATACAGGAGTTTGAAGGGACTGAACCCTGTGGGGGATTGGGGAACCTCATGAACTGCACACATCAAATAAGGCAGGAGTAGATCCCAATCTCACTTTTCTTGTGACACCGCCCTCTTTATCATCTATTTAAAGGTCTGGTTAAAGCATTCCACTAGACGATCCTTTGAGGGTGATAAACTGAGGTGGTAATCCTATCTACTCTTAACAGTTGGCACAAATCATTCATCAATTTAGATAAAAAAGGGGTTCATTGATCTGTCAGAACCTCTTTTGGTATTCCCAGATGGGTATATAGCATAAATAACTCCCAAGCAATAATGCTAGATTTCATGTTACGTATCGGTGTGGCCTCCAGGTACCGGCCCTATCAGATTCATACCAATTATTTCAAAAGGTACAGAAATGACAGGTAGGGGAACCAAGGGTGCCCGATACCCTGGTCGAGGTGCGTCTTCTGACACACTGGACATTCCTGACAATACTTTTTTTACTGCTGCATGAATACCGGGCCAAAAGAATCTTAACTGAATATGCTAGAGAGTTTTCTCCTCCCCCAAATTGACACCCCACAAGTGTGTATGAGCCATCCTAAACACCAACTGCTTGTGTTTCTGGGGAACCAACAATTGGTCTACTCTCTTACCCTGCAATTATGTTATACAATATAACAAATCATTTTTCAATGCAAAGTATGGTACACCTTTTGCTGGTAAAGCCGTGATTACACTACCATTTATCTCTACAACCTTTTCAACTGCATTTATCAAATTCCCATCATACTGTTGGTCTTGAGCAAAGTCCTGCAAAGACAGTTCTAGGTCAATAGGAGCCCACTGTGCCTCGGTCTCACTCCCCTCCTGCTGCTCACTGGCCAATGAGGGTGTTACAGCCACCAAACTTTGGGACACAGTAGATCTTGGCTCTTGGGACACCTCTGATGTGGACGGTCTGCTGTCATCATACCACGTAACTACCTCTTGCAATAATGAAAAGTCCCAACCTAATAGTCTTTATAAACTCTCTTTTGCAAGCCAGATTCCCAGCAATCTATATCAGCTGGCTTCCCTACATTCCCTGGGCTTCCAGCCCCATACACAGGAAATAAGTAGTTGTATATTGTGCACAATTTGCATACACTCATATACATATTATCACTGTGAACAACTGCCATTTTATGGTTGGCCTGCCACACTCACCTACACAGCTGCTAGTAATGCGACTCAGACTCACCACGCCACTGTGCAGTGAGTAGCGTCTTGCAATGCATCTCACTGTCACTGTTGGTGGGTCCAGTCACTGTATCTGGGCTCCTGCTGCATAGTAGTATCCAGCAAAGTCCCTGTTCAGGCACCAAATGTAACAAGAATCATATAGACCGGGTAAAATCCAACAGAAGCTTTATTTCCTCACCACAGGCAGGTATACAGGACAATGCAGTGTTCACAGGCAATAAGTTACGGGCTGGTACACAGAATCTTCCAAACAGCAATACAGTTCTTTTAGTGGACTAACACTAGTCACCCCTGGGCCTATAACCCGGGCAACTATTTCACCATCAAGATCCCTGTGGACATGCACTAACACAGCTTTAAAGAGAGATAACAGGTGCAGCTAATTAGCCTTGCTTGTGGCTTACACCAGAGTCCAGGAAAACCTGGATTGGAGCTCATTACCATGCTATGTTATTTCTGCACAAACCTGCTGCTCCACATTAACCTGCTCCTGAAAGCAGACTGTCCCTTTCACAGCACCAAAAGAAAAAACAAAAATAAGTAGAGCAGTGGAATAGAATGCTACTAACAATATCTCATCAAGTAGAATAACGCATGTTGCCCAGACAATCAAATGGCAGCAATTAGAGATGAGTGGTTTTTGGATCTAAGAGATCCGAACCCACCAGAACTAAGGGAATCCAAGTAGGATCCGAGCGGGCTAGGATGTTCCCGCCGACTCGGATATCTCAAATCGAGGCAAAACCATAAAGATGAAATCTCGCGGCTCGTGAGCTTTCATCTCTATACATAAAGGAGGTGGTGGGCGAAATTTCACTGTGGTTGTGGAGACTGAACAGGGAGGGTGGGTAGTGTAGGGCTGGGGTGAGGTGCTGTGCTGTTCTGTCTGCTGTGTCCTGGGCTGGTGCTGCTGATCCATCCTGAGCTGGTGTTGTGTTGTGTTGTCTGCTGTGTCCATCTGGGCTGTTGCTGCTGATCCATCAGGGCTGGTGCTTTACTGTCTGCTGTGTTCATCTGGGCTGTTGCTGATCCATCTGGGCTAGTGCTGTCTGCTGTGCTGTCTGCTGCATCCATCTGGGCCCAAGTTCTGGACCCATATAAAGTGTATTTTTTTTGTGTAATATATATTTGTCTGTGTGTGTGTTAGGCTCAACCGCACAAAATACAGCAAGTCAGCAATGCAAGCTAGTGCTGCATGACTCCAGTCATCATCAATCTGTGCTCTGGGCCCAAAGTTCTGGAGCAGAAAAAAAAAAAAAGAAAACGTCTTTTTTTTCTAATAATTGTCTGTTCATGTTAGGCTTAGCCACACAAGATCTATCAAGTCGCCAATGCAAGCTAGTGCTGCCCGACTCCAGTTGCCATCAATTGGTGCTCTGAGCCCAGGTTCTGGAGCTGAAAAAAAATAAAAATAAAGTGTATTTTCTTTATCTTTGTCTGTGTGTGTGTTTGTGCGTGTTAGGCTTAACCACACAAGATCCAGCCAGCAACTCAAGTTGCACCTAGCGCTGTCCGACTCCAGTCATCATCAATCGGTGCTCTGGGCCCAAGTTCTGGAGCTGAAAAAATATAAAAAGACATTTTTTTTGTCTAATATTTGTCTGTGTGCGCTTGACTGCACGTGTGTGAATTTTGTAACCGCACCTTGGCTACACTATTGGTGCTTGTAACACTGCTTCAAGACCACAGAAAATATGGAGGGCTGTCACATGACAGGAGGGCCAGTTCAAGAACCACATGTTGTAGCTGTCGCCAGCAGTGCAAGGCCGTCAACTTCCTCATCTTCTATGAAGGCCCATGCCCCAGGGCTTAAGTCATGCCATCAATATGGTAAAGCAAGTTCAGACACTGCCAGCTTAAGTCAGATCATTCCTGTCATCAGAGTTTTGCAAAAACAGCTAGTGAAACTAAAGGAGGAGATTAAACGGAACGATTGTGCAAAGTATGTTGGAAGGTGGATCAAGCCCTTGATTCACTTCACCAGGATCCAAGAGTCATCAATCTATTGAAATCTGAAAAAATATATTTTGGCGACCATTCTGGATCTTAGGTTTATGTCCTACCTTGTGAGTTTTTTTCCAACAGACCAAAATCTAACAAGAGATGTTGGTAAATAAAATTGTCAGCTGCAGCCGCATATGAAATGCCATCATCTCCTCCTTCAGTTTCTGCAGTTGCCAAGAAAAGTCTCAATTTTCCTTACAGAATGCCTGCTGGTCATGCAGATCGTTCACCAAAAAATGACATCTGGTCGGGCCTGAGAGAACCGCCTACTAGTGACATGTTTTCTACAATGACTATGTGTGATACAGTCTCCATTCACAGAATGGTGGAGGACTATTTCAGAGGTAACATCCTAATAGGCATGTCAGACAGTCCCTTTCAATACTGGCAGAAAAAAGAGGCAATTTGGAGTCCCATACACAAACTGGCTTTGCATTACTTAAGTTTCCCACACTCCAGTGTGTACTCCGAACGTTTTCAGTGCAGCTGGCAACCTTGTCAGTGATCGGTGTAGGAGGCTACTTCCTCAAAATGTGGAAAAGATGATGTTCATTAACATGAATTACAAATTCCACGAGAAAGACCTCTACCATCAATTACATTCCAGCGGGGACAAATTAATATTGTGTGAAGAAGAGGATGTACACACTGATGGGGATGATGAGGACGAGGACGACAACTAGTAATGTAAAGCCAGTTTATGTATTGGATAATTTTCATTTCCATGTCCATATCACATTGGCAGCTTGTTTTATGGGGGTCCAAACAAACCAATAATTTCAGCCACAATTGGCAGTCCTTGTCACTGAAATGATTGGTTTGTTAAACTTTCCTGTTTCGTAAACATCATATATGGGTGGGTGGGAGGGCCCAAGGACTATTCCATCTTGTACCTTTTTCTGTTCCATTATGTGCTGGTCGGGGCATTGCTGCCCGACATTTTAAATTAATGTTATGGTTGGTTTAGGAACCAATGATTTGTTTTTAGAGGGCTCTATTTATTAACATTATTTTTACTAAAATAAGTGAAAAAGGGTGTTTTCACACCCTTTTCACATTATTTTAGTTTCACCTGTAGTTATTACAGGGCAATTGGAGTAGAATTAGTAAAATTGTACTCCAACCCCTAGTATCACTTATTTTTAGTAAAGCAGATCGCATTTCCCATAATTGTAATGGGAAATGTGATCCGACCATAGTTACTAAAAATAAATTGTAAAAAAATACCGGGGGAAGCCCTGTGATAATAACGCCACCTGGAGGTGGCGTTATCCAGATTCTCACCCGGTTACAGGGCTCCCACTCTGCTCTAATGGGGAGAGCAGAGGCGGGAGCCGGGACCAGTAATCTGCTATGTGGTCTAAACAGACCGTAAGCTGATTACTGTAAAAAAAAAAAAAAATTGAAACATTTATTTTTTACTTACCTGAATCCAGGGACCGGTGATCGTGCCTCCGGTGATGGCTCCTCTCCGGTCAGCTGGTCTCCCATAGTGCCCTGCTGCCTGGTCATCAGGTGATCGGGTCCCAGTGCAGTATGGGAGATCACCTGATCGGGAAGCCCGGAGAAGATCACCGGAGGCCAGGAGGATGCAGGTAAGTGTAATGAAGGGAGGGGGGGTCGTGGGGGTCCGTGATCGCGGGGGGCGCATGCACGGGCCCATAGGGTTAGCGCACATCTCTGAATTAGACCAAATATACTGTATACTGTTGCATCATTAACTTATTTATAAATCTCTGATTTGTAGCCAACCAAGTCTTGAGTGACTATTGCCCCTACTTTATATGCAGAGCAGAAAATATTGAATCATTTTGCAAGACCATCGCTACTCTGTTGTTAATTTGGAGTGCAATGATGGTTATAGGGAGATAGATGCAGTAACTTTGTGTTCCAAAATACGCATGCAGTTAGAGTTTTAATTGTGGGATTGCTTGCTTTAGGATTAAATTTTGAAAGTGGCTGTAATCTCTTAAATTGCCGTTGCACTGTGCTCTCAATAGGTACCTTAGTACTGGATGATCTATAGAAAACTCTTCACATTTCAGTTGTCTGTTGAGTTTATATAAGTCAATTTTCCTTTGTATGGATCAAATCTTACTGATGGTACAAAGGAGAGTCTTTTGATAACACTCAGAAACAGTTAGTTCATTGGATGATAAATTGTATATATTATTCTCCTTGGAAAAGTTTTTTTTTTTTTAACCACAAGCTCTTACTATTTCTCTGGTCTACCCACCTCTTGTAAATTATTTTTGCCTGGTGTTTATGGCTCTTGTGTTTATCCCCAAAGGGTGATTAGGAATGCCAGATGAGTTACCCTGTTCTTTTACCCTCATAGGTGGAAGAATTGTTGTCATTTGAGGATTCAGTGTCTAATTGATTTCTGTACTGCATGCAAAAAATGGGCATTTAAATGATCTAGGTTGGATATGTTATAGCCATTTGTAGTTAATGTGGTGCAGTGGCGGAACTCCCGGAGACAATGGAGTCATTTGCCGCCGGGCTCCTGCCTTTAAAGGGGCACATGGCTCCATTGTCCCCCGGGCCATTCCGGGCACTGCTATGGAGATGGAGCACCACTGATCGGCGCTCCTCCTCCAGAGGCGTCAATACGGGGGATGCGGTCGCACCCCCTGTTTGCCGGGCACCCGCTGAGTGTGTTACCAGCAGGTGCCCTGCTCCTTCTTTCCCCCGGAACAGAGCTCACTCCTGAGCTCCGCTTCCATGTCCTGCAATGCACTATGGGAGTGACATCATGACGTCACTCTCATAGTTCCGAGGAGTGGACGCCGGGGACGGAAGGCAGCAGCACTGGAGCGAGGTTTCAGGTAGGTATTGTTTTTTGGGTTTTTTTTTGTATGTGTGTGCGCTCACCAGGGGGGGGCTCACTAAAGGGGGCATTATTGATGGCTCACTACAGGGAACATTACTGGGGGCTCACTACATGGGGCATTACTGGGGGCTCACTACAGGGGGCATTACTGCAAGCTTGCTACAGGGGGCAATACTGGGGGCTTACTACAGGGGGCATTATGGGGGTGAACTACAGGGCGCATTACTGGGGGCTCTCTACAGGGGGCATTACCGTGGGCTTACTTCAGGGGGCATTACGGGGGCTTACTACAGGGGGCATTACTGTGGGCTTTCTACAGGGGGCATTACTGGGGGCACTACAGGGAGTTTTCTACATGGGGCTTACTACTGGGAGCACTACAGGGGGCTTACTACTGGGGGCACTACAGGGGCCCTTACTACTGGGGCACTGCAAAGGGGGACGATTACTTGGGGGCACTACATAGATGGCACTGCACAGGGGGACCACTACTGGAGGAACTGCATAGGGTGGCGGCAGCTGGGGCTGGCATAGGTGCTGGGGGGTGGTACATTTTAATTTGGGGGGGCACCAACATTTATCTTACCTCCGGGCACCTGGGATGAAGTTACGCCACTCATGTGGTGGTTATAGTCTACTTTCACCAATTTTTATTTTTTAAATTTGATCACGTCTTGTTTGTACAGTATATTGAAATCTGATTTTGCAATTTCCCCAACATGTCTGTATTTTCATCATCCATCAAACTTGGCATGTATAATGTTTAAAATATAGCCAGTTTGACTTTTATGGCATTTATCTCTTTACTGGATTGCTTTATATCCAATAAATATAAGTCAAATGAACATGTATTGCTATCCAGCATTTTCAAAAGTCAGGGTAATAGTGTCCTATAGTAGTACAATTCCGGACCTGTTTTTTTCTTAAGCGATACACCTGTATAGCAGAAATCTACTTCCTTTTCCTTAGGGATGTGCGCCAACCCCCATGTTTTGGTTTTGGTTTTGGTTTTGGATATGGATCTTCTTCGAGGTTTTGGATCTGGATTTGGTTTTGCAAAACCGCCCTTGCGTGTTTTGGTTTTGGATCTGTATTTTCTTCAGAAATTGATAAAAACATCTGAAATCACATAATTTGGGCCTACAGTATGATTAACCTCAATAACATTAATTTCCAGTCATTTTCAGTCAATTTTAACCACTTCGCAGCACTCAATATTGTTCACCAACTTAGGCCAAAGGCTGACTAAACTAAGCAACCAACATAGTAGATTAATACTGAAGGCATAAAAACTATGAAAGAACACATATGGAATTATGTTGTAAACAAAAAAGTTTTAAACAAATCAAAATATGTTTTATATTTTAGATTCCTCAAAGTAGCCCCCTTTTGCATTGATGACAGCTTTGCACACTCTTGGCATTCTCTCAATCAGCTTCATGAGATAGTGTCCTGGAATGGTTTTGACTTAACAGGTGTGTCTTGTCAAGAGTCAATCTGTGGAATTATTTGCCTTCTTAATGTGTTTGAGACCATCAGTTGTGTTGTGCAGAGGTAGGGTTAGTACACAGTGGACACCACTATTTGTCTACTGTTGTAATCCATATTATGGCACCAACCACTCAACTCTGTAAAGAGAAACAACAGTCCATCATTACTTTAAGACATGTAGGTCAGTCGATACGGAAAATTTCAAGAACTTTGAATGTATCCATCAAACGCTATGATGAAACTGGCTCTCATGAGGACCGTCCCAGGAAAGGAGGACCAAGAGTTACCTCTGCTGCAGAGGATAAGTTCATTAGAGTTACCAGCCTCAGAAACCGCTACTTAACAGCACCTCAGATTAGAGACCACATAAAGTCTTCACAGAGTTCAAGTAGCAGACAAATCTCAACATCAACTGTTCAGAGGAGACTGTGTGAATCAGGCCTACATGGTCGTATTGCTGTGAAGAAACCACTGCTGAGGATGAACAACAAGAAGAAGAGAATTGTTTGGGCCAAGAAACACAAGGAATGGACATTAGACCAGTGGAAATCTGTACTTGGTCTAATGAGTCCAAATTTGAGATATTTGGTTCCAACCTCCATGTCATTGTGAGATGCAGAGAAGGTGAGCGGATGGTTTCTGCATGTGTGGTTTCCACTGTGAAGCATGGAGGAGGAGGTATGATGGTTTGGGGGTGCTTTGCTGGTGACACTGATGGTGATTTATTCAAAATTCAAGGCACACTTCACCAGCATGGCTACCACAGCATTCTGTAGCGCCATGCCATCCCATCTGGTTTGCGCTTACTGGGAACATCATTTGTTTTTCAACAAGACAATGACCCCAAACACACCTCCAGGCTATGTAAGGGCTACTTGACCAAGAAGGAAAGTGATGGAGTGCTGCGTCAGATGACATGGCCTCCACAATCACCCGACCTAAACCCAATTGAGCTGGTTTGGGATGAGTTGGATTGCAGAGTGAAGGAAAAGCAGCCAACAAGTTCTCAGCAGCTCTGGGAACTCCTTCAAGACTGTTGGAAAACCATTCCAGGAGACTACCTCATGAAGCTGATTGAGAGAATGCCAAGAGTGTGCAAAGCTGTCATCCAAACAAAAGGGGGTTACTTTGAGGAATCTAAAATATAAAACATATTTTGATTTGTTTAACACTTTTGTTTACAACATAATTCCATATGTGTTCTTTCATAGTTTTGATATCTTAGGTATTAATGTACTATGTTGAAAATAATTTAAATAAACAAAAACCATTGAATGAGAAGGTGTGTCCAAACTTTTGACTGGTACTGTATGTGTATCCCCAATTCGTTCTCCTCTTAAAATGGCTCTCTTTGTATAGAATAGATGTTTTCAAAGTGCATAGTCCAGACTTTCAATCTGTAGAGAGGGTGTTCTTGAAAAAGGTCAAAAAAGATGTCCCAATATTAGTGTGCTAGGATAGTCTATTCACATTGTCCATAACATATACTATATGCATGAAGATCACAATGAAGGCTGTAGGGTGGGTGTTTTTATACAGTGAGTGATAGAATCCAGACTGGATACAGTGCAGGATACAGTGTGGGATACAGTGTGGGTAGGATACAGTGCAGGCTGGATACAGTGCAGTATACAATGTGGATTGTATGCAATGCAGGCTGGATACAGTGCGGGATACAGTGTGGGTTGGATGGAGTGCAGGCTGGATACAGTGCAGGATACAGTGTGGGATACAGTGTGGGTTGGATACATTGCAGGCTGGATACAGTGAAGGATACAGTGTGGGTTGGATGCAGTGCAGGTAGGATACAGTGTGGGTTGGATACAGTGCAGACTGGATACATTGCAGTATACAGTGTGGGTTGGATGCAGTGCAGACTGGATACAGTGCAGGATACAGCGTGGGATACAATGTGGGTTGGATACAGTGCAGGCTGGATACAGTGCAGTATACAATGTGGGTTGGATGCAATGCAGGCTGGATACAGTTTGGGATACAGTGTGGGTTGGATACATTGCAGGCTGGATACAGTGCAGGATACAGTGTGGGTTGGATGCAGTGCAGGTTGGATACAATGTGGCATACAGTGCGGGTCTGATATAGTGTGGGATACAGTGTGGGTTAGATACAGTGCAGGTCAGATACAGTGTTGTCTTGATACAGTGTGGGATACAGTGTGGGTTGGATACAGTGCAGGTCAGATACATTGCAGGAAACAGTGTGGGTTGGATACAGTGCAGGCCAAATACAGTGCAGTATAACCTGTGGGTTGGATGCAGTGCAGGTCAGATACAATGTGGGATAGAGTGCGGGACTGATATAGTGTGGGATACAGTGTGGGTTGGATACAGTGCAGGTCAGATACATTGCAGGAAACAGTGTGGGTTGGATACAGTGCAGGTCAGATACAGCGCGGTATACAGTGTGGGTCAGATACAGAGCGGTTTACAGTGCCGGTCGGATACACCGTGGTTTGGATATACCAATAGTGCACTGACTGTGACAG
The DNA here is from genome assembly GCA_031769625.1 of Taudactylus pleione. Classification (NCBI taxonomy): domain Eukaryota; kingdom Metazoa; phylum Chordata; class Amphibia; order Anura; family Myobatrachidae; genus Taudactylus; species Taudactylus pleione. The sequence goes on along the minus strand of JAUIMM010000222.1, from coordinate 3,025,521 downwards.
CAGAGCGGGTATGCTGGCAGTGTTCTCAATGCAAGAATGCCAGTAGCATCCTCAGTGCGCAGGTGCTAGTGGTATCGTCAGTTTGGGGGTGTCGGTGGTGTCCTCAGTGTGGGAGTGCTGGCAGTGTTGGCAGTGCAGGGGAGACTGACGGTGTCTTCAGTATGGGGGAGGCAGTATCCTGACTGCAGGATGCCTGCGGTGTCAGCAGAGTGGGGGTGCCAGCGGTTTCCTTAGTGTGGGAGTGCTGGCAGTGCAGGGGTCCCAGTGGTGTCCTTAGTGCTGGGGTGCTGGCAGTGTCAGCAGTATGGGGTGCTGATGGTGTCCTCAGTACAATAAATATAGTTTTTTGTCCACATATTTGTGAATCTGCACTGCAGGTGGTATGTCTGCACTCTGCAGGGTTGCTTTGTTGTCCATGAGGAACGGGTGCTGTCTGTGTTGTTCATCAAAGGGCTGCTGCCTCATTCAGGGGTGCTCTTCCCCAGTGTAAAAAAATAAAAGTGAAATAAAATTAATATTATCAATACACAAAAAAAAAAAGAAATTGCAAATACATTTAATGCAAAAATTAGTTGTGTATATCGGTCACATACATACATACATATTTACATGGTACATACAGTGCGTAAATCAGGCTGAGGTAACCTGAAGCATGCCACCTGTTGTTGACAAATTACTCCCAGTGGGCCCAGCAAACATCACATCTGCTTCCCTCTAATGTAAACAGCAAGTCTTGGTCCTATTATCCCTAACAACCGCCCTGAGTACATGTATGTTTACAGTATGTTCTAGCAGCACCTCCACAAGCAAGGCTACCTCATTTCTATTAGATGTATACAAATTAAAAAACCTCCTCCAGATCAAAGATGTCTTTTAGGAACTGAATAACTTGATCCTAGATTGAGCTTCCCTCATATTTTTTTTTTAAAGTATCAAAACATAAATAAAAGTAAAATAAATTAAAAATAAATACATTAAAAACTAATAAATCCTTCCATCCTTTCCCTGTCTTCAGTCCATAAACATATTCCAATTCCATTGGGCCTCTTACCTAGTTAAGGAAAACATTCTTGGTTTTTAAACTTCCTAGGGGTTGTATAGTTTATTAAACTGCGATCCTGTCTACCACTGCAGTGCCACTCTGTGTCATGTTGGAAGCTGAACTGCCACATGTAAGTGCCACCCACTGCTGTCGCTTAACTTAGTCAGCCAGCTAGCTGGATCCAACCTTTTGGCCCTAAACTAGATGAAATCAATATTGTGAGCTGTGAGGTGGTCAAAATTGACTGGAAATGACTGGAAATAAATGTTATTGAGGTTAGTAATACTGTAGGATTAAAAACAGCCCCACATTATGTGATTATAGCTGTTTTTATGATTTTTAAAGAAAAAAATACAGTTCAAAACCAAAACACGCAAGGGGCATGTCATACTGAGTGCTCTTCACTCTCTCTCTCTATATATATATTATGCATAGGCTATATATTATGAGTTATGCAGAGACCCCCGTGTTTTGGTTTGAAATCTCAAACCATTTTCATGTTTTGGCTTTGATTTTGATTTTGCCCAAAAATCCTTGTGTATTTTGGTTTCGGTATTGGTTTTGTATTTTATTAAAAATGGTCAAAAACAGGTAATGCCATGTAATTTGTAGTATTTTTTTTAGTTCCTAGAAGTTGCATACAAATCTGTGCATGCACAGAATCTGTACTTCATATGTGCAGATCTCCTTCTGCAAAAAATGCTGGGAGTGCCTGGGCGCCACAGCCTGATTGGCAGGCTGCGGCTGTTTGTGGGCGGAATGGTGGCAGCATCAGACAGCTTACCAAAAAATGGGGGGAGAAGGATGTTGGTCCCATGTTTTGTGCATGCTCAAGTCAGTGTCAATGTCCTTGTATACAGCTTCATTGGCTTCAGTTACGTGAAAACAGTTGCCATCCTGAGTAACCTGTAGTTTACAAATGCAGAGTGATCCTACGTTGTGTCTTTGGACGCAGCTGTTGACCACATACGGTAAACCAACGAAATGCGTCTTTTCACACAAGATGCTTCCAGCGGCATTACCATATTATTGCACAATAGCATATTATTGCTGCTGCGTACAAAGGGCCTGATTCAGCAGCAATCGCAGCTGCGATTTTGCACAGAATGCAGCTGTGAAAATATGCTAAATGCTAATGCCTGACAAAGCACAGCCGGCATAAAGGCACTCACTGCTTCCTTCTCACATGTGTACAACGTCGCTTACCTGTGTTACCCTTAGTACCATGGACTCACAATGGTCAGTCATGCAGTATTTACACCAGGTCTGACCTGCCACAGACACTGCAAGTCTCTTTGTATGCAGTGGGCTCTTAAGCTGTGTATGCAATCGCAGTGACTAATTTATGCACACCCAAGCAACGGTGTTCAAATGGATAGGCATGCATGCGTTTTTCCGACCACTCCCCCATCAACCCCCCCCAAATTCTCACAGCCTGTCACACACTTTGATATGGATTCCTCTGTGCATGCATAATCACTACTGAATTAGGCCCAAAGTTCCAGTGACTGTGCACTAACAAACATCTTTGAATCAGGTCCCAAATCATAATTTTTTCCTAGATTCCTTTTGATTAAATACATTTGTTTCCCCTCTTGTGTCATTTGAGTTTTTGGTTAAATTATTATTCGAGTGGGTCACTGACCGCTTTACTTATTATCTAAATATAAGCTGTTGAGTTAGTAATTGTAACTTCCAGTAAACGGTTAGGTTTAGGCACCAGGAGGGAGGATTAGGGTTAGGCACCAAGGGGAGGGTTAGGGTGAAAATGAAGGATAAAAAAACAAAAAAAAGTGTCAACCATTTTTGTGTCATCCATTTCTGTGTCAACCTTTTTACCTTGTCGACCTTTTGTACCTGTCGACCTTTTCTGTGTCGACTTTGTGTCCTTGTCGACCTTTTGTCACAGACGACCTATTGCCTGTCTAACATATGATGTTTATTTAGACATTGTTTATCTTATATACCAAACCCGTTCTCACACATCACCATTTACTCCTCTTTATGCTCCTTATTGCCTAGGCTCAGTAATACTATCTTCTATATTGTTGGTAAAGTCTGCCATCTATCCCTCAAAGAACACTTATTAATAATACATGGAATCTTCCTGTAATGATATAACTCATAGCCATAAATATTTTACTTACTCCAGTGGTGTACGGTGAGGTAAATGGCTGGGGAGGCACTGGCTAGTATCAGAGCCAGATTTACAGATACATATATGAAGCCGAGGGTTTATGTGGGCATTATACAAAGGTGCAGCAGTATAAGTGCTAGAAATTTGGTGAGTTTTGAACAAGGATGTGCGGAACAGGTAGACAGGGGAGGCAGTGCCTCATTTGTCATACACTTTTTATGCCAGAGTTTTGACTATAAAAATTATTAGAATAATACAAAATTTTCTTATTTTTATAGTCAAAACTCTGGAGTATACTGAAGTATGGCAGGAAAGGCTTTGCCTCACCTGACTGTACATCACTGACTTACTCTAGACAGAACTAGCTATGTTCACATCATATACTAATTCTTTATATTATGTTTCTAATTGCATACTTAGGATCAGGTACTTGGTTGTCAATAGTTACAGTAAATAATGGTGTGTGCTGTATATTGCTATGGGTTTTGTAGTATTCCTAAGCTCATGTTAAAATCAATTGAATATTTTTGCTACATAAGGGAGCATTTTTGCCAATTGATTACACTTATCAGTAAAGTGTATACAACTGGAAATAAATGTGTATATTTGCTCGTATGCTGTTATGTGCTTCTTGAAGTGCTTCCACCTCCTGCTTTGTTTGTTACTCATCATTATCAGGTAGCACAGCTTATACTGGTGCAAATGATATGCTTGCACCAGTTATGGTTATGTCCAGCTCAGCAGAGCACACTGGGCCTGATTCAGACCCGGATGCTATTTGCGCTCGCTAGTTCAGAAAAAGGGTCCGGCTATTTAAATTGAGCGCTCGCTCTTTGCGGTCAGTTGACGCCTCTATGTCTAAGCGAGCGAACGAAACATGCGCTCGCTATTTTGTAAAGACGCCCCCTGGCCGCTCGCATCATACGTCATCTCCGCTATTTATTTGATTAATCGAGTACATCGAAAGGCGTATGAACTGCTCGCAGTGCTTGTGGTAGGATTTTCCTACCTCAATCATGCGAACAGTTCAGGCTAAGAAACAATCAAGTGATGTGGTCGATGACGCTGCTTTGTTAATTATGCAGACCCTTAAAACGCCCGTTTTGACCATTTGGCACACCTGCGTTCGGATCACCACTCCCCGTTTTCAAGCACCTTCCCCTGTTACCACCCACAAACGCCTCATCCTGTCACTCAAATTAGCAGGCACTCGCTATTTTACGAGCGCTCGATTTCCGACCGCAATGACTGGTTGGCGCATGCGCATTACGACCCATACGCATGCGCAGATGTGCGAACATCACTCGGAGCAAATGAGCGGCCGCTTACGAGCGGCTCTGAATCAGGCCCACAGTACCATTGCCATGCCTTTATTGATATTTGCTTACATGGGAATGCCAGTTATGCCTCCACAAGTACATATGCAATTAAAATATATATGACTCTTTAGTGCCCTTACTTGCATACACTCCGTTCTGGAGTACACATAAGGGTAAATGTAATAGGTTGTGAATTTGTTAGAATTTAGTACTAAACTCGCATTTTTTACTCACTCGCAAATGTAATAGGGTGCGACTATAGTAAAGCTTGCATTTTTAGGGCTTTACTGTATAATAGTGTTTCACTCGCACATATTACTGCCTGAGAAATCACAAAAACAATAGACCAGCTTCAGGATTGCGAGTTTATCCTGAGCAGATCTGAGTAACACAGAAACATGCATATATCCATGAGATACGTTCATGTTTCTGTGTGTATATATAAAAATACTTTTAAAAATAAAAAAAGACACGCACCCCCTCCCCAGAAGCATAACCAGCACCGGGCTATATAAAGCCTGTCCTGTTTCTAAAAATACAGGGGCCAAAATGTGTAGGGGGCCCCGGTATATTGGCCGGGTAAAGCGGTGTAAGGGATTACCTAGCTGTGGTATCACCCCCCCCCCCCCCCCGCTGGAAAGAGTCTGGTGCTGGTTATGGAAATTACAGGGGATCCCTACTCGTTTCGTCCCCTGTTTTTCCACAACCAGGACCGGCTCAGAAACGAATCGGTATGTAATACCGCCAGCCGCATGGCCGGCAGCGTCAGTCCGACAGGGAAAGAGATCCCGGGAGTGGAAGCCTGATAGCACTGGAAATCCTGATCGTCCCCAGGTAAGTACTAACTAACCTAACCTACCCCCCTAACCCTAACCTCCCCCCCAAGTACCTAACCCTAATCCCCCCTCAAAGTGCCTAAACCTAACACCCCCCTTCCCTGCTGCCTAGACCTATGTCCTCCGGGGGGTGCCTAACCCTAACCCCCCTTCCCCTAGCCTAACCCTCCCGGGGGTGTGCCTAGCCCTAAGTCCCCCCCCGGGTGCCCTAAACCTAACCCTCCCCCCCGAGGCTGTCCGCTCGTGGCGCCCGGCATCCCTTCGATCGGGATGCTGGGTGCCGGTCTCCCGGCATAGGGGTAATGACAGGCGTCTAGATTTTAGACGCCCGTCATTTAACCCTAGCCGGGATTGAGGAGTCGGGAAGCCAGCGGTCGGTATTGCGGCCGTCAGCATACTACACGTATCCCCTCAGAAAAGCCCTGTGCTGGTACTTAATATATGGGGACACCCTTAGCATTTTGGCCCCTATATTTTTAGAACCAGGACAGGTTGTACAGAGCCCAGGGCTGGTTGTGCTTCTGGGGAGGGGCTGCACGTCTTTTTTAAAAAAAATACACAGACAGAAGCCTTCACTGATCTCACTGATCTGTGATGGCTTCTGTATAACTCACAACTTTTAATGCTATTCTTATTAAAAGGTGTGAGGTTTTGTGTCATGTCTCTATGTTTCCAATTTAGAGATAAAGACAATTACATTATTTTCTAGTCTATGTCCCTAAGTACAATGACAACAATTGCAAAAATTGCAGACTAATTTGATTTGACCAAACTTTATTGTTGCATCTGAATTATAAGATTTTTTTCAGTTGATTGGAAACCAAACTGTGCAAAGTCTACTTTCTATAGTAGTCATGATGTTGAACCTACAGTAAATGTCGAAAAAGTTAAGTATTATTCTAAATCTTTATTTAAAGGGTGCTATAAGTGGTCAGCAGCTCCATACAGAGTAGTAACACTGTATAAATAAAAGACCAGTGGAAGTTTGCTGTAAACTCTATTACCTAATAACTGTAGCCAATCACATTTGCAGCCATTGTCATTGATTACTAACATTGATAACCTCATCTTTCCAATAATAAAATCACTGTAAAAGGTAATATCTTTAAATGCTAAATTAAAAATGTGTCAACCGTCAACAATATAAATATCACATACTGTACAGTATTTAGGCTCACAATTATTGTTCTGTTCTATGACACTTGTAACATGCAGTGTGGTACAATGTTCTATATAATCTCTTTTCAATTCTAGGTCTCAGAATCCGGCTTTTCAATTTCTCGCTCAAACTACTAAGCTGTATGTTGTATATAGTCCGTGTCCTTCTGGATGACCCATCTCAAGTCAAAGGATCATGGTAATAAATGTATAGAAATATAATGTAAATAATTATATATCAGTGAGATCCAAGGCCTTGGCTCATAATCACTGTTTCTGATGTCATCCTTTTAGTGTACATTAAGAAAAGTTATATATCATAAGGTACAATGTCATTTATTACATATATTAGTATGAATGGTGGATTGACAAATGTTAGCAGCAAATGAAAGGGATATTGTGAGCAACATAACTATACAGACGCTATCCTAGGATGAACAGAAATAAAGATTAAAAACAAGTCATAACAAGTGAATAACATAACATCCAGAACAGAACACAATGAACTACTGTCCCGCATCCATTTATGGGTTCTTCTTCTTTCTTCTAATCCACTGAGAATGGATTTTAGAGAGAGTGAAGGGATTCCCTGGTGGGTTTCTGTCAGCTCTTGTTGGCTCTATTTTATGCTTCTTAGCAAACCACAGATAGTCAGTGCTGTAGCTCACTGACTGTGAGAACCGTTTTATCCTCACAGCTCTTAACAAATGCTCATCTGTCACTAGCAGCTCTACGTAGCTTCAAAACAGTGAGCCGAGTCACTCAAACATGTGCACTCTATTTGGATGCCTGAATTTCCTTTAACATTGCTAAAGCATCTTATCACAGATCCCACTTTCATCAGATAGGAGCTGAACACGCAGAGAATAATAGCCAGATTGTCCCATCTCCGCCACAGGTTGCCAATGTTGCCCTGAAGATTTGTGCTTTTAAATTTCGGGGTTGGGTATATTTCTTAGACAGCCAAAATTCGGACATTCAAAACATAGACACAATAATGTCAATAGGTACAAAATTTTGACAACCACAATGTCGGCATGGATTATATGTTAACAATCAATATGAAGATAGTCAAAATATTTACAGGTACATAACTTAGATATAGAAATAATTTAGACATTCAATATATAGACAATTTGAAATGTCGACAGGGTTGACATGTCAACGGTTAAAATGTAGACAGTTAAAATGTCATTATTTAAAATGTAAAAGAAATCATAAGGTCAACAACAAAAATGTAGACAAAGTTAAAACTTTGACAGCCATAGGGCAAAATCTACTAAGCAGCGGTATCTAAACCCCTGCAGTTTGGCGGCTGTTTGGTGGCGGTTTTGTTGTTTATAGATTTCCTAAGGCCAAAACCGCTGCAAAACCACTGTCAAAAGACATTTTAGAATAGAATAGACCAGGGCTAGGGCTAGAATTACTAAGTGGTGGTTTTGGTGTCATTTAGAATCCGCCACCAAACTGCCAGGGTTTAGAACCCGCCGCCAAACCACCACCAAACCACTGGGGTTTAGAAATTGGCACTTATAAATTTTGCCCATCATGTCAATAGTCAAAATGTTGACATAGATAAAATTAGAACTATTGGTAACCAGTAAGCAGTGAGTCTGTCATGTCAGACTGATTGCAATTAGCAACTCAGATGATACAAATCTCCATTGTAATGCTATTTGCAATAAAACTGTTGGGTCAGGGCATGTAGTTCTACAGCGGCATACATTAATTGTCATGGTCATAATTGCAGCAGCTGCTACTGCCCTTCATAGTAATGCTAAATAAATGACAAGAACCATAGCTCTAATCCCCTGCTTAGCCGCGCTAAATAAATGACAAACAAAGCATGTGCCTATATTTTGACTGCTGGTTACAGTATGTGCAGTGACCTATATTGTCAATGTCAACACTTTGACTGTCTAAATTTTGATTTGGCTCAAATGTCGACATGCAAATTATTCTTATATTGTCAATGTCAACATTTCGACTGTCTAGTTTTTGAAAAGGATAAAATGTCGACTTATGAAATGTTGACATGCCTATATTTTAAATGCAGGGTAACACACTGTATGTGCAATTAACTATATTGTTACTGGCATCTTCATAGGACTAATGCAAGTGTTGATGGTGCGGCCAATGGTGTGCCAATGACGCATCAGATGATAAATGCAGCATCTGTAATCTCTGCGAGTGGGCATCTCAGTCCTTGCACATTCAGATGCATGCATGTACAGCAGGCAAAGGCTTTCTAGTGGCATTACCATAAAGTCAAAGACATGGCTGTGGAAAAAGGCCATGACTGAACTGACTCAGAGTCAGGCCATATTAGTCCACTTGGTCTATTCTATGTCATAGTTATAATGGCAGAAATAAGTGTGATCAGCATGATACATTATTCACCATGCTAATTATTCCCTCTACATATTACTTTTTATTTTAAGTTTAAATTAATTTTTTTTGGCTAATTGTCCTTCAACCATTTATTGCAGGTCTCATATAATATGGGTAAACAGAAGTTTGCCTCTCTGGGGGCTCCAGGTAATGTACTATTTTATTATTATGCTATATTAAATTGACCTAGCATTGCTGGAGTTTGGAATTCTTTCTAATACAGGTGGCCTGTGATTCTTACCAGGTTGGAAAATACTTTTACACACAACTTTTTATAACTTGCTTTACAGTATTTGTTTTCTTTTAACATTATTATTATTATTATTATTATTATTATTATTATTATATTACATTTAGAAACCATTGTGATTCTTTTTTTTCACAAATTGCAGATTCCTAATAAAAGAATTGAATGACTTTGTCCTGTTCAAATAAATACTTCATGTACAGTATACAGTAGATAGTGATATATTTAAAACTACTTTATATTTCACCCAGTTCAAGCATTACATTATCTATTTGCACTAACATATGTTTCCATTTGCTATAACTGCAATTTGAGCTGGTAAGCAGTCAGTAATACGGACTCCAGTGTATTATTTCATATTTGCCTGATATTGTCTCAGGGCCTTATTCAGAGATGTACGCTGATGCGATCACAGCTGCGATTGCACATGGAACACAGCTGCGAAAATAAGCTAATAGTCGAAAAGATTACCCAAACATAGTGACGCCCACTGCTGCCTTCTCACCTGCATCTGATGTTGCGTGCCTGCAAAATCATCAGTAACATTGACGCAGATCAGACAGCCATGCTGCCATTGTGTCAGGCCTGACCTGTCTCCAATCCTGCAGCTCTCCTTACACGCATAGAGGTCTCATGCTGACAAAGCAATCTCAATGGCTAATTTATGCATGCTCACGGAATGGCGTTTAAATGATCAGAAACATCTGTGTTCACCTAACACCCCCTCCCTGTTATCTCCCCCAAACGCTGACCATATGACATTCACTTTGCAAATAATTCCCATGTGCGTACATAGGGCCTCATTCAGACCCACTCGCAAGTGGCTGTCCGCTCGCAAGTGGGTCGATGGTGTGCACTGCGCATGCGCACGACAGAGGGAGCTCCGTCGTGCGCATGCGCCAGACGCGACGAGCGAAGGACTTTCCTTCGCTCATTGTGTCTGATCAAAGGGGACGTGCTGTCGATGTTGATTGACAGCACGCCCCCTTTGGTGGGCGTGCCGGGGGCGTGCCTGCCAGACGGAGGCGTTCCCAATGGAACGCCTACCGTCAGAAGCCGGCCCCACTGACATCACTAGTGATGTCAGTGGGAGTGATTTTGGCTCTGATAGAGCCAAAATCACTCCAGGGCTTGTGGTCGAAAACCCCGACCACAGGCTTCTGGTCACACTGGCGATGGTCTCGATGGTCAAGACCATCGCGACCATCATCCTGCACGCTCGTATGTGCTGTGGGTGGTGACCCACAGCTATACGAGCGTCCAGGAGGACGCTCCATTTTTATGGAGGACGGCCCTCATTCAGAGCGAGCGCTCTGCTCAGAGCGTCCGGCTCTGAATGAGGGCCATAGTCGCAAAGCACCCGTGATACATGCACAGTGCGACTCACACGCATGCACAATGCCAAACAATCGTAGAACTTACACAGTGCACTTTATTGATGCCTCATTCTATCTTTTTCTCATTACTTTAATCTTTAGGTACAAGTGATATTTTGCTGGCTCGCAGTCATATATCATTTTGAGCAGTGTGTCTGCATCTTTTACTGTATTTACTTTAATAACTTTAATTCTTTTTGAATATGACTTTTTCAGAATCTCTTAGACATTGTAATAACACTTTGTGAACAATATCTTATTCTTAACCAATGTCTCATACTTTTGAATTACAGTAATTTCACAAAACTATCTTTTCTCATATGCTAATCAATTTCTACTCTTAAGGTGTCTTCTTACCTCCACTTTTATCTTTTTAGACTAAAACTAATTGGTTGCTTAATAATTGGAGTCTATAAAAATCAAAATCACTTAAAATAAACCCATTTTGTCTGCCAAATGCAAAATGAAGAGATTACTCTAAAACAATATTCTTTTTATAAAAGGTGTTTATGATTCTGCTTACAGTAGTGTGTGTTAGAGACAGGAGCACAAAGAGGAGAGGAGGATGCAGGTACTAATTACCTGAGCCTGTTGGAGGGACCAGACGGGGGCCCCGGCCAGCTGCTGAGGGGGACTGCATTGCACAGAACATAATATTTTACATTGAGTTTTTTTCCAGAGGGAGTGTGGCTGTGACACCTGGATTTGGCCACACCCCCTCCATACCTGGACCCCATAGATGTCTCAATGGCCCTGATTAGAGAACCATTATTATTGTCTATGCTATATACTTTCTTAGTTATTTCAGAAGTCCTGTCAATCTAATGCACAGATTCTAAAACTCGGTCCTCAGGACCCCAAACAGTGCATGTTTTCCTGGTCTCCTCACAGAATCAAAAGTGTTATAATTATCTCCACCTGTAAATCTATTAAAATGTGTCAGTGAGTAATGAATACACTTGTGCACCTGCTGGGAGACGTGGAAAGCGTGACCTGTGTGGGGTCCTGAGGACCGGGTTTGAGAACCTCTGATCTAATGAATCTGTAATATCTGACAACACAACATAGTGAGGTTTATTAGTAGGTGTCAATTGTGATATAATGGGGGTGTGGTTTAATATCTTGTAGACAGGGCCGGCACAATGCAGTCCATGAGGTAAGCTTTGCAAGGGGTCACCGTAATGTAAGCTAAAATATGTACCATTGTAATGAAACATGTTAAGAGGACATATATGTAGGAGGGCGCAAATCTATAGTTTGCAGGGGGTTGCCGAATACCCTAGCTCCGCCCCTGCATGTAGATCATTGCCATGTCAGATGACCCACAAAATGACAGAAAGCAGGTAGGTATTGTCAGAAAATTGCAAAATGTAATAGGATGAGAGTTTATAAAATGTGAGAGTAAACTTTCACACTTTTTAAACTTAGCCAATGTAATAGCGTATGAGAGATTGCAAACGCACACATTTTTCAGACTCTTTCACAATTTAAACTCTCATCCAGATGTTTTCCCATTTTGAAGCTACAACTTGACCAATATATTAATGTGAGAGTGTTACTGCTAAACTCACATTTTATAAACTCTCACCCTATTACATTTGGCCCATACTCTTCTTACAAAAATGCTAGCTAACATTGCACCTAGAGTACTAACAGTGCTCCTATACTAGTTTTAAATTTATAACAACCAATAGAAACCAATCAGATATTTACTTTCAATGTACAATTTTCACTGGACATATATTAAAAGCATACTTGCCTACTTTGAAAATTAGTTTCAGGGAGATTATAGTTGGCTGTAGTATGTGCCATCGAGGGGGCCATGCTCTACCCAAAGGGTGTGTCTAGCTTTACCCATGGGCATATCTATTAAGTAGGGGATATATCCCCGTAAGTAGATGTACCAGGATGTCATCAGTTACTATCCACGTTGCAAGTAAAGGGGGAATATAAACCTGTGGTGAGCGAAGCAAACTACTGTACTGTGCCTTAAGCGTGGTGAGCAAAGTGAGCCCATAAGGGGACAAATGTCTTCTTTTGCTGGCATTTATGGGCATGAAACCGCACTTCCGCCCTCACTCTAGGGGTGAGCGGGTTCGGATTTCTGAAATCCGAACCCTCCCGAGCCCCCCTGATCCGAGGCCGATCCGAGTCAGGCTCGACTTTTCCCGTCTGACTCGGATCTGAAATCGAGGCAAAACGTCATCATCCCGCCTTCCGGGTCTCGCGGGTTTTGGATCCTACATAAGGTACCCGCGTCGGCGCCATTTTCTCACTCGGCTGTGGACAGTGAAGAGGAAGGGTGGGAGTTAGGGCTGGCTGGGCTGTGTAGTGTAGTGTAGTGCAGAGTAGTGTTGTGCTGTGCTGTGCTGCGCTGTGCTGCTGTTGTCCACTACTTCAAAGTCCATAGGGGCTGGCTGTGTTGTGCTGTGCGCTGTTGTTAATAGGGGCTGTGTCCACTACTTCAAAGTCCATAGGGGCTGGCTGGACTGTGTTGTGCAGTCAGTTCTCCATAGGGGCTGTGTCCACTCCAAAGTCCTGTGCAGTGTCCCAGTCCTAAAGGGGTGCTGTAGTGTTGTCCAGGGGGTGCTCTGTCCATCAGGGGTGCTCCCCCCAAGTGCTAAAAAAATAATATTTTTTCTGTGTTTGTGAATTGTGTGCGCAGTAGCCGCATGTGCATCAACAAAGTAGTGCCAAGCGTGCGCCTGTGTCATAAGTAAAGGGCCGGCTGGCTTGACCGTTAAAGGGTGCTGTAACCCCCAAAGTACACTCCAGTTCAAACCAAAAAAATATATATTTTCTGTGTTTGTGAATTGTGTGCGCAGTAGCCGCACGTGCATCAACAAAGTAGTGCCAAGCGTGCGCCGGTGTCATAAGTAAAGGGCCGGCTGGCTTGACCATTAAAGGGTGCTGTAACCCCCAAAGTACACTCCAGTCCAAACCAAAAAAATATATATTTTCTGTGTTTGTGAATTGTGTGCGCAGAAGCCGCACGTGCATCAACAAAGTAGTGCCAAGCGTGCGCCTGTGTCATAAGTAATGGGCCGGCTGGCTTGACCATTAAAGGGTGCTGTAACCCCCAAAGTACACTCCAGTCCAAACCAAAAAAATATATATTTTCTGTGTTTGTGAATTGTGTGCGCAGTAGCCGCACGTGCATCAACAAAGTAGTGCCAAGCGTGCGCCTGTGTCATAAGTAAAGGGCCGGCTGGCTTGACCGTTAAAGGGTGCTGTAACCCCCAAAGTACACTCCAGTCCAAACCAAAAAAATATATATTTTCTGTGTTTGTGAATTGTGTGCGCAGTAGCCGCACGTGCATCAACAAAGTAGTGCCAAGCGTGCGCCTGTGTCATAAGTAAAGGGCCGGCTGGCTTGACCGTTAAGGGTGCTGTAACCCCCGAAAGTACACTCCAGTCCAAACCAAAAAAATATATATTTTCTGTGTTTGTGAATTGTGTGCGCAGTAGCCGCACGTGCATCAACAAAGTAGTGCCAAGCGTGCGCCTGTGTCATAAGTAAAGGGCTGGCTGGCTTGACCGTTAAAGGGTGCTGTAACCCCAAAGTACACTCCGGTCCAAACCAAAAAAATATATATTTTCTGTGTTTGTGAATTGTGTGCGCAGTAGCCGCACGTGCATCAACAAAGGAGCAGCACCAAGCGTGCGCCTGTGTCCCATAAGTAAAGAGCCGGCTGGGTCATTTCTTAAAGGCTGGTGTAACCCACAAAGTGCACTACTCTCCAGCAAAAATAAAAAAATATTTTCTGTGTTTAGCCCCACGTATATATCAAATCGATACAACATAAATGGAGGACCAAACTTTCTCCGATAAAAATAAAATAGAGAAAGATCAAGAACCACTTCCTCCTAGTGCTGAAGCTGCTGCCACTAGTCATGACATAGACGATAACATGCCATCAACGTCGTCTGCCAAGGCCGATGCCCAATGTCATAATAGAGGGCACATACAATCCCAAATGACAAAGTTCAGGAAAATGACCTTGAAAAAAACATTTAAATCAGCTGAAGAGAAACGTAAACTTGCCAATATGCCATTTACGACACGGAGTGGCAAGGAACGGCTAAGGTCGATCCCTAGTATGTTCATGACTAGTGGTTCAGCTTCACATGACGATGGAAGCCCTCCTCCCACTAAAAAAATCAAAAGAGTTAAGCTGGCAAAAGCACAGCGAAGAACTGTGCTTTCTAAGAAGATATCACAAATCCCCAAGGAGAGTCCAAGTGTGGTGGTGGTTGCGATGCCTGACCTTCCCAGCACTGGACGGGAAGAGGTGGCTCTTTCCACCATTTGCACGCCCCCTGCAAGTGGTGAAAGGAGCACCCACAGTCCACTTGCTGATATGCAAATTGAAGATGTCACTGTTGAAGTACAACAGGATGAGGATACTGGTGTAGCTGGCGCTGAGGAGGAAGTTGGCGAGGAGGATTCTGATGGTGATGTGGTTTGTTTAAATCAGGCTCCGGGGGAGACAGTTGTTGTCCGTGGGATGAAAAAGCCCATCACGGTCATGCCTGGGCAGAAGACCAAACATTCCACCTCTTTGGTCTGGCAATATTTCTATCCAAATCCGGACAACAACTGTCTTGCCATATGTACCATATGTAAAGGTGAAATAAGTAGGGGTAGGGACGTCAACCACCTAGGAACATCCTCCCTTATACGGCACCTGCAGCGCGTTCATAAAAAGTTACTGTCAAGTTCAGAAACTTTGGCTTAGACCGTAAGCAGTCCAGGGACACCTAAATCCCGTTGTCCTGTTGTATCCAAGCGCCTGCAAACCACACCGTCAACTCCCTCCTCGTCAATTTCCTCCTTAGTCAGGATCGGAAGTAGTCCTGCACGCCATGTCACTGGCATGACTGACTCTCCTATCCGGGATTCCTCCGGAGGATCCTGCATTGCTACGCCTACTGCTGCCGCTGCTGCTGTTGCTGCTGCTGGGAGTCGTTCATCATCCCAGAGAGGAAGTAAGAACACCACTACTTTTACTAAACAATTGACCCTCCAACAGTCCTTAGCGAGGAGGATGAAGTACGACAGCAGTCATCCTGAAGCAAAACGTATAACTGAGGCCTTGACTGCTATGTTGGTGTTAGACGTGCGTCCAGTATCCGCCATTAGTGCAGTGGGATTTAGACAATTGATGGAGGTAGTGTGTCCCCGGTTCCAAATCCCGTCTAGATTCCACTTCACTAGGCAGGCGATTCCGAGACTGTACAGAAACGTCAGAAAAAGTGTCCTCAGTGTCCTGAAAAATGCCGTTGTACCCAATGTCCACTTAACCACGGATATGTGGACAAGTGGAACAGGGCAGACTAAGGACTATATGACTGTGACAGCCCACTGGGTAGATGTATCATCTTACGCAGCAACAGCAGCAGCGTCACCAGTAGCAGCATCTCAGAAACGCCAGCTCGTTCCAAGGCAGGCTACGCTGTGTATCACCGGTTTCAGTAAGAGGCACACCGCCGACAACCTCTTAGAGAAACTGAGGGAAATCATCGCCCAGTGGCTTACCCCACTTAGACTCTCCTGGGGATTTGTGATATCTGACAATGCCACCAATATTGTGCGGGCATTACATCTGGGCAAATTCCAGAATGTCCCATGTTTTGCTCACACAATAAACTTGGTGGTGCAGAATTTTCTGAAAAGCGACAGGGGCGTGCAGGAGACGCTTTGGGTGGCCCGAAAAATTTCTGGCCACTTTCGCCATTCAGCGACTGCGTGCTGAAGACTGGAGCGCCAGCAAACACTCTTGAACCTGCCCCGCCATCACCTGAAGCAAGAGGTTGTGACGCAGTGGAACTCAACCCTCTATATGCTTCAGAGGATGGAGGAGCAGCAAAAGGCCATACAAGCCTATACATCCACCTATGACATAGGCAAAGGAGGGGGTATGCACCTGACTCAAGCGCAGTGGAGAATGATTTCCGTGTTGTGCAAGGTTCTCCAGCCCTTCGAACTTGCCACACGTGAAGTCAGTTCTGACACTGCCAGCTTGAGTCAGGTCATTCCCCTCATCAGGCTTTTGCAGAAGCAGCTGGAGAAAGTGAAGGAGGAGCTAAGACGGAGCGATTCCGCTCGGCATGTGGGGCTTGTGGATGAAGCCCTTCATTCGCTTTGCCAGGATTCCAGGGTGGTCAATCTGTTGAAATCAGACCACTACATTTTGGCCACCGTGCTCGATCCTAGGTTTAAAGCCTATGTGGTATCTCTCTTTCCAGCCGACACAAGCCTGCAGAGGTGCAAAGACCTGCTGTGAACACACTGTCAGCTGAAGCGGAACGTGACACGTCAACAGCTCCTTCTTCATTTTCTCCCGCAACTGGGGCTGCCAGGAAAAAACTTAGGTATCCTAAGCAACCCGCTGGCGGTGCTGCAGGGCAGGCAGGACCAAGTTTGGACATCTGGTCCGGACTGAAGGACCTGGCAACAATTTCTGACATGTCTACTGTCACTGCATATGATACTGTCACCATTGACAGAATGGTGGAGGATTACATCGGTGACAGCTTCCAAGTAGGCATGTCAGACAGTCCATACCTGTACTGGCAGGAAAAAGAGGCAATTTGAAGGCCCCTGTACAAACTGGCTCTATTTTACCTGAGTTGCCCCCCCTCCAGTGTGTACTCCGAAAGAGTGTTTAGTGCAGCCGGGAACCTTGTCAGCGAAAGGCGTAGGAGGTTGCTTCCACAGATTGTGGAGAAGATGATGTTCATCAAAATGAATTATCAGCTCTTCCAGGGAGACCAGCCTCCAGAACGTACAGAGGGACCTGTGGTGGAGGATTCAAGTGGGGACGAGTTAATACTTTGTGAGGATGAGGATGTACACACTGAAGAGGGTGAGGAATCGGTGGATGAGGAGGATGAGGATGACATCTTGCCTCCGTAGAGCCAGTTTGTGCAGGGACAGATTAATTGCCAGCTTGTTTTGTGGGGGCCCAAACGAACCAATCATTTCAGCCACAGTTGTGTGGCAGACCCTGGCGCTGAAATGATTGGTTTGTTAAAGTGTGCATGTCCTGTTTATACAACATAAGGGTGGGTGGGAGGGCCCAAGGACAATTCCATCTTGCACCTCTTTTTTTCTTTGCATTATGTACAGTTTGGGGCCTAGTTTTTCAAACTGCCATCCTGTCTGCCACTGCAGTATCACGCCTAGATGGGTCACGTGTTTGTGCCGCCCACTCGTGTCGCTTAGCATAGTCATCCAGCTACCTCGGTGCAACCTTTTGGACATAAAAACACTATTGTGAGGTGTGAGGTGTTCAGAATAGACTGGAAATGAGTGGAAATTAAGGTTATTGAGGTTAATAATAGCATAGGAGCAGAAAAACCTACAAATTCTGTGATTTTAGCTGTTTTTATGCTTTTTTTCAAAAAAATACAGATCCAAAACACAAAACCCAGAACCCAAAACACGGAAGGGTGGTTTTGGCAAAACCAATCCAGATCCAAAACACGAAGAAAAATCCAGATCCAAAACCAAAACACAAAACACGAAAAATGGCCGGTGCACACCCCTACCTCACTCCATGTCACTTCCAGGTAATTGAAGGTAATCTATATACTACCATATCGATTTCTACTCAGGGGTGAGACGCCGGCAATTACAGTAGATCAGGGTTGGATACTGCGGAATGCAGGTCCTGGGGGTTGTGGATAAGAGTCACTGCTGTTCAGATGCCTTGTATGAGCTGGTGTATCAATGCTGTTGCAGGGGTGAAGGATGTGTCATGTATCATTATACAGTCCCCTCTCCTCTATATAATAATACCACATATCAGTGTGTGCTGGGAGCTGTGTCCCCCTCTCCTCATATATCACTATACTGTCCCCTCTATTGTAAATAATAAAAATAATACCCCATGTCAGTGTGTACTGGGAGTTGATGATTAATACTTCCTCCCTCAACTATATTATCTCAGGCCAGTGTGCTGTCTCCACAGTTTGTCACTCACCAGGTTCTTATTACTCAGGCTGCTGCAAGTTTCTCACTGTTCCGACAATGATAGTATGGCTGCCATAGAGGAGGAAGGGCGTCTCGCTGGCTAGGCAACTTACCACTGCTAATAATAACCCCACGGTAGCCGGCCTATAGTATTAAGTGTGATGTCCTGACAAGCGAGTTTGACCATCCTCAAGCCCCGCCCCCATCACATCCATTAACTGCACATGCGCAGTCCGGAGTTTTGATGGGGCAGTGGGATCAAAGGGATATTCACTTTACATTACAAGGTATCTTAAAGCGGGAGGCAAGGATGATTAAAAGTTAATCACAGAATGGATCAAAGAGTGCATATTTGCACCCAAATGCATTGTAAACAGTTTCTTATTTAAAACAAGCTTGATGAAAACCAAGAAATAACCTGCAGACTTTGCGCAACTTCTTTTTTGGATACTTGCAAGAGAACATAAAAATGCAAATACCTATTTGTGAGTTCACTACATATCAAAATTTAAAAAATGGTCAAAATGCTGGATAAACAGACAAAAATTTAAATATTAAAACAATTTAAACTTTACAGGATGAAAAACTTTGCAAATTGCATGGCCCAAAGGTAGCATACATGTTTTCCTTACCATAGATTAAAAAGTGATTTATTTATAAAATGTGCCATTTACATGTATCTCTGCATTTTTGTACAATAGCCCCATTCCCTCCTGGGTCTGCCTGTCACCTCCAGGGCTGCCAAGAGAAATTCTGAGCCTGTGTACAGCAACATCCTGTGGGACCACAGCATGTTGGGCATGGCTGCGCCCATTTGTGGGTGGGTCTAGCATGTGAGATGCTCCCACTCATAGGAGCATGGCATAGCACCCAGCAGCTGGGACTAAAGTATTCACTACTGTATTAGGATGGCGGGACAGTCCCATAATAGCTGCATTTATAGGGGGATGTGTTTAGATGCTAAAATGTAACACACACAAATTAAAGTGCTACAACTTTATTTTGTGCATCGCTCAAGTAAATAACACATAAACATAATTATTTTTTGTCATAGAGATAGATGAATGAAGAACTTAACTTTGACATTACATCAGGAACATCAGGATTCATTATGGAACACAGACAGGATAGGTAGATGCAGGATATGGAACACAGACAGGATAGGTAGATGCAGGATATGGAACACAGACAGGATAGATAGATGAAATATATGGAACACAGACAGGACTGGCAGACGCTGGGTATGGAACACAAGCAGGACAGGCAGACACTAAGGATATGGAACATACACAGGACAGGCAGACACTAAGGATATGGAACATAGACAGGGCAGGCAGACACTAAGGATATGGAACATACACAGGGCAGGCAGACACTAAGGATATGGAACATACACAGGGCAGGCAGACACTAAGGATATGGAACATAGACATGACAGGCAGACACTATTGATATGAACATAGAAAGGACATGTAGACGAACACTTGCTGCCTGCAGGACCAGAATGTCAAATTCTCCAGCTGTCGCTTCCCAAGTGACATGAAGGTCAAATCCCCCAGCTGTCACTTCCCATATGATTGGAAAGAGTCCTTAATTCACCACAGTCTGCGATACATGAGCACAAAATAGTTTCTGTGGCTTCCAGAGGACAGTCCTCACTCCTCTTTATTCCAATGCTACAGTGAAGTTTGATTTGAGAGCTGACATCATACACAGAAGTCACTGGGACATGAAAAGGGAATGCTAGCAGAGAACAATGCACACATTGGGGACCCCCATACTGCCGCAAACTTTCCCCCAAACCAGTCCATTCCCCATCCTCCCTGGATGGCTCCCAGTAGCATGATCGAGACAACCCAACACACACCGCTCAACTTGACAGCAGCCACAGCTAGCAACTCCACTATAACACCACTGGAGCATCTACACACAGAAGAGGTTGCCGCACAGCACCATCAGACACTCCTCTGCTCCATTGTTAAGGTGGGTACACACCTGATAGATATATCTGCAGATCAACTGATCTGCAGATACATCTGCAAACTGTGCAGGACATGTGTTTTGCATACAGTCTGCACAATCTGTTGTGACTGATGTCACAACTGGGCAGGCATTTACATGCGCCCGCCCAGTTGAGCTGTCACTCACCGCCGGCCCATGCAGCAAGTGTATGGGCAGTTGGCTTACCACATGTACATGAAGCATGATTCCCAACTATATCTGCAGATATAATGGACATAGAAAGGACCCCAGTGGAATAAAACCAGTGGAATAAAATTTACAGCAATACAAAAGGTCACCCCCCTATGGAGAGGAGGAGATCTAGTGACTGAATTAAAGGAAAATGAAACAAAATGGATATTTGAATTAAGATCATTAAAACCCAAGGGCCTCAACACTGATATCGAACTAAGTATCTTTCTATAAAATTTCTTAGCACATTGAATCATTCTTTCACTGTGTTTTCCCTTAAATTTACTAAGTTCGCTCTTTTCTATATGTAAAAATTTCAAAATCTGCACCACACTGGATTAATTCTTTTTATACTTTTCCTGTGGAATTTAAATTTTTACTTGTGTTTTTTAACTATTTATCCATTTTAATACACAGGTTACATCCAAATATACACTACCAGTATTATACGCCTTTTCATCACATAATAACTTATATACACATCAATTTTTTGCAATGCTGAATACTTTTAAAGCACAAAAGGTGTGCTTGCCGCCTTTTCTATAATAAAAACAACATACGGCAAAGGACTTCCGTTTTAATCAAGATCTAAATCAAGTTTTATTTGAACATTGCCTATAAATATGGACCACAAACAGGAAAGAGTATCCTTGACAAAGTGCCTGCCAGCATGAAGTGCATTGGATACTGGGATCCGACACATCCTCCAAACCCAGAAGTACTGCGCTATACCACTTCCGATACTCCGAACAAGCACCAGTAGGAGAGAGAAGAACGTTGCAACACAGAGGATGTGACTACTGCCAGGAGACAGGTAGGATTAGGGAAAGGTAGTGAGTAACTTACCTGCATCTCCAAACATCGAGCTGAAGTCTTTGCCTTCCACAGCCACACTCCATCTACATCTCCCGCCTCTGGGTCCCGACAATTTGCTCTAAAAAGAGATATAAACATCATCTAATTATAACAAAGCTCTTCTATATATTTTTAAAGCAATTTTATGTGTTTTCAGCATTGCATATACTTATCACAAGTGCTCCATATACATTTATTTGATACCTTTTATTCTAATGGAGCAGCTATAATTTTCTTAGTGTGGAGCACATATCCTCTTAATATCACTGGTACATACTGGCCAACGGGCACACAAAATATTGGCCATTCCATTGAGTGGCCAATATGTCGTCCAGTGTTTACCCAGCATTAGGCTGCCGATCAGTGGAGAGTCCTGGATAAAAGGTAAGAGAAGCTTTGTAGAGGTGACTGTGGTGGCAGGGTGTCAATTTTATTGTTGGGAGGCCCCCACAAGCCTTAACACTGCCCTGCACAGGCATATGTTATGAGTGCAAAGTAAAGGTGCGTATACACAGTTCAATAAATCAGCTGATCCGATGGATTGTTACGATATGACTGCTATATCATACCATGTATGGGCATGATCTCGGACAGTGCGCGCACCTGTGGGGTCATACATCGCACCCCCAGATATTACTGCAGTTGATCTGGGGATGCGATGTGCGATCCCATGCAGTGTTATGTGGGTGGGGGAGGGGGGAACTGGTATATCGGGCGGTCGGCCACCCAATCGCACTGTGTGTGGGGATCTCCCAATATGTTGGACGTCGGATCCCCGTTGCATTGCGCGGTGCATATCGCACAGTGTATGGCCAGCTTAACAGTACAAAAACAAAGGTTTTGTGAAGTATTGGGGCATTTACTATGCTTTTACAGAAGTATCTGTCACTTATGTCTACATGCACACCAGCATCATGGATATATCATGAATAGCCTGCCACAGAAACACCACCCGGCAGACTGTCTTTTTCTTTTCCCTTAAAGTGAAGACCTCTCTCTTTGAAGGTTGCATTAAACAGTTTATACCTGTATAATAAATACAGGCAACAATTCAGGGTACTGTCCAGTAATCATTAATGTTTAGTAAGTTTCATTTAACAACATTAGCACTGAAAGGGTGAATCACACACCTACCTACCTTGCCTTTTATGGGTGTCACCTCAGCAGCGTGCATCTCTAGCTGGAATAGGGACAAGTAGCAGTGAGCTCCAGCAGCCAGGTCAGTAATTGAGCTCTGCGGACTCCACCACCACTGAACACATTACTGCAGGCACACTGTTCCCAGTGACATGACTCCTCCCATCAGGTACAAAATGCTCTGCTCCTGGACTTCCCACCTGATTTATGATTGCAGCCACCTGTGTTGAAATAGTTAATTGATGAGAAGGGATCGTCAACACATGTAGCTGCAATCATAAATCAGGTTGGAAGTCCAGGAGCAGAGTATGGAATGGGTCATGGAATGGGTCATGTTGGAGGGTCTGTGTTCCTCCTGCTGCTGCTCCGGGATCTACTCAGTGCCCCACTTCCTGTTATACAATCTTCTTCCTGGAAGGTGATTCCTTCTCAGCTGGCCCCCGAACTAAACTGCCAGACAGTATGTAATGTATGCTGCCCGAATACCGGGCACTCTGGCCACTGTGGTGCAGGAGAATAGCCTACCCAGGCCCCCCCTCCCCCAGATTGTGGCCCTCTAAGCCCCGCCCCCTCTCATGAAGGGACATAGCCTGAAATCAGTAGGGCCCATCGGGAAATTACTTGGCTCCCCGGCGGCCCAGTCCAAGTCTGACCCCATCTGTGTCGCCCCTGTCTGTCTGTCCCTCCTTTTAGAATGTAAGATCTCATGAGCAGGGCCCTCATCCCTCATGTGCTTCTCCTCCCCCTACTTATATTATCATTTACTCCTAACTGTCTAATTGGCACCTAACACTTGGTTGCTGATGCCCTGCTGCTTGTGTTAAGCAGCTATGTGTATAAACCATGTCCTTGTCCCGCATTGTTTTGTATTACTATTAACTGTTTCTCTTGTGTGCTCATTTATGTACTGTGTAAGACGCTGTGGAACCTTTGTGGTGCCATAAAAATAAAGGATAATAATAATAGGATAAACTGACAAATATGGTCAAAAAATCATAACAGAGCTGTCCTGTCCGAGCCTTCTGTTTGGCACTGTTACACTGCATTCTCAATGCAGCTTGCTATGTTTGTAAGAGTATATATAATTGTATGTACTGTAGGTACAAATGTGAATGGTAATATAATGCAATTTGTATCTTATTTATACTTAAAAATTATAATATTTCCTTTAAACTTTCCTATTTTTTTTTCCACGTCAGCAGGACTGACAGTAAATATCTGGGCTTTCAGTTCCCCTATTCATACATGCACACATCTGCAACTGGTCTGGCAAACTTTGAGTTAAGTCCTAGTGATCCAGGCCTGTATATTCAGATCAATACGTTTTTATAAATAATAACAATACATTTTCTTCTTTAAACCTGCAATACTCGGCAAATAAAACCTAATCGCTGTGCTCAAAGATCTGATAATAAATATTAGGGATACAAAAACAAAGTAATTTCAAAGTCATTTTTCTGCCAGTACACACAAATATAAAAAAAAATCAAGATCACTGATAACTAACTAGATGAGGGGTCCTCAAGTACCACCAACAAGTCATGTCTTGTCAATTTCTTTATTCATATACGAGTAAATTAATCCAGGGCTGTCTTGAGTGCCATTCAAGTGGAGCAACCAAATGGAGGTGTGCCCCCATTGGGGGGCTGCCAGTGTCCAGCCCTTAAACTTTCTATCGTCAGATGATAGATGTGACCCATAAACTTAAACTAAACTTAACTAAAATAAACACAGGAGACCAAGTTATGCCGTTTAAATTAATTGGTCAGCTTTATTTGGTTACAAAGGTAGACATGGTGGCAGGAGAAAGAACGGCAACTAACCCGCGTCCGCTTGTCTTAGGCCGGAAGTAAATCACAACTTGTGAGGGCCAACTATCCCAGACAAGGGTAGGGTGATCTTAAAAACTTGCAAAGGGCCAACTATCCCTTTCAGAGCAAGTGATGCGGCCCCAACACCCATGCCAATGCACCATTCATCCTGCTCGGTCGAGAGGTGCCGCTGACCCCAATAGGGTGAAATCAGCCTATCAGTGCATTGAAGGGGTGCGCACCGCTATTACTGCTGCAAGATGGACACTTCAATATTGCCGGTCTTTCCCGCCACAGCGGCTCTCAGGAGAGAAGCAGCCCGCCACCATGCTAACCAACCAAACCCTTAAAAACTGCAAAAATATCTTCTAGAAACAAAAAATTACCCTCCTCAGTAAGATGAACTCCATCCCTGCGGAAAAGGTGGGCATCCTGAATCCGAATTAAAGGATGGTGCACCACTAGCCCTCCCATTTCCAGCACGTGCCTAGCCACCCATTTGTTAACCTTCCTCCTGGACCTGTCCAAAGCCACACTATTATAGCAATAGCGCCAGGAAAGCCTGGCGATGATAGGGGACCACACCAAAAGGCAGTTAGTCAATAACCGAACCACCTCTCTGAAGTCACGAACAATCGCATGGCGCAACTCTAAGGACGTTTGCTGACCCAAATCGTTGCCCCCGAGATGGATAATTAACACTAAAGGGGGACCAAATTCAGCTACTGCCCTGTGCAAGTTGCGCAACAAAGCTTCCCACAGCATGCCCCTCTGCCCCAACCACCTAACACTCTCCCAACGTGGGAACACGGAGGCATCTTCAGCAAAGCGCGACTGCCCGGCCCAAAAAATAAAAGAGTGACCAATCAACCAAATGGGCCTAGCGTCCTGGAAACCTGCAAATATACAGAAATATAATAGATAAGTATATATGCAACATGTAAATCACGAAGGAGGAGTGGGAGGGTGGGAGGGGGGGAGGAAGACTTGACCCGAGGTGAAAACCTACAAAAAACCTGCTGGATCTTTTCTATATTTCATTCGTTCACATTAATATTATTTTAAGCTAAACGATCAATGTCCAAAGCAGGGCAAAAAACAGGGCAAAATCTCTCGGGACCCCCACCGGAAAGGCAGCGAGTTGGCCAAGGCACTCAAGTCCAAACGAATAAAGTATAACAATTTATGATTCCAGACGAACATAACTTCTGTAAGCATTGGACTTCCATCTTCCGAGAGCCTGGATCTCCTGTGAAGAAAGACCCGAGGAGGCCGCAAAAGTGGCGGCACCTATTCTAAAAGAATGGGTGCCGTAATCCGAAGGGGAAAGCCCGAGGTGCCGTATGCAGCGATGGAAGACCGATCTAAATTGGAATTTAGTCAAAGGACTTCCGTCCTCGTGCATAAGCCAAGCCCCCGGCCGCATTGGCCTGCAAAGAGTATATTGGGAGGCTAAGTGAACCGGACAAATCCCGTCATCAGGACAGGACTTCAGGGACACCCAGCGACCTCTACCCATCTGATCGGTCTTGGAACGCCGAATACGGCACAGCAGCGTATCACGCAGCAAAATGTGACAACGAAGCAGAGGGGGCTGAGCGCGGCGCGAAGACGCTACCAGCTCGCTGATGCGAAACGCCCCATGAAAGGCCATCGCAAAAGCGAGTCGGAATAACAGAACCTCGAATTGCGAAGAACAAATGCCCGTCAAACTTTCACCTAGACGCGCTAACAAATCAGGACCAATAGGACGACGTCGGTCATCCGCGGCAGGCCTGACGCGAGACCAACCCCTAAGGGCCCTTTGTATTAAAAAACCCTTAGTTATGTCCCTCCGCCCCGCTAGGCGCAAAAAGAACGAAATCCCAGCAAGCCTCTGGGCAACATAAGCCCGCGACCTGCCGGAATCGAACAAGAAACAAACAAAAGCAACCATATTAGTATCACGAGATTTACCTGACGAACTCCGCCCTTGCAAAAACTTCTCCCACTGTTGCCAAGATGTCTGGTAGGCCGTCAACGTCCGTGGGGCCACGGACCGACGTGCGAGATCTTCCATTCTGGTTTGATGATCTGCCAACAATGAAATGGACAAAGCTCACCTTTTAATGCCGCGTACGGGGCCAATTCGCGGAACCGTCGCCAATCCTGTCTGGAGAGCGCATCAGCAATGGAATTATCAGTACCCGGCACATGACGAGCTGTGAACAATATGTTAAACTGCAAAGCGCGCAGAACCAGCCAAGCAAGAAGCCGCAACACTGGCAGCGACGACGATCTTTGGTTAATGATCGCATGTACTACCCCCAGGTTATCGCACCAAAAAACTATGGAACGGTCGCGCAACCGCTGACACCATAGCTCTAATGCCACCACTATGGGAAACAGCTCCAGTAGGAGCAAGTTCTTGGTCAATCCTGCCTGCACCCATTCCGCCGGCCAAACTGAAAAACACCAATCTCCTCCCAAAAAAGATCCGAAACCTGATGATCCAGCAGCATCCGTGAAGAGCTGCAGGCAAGCATTAGGCTGAGGATCCGCAGGCCAGACGCGCACTCCATTAAAATCGACCAAAAAAAAAAACGTCCCAAACCGCCAGGTCCAGCTTTAGCTCAGACGACAGTCGCAGAAAATGGTGCGGGTGACGCAGCCCTACCAAAGCCCTCTGTAGCTTCCGACAGAAAATCTTCCCCATCGGGATAACTCGACACGCGAAGTTAAACAGCCCGAGCAGGGATTGACCTTGACGAAGAGTTACCTTTCCTCCTGCCAACGCTAGGAGGATAGTATCCTGCAAGTGACGAATCTTGTCCGGCGGCAGCCGGCAAAGACCCTCCAAGGTATCAATTTCAATACCCAAGAAAACCAGCTTAGTGGCTGGGCCCTCAGTTTTATCTTGCGCAATAGGTACTCCAAATTCCGAGAAGAGTGCTTGCAATGAAAAAAGGAGACGATTGCAGCGACGCGAGCCAGCTGGACCTACGCACAAGAAGTCATCCAAGTAATGGGCTATGCTCGTCTCCCCAGACCCCACCGCGACACACCAATGGAGAAAGGAACTGAAACGCTCGAAGAACGCGCAGGAAATAGAACAACCCATCGGAAGACATTTGTCCAGGTAATAGCCATCCGTCAACCGAAACCCCATGAAACGAAATGATTCAGGATGCAGGGGCAACAATCTGAAGGCGGACTCAATGTCCACTTTCGCCATGAAAGAACCCGGACCCGCTGCGCGAACCAAGGCTAACGCAGATTCGAATGACTGGTACTGTACGCGGCAGACCTCAACATCTATGGCGTCGTTAACCGACGTGCCTGACGGATGTGACAGGTGCTGAATTAAACGGTAACTCCCGGGGGCCTTCTTGGGGACAACACCCACAGGGGAAAGGACCAGATCGGGTATCGGAGGCTGCGGGAAAGGTCCAATCATGCGACCCAGCCCTACCTCCTTCATAACCTTATCCTTTAGTACGTGAGGTAAATCGCAGGCCGAGCGTAAATTCCTAGGGGACCCGGAACTGACAGGCCGTATTATTGGAAGCGAAAATCCTTCTGCAAAACCCTTACGCAAAAAGGCGGCGGCGTCCCGCACAGGATACCAGTCTAACCATTTTGCCATGGCATCCAGATGAATGGGGGTCAACGCTTTACTTTGAAGTCCCGGCCCCTGACCGTTTGGCAGAGGGTACTGCAGAGGAGGCCTGAGCTCCTCCTGGACCGCGGGAGCAGTCCTTACTGGGGTGTGCCGCGCCGCAGCGAAGGCACTGGTGTCGAAAGCGACACCTGTTACCAAGGGTACAATTCCCATTGTTGTATGCGTAACACTTCCGCTTGTTTTGCCCTCCATTGGCTGTCCTTGGTGCCGAGGGGGACGAGGGTTGAACTGGCCACCCAGGGGACTGATCAACAAGGACGCGTGTAGGCTGGGTCACCTCCATCCACACTTCAACATCTTTACAACCCAATTCCATGACCTTAACCCGATCTTGTTTTCGACGAAACTCTTCGTCGTATTGACGCCAAGCCGTACTGCGTGAGGCCTTGAATAGGCCATGTATCAGGTGTAAGTATCGTATTACGTTAAGGTACTCGGAAGGCCTGGTTTTGAGATAGCAAGTTGAGAACACGCAGAACCCAGATATCCAATTCGTGTAAGACTTAAAGGCCTCCAGACCAATACCCCCTTTTGCCTTTGCGGTCGCAGCAGCTTTCTTCGCCGTAGCTGTAAGGGTGAACATATCTACGTAGCGCCCTTTTTTGATCCGCTGCTTAACCCTGGTACGCATACCTCGAGTGACAGCTGTATTAGCGCAGTGTACAACATCCTCCGGACCCACTCCGCGATCTACACTGGTACTACTGCCAGAGGACCGTTCGCTAGAATGCCTGTGACGACGTGAGCGACGTCTGCGAGACCTCCTTGCCCTTTTACGCCTAGCCTTCCGCGAACTATCGCTTGAAGAGGAAGAGGAAATGGAAGTAGACCCGCAGTCAGACGTACTGTCACACTCACCAGAAGCGCTGGCGAGGGCATTGGAAACTCCAGCGCCCGCGTTAGCCCCGACTTCCACCGTCGCACTTCTGGTCGGGGCTGCGACCACTGTTAACTCCTCCAGACTGTCGTCTGTAAAAGAAGAGACTGAGGCGGCATTGTGCGCATTGTCTGTGTCCGTAGCCTGATTGGGCTGAGGAAGGGAGATGGCAGAGGGAGAGAAAGAAACGGAAGGAGCTGCGGGCATGGGAGCGAGGGAAAGACCGCAAATCCTGCCTAATTGCTGCACCAGAGGGCCAAGCTGCGTCTGCACGGCGGACGCCGCTGACGCAGAAGGGCCTCCAGTGTCAGCGTTTCCAGGCTGCTGGGTCAAAAGCGGTGTCAGTGCACCCACCACAGACACCAGCAGTCCGGCTATGGCACCAGCATCCAGCAACGGAGCACTCCCTGGTGCCGCAGGCCCTGCAGGCATAGCAGACGCCGGAACAGCTGCCACCCCCGCAGGCCTGGAGGAGCTGGCTACTGCAGACATGGGGGACCCCATGTCTGCATCATTATGAACAGAGGGCAGCAGAAGAGGGGGCGGATTAACCTGCCTGTCACTATGCAGGCGTTGGCTCCGCCCCCTTCATCTCCGCCCCCCGCCTGTATTAATGTGGGCCTGCGTGCAAGCCGGCGCCATGACAGGCATCCGGCCTGCACGCTTATGTGGCCGCTTCCGCCGCCCTTCCCCCCGGACTTCAGCCGGCTCCCTCTGAGCGGCCACCGGGGAAGAAGGGACGGGCGGTGTGACTGCCCGCTGCTGGTCGCGAGAGCAGCCGGAGCGCGCACCCGCGACTCGCGCAGGCACTATAGTATGCCTGGCCGCCCCCGATCCCCGCCCGCCCTGGTCCCCAGTCGCACTAGTACTGGCGACCCGCGGGGAACCAGGTGCAGGCGGAGGCAGCACCTGTGGCGTCTCGCGGGACCGCCGTGGCCGCGTGCACATGACCGCAGCGTTGTCCGCTAAGGGGCCCGCTGTACCTGACCCTCCCGAACGCCGGGAGGGCAGTACCTGAGGGAAATAAAGTGCGCCGGCCCCGCCACCGTCTGACAGACGGGCGCGTACCGAGCGCGCGCGCTGGGGGCGGCTCATAGTGCAGGGAAGCAAGATAGGTAGGTAAAGAAAGAGAAAGAAAAGTTAGATAAGAAAAAAGAGTGTATATATAGGGAAAGTATAGAGAATAGAGTAGGGAAAGATATAAAGTAGGGAAAGAGAAAGTAGGGATGAATAAAAACGATTATCCCAACAGACAGATCTGCTAATAAAGGAACTGCACTTCCCTGGTCGCAGATCAATTCAAAAGAGGCAGATTTTACCACAGTAGATTCTCTACACCCTCTCACTAACTCCGCCCCTAACCCAACGTCCTATCGCATCTGCCTATAACTGTAAACAAACATTTTTAACTTTATTAACCCCTCTATCCCTGACTAGAAGTTTATGTGCCGTCGGCTCTATTCCTAACCTCCGTTATATTTCTGACTCTTTCCCCTCTTCCTTCCTACAACCCTTCACCTTATGCTCTCTCCTGCCCGACAGCCCTTCTAAGCCTATCTTCTCTAACTCCCACATCTCTTCCCTGCCCATCTTCTCCATCCCCACAGCCAATCTATGCCTTCTTTATCCCTCTTAGACCTTCTCCACAGCTCAGATCATGATATCAGATCAACACCTTTAAGTGGCATTGCTGAGAGTTGAGAGCAGAAGCAAACATGCAGCAGCAGTTAGTGAGAGTACCTGTACTTCAACAGATGAGGTCACAGTGAGGCAGAGCCAACAGGGAGTGTTGTTCTCCAGTGAGGGCAGGAGATTGTTGTCCTGTGTTTACACCTCTCTGCATGAGCTCCCACAGAAAAGCTCTAGTACAGGGTAAATTTACTAAGCTTCAAGTCTGTGAGAGTTTGTGTGAGTTTGCAAACTCACGTGAGTTTAGGCCAGTTTTTCATCTGTAATTTACTAAAGGCAAACTCGAGTGAATTTGGAAGTGAGTTCTGTCTCTTCACTGTTACAACTCATGTGAGATGGCAAACTCGAAAAAACTCACCATCACCCAAAATAGGAAGTACTTAACATGAAAAAGAAGCAAAATCGATAAGTTACTAAGAATCGAGTTTCCAATCTCATGTGAGATTGTAGCAAACTCACTGTGAAATAGAAGCTTCAAATACACTACCTCCTGAGCTGCGAGTTATGCAGAAACATACACAGATCAGTGTGATTTGTGTATGTTTCTGCCTGTATACCTAATATAAAGTGTTTTTATTATAAAAAACATGACATAGGGCACCCCCCCTAAAGCATAACCAGCCGTGGAGTTGCCAGCCAGTCCTGCTTCCTAAAATTATGGTGAACAAAATGAATAGGGTTCCACTGTAATTTAAGAACCAGCACCAAGCAGCAGGTCCAGATGCTGTGGCTGGGGGGCCCGGTGAAAGGGCTCCCTTGGCTGTGGCATCAGTCCCCCACTAGAAAGGGTCTGGAGCTGGTTTTAAATATATGGGGGACCTCATGTCATTTTTTTTCTCCATATATTTAAAACCAGGTCTGGCTCTGCTGCCTGGGCACCCTATCTAACATTTAACACATTTTTTACAGATTCAATACACAAGCAGCCTTCACATATTTCACATATTTGCAGAGAGAAAACACTGCAATCTCAATTAAGTAATCTCATCTGAACTCTCATCTAAACTCTCCTCTAAACTCTCCTCTAAACTCTCCTCTAAACTCTCCTCTAAACTCGCAATTTGGGGAAAAAAAACTCGATATACTTGGCTATATTTGAAATATAATGGCCATCTGAAGGGAACATATTCCATATAAGGGCATGAGGAGTATAAACAGGATAGTATAAAAGGGACATGCAGAGCTCTCTGGTGGCATAAAAGGGCATGTGCAGTGGCTTCATGGCATACTTTCATTTCAGCCCTTGACCATTTACTAAAATGTTTTAAATGTCTCTGTTATGTTCTGGGATGTTTGTGGACCTGGTGTGGTAGCAGGAGCGATCACAGAAGCGGGTTTGAATATAAAATTAGGTTTTTTAATACGTGCTTGAGTAGACATAAAATATGGCAGTAAATAAAAGTCCAGGTATATATAAAAATGCACTAGAGTTCTGTGGTGGGAGTAATGGGTTAATGTCCAAGTAGAAATAATTAGAACTGTCCAGGTGGGCAGGTAGTGAGACTGGAATAATCAACCAGGTATGCATGTAGCGAGACTGGAATAATCAACCAGGTATGCAGGTAGTGATGCAGGAAAATAATAAGCCAGGTATGCAGTTAGTGAACTAAGGCAAATGAGCAGGATGTCAGCAGGCTCAGGCACTCAGGTATGGGCAAGGGTGGTGGAGGAAGCGGGGTAGTCCAGCGGAAGCTAGGAGCTGACAGGCAGACTGGCAGACAGCGAATTTCACAGGAACATGATAAGCATAGAGAACTCCCTCTCAGCTGGGCTGAGATACACATTGCACTGGCAAAGAAGGAAGGCACTGACCCTTCCTAAATACCCCATGCCGTGCTGTTTCTGGCCAGAGGGAACATGTGACTCACCAGGATTGGCCAGCCACATCACATGGCCAGAAGGCAAAATGGCGGCACCCATATCAAATGGAACGGAGATGCCGCCAGGCTTTACCAGCGCAGAGTGACAACAGGCCAGCACAACAACGCACGCAGCCAAAGCCCCCCGCCAGACACCAGCTCCGCCACCAGACAGCCCACGCCACAACGACCTCACAGGTAACACATGCCTAGCGCCATGCTGAAATACCCTGGCCGTGACAGTCTCCCACTTGAATTAATTGCCTACCCCACCGTAAAGGCTGGATGGTATTAAAAAAACTAATTTTATATTCAAACCTGCTTCTGTGATCGCTCCTGCTACCACCCCGGGTCCACAAACAACCAAGAACATAACAGTTTGCACTGGCCACATGGAGCCGTCCACGGATCAGGAGTCAGGATTGGATTTGTTCCGGTGCATTTCTGGTCATTTAGAAAATCTGGAAAACATGCAGCATCAAATGGCTCAATTCCTGCAAGAGATGTCTAAGCGACAAGATAGTTTGCAGACTTCCTTTTCTATCCCTGGAGTACCAGCAACTACATCCGCCTCAGCATCTGGGAATACAGGAGGCAGATCATCTCCCCACTTACATCTTCCTTTACCAAGTATATTTGACGGCAACCCTAAACTCTGCAAAGGATTCCTAAATCAGTGTGACATACATTTTACCCTTCAGCCTGACAACTTTCTAACTGCAAAAACTAAAGTGGCTTATATAGTCTCTCTGTTATCCGGCCAGGCCTTGAAATGGGCTTCCCCACTCAGATCCACTACTGAATAATTATGCAGGCTTTGTGTCATCCTTCAGGAGGATTTTCGATGAACCTGGGCGTACTGTATCAGCATCATCAAACATCATGACACTGAGACAAGGGGTCCATCCTGTCAGTCAATATGCCGTGCAATTTAAAATTTTAGCATCAGAGCAAAAATGGAATGAGGAAGCCCTCACCTTGGCCTTCTGGCATGGGTTGTCAGACCGTCTGAAGGATGATCTAGTCATTCGAGAGCTTCCTTCTAATCTGAACGACATGATTTGGTTGTGTATCAAAGTTGACCTACGATTCAGGGAACGTCAGGCTGAAAAACACCGAAATGACCAGCAAAGGTCATTTGCCCCCTCCTTTTCTAACCGTCCCATTCCTTCTCCTACTGAAGAGGAGCCTATGCAGGTGAATCATACACACCTCTCCAAAGAAGAACATCAGAGAAGAATGCAAAAGAAACTATCTGTACTGCAGAGAGTCCGGTCACCTGCTGATCTCCTGCCCCCATAACCCGGGAAATGCCAAATCCTAACTGACCCTGGAGACATCAAGTTAGGAGTTATGAGCCCGTCTCCAAAAATTAAAGACTTCCTGATTACCCTAGCTTGGGATCTTAAACCCAAACCTGTCTTTGCTACTGCTCTACTTGACTCGGGAGCAGCCGGAAATTTCATAGCGTCTAGTTTCATAGATAAATTTCAGATTCCTTGTTTGTCTCTCAACCATGCCATCTCTCTGACCTCTATAGACAGACGCCCTCTAATTAACGGGATAGCTACCAAGGAGACTCAACCAGCATTGGTCCGAATTGGGGCACTTCATTCTGAGTCCTTAAAATTCCTGGTGATATCAGAGGCCTCTCAAGAAATTGTTCTTGGTCTACCCTGGTTTGCGTCAACATAATCCCAGGATAGATTAGAGTTCTATGCAGATTCTGTCATGGGGTATGGACTGTCAGAAATCCTGTCTTTCAAAAAGTCAACCTGTAAGAAAGACAGTTCCATTAGTTTCTTCTGCCATTCCCAAGGAATATCAGATGTTTGCTGACATGTTCTCTGAGCAGCAAGCAAATATCTTACCTCCTCATAGGGAATGGGACAGTCCAATTGATTTGATACCTGATAAGATACCACCTCGTGGTTGTACCTATCCGCTGTCCTTACCTGAGACTCAAGCCATGACCGAGTACATCCAGGGCAACCTGGCAAAGGGGTTCATTTGCCCCTCTACTTCAACTGCCGGAGCTGGGTTTTTCTTCGTTGGCAAGAAGGACGGTGGTTTAAGACCATGTATCGATTATCGAGGCCTTAATGACATTACTGTAAAGAATCAATACCCTCTTCCCCTGATTACTGAGTTGTTTGATAGGGTCAAGGGCTCTGTAAGTTTTTCTAAATTAGATCTGAGAGGGGCGTACAATCTCATTCGTATTCGAGCTGGCGATGAATGGAAGACCACTTTTAATACCAGAGATGGACATTTTGAATATTTAGTAATGCCTTTTGGATTGTGCAATGCCCCTGCTGTCTTTCATAGTTTTGTTAATGAGATTTTCCGAGACCTGTTATATGTTTCAGTTGTTGTCTATCTGGACGATATACTGATTTTTTCATCCTCTGTAGCTAAACATCATGAACATGTTAAAGAAGTTTTGATCTGTTTGAGAGAGAACGACCTTTACTGCAAACTGGAGAAGTGTGTCTTTGGAGTGCCCAGTGTACCTTTTCTCGGCTATGTAATTTCTGGCTCCAGTTTGGAAATGGACCCCAAGAAGGTACAAGCAATTCTGGATTGGACCCGACCTCATACACTGAAAGCCATCCAGAGATTGTTGGGCTTCGCCAATTATTATAGACGCTTCATTAAGGGATTTTCTACATTGCTGGCTCCCATTACAGCCTTGACCCGCAAAGATGCTAATCCTGCCCAATGGTCACCTGAGGCAGAGTCTGCTTTTCATCTTCTAAAACAAGCCTTGATCTCAGCACCTGTTCTTCGACAACCAGATCTGGACAGGCCTTTTTTGTTGAAAGTAGACGCATCATATGAAGCTGTGGGAGCAGTCCTGTCTCAACATTATGAGGACAATTGAGTCCATCCTTGTGGGTTCTTTTCTAAAAAATTCTCACCTGCCAAAAGGAACTACGCCATAGGTGAGCAAGAACTACTAGCTGTAAAGTTGGCGTTGAAGGAATGGAGATATTTGCTAGAAGGCGCTAACAGAAAAAAGAAGATGGCTTGGATGAAAAGAATTTGTATACTGATCAATGCTTCAATCAGTTATATCCACATAAATTTGTAAAAACCATCACATTAGGTAGTGAAATGGTCCCATTCATAAAAGCAAAACACTGACTTTTTCAGCTTGCATGTCTCAAGCTGACAAAGTCCAGAAGGCTGGATGAAACGCGTTGCTGTGTGCTTTGGGATTTTGGACTATTTGTGACCCACTGAAAAATTAAAAGCACTGGTAACTATAATTCATTACATGCTTGGCCTGAGTCAAATAGCTCCTGTGTAAACAGCCCACAGGTGAGACTGTATACATGTATTTGTTCCACACCAACTAGGAACTGGACAGCCATTATCTATTGCTTACTACGGACTCTGATTAGTGGACTCTGATTAGTGGATTATTGATGAAACAAGAACCACAAGGTGATTTATTGCCACACCCAACAGTCAGAGATGGACGCTCCACGAGCTAACAGCTGAACTGACCAGGAGTGAAAGAGACTGTGAGTACAAGTTACCAGCCACCCCGGATCCTTACATTGTGCCTACCCATCAATCTATGGCCGCTATTTTCTGAGCTGTAGGACGGCCCGGAAAGAGGGATTATTAAATCGAGTAAGTGTGTTGCTTTCATGAATGGGACCATTTCACTAGCTAATGGGATGGTTTTTACAAATTTACATGGATATAACTGATTGAAGCATTGATAGGTTTAAAAATTATTTTCATCCAAACCATCTTCTTTTTTCTGTTGAGAACTGACAGCATTATAGAGGTTCATTCGAATCATAAGTATTATGATACATTGTTATTTTTAAGAAAGAATCAATACTGTAGCGCTAGTAAAGGCAATAAACAATTTAATATCAATTATAATAATAAATGAAACATTGAAGCATGTGCACAAATATCAATACACTGTATCTTATAAAAGGTAAATATAAAAACACTTTGAAAAGTAGCAAATGTATTCCAAAAATTGGTATATACACAATAATAGTGATATCGGGGAGAGTTTCCACTAAGTTATAACCCCAATGGGTATATATTCTTCAAATAATATGCTGGTATGTGGTTTCTCCAAGTCAGCTAATTATCACATATATTGTTGGAGCCGTGATGTATAGTACCTGTATCTAACGGCTCACTTGTTCCTCAGGCAATAACTGGTGAGAGAAATCCAGTAGCGTGTAATGTGAGCGGCTTGGCTGTCTGCGGCCGTGTAACCATATGCAATCCCAGGTTTGATGCGCCGTCTGTGCAGAAGCCGCCGCTGTACACATTCAGCCGGTGGGATGAGTCGGATGTACTCGTCCGGGAAAGTGGATGCAGCTGCTGCCAAATTTCTTCGGGTCTCAACCTGAGAGGGCTGGCACAGTCTGAGTGGGGAAAAACTCAGACCACGAGCGGGTGGTGCTGCTTTCAATCAGGGAGACTGTGGGATGCAGCTGCTAACCGGCAAGTGGTTAGAACGTTTCTCTCTATCCAGATGAGGTACAAAGAAGCAGGTCTGGTTCAAAGACAGTGTATCGCCCTGTAGCCTTAACGCGTTTCTCCGGGACAACGCTCCCGGTTTCTTCAGAAGGAGGGCTCAGATGGTTTTCCCACTTCCTGTGGGAGTTTATATAGGCTTCACAATTTTACACACCTGTCATCACTACTTTATTAATGAAAAGTAATTGTGGTTCTTTATACCATGGTCTCGCTTAAAACATATAACAACAGATATATGACTACACAATAAATATATGATATATGAATAAAATTAAATTGAACAGTGTATAGTAACATATAAGAAACAAGAGGATAATATTAAATAATCTGTAGTATCAATTTATAATGATCTACAAATACAAATAGTGGTCAATAGAGATGGATGTAGATATATCATGGAGGGCAATATAACTAAATGGTGATTTTGAAACTGAATGGCAATTTTCAAACAGGTCTAGAATCAATGACTGCACTCCGAATAAAATGTTCTATGCTTCTATCACATGACTGCAAAAAATGTGAATGATCCCAGGTCTCACGCAAACACTTGTTACCGTATCATCCATAATTATAAATACTAACGTACCTGGCACTAAATGTTATATTATGCAATAATCATAAAAAGAATCTGTAAGAAAGTATAATGAATATTAGAGAAGTGGGTTTAATTATAAAAACAAAAAAACACAAAAATAGAGGGAAAGAAGAAATGGAAGATAAAAAATAATAAAAATATTAAAAATAAAAATCAAGTATAATATGAAAAAATGAATGATGATTATAATAATAATAAATAAAAATGCAAATAAAAATAAATAAATACAGAAATGATATGAATAGTAAATTGTATAAAAAGTAGCAATGTGTTAATTGAGAAAAATAGATTTGATGTAATGTATGAAGAAAAATATATAAAAAAAAGAGATATAAATATACTATAATATAAATCATAAATTTTGATCTATATATCCAATTCAATATTTTCATTATGTCCTCCAGGAAAGAGTGTATGCATAATATATATCCAGTATGCCTCTCTCGCACATAATTTTCGATATCTATCTCCCCCTCTCTCTGTATGTCCAATATGTTCTATTATGATGGCAGTTAACATTTCTGAGTCAGCATTATGTGTCTCTGTGAAATGACGTGACACACTATGATTTAAATATCTCTTCTTGATATTCCGACAGTGTTCAAGGAATCTGATCTTAAATTTCCTAGCAGTACGTCCAATATATTGTTTCTTGCATGGGCAAGTTAACATATATATTACAAAATCCGTCTCGCAGTTGACAAATGATTTAATTTGATGGATTTCTCCAGTTACTTCACAAATAAATGTATTTTGTCTATTAGCAATCAATTTACAAGTAGTGCATCTATTGTGATTGCATCTAAAACAGCCTAGTGGTTTAGTTGTCCAAGGTATTCGTGATGGTGATTTATTTAATGAGTTATTCTTTTTCACCTTGAAATGACTGGGGGCTAGTTTAGATTGTAAATTATCTGCTTTTTTAAAGATAATTGTCGGATGGTCCCCTAATTCTTTTTTAAGGATGGGGTCCAATTGTAAAAGATGAAAGTTCTTATTGATAATCTGTTTAACCTTGAACTAAGCACTATTTTGTTTAGATACAAAAACTGTTGAACTATCGATTGATTTATTTAAATAAATTTTCTTCTCTATAGGCTTCTCTTCTTTTAACAAAAGCAAAGAGGACCTGTCTATTAGGGCAATATCATGATAAGAAGTTTCAAGTAACTCTTCTGGATAAGATTTATCTTTAAATGCCATCATCAAATCATGAGCTTGTTCTCTAAGTTACTGTCATGGGTGCAATTCCGTTTCAATCTTTTTGCCCTTTGGGGACATTCTTTAGCCATGCCTTCTGATGATTACTATTATATGCAAGATAATTATTGCAATCTACGTCTTTCCTATAATTAGATGTAATAATTTTATTCTCAGAAATGTCGAGTGTAATATCTAGGAAATTGATACAATTCGAGTGGTAAGTGCTGGTGAACATGAGATTATAAGTGTTAGAATTCAAGTGACAAACAAAATCAGTGATGGATTGTAAATCCCCTTTCCAAATAAAAAATAAATCATCTATATATCTGGCGTAGAGGACCAGGTTCGCGCCGAAGTCACCATCCCATATATGGCGTTGTTCGATTGCGCCCATATAGATGTTCACATAACTCGGCGCGAACCTGGTCCCCATTGCCATCCCAAAAGTATGTAAATAATAAACACCATTAAATAAAAAATAATTGTGAGTTAATATATATTTTATGGAAGTTAAAATAAACGATCGCTGCAGCTCAGAGACCTCCGGATCTTCCATCAGACTCTGCTCTACTGTCATAAGTCCTAACTCATGTGCAATATTGGTATATAATGAAGATACATCACATGTGAGGAACATATAATCAGGTTCTCATTGAATGTCAGAAATTAGTTTGAGAAAATGGGTTGTATCCTGTAAATGGGATCTCAGAGATATAGCGCGCGTCTGTAAATATTGGTCTACATAATGTGAAAGATTAGTGCTCAAGGAACCTATACCAGAAATGATGGGATGCCCAGGTGGATTGTGCAGTGATTTGTGGATTTTAGGGAGGTGATAGTATGTGGGAGAGATGGGGTGAGTACAAAAAAGAAACTTAAATTCTTCCTTTGATATAACACCATGTTCCTGATATAACAGTAATATTTTTTGAAGTTCTGTTTGATATACTAAAGAGGGATCTCTATCAAGTACTCTATAGAATCTGCTATCAGAAAGTTGCCTAAAGGCTTCCAGAATATAATCAGAGGTATCTTGCACCACAACTCCTCCCCCTTTATCTGCTGGCTTAACAGTAATTGTAAGGTCTTTTAGTAAATCTTTTATTGCCTGGATTTCTGCCTTAGAAAGATTTTGCATATATTTGAAACCTGTATGGAACTTAGTACATAAATTTTTAAAATCATTCATAGTTTTCTCATAGAATGTATGTATTGGGGGACTTTTATATCTGAGAGGATAAAATTGCGATTTTTGTCTAAATATCGCTTTTTTAGGAGTATTGGTGATATCAAAATATGGTATCTGTGTGTGGGGGGTACAAGAGCCCTCTTCCAACAACTCCAAAAGATCATTCATCGGTACATCATCATCTCCATTTAAAGTGATGGTACTTGATACATTACTGTTATCAGTGATAATGGGTGTACCCACAATTTTGTGTTTATCTAAATTCTTGAGGGCGAAGTACCGTTTTCTGCACAAATTTCTAACATATCGATTCAATTCCATGAATAGGTTGAAGAGATTCGGTTCTGAGGAGGGGGCAAAATTAAGTCCTCTTAGTAATAAGCACTGCTGTGCATCAGTTAGCTTTTTAGAAGACAAATTGAATACACCTTTATTGGATTTGTCCAATGCTTCAAAAGACTTTAATATCTGTTTGGATGTTCTTTTTTTCTTTTTAGATGATACCACTCTCCCCTCTTGTTCCTCTACATCTAGATCTCTTATTCTTTTTGGAGTTCCCTGGCTGTGTTGTGATGTTTGGGGGAGTATCTTTGTGGACGATGGATTTTTCAGTGTGTGATTGTGATCTTTTTCTCTGTGTTGCTGAAAAGGGTGTGAGATGGTGGAATTGGTTCTATTTAATGGGGAATAATTGGCATAGTTACTTCTTCTTCTGTCAATTCTATGTGGGTTAGGAGCTGTAGTGGCTCTCATATTGTGTATTTTCCTATTATGTTGAGATCTTAATCTCTCTGTTAATCTCCCTTCAGGGTTTTGCCAATATGATTTTCCCTGTCTAGAACGACTTCTATCAAGTGATCTGTTATGATCTTGTTTGTTGTATTGATGTTTATTAAATGTTCTAATTCGATCTTCTGTACAATCTAATTTATCCCTATTGAATTTATCATTCTTCCTATTAATAATATCCCTTTCATAATTTTCAATCCTTTTATTGATTTCCCTATCTTTATCTTTAAAAGTTGGTGTTTCTGAAAATTCTGAGAGTGAAGAATGAATTTTCTCTATCTCGATTTCCAGTTTTTTAATTTTATTATCTCTATGTGAGATCAATAATTTCATCAGATTGAATGAACACATATCCAATATTTAATTCCACTTCTCTGTGAACAGGGGATCATCTTTAAAAGAACAATTCTTTAATATCCGTAATCCCCTAGGGATCCTCTTAATTTCAATGTACTTCTCTAGCATGCATTTATCTAGCCAATGTCGAGTTTCATCGTTAACTAAATCCTCTAACTCATAAAATTGTGAGACAATAATATCCTCATTATCACTCATACTATTAATTACTGGCTTGTCCATTTGTTCGGAGAAATAATTTTGTCTTCTAGAATAGCGTTCTGTTTTATAAGTGAGACTCATGGTAAATTTGTACTTAGTTGGACAGTAAGCAGCACCAATTGCAGTAAAAATATCAAGGGAAAATAGAAAAAGGTATGGAGCGCATTTACAATCCAGTAAGAACAAATAAATAAAATAATTAATGAATTAATTAATTAATTGACTCTACAGAGCTGCTACAGTTGGTGGGAACTGCAACCCACCAAAAAGTATATGAATACAAAGAATCAATACTGTAGCGCTAGTAAAGGCAATTAACACATTGCTACTTTTTATACAATTTACTATTCATATCATTTCTGTATTGATTTATTTTTATTTTCATTTTTATTTATTATTATTATAATCATCATTCATTTTTTTAAATTATACTTGGTTTTTATTTTTAATATTTTTATTATTTTTTATCTTCCATTTCTTCTTTCCCTCTATTTTTTTGGTTTTTTGTTTTTATAATTAAACCCACTTCTCTAATATTCATTATACTTTCTTACAGATTCTTTTTATGATTATTGCATAATATAACATTTAGTGCCAGGTACGTTAGTATTTATAATTATGGATGATACGGTGACAAGTGTTTGCGTGAGACCTGGGATCATTCACATTTTTTTGCAGTGATGTGATAGAAGCATAGAACGTTTTATTCGGAGTGCAGTCATTGATTCTAGACCTGTTTGAAAATTGCCATTCAGTTTCAAAATCACCATTTAGTTATATTGCCCTCCATGATATATCTACATCCATCTCTATTGACCACTCTTTGTATTTGTAGATCATTATAAATTGATACTACAGATTAGTTAATATTATCCTCTTGTTTCTTATATGTTACTATACACTGTTCAATTTAATTTTATTCATATATC
This sequence comes from Taudactylus pleione, assembly GCA_031769625.1. Taxonomy (NCBI): domain Eukaryota; kingdom Metazoa; phylum Chordata; class Amphibia; order Anura; family Myobatrachidae; genus Taudactylus; species Taudactylus pleione. The sequence goes on along the minus strand of JAUIMM010000222.1, from coordinate 2,983,171 downwards.
ATATATTTATTGTGTAGTCATATATCTGTTGTTATATGTTTTAAGTGAGACCATGGTATAAAGAACCACAATTACTTTTCATTAATAAAGAAGTGATGACAGGTGTGTAAAATTGTGAAGCCTATATAAACTCCCACAGGAAGTGGGAAAACCATCTGAGCCCTCCTTCTGAAGAAACCGGGAGCGTTGTCCCGGAGAAACGCGTTAAGGCTACAGGGCGATACACTGTCTTTGAACCAGACCTGCTTCTTTGTACCGCATCTGGATAGAGAGAAACGTTCTAACCACTTGCCGGTTAGCAGCTGCATCCCACAGTCTCCCTGATTGAGAGCAACACCACCCGCTCGCGGGCTGAGTTTTTCTCCACTCAGACTGCGCCAGCCCTCTCAGGTTGAGACCCGAAGAAATTCGGCAGCAGCTGCATCCACTTTCCCGGACGAGTACATCCGACTCATCCCACCGGCTGAACATGTACAGCGGCGGCTTCTGCACAGACGGCGCATCAAACCTGGGATTGCATATGGTTACACGGCCGCAGACAGCCAAGCCGCTCACATTACACGCTACTGGATTTCTCTCACCAGTTATTGCCTGAGGAACAAGTGAGCCGTTAGATACAGGTACTATACATCACGGCTCCAACAATATATGTGATAATTAGCTGACTTGGAGAAACCACATACCAGCATATTATTTGAAGAATATATACCCATTGGGGTTATAACTTAGTGGAAACTCTCCCCGATATCACTATTATTGTGTATATACCAATTTTTGGAATACATTTGCTACTTTTCAAAGTGTTTTTATATTTACCTTTTATAAGATACAGTGTATTGATATTTGTGCACATGCTTCAATGCTTCATTTATTATTATAATTGATATTAAATTGTTTATTGCCTTTACTAGTGCTACAGTATTGATTCTTTCTATTCATATACTTTTTGGTGGGTTGCAGTTCCCACCAACTGTAGCAGCTCTGTAGAGTCAATTAATTAATTAATTATTTAATTTATTTGTTCTTACTGGATTGTAAATGCGCACCATACCTTTTTCTATTTTTCATTGTTATTTTTAAGTTGCTATTTTAAAGCTGTGATTATTTATGTATCTGTTTGTTTAACACAAATGTATCCATTGTACTTGATTGCATAAGAATATACTTTATACCAATATATGCTATTAAGCGATGATTTAAATATTTTTATGTGCTGCTATTTGTGTCTTTATTATATATATATATATATATATATTATGCATTAATGCTGGAATATCAACTGTGGTTCAGTTTATATATTCATTAGCACATTCACATTATTTTTCTTGTTATATTGCTATATAGGATCTTTTGTGAATTGTTCTTTTTAGTGAAGTGCAGCAGGTGGACCTTTTTTTCCTTATTGACTAATTGATTCATGAGTGCTTAGGTCATTCATGACTTTGGGCTTGTGGTAGGTCCACGTATTTTCCAATGCTCACAGTTGGCACCCAGTTGAAGCTGGTGCTAGCCTCTGCTGCACCTCGGCTTCTGCTGCTGCTCTGTGACTAGTCATGGTCTCCTGTGGTTTTGGCTAGGACCGAAAATGATGCAGGGCTTTCTCTGGTGCCTGTCTTTGCAGCTACCAGGCAACTGCTGTTACCAGTTTGTGAAAGGGGGGGAGTTGGGATGGTGCTTATGGTACAGAGAATTCCAGTGATCATGTCATTGGGTGTACTACTTATGGCCAAGCTCCCTCAACACCACCATTTATACCCCTTTTACACCAGAGCAAAAACCTGGGTTTTTGCTGGGTCTACCCGGGTCGCAGCTCAGTGTAAAAGGGTCCCTGAAAAATAACCCAGGCCAAGTGACCCAGCAATCCAACCCAGGTAGCTACCAGGGTTGGGACCCAGGATGGACCCAGGTAATGGTGCAGTGTAAACAGTGCAACCAGGGTTATCTGACCTGGGTCATGTCTAAAATGAGCTGATTGGTGGTTGTGGAGCATTCACCTCCCACTTTTTATGACCTCACAGATTTAGCAGGGCAGACCTGAGTTCAGTGTGAACAGGGCTGACCTGGGAGTAACCCAGATCGAAGGTGCAGTGTAAATGGGTCTGACCTGGGTCTGACCAGGGTTGGAAGCATGTCCAAAAACTCACGTCGGAACTGGGTTTTTGGTGGAAAAGAGGTATTAATCACAATCTATGCATATGGCATTTTTGCGGGCTTGTGTTTTTATTCTGGCCAGTGGAGCCACCCCCGCATTTTGCTGATAGTTGACAGGATCGTGAGGTACCCATTGGTAAGGGAACTTCAAGAATTGGTCATGCCCCTGCACTCCTTGTTTCCTTTCTGCTTTTGTAGTTTTTCAAACTTTTTTGTGACTCAGGCTGATAGCACACACCCTCTATTTCTGGTCTACTACGTCTCCTGATACTGCTGCCATACATTAGCACTGTCACAACTCTCGGGTAGATTATAGATGCGGCTCGTATTTAGGGAATAGACGTGACCTATTCCTGAGGCGCAGAGTCTAATGTGCTGGCAGTTTTCACCAGGGACCCTCACAAGAAGGTATGGACTTGGCTGCATCCAACAAACAGGTCGCGGCCCCCAGGATAGGTTCCCCTATACAGGTGCTGGGAAACTTTGGATGGAGTGTAGGGAATATTCAGCATAGTCGACAACCCGGTTCAGGACCAAACAGACAATATGGTACCAGGGAGCAGACGAAAAGCAGGTCACAGGGAGTAGCCGAGGTCAGAACCAGATATCACGCAGTACCAAGGAACAGGCAAAATCGGAGTCACAGGCAAGCCAAAGGTCGGGAACGTTTAGAGGATATACACTAGAATGCTGGAGTAAGGTAATGGAGCTTATACTCTGGCACAGGAGTGTTCCAAGGGACTTCCTTAAATAGGCAGGTTTGAAACTGGTGCCTACTGTGACGTCACCCCTGAATGTGTATGGCCCTTTAAATTTCCTTACAGGTCACCACGCGTGCTCCTGGGTGCCACAGCTGTCTGTAGTTTTACCAGCTGCCCAGCAGGGGAAGCCACAGCCATCCTCCATGGACAACGCACACATAAGTAGCAGATGCCGGGGACACACCGCCTGTTGCCCGGAACTCCAGCACCGCCAGACCCAGTAAGTGACAGTCAGTGTCCAGCACGCTGTGACATTACCCCCTCCTCTAGGGGTGGGCACCGAACACCTCATGAATGGTTTGTTTGGAAAACTTTGGTAGAACTTCTGAAGAAGACGGGGAGCATGGATAACTGAGGCCTTGACCCAGCAGTGCTCCTCTAGTCCATACCCATTCCAGTCCACCAAGACCTGAACAGCTCCTCTAGAAACCCTGGAATCCTGGATCTGTTTCACCTCATACTCCTCCTGCTGATCCACTGCAATCACAGGAGGAGGACTGCCAGGTGCCGAGAAATGGTTAAGGACCAGGGGTTTTAGAAGGGACACATGAAATACATTGGGGATAATAAAGTTTATTAGGAAGTTTCAGATGGAATGCAACTGGATTAATCATTTGAAGAATCGGGAAGGGACCAATGTATCTGGGAGCAAATTTCATTGTAGAAACTCTCAATCTCAGATGTTTGGTTGACAGCCAGACTTTATCACGAGGCCTTAATACTGGAACCTTCCTCCTTTTCCTATCTGCAAATATTTTATGCCTTGAAGAGGCTTTGCACAGATTCTTCTTTACCTCCTTCCAGACTTTAAGGAAGTGGCTTACTGCACCATGCACAGCTGGACACGATGCTGATAGAAGACATGGTAGTTCTGGTAACATAGGATGCAAGCCATATATGACAAAAAATGAAGAGTGCCCTGATGCTTCATGATACAAATTATTGTGGGCAAATTCAGCCCATGGTAACAGAGAGACCCAGTCATCTTGATTGGCTGAGACATACATACAAATTAACTTCTCCAAATCTGGTTTATTCGCTCTGTCTGACCATTACCCTGGGGATGGTAGGCCGAGGAGAAGCTCACCTTAATGCCAAAGCACCAGCATAATGCTCTCCAGAATCTAGATGTAAACTGTACCCCTCAGTCAGAAACAATGTCTTTTGGAAATCTGTGCAATCTAAAAATTTCTCTAACAAACACCTCTTCAAACTTTGGTGCTGAAGGTAGACCCTTTAGAGGAATAAAGTGAGCAGGCTTGGAGAACCTATCCACCACCACCAGGATAGTGTTGTACCCTTGGCACAAACGGAGATCTGTCACAAAGTCCATAGAGATGAGAGTCCAGGGACAATGAGGTACTGATAGTGGCATCAGAGGACCAGTTGTGTGGAGCGATGGAACTCTGTGCTGTGCACACGTATGACAAGCTGCCATGAAGTCCTTAACATCTTGCTGAACTGTTGGCCACCAGTATCTCCTGAGGATTAGCTCCAATGTTTTTTTTTTACTCTTGTATGCCCACTGAACCATGATGAATGTACCCACTGAAGTAGTTTGAAGCAAAGTTCAGAAGCTATAAATGTTTTCCGCTGTGGAATTTTGACCTTGCTCGTGACAACTACAAAGCAAGCAGGGTTCAGAATGGGCTTATCTTCCTTTACTTCCTCCATTTCCGCAGTACTAAATGCCCGGGACAGAGCATCAGTTTTGATGTTTTTATTACCTAGTCGATAAGTAATCACCAAATTAAATCAGTCAAAAAACAATGACCACCTAGACTGACAATAATTCAAACAATTTGCTGTCTTAAGGTATGTTAATTTCTTATGATCAGTATAGACTGTCACTGGAAGCTTAGCACCCTCCAACAAATACCGCCATTCCTGAAGAGCCAACTTGATGGCTAGTAGTTCTTTATCCCCGACAGCATAATTCTTCTCCAGAGCCAAGAATTTAAGGGAGAAGAACCCACAAGAATACCACTTCCCTTCATCATCTCTTTGGGATAGCACCACTCCCACTCCGACCATAGAGGCGTCCACATCCAGGAAGAATGGCTGGTCACAATTTGGTTGCCTTAGAATTGGTGCTGACAGGAAACATTGTTTTAGAAGAGCGAAAGCTTCTTCTACCTCAGAAGGCCATACTCTAGTACTCTGGCCCTTCTTGGTAAGAGCCGTGATTGGAGCTGCGATGGATGAGTAGTTCCTGATGAATTGATGATAGAAAATACAAAACCCCAGGAAACGTTGAATGGCTTTTAATCCAACGGGATGAGGTCAGTTGACAATGGCGGGAAGCTTCTCTGGGTCCATCTGGAGACAAGACCCTGAGATGATGTATCCCAGAAATGTAAATTCTTCCTGTTCAAAGGAGCATTTTTCAAGCTTGCAGAAAAGCTGGTTAGCCCTAAGTTGTGACAACACTTTGAATACATGCTGACGATGACTCACTATATCCTCAGAGAAAATCAGGATGTCATCCAGGTATACCTCCACGTACTTGTATAACAGGTCCCAAAATATATGATTCATATATTTTTGAAAAACTGCGGGAGTGTTGATCAAACCAAATGGCACAACAAGGTATTTGTAGTATTAAAGGCCATCTTCCATTCGTCTCCCGACCGGATCCTGATTAAATTATAAGCCCTATGAAGGTCCAGCTTGGTGAAAATCTTTGCTCCTTTTATCCAATCAAAGAGATCAGAGGTAAAGGAAACCTGTCTTTGATAGTAATCTCATTGAGACCTCGGTAATCAATGCAAGGTCACAAACCTCCATCCTTCTTTTTAACGAAAAACAGACCAGCCCCAGTGGGGGATTTGGATTCCCTGATGAAACCACGTTCTAGATTCTCCTTAATATATTCTGTCACCGACTGGGATTCGGGAAGCGAGAGAGGAAAAATTCTTCCACAAGGAGGCACTTTCCCAGGTAACAAATCTATGGCGCAATCCCATTCTCTGTGGGTAGGAAGCGTCTTAGCGGCCTTTTTACTAAATACATCACTGAAGAATTGATGTGGAGCTGGAAGCTGTTCCCGTGGAGAGACGACTGAACTCCACATAACTCAGTGTGGAGGTCTGAAAGATGATAGACAAGACCGGTGGCATTGAGTACCCCATGACAATATTTGAGGTTCCATTTAAAATATTGAACAGGAGCATGCTTGCAGAACCAAGGTAGACCCATGATGACCGGATTCTCAGCTGACGGGATTATATAGAACGCAATCTGTTCCCGATGGAGTGCCTCTACTTGCATAGAAATCTCTGTCATCCGAGAATGGATGGAAGCTGTGGGAAGTTTATTCCCATCCACTCCAATGATACAAAGGGGTGTTTGTAGAGGCAGACTTGGGATTCCTAGTTCCTTAGCCTTTTTTGCTGATATGAAGTTACCATTGGCACCTGAATCTAAAACAGCTTTGGTGACTTTGGAGGAATTTCCATGTACCAGAGTTACATCAATGGTAAACTGAGGAACAGTACAGTCTTTTGGGATGTGTTGAATTGTACCTAATCTGACCACCCCTCGATCAATTAGGCCTTCTTGTTTCCCGAACGTTATGAGTATCCAGAAAGAAGGTGTCCCGGCTCACCACAGTACAGACAGAGTTTGCTTTTAAACTTTCTCTCCCTCTCTGCAGCAGGACAGCAGGACTTCCCAACCTGCATGGGCTCCTCAGGAAGTTCCACTGGTGCCGTGAAGCGTGGAGCGAGTTTGAAGGTGAAGCGACGGGACTGTTCCTTCTCTCTTGCTCTCTCCCTGTGGCGAAGATCTACACAGATGCATAAGAAGATTAAGTCATCCAATGTGGTTGGAAATCCCCTGGATGCGAGTACATCTTTGATCAGTTCAGACAGCCCTTGCATAAATTCGGCAATCAATGCTTCATTATTCCACCCTAATTCTGAAGCAAGGGTTCGAAAGTGCACAGTATACTGTCCTGCTGATTGGCTGCCTTGTTTCAGTTGTAAGATAGCTGATCCTGCAGAGGATACTCATCCAGGCTCATCAAAGACCCTCCGAAAAATTTTAAAAAACTCTGCACTGTTATTGACCAAGGGATCATTCCGTTCCCATAATGGTGAAACCCAGGCTAACACCTGACCAGTCAGTAGGGAGATCACATAAGCCACCTTCATTATCTCTGAGGAGAAATTTGCTGTTTGGACCTCAAATTGGATTGAGTAATGGTTCAGAAAACCTCAACAGCCTTTGGGGTCCCCATAATACTTCATAGGATTCGGTATGCGTAATGAGCTGGTAGCGCCCACAGCTTGTACAGTCACCATAGGAGGGGTGGTTAACTGCACTGGAGGCAGCTGAGCAGTTCCGACTTGCTGCATTAGGGTCTGCAGGCACTGCATCATCTGAGCCTGGTCTTGTTCTTGTTTCTCGACACGAGCAAGAAGGTTCTGGAGCAGGTCTCGTGGCGATGGACTTCCAGCAGGATCCATGTTTTTTGGTCCAGAGTATTGTGTCACAACTCTCGGGTAGATTATGGATGCGGCCCGTATTTAGGGAATAAACGTGACCTATTCCTGAGGCGTGGAGTCTAATGTTCCAGCGGTTTTCACCAGGGACCCTTGCAAGAAGGTATGGACTTGGCTGCGCCTGACACACAGGTCACGACCCCCAGGATAGGTTCCCCTATACAGGTGCTGGGAAACTCTGGATGGAGCGTAGGGAATATTCAGCAAAGTCGACAAGCCGGGTCAGGACCAAGCAGACAATACGGTACCAGGGAGCAGACGAAAAGCAGGTCACAGGGAATAGCCAAGGTCAGAACCAGATAACATGCAGTACCAAGGAACAGGCAAAATCGGAGTCACAGGCAAGCCAAAGGTCAGGAATGTTTAGAGGATATACACTGGAACGCTGGAGTAGGATAATGGAGCCTATACTCTGGCACAGGAGTGCTCCAAGGGACTTCCTTAAATAGGCAGGTCTGAAACTGGCACCTACTGTGACGTCACCCCTACATGTGTATGGCCCTTTACATTTCCTTAAAGGTTGGCATGCGCGCTCCTATGAGCCACAGCCACCTGTAGTTTTATCAGCCGCCCAGCAGGGGGAGCCACAGCCATCTTCCATGGATGCCGCACACATGAGCAGCGGGCGCCAGGGACACACCGCGCGTGCCCGGAACTCCTGCACCACCCCCCCCGGTAAGTGACAGCCGGTGTCCGGCACGCTGTGACAAGCACCTTTCTGCTTGTCTTTAGTATGTGCCTTTCTATATTACTTTCTTATGCAAGGTTTTTTTTATTAAGAATGGCTTATAGAGGTGCTTAGCAATGACTATTGCATTTCCTTACCAATTGATAATGTACTCTGCCTCTGTCATTGCAGAGAGCACTGGTAGGAGTTGGCGCTATTTATGCATGCATATCTGATACTAGGAAAGTTCCCTCTTTCAATGTTTGTGCCCCCACAGAGATTTTTGCTTGGTGATCATTGTGATCATCAGGAAATAAAACCCTGCATATCAGTAAAATCATGAACTCCAAGGATATGGGATGTCTCCAAACCTGGTATCCATGAAATCAGGGACACCCATTTTAGAAAGAGTGGGGTCCCCTTTTTTAAATGATTGGTCCCCCATAGCATTTATTATCTACTGATCACCTATGATCACCAGAAAATGTTAATCTCCACTACGGAAAACATGGTCTCACCCCATTAGACACTAGCAACTTTCTGGACTACCATATATGAATGAGGGGAGTCGGATCTTTCAAAAAAAAAATTCAATTAAAGTGCAGAATTTTGGTCAAAACCTACACATAGAATCCTGCTTTTCACTATTCTGAGAGGGTGGATTACTGATGAAACAAGAACCACAAAGTGATTTATTGTGGTTCTTATAAGCCGGGAAAATTAAACACTTTTGCTTGTGTTTTACTTCCTTGAAGTATCAATTAAAAAAACTTTTTTTTGCCCATTTGGGTTACATTTTTATGGATGTTTTACAATAAGTAAAAGACTAATGGTAATTTCTGAACATATAAAGCCTTCTGAGAAAAACAAGGTATAAATTGTGTGGGTAACACATAAAAAAAATCTTTTATAATAATGTCGGAATGTGATGAGCTCATATGTAAAAAAAATTACCTCAACACAAGGGCTAGAAAACCCTCAGCAGTGAGGGGTTAAACCATTTCAGCCCTAGGCATTTGGGCAGCTGAACCTCAGATTGCTATGAGCGTTATGCACATTTTTTTCCAGGCATCTGCTGCATATTGGGACCTGAGGCTGCTGCAACTTGCTCCCAATAGCATGAGTTTTGTCCTATATAATAATCATACAAAATAGGTATGAGAGGTTTTCCACCTCAGATTGGGTCCCTCCTCTTTTTCTTTCACTCCACCCATCTTTTCTTTTGTGCCATCTTTTTTACATTTCTGTTGCTTGTGTATGTGTAAATACCTCGCTCTTGGAGCCATGTTTTCTAATGAAGATCTATATTTATATTTTTAAAACTTTTCTTTTTTTCCATAAAAAAATTTAAAGTCTTGATGTCTAGTATTTTAATTATGATGAGATACCTTTCATGGTATGGTAAAGTAGTTTTATTGACTCTCACTATTTAATGTTACCTACAGGTGTTTTCTCTTTAACTATACACTAATCTAGATTGTAGGCCACTTTTTTGTGTACTGGGATTTTTAGTCCTCCATTGTCTGAGATTTGGCTGGTAGTTTGTGGTATGTGCTAGTGGCAGCCATGCATTTTTGGGGTCCCTGAGGTTGAAGTGGTCCACATGGGGGAATGACGTAAGTGGATATTCCTTTCTTTTGATTTGCAATTACTAATTTTTCAAAGATTTTGACTAGTTGTAGAGAAACAAAATGGGGACTCTGCACTGTACTGGTAATAACAAAGAACAGATGTAATGAATAAACCAACATATAATAAAATGAAAGGACAATTGCATTTTTTGCATAAACTGTTGGTAGTGCTTCCCATGATTACCATAAACATATACTGTAATGGGGATCCAATTTGTAAGGGACAAGGATTTAAAAAATAACTCCTTTTTTGGGGGCACTCTTAGTTCAAAACAAAACTTTTAATGATATGTATGAACACAAAGACATAAAAAGACGTATATGTTAGATAACACATAAAGTGTCATAAACAACATTTAATAAAATGAGTATTAAATAGTAATATTGCAGATAGTTCTTGCAGGTAATTCTTCTGGTAAGAAAAAATGGCAAAATATCAATATATGCTTGAAAGAATATTAATCATCATGTCATATAGGGAAAGTCCCAGTTTATTCTTTTCAAGTCATATATAAGCAGCATGTTAGAAATAATTAGTCAATAATGGGACAATGATGTCTATTATTTGATTGAGGGAGCACTAAATTAGTTTAGAGAGACAATTTCTGTAATTTGTGACTGCCCCACAAATCCTTGTTTGTAGCACCTCAGGTGTACATGATTAATGAAAAGAAAAGATAATATTTGCAACCACATATACTCAATTTTAATTAGCATTGACACTTTTTACTAATAGATGATTTTTCAAGAAACACATGAGATCACTGTGGTTACTCAACAGTAAATATTTGGATCATATGCTGAAACATAAATACTGATCATTAAATACTCAGATCAAATGATGCAAGACAGGCACCGATGATAATACATTACACATACAGTAGTTGCCATTTACCATGCGTTCATGTTTAAACAGGTCACTTAGTATCAGTCTACTGTTCACAGCATATACGATGCGTGATTTTGTGGTACAAACACCTGTCAGTAGCGCCTGTAGTTAGTCAAAGAGAGGTACTGGTAGTGACCCTGCACAAATGGTTTAAAATTCAATTTAAACAACTCAATACACATAAAGAAACTGTCAAAATACAGGTCCACATCAGATATCTAAGTCCAAAAAATATTAAGTAGGAGGACAGAGAGAGCGCGTCTGAAAGAGGAAGTTACCTGGCAGTAGGTGCGATGTGTGTGGGCAGTAATTCCCTCAGCATGCATTAAATTGCCGCCGAAGGTCCAATAGCGCACTGCCGAGACCCCCCTCTGTAGCAATCAAACTACAGTGGGGAGGTCTCGGTTGTGCACTGCTGGACTAGGAGCGTATCTACCCCTTGACCAGGATGGCACTCGACAGGGGCACCAGCTGGTGGTGCTACCCGTGGCCAGGGGGTAGAATCAGGATAAGACTGCCAGCCCCTGACTCCTACATAGGGTAGTAATTGTCCGGGCCGGGCACCCGCTGATGCTTGCCAGCGGCTGCCTAGTACAATGAACGATTAAAGATTTTTTTGTTTAGAGAAGGCACGTGTGACATAATTATATCAGGAGTGCCGCATCACTGCAAAGAGGAGCTGGCCACACAGCCACAGCCAGAAAATACAGAAGATGGTAAATATCTGTCGCTGCGGGCAGTGGCGTAACTATGGAGGGTCGGCTGGGACACATGCCCTGGGCGATGTTGGACCAGTGGTGCGCACACGGGGGGCACCACCGGCCGCGGTCCAGAACAGTGGCATAGCGGGGGCCACTACTTGGGGCACTGCATGGGGGAACCAGTACTGGGTGCAATGTATAAGGGGCAGTACTGGGGACACTGTATATGGGGGGCTATTATAATGGGGGCACTGTATTAGGGGCACTATTGGGAGAACTGCATATGAAGATCACTAGTGGGGGCAATGCATAGGGTGGCCACTACTAGGGGCAATGTATACGGGGCACTACTGGGTGCACTGCATAGGGGAACCACTACCGAGGGCACTGTATAAGAAGCACTGCATAGAGGGGACCACTACTGGAGGCACTGCATAGGGGGGACCACTACTTGGGGTATTACTATGAGCACTGCATAGAAGGGACCTCTACTGTGCACAGTATAAGGAGCACTACTGGGGGGCACTGTATAGAGGGGTCCACTATGGCGCACAATGTAAAAGGGGCACTGCATAGGGGGCAACTACTTGGGCCCTGTATTAGGGGCAATACTGGGGGCCCTTTACAAAGGGCACTACTGGGAGCACAGGGCACTACTGAGGGCACTGTATGAGGGTGCACTACTAGGGACACTGTATAAGGAGCACTACTGGGGGAACTGTATAAGGAGCACTGCATAAGGGGCACTACTACAGGGGGCACAGCTACTGGGGACATTGCATAAGGGGAACTACTACAGTGAGCATTGCAAGAGGGGCACTACTACTGGGGGCATTAAGGTGCATATGGAATGGAATGAAATATTCCCTGTGTGATGAGAAATGATGATGTGTCATGTTGAAATGCCCCCATTTTTCAGTGTCCATGCACCTTGTGGCATGTTGTCATGACCAATTTTTCGGTGCATGCACAAACTTGGAGGGAGGCTCTGTTTTTTTTAACTTGCCCTGTGCTCAAAATACTTTAGTTACACCACTGGCTGTGGAGGGGCTAGGGGCTGGGGGCTGGAGCTGTAGAGACAGAAGGGGGATGGCTGGGGAGAAAGAATGGGGATGGCAGGGTACAGAGTGTAATTATTCTGAAACTATAAGGGGTGCCAGTCCATTACTTTGACAGGGGCGCTCGGACTCTTAGATACAACCCCTGTGCTGGACCTCCTCTGGTACCTTCCTCTTTCAGACCCTCTCTCTCTGTGCGGGCACTTCCCCAGACATCTACTGTAGGTCAATCCACATGCTGAAGCAGAAGCATATACTATCCTTTTCTGCACTTCCCCTATCCAAGTGCTGCTTTCTCATTGTGTAATTCACTGCTTGCACATCGCACAACAGTAGAAGTGGCACACGAACTTGGAGTGTGTAACATTTATTTTCTTCCTATTACATCTGTTTACAGAGCTGTTGATCTTGCAGAAGTATACACAAATTAAGCATGTGTGATATTGGCAATTATGTATTATTAATTATCAGTGGTATCTGTTAATGATTTTTGACTTAGAGATCCGATGTGGACCTGTATTTTTGACACTTTCTTTATGAGTAATGAGCTGTTTAAATTGAATTATAAACCATTTGTGCAGGGTCACTACCAGTACCTGTTTTTGGCTAATTAGAGGCACTACTGACAGGTGCTTGTATCACAAAATCACACAGCTTATGTGGATTGATATGATGTGACCTGTTAAAACATGAATGCATGGTAAACAGCAACTATATGTAATATATTATGATCGGTGCCTGTCTTGCATCATTTGATCTGAGTATTTGATGATCAGTGTTTACAGTATGTTTCAGCATCTGATCCGAATATGTATTGTAACCACAGTGATCTCACATACTGTATGTGTTTTGAAAATTATTTATTAGTAAAAAGTATTAATGCAAATTGAAATTGAGTTTGTACAGTTGCAAATATTATCTTTTCTTCTAATTAATCATGCACACCTGAGGTACTACAAACGGGTGTGTGGTGCAGTCATCGCAGACTGTTAAATAAACTGAAAAGCATGGGATTGGATACAAAGATAGTTGAATGGATAAGATCATGGCTGCAGGATAGGAAACAGAGGGCCTGATTCAGACCCGCTCGTGAGCATCCTTCAGAAGAAGTAAGGATCAATAAGGGTTGAGGTAACAAAGTGTTTAAAAATGGGGCAGACTAGATGGGCCAAGTGGTTCTTATCTGCCGTCAAATTCTATGTTTCTATGTTTCTATGAATTAAATTGTCTCTCTAAACTAATTTAGTGCTCCCTCAATCAAATAAGAGACATCATTGTCCTATTAATGACTAATTATTTCTGATATGCCCCTTATATATAACTTGAAAAGAATATATTGGGACTTTCCCTATATGACGTGATAATAATCTTTCACGCATATATTGATATTGTGCCATTTTTTCTTCCTGGAAGAATTGCCTGGAAAGATTATCAGCAATATTACTATTTAATTTTGATTTGATTAAATGTTGTTTATGTGTCATCTAACATATACATCTTTTTTGTGTCTTTTTATTCATACATATCATTAAAAGTTATGTTTTAATTACTTTAATATTTTGAACTAAGAGGGTCCCTATAAAAGAAATGTCTTTTTTCCATCCTTGTCCTTTACAAGGTGTTTCCCCTTTATATGTATTTTGGTTAGTTGGCTTGGATGTGTCTGCTTTGTCTGGATAGTTACCAGGTGGTTCTGGCATTGCTGTTCATGGGTACTTGGTATGTACCTGGCTCATCAAAAATAGTCCTAGTTTTGTAAGTCAGGGGATGTTAGATGGTCTCTCATACATAATTTGTTTCTATGATGTACATCTTTTCCATTCTGATGGTGTCTATTTGACTCATAATGATTTGTCCCTATTTTTGGGTGACATCTTTAGATGTCTGTGTGGTTGTGTTTAGTTAGTGTGTGATGTCAGGTCTGTAACTTGTGAGCAGTGCCAGATTAAGGCCCTCAAAGGCCTCGAAATGAAATTTATGAAGGGTCTATTGCGTGCTGCTGCAGGGGGTGTGATTACTGATATGGAGGTGTGACCAGTGGTGTGGGGGTGTGATCTGTGCTGTGGGGCATGGCTAGCACCATGAAGCATAGCTTCGAACCTATATTCAGCCATCTCAATCTCCTTCCCCTCTTTGATTATATGAAGCATACACAACCCGTTCTATTAAAAAAAAAAAAAAATACAAACTATGGTTTATTAATAAAATACAACAAATTTTATTAAGAAAGTGTTTTAACAGAAACATACCTGAAAATTGCTAGTCTTCCAATATTTACCGTTAATATTTACAATCATACAATATTTACAATGTAAAAGGTGCAGAATATGAAAACATAATAAATAATACTAATTAATATTAAATAAAGCTAAAATAATATGCACATTATTAAATATTAATAAATATTAAATAAAAATGAAATATGTGAACTGTTACTGCAAAAATGGCTCCATAAGTATGGGGCCAAACTGTAAAAAGGTACACTTTTTGGAATTTGGTACATAAGGGTCAGACTGCAGTCCCCACAAAGAGTGTGATTGGGATCCTGCTGCACCATTGTTGGCCCAGTGTCTATTAAGCTTGGTCATTATTATGGGCCTGATTCATGACGCATTGCAATATTGCGTACGCATGCAGTTCAACTGTGGTAGCAAGCCAAACCACTGTGATCGCATTGCAAACTCAGCACTACATAAGGATTCCCACTTTACCATAAGCATATCCGTAAAACTTAGCAGAAGAGTGAAACCATCAGTACAATCAAGTACCATTGCAGCCTCACGCACAGTAGGACAAGCCCTGACCTTACTCAGAAATGCTAACAGCTACGCACGCTGTGAGACCTCACACTGCGTATGGCTTCGCAGTGACTAATTTATGCACGCCCCTGAAACGGCGTGCGAACACAGTGGCATGCCTATATTTCCCAGACCACCCCGCCGTCACCACCCACAAACAGCACTTCCTGTCAATCACTCTGTGATGGGTCTGTGTAGCCTTCGCAGTTGCCAGTTTGCGCACTGCGATGCGTACGCAAGCGCAAAACGCAGCAATCACCCGATTGCATGCGTAGTCACAGTTGCGATCAGTAATGAATCAGGCCCAATGTTTGTGTGCAATTTGATAAAAATGTTAATCTTGCACCTCCCTCCCTATCTCATTCGAATATTGCACTTTTATTTGCCATTGTTTCAGACATGCAAAAATCAAACATGCTCTCAATACATATATTTGTAATATACAGAGCCATAACTAGACCTATTGGTGCCCTGTGCAGGGAGAGCATTGGCGCCCCCAATTTTTAAATAGGTAAATAAGATAGTGTACCTGAAAAAGGGCCATGGCCTCATGGGGGAGGGCCAGGGAAAAGATAGGGGAGGCCAGGAGATGCTGGGGGATGAGAGAAAAGGAAGCTACAAGTGAAAATTATAATAAAGAGGACAATTGACAGATCTAATCAGTGCGCCCTGCCCTGCGGTGCCCTGTGCCATGTTACGGCCTGGCAATATATACACATTTATATATATATTTAGAAACACATACATTTTTTTTATTATATATAGATATGTATTTTTATGTATATATATATAAATATATATGCATATGAACTATATATATATATATATATATATATATACACATATACAGATATAGATATATGCACAGTATACACACACACATATATATATATATATAAACATAGGGCCTGATTCAGACCCGCTCGCAAGCGCATAGCGCCCACAAGCGAGTCGATGGTCGGTCAGTGCGGACGCTCAGCGTGCGCAATGCGCGTGCGTGAGTCCCGGAGCGAGTGAAAACTTCACTCGCTCTGGGGCTCGCTACAAAATGGGGCGGCTGTCAATGTTGATTGACAGCTCGCCCCGTTTTGTAGGTGGGGAGGGGGGGTGCCTGGACAAACGGAGGCGTTCCCAAAGGAACGCCTTCCATTTGTGGGCGGCCCTACTGACATCATTCGGGATGTCAGTAGTGAACTTCCTGCTCTATTAGAGCAGGAAGTTCACTCGAGCTTGCGGGAACCAAGACCCTACTACAAGGGTCTCATCGCAAACGATGGTCGCGGTAATCGCGACCATCGCTAGGCCGCTCGCAAAAGCTGTGGAGGGTCACCCAGAGCTATGCGAGCGGCCTGAAGGCAGATTTTTTTTTTTAAATCCACCCTGATTCAGAGTGAGCGCTCGCAAATAGCGAGCACCTCTGAATCAGGCCCATAAAGTATAAATGTGTGTATATATTATAAATATTTTGAGTACACTCAAAATATGTATTTATATATAATTCTTAAACTTTATAATTTATTTTGCTCTTCGTGCATTATCTGTAAAATTTCTACTACTACAGTATACACAGCAGCAGCCAGGCCAGCAGGACTGACATGCACCTTACCTCAGGACTGCTGCTGCCAGACCGCCTTCATGCTGAGCTGCTGTGTCTGCCTGGCCGGCTGAGTCTGTCAATGGCCATGCTGGTGGATATAGCCGGGGGCAGGGTTGGCTGGGCTGTTTCAGGCTGTTGGTGCAGTGGTGGTGGATGGCACCTATGTGGCGTCACACGCAGTGCATCACGTGGCGCGGAGGCAGGGGCGCCGCCGAGTGACTGTGAGTAAGTGACACTTGAGGGCTACTAAAGCCCTCCAGGCGCCGCCATCATGTTTTTGCTTTCGTGTGCGGCTAGGGGGCAGGGCCTCGGATAGGCACTGCAGGCTGCTGTAGAAGAGTAAAACTAAAACTGTCTACAGCAGCGCACACAGCACAGATCCTTCTGTGTGGGCCTATTCTGATTGTGGGCCTGGAGCTGTAGCTCCATCAGCCCCATTATTAATCTGAGTTGTGAGAGAGCCTTGCTGTGGTGGTAGGAGGCAACTGATCAACAGATTAGTGGGTGTGCTCTCCTTCTCAGTGAGCTTTTCTGATTCCCTGGTGAGGGGGCTAGTGACACTACTTATGTGTGCGAGCTGGGTTTCAAGCATTCAGCATTATATGATGTTGTACTGTAGTACCATTTGATTTGTGCACTTTGGGCAGGATGCTGACCTCTTTAATGTATTTAGACAGGTCACTGCAGATTGCATGGCCTGAGTGTTTGTAAACTGGTCTGTCTGCCCCCTCGTTTCTTGCCACCATTTCTCCCCTATCACCTTTCTTTGATTCTACAGTAGTTTCCCTAATTTTTTTTTTTTGTGGTTGGACTTTGTGACTGTTATGCCATTGGCTTGGTGAGAGGAGGCAGCGTATCAGCAGATTAGTGGGTGGCACGTCTGCAAATTGTGAGAAAGCCTTGCTGCGGTGGGAGGAGGCAACAGAACAACAGCTTAGTGGGTGCATAGCTGGTGCGCTCTCCTTCTCAGTAAGTTTTTCTAATTCCCAGGAAAGGGGGTTGTTGACACCATATACACCTGATGGGTTTGCAGCATTCAGCATAATATAAAGTTGTAGCGCTATTTGAGTTGTGCACTTTGGGCAGGATGATACCCCTCTTTAATGACAGGTCACTGCACATTGCAGGAAGGAGAAGGGATTTATTGGTCGTTTAGTAGTGTTGACAAAATTGACAAGGTGGCCCTCTGCTGTTTAGGTTTTTATATAGATCAGGGTTATGTAATTTAGCAATACAAAATAAAATCAATCAATCCTCATGATATATATATTTCATAGGAAAAATGCCCAGTCTGAACAAAGTATAGGATGGCCATTACCAAGAAAAAAACTCGTACTGTGTTTTCAATTAAATGTAGGTTGGGCATCATCCACTTCCTCCTTCTTATACATTATATTTGTGTCACCCATCAGGGTCTACTGCCATTATCTTAACATCATTACTGTGACTAATGATGATTTATGGAATTAAATATTCACCTTATAGCTGATTTATTTCCTTGCTCTACATCTATCTGCTTACACTCCCCTTATATCATTCTGGAGAAAGTAGATACAAAAATGTATGTCCCACTATAACACTGATCCCGCTCCTTTGGTTCTCTCAGGTACAGAATTATTTTGAAAGTGTAATAGTTGCCCAGAAAATAACTATTTAAAAAAAAAAAAAAAGATAAGACCAGCACTAGAAACAATGTAACTCATTACTTTTATGTTTTCATACAGGAGATTATAAAGCAACATATAAGAAAATGATAAGCAAATATAATATGGGGGAAATAAATTAAAGCCAGTCTGTATTGCAAAGTAAATTTTTTGGGGTATAGAGCCTGTTTCTGATTTAGAAGTAAAGTAAAAAATAGTAAGTAACTGTACACCTGGACAAACCATGTTGCAAGAGGAGCAAATATATTTATTTATTTGCATGCAGGCCAAATACTGGTTGTTTTTGCATATAGCCCATAAATGTGCTGGCAGCTTTGTTTTTGCTCTGCAGTTTAGATCTTATTTTGAACACACCCCTCCTCAAATCTTAATCTTTCTGCACATTTTAAATCTGCCCCATCTGCAGTGCAACATGGTTTTGCCAAAGTGCACAGGGACTGATTCAAAGATGGACGTAGAGATGGAACTGTTCAGCCGAGGTCAGGAAGTCCACATCAGAATACGCAGACCCTGGCACTCCCAGAAAACACCTCTGTTTCAAGTAATGCAGGCTGGCGCACTCACTCCTCACCCCCAAGCTTGATTGACAAGCTGCAGCTTTGAGGATCCATGAGAAGACTTGCAGTAGAAGACTGGAGCATGTGCAGTACAGATGATGCA
This sequence comes from Taudactylus pleione, assembly GCA_031769625.1. Lineage (NCBI taxonomy): Eukaryota > Metazoa > Chordata > Amphibia > Anura > Myobatrachidae > Taudactylus > Taudactylus pleione. Next base: position 2,964,089 of record JAUIMM010000222.1, on the reverse strand, counting down.
CATGCGCCAATCTTCTAAGATCAGAGATGTACGCAAACCATTAGGTTTGCATATCTCTCTGAATGAGGTCCATAGTTACTTGCTGGTCTTTGCTTTACTCTCCCCTCAGAATCAGGTAAACAGTCTCCATTTGCAGAACTTATCCTTTATCCAGTTATTTTCCAAATTGCTTTTTTAGATCTACAAAATAAACTACGTTGATCGATTATGGCATGACTAATTGTTGGGAACTAAGGATGCATGCCAATTTTAATACAAAGTAACTAACATCCTGTTGCTTTATAGTTAAGTTATAAGCGCTCATTTTGTTCTATTGTAAGGGGTTAATAAATTGAATAGTGTAAACAATCTACAATAAGATTGGTGTGCAGATAATGTACCTTTTACCAAGATTTTCAGAGGAGTTTGTTCAGTTAATTTTAAGATACAACTGTTTCAAAAAATGTTTTAGACTTGGAACTTTAGCTACCATATACTAAAGAGATGCTGCATTGGCATGGGTGAAGCGTTTTATGCTTAACTTACAGCTTTTGTTTGGATGTATTTTATGTTTTAGCATTTTTTAGATATTTAAGTGTAAACATTTAACATTAAAGTGTACGGAAACAGCATAAGAAAACTGTCAGTGGGAGGAGAGGCGCAGGATAGTCGTCTGATCTAACTCTCCTCATGCTTGATGTAAAAATGAAGAGGTAGAATGCTGGCTTCATGAGGGGACCCTCTTTAAATCACTCCAGTAATAGATGATAATTAATATCCTATGTGGAATACAGGGTATCAAAATAATTTCCTCATCCATGACCACATAAAGATGGTGGGAAAAGAGCAGATATATGGTTTTCAAGAGCTAGCAACCCCACTTACATCCCCTAGAGGCAATTGAGGGCATGGAGTACTGATGGTGACCCAGCCATCCACCTTTGATAACTTTTTTCAGAGTTAGACCCACCCTCATGAGATTGCAGGATGGTAGGCTTAGGTAACCTTTTACTCTTCACTTGCTGTTCAACTACAAGATCCCAAAAATGAATGCTACGACTTGCAGTTCCACAACAGCTGTAGAGACTCCCATTGACAGAATATAAAAAAAATAATTGAAAATTAATAAAATATTTTTTTCATTTACAAATGATATATTATAGACAAGTGCATTAGTTGCTTCCTTTTGGGGAGTTCTATTTTCACCACCACCAGTAGGGGAGGTAGAAAGAGCACTTACACAATAACTCTGGTATTATCTATTAATAACAAAAATATAAATTCTAGCCTATGGTCCTGTAACTTTGACAGTAGACATGCCTTTTTCCAGGTTTTCAGGTCTCCCCAAAGTTTTGGTAACCAGCATATGTTATATGCACATATGTATCTTTTAATAAATTATGGTAGATTAAACTGAATGCAGTGCGCCAATGTAGCTGGAAAAACAATGCTTCAACCTCTTGTCTTTAGAATTGTGTATGATGGGCTTTTATGATTCTTTGAATGCCCATTTGTTAAATGTAATCAGTGCCATACAGGCTGGCCTGAGTTTGCCTGCTTTGATTAATGGCGGCCCAATATTACACACAGAAAAAATTAAGCACATGCTGGGTGATGCCAAAAAATATAATCTATTAGCTCAGATAAGATAAAAACAAATTATTCTCTATTTTATTCATACTGGCATTGGTACCTGAACTAAATATAGGCACAGACACATCCAAAATGAACTCATTAAAGTTAATATAATCTCTAGTATACCATATAAACTGGTCATATTACATTACATTACATAAGGTTTTGTCCATAAAAGGCAATCTACAATTATCTATATATGTAGAAACTTTACATGGTATTGTAGTTTGACAGCTGAAGAATTTTATCTAATCATATAATTTCTTTAGAGAAAATTAATTAGGTACATGGCTTACCATCAGTTGCAGAAAGTTTTTTCCATTATACAGAAAACAGGTGGAACTCCATTTTGTTACAGGACTCCTTTTTAATTTTCAGTCGGCTCCCTTTTCCATTACTCACATATGGCTTACCAATGTTATTCTTGTCTAAGTGACTTGTTGCCTTCCATTACTTCTTTCCAGATCATTCTTAGGCTAGGAGGCCCTTATTGACTGCTTTCAGCCACCCTTAAACACTAAAGATGAACATCTTATTCTGCTCTACAGTGTGGTTTGCATATAATATAAGTCCAGGTGGAACAAAAATTATAGGGAAGTTTCAGGGAGAAAAAAAATATAGGAAGTATTCTGCACTGAACATTTAAGTCAAAACTATGCCAAAGAAAATAACAAAGCCCCAAAGACAAATCTAGCAATAGATGACCATTCTATGGAATAATTTAGTACATTTTACACAACTTTACTTCACACATACAGCCGGTAAAATGAGTATTGAACACGTCAACATTTTTCTCAGTAAATATATTTGTAATGGGGCTATTGTAATTAAATTTTCACCAAATGTCAGCAACAACCCATGCAATCCACACATTCAAAGAAATTAAACCATAGATGTCCATAAATTAAGTTATGTGTAATAATGTGAAATGACACAGGGAAAAAGTATTGAACACGCTTACTGAAATTTATTTAATACTTCATACACAAGCCTTTGTTAGTAGTGACAGCTTCGAAATGCCTCCTGTATGGAGAAACTAGTATCATGCATTGCTCAGGTGTGATTTTGGCCCATTCTTCCACACAAACAGTCTTCAAATCTTGAAGGTTCCGTGGGCCTCTTCTGTGAACTCTGATCTTAGTTCTTTCCATAGATTTTCAATTCGTCAGGTCATTGGCTGGACCAATCCAGCAGCTATATTTTCTTTCTCTGAAACCAAGAGAGTATCCTTGGCTGCGTGTTTGGGATCATTGTCTTGCTGAAATGCCCACCCTTGTTTAATCTTCAGAATCCTGGTAGATGGCAGCAGATTTTTATCAAGAATGTCTCAGTACATTTTTACATTCATCCATCCTTCAGTAATATGAAGTATGCCAGTATCGTATGTTGCTGAAAAACAGCCCCACACCATGATGCCCCCTCCTTCAAACTTCACTGTTGGTATGGTGTTTTTTTGGGGTGATTTCTCCTCCAAACATGGTGTGTATTAGAGCATCCAAAGTGTTTTGGTCTCATCTGACCAGACTGTATTCTTCCAGTAAATCACAGGCTTGTCGAAATGTTGTGCAGCAAACTTTAAACAAGCTGCAACATGCTTTTTCTTCAGAAATGGAGTCTTGCATAGTAAGTGTGCATACAGGCCATGCCGGTTGAATGCATTTCTTATTGTTTTCTTTGAAACAATTGTACCTGCTAATTCCAGGTCTTTCTGAAGCTCTCCACAAGTGGTTCTTGGCTCTTGGACAACTATTCTGATAATTCTTTCACTCCTCTGTCAGAAATTTTGCGAGGAACACCTGATCGTGGCCAGATTATGGTGAAATTATGTTCTTTCCACTTCTGGATTATGGCCCCAACAGTGTTCACTGGAACATTCAGAAGTTAGAAATCCTTTTGTAACCCATGCAATCAGTATGTTTTGCAACAATAAGGGTGCGAAGGTCTTGAGAGAGCTCTTTGCTTTTACCCATCATGAGATGTTTCTTGTGTGACACCTTGGTAATGAGGCACCTTTTTATAGGCCATCAGTTGGGACTGAACTAGTTTATATTAATTTGCAGTGACAAGGGGCAGGATTGCTAATTACTGATAGATTTCAGCTGGTGTCTTGGCTTTCCATGCCTTTTTGCACCTCCCTTTCTTCATGTGTTCAATACTTTTTCCCTGTGTCATTTCACATAATTACACAAAACTTAATTTATGGACATCGATGGTTTGATTTATTTGCATTTGTGGATTGCTTGGTTTGTTTTGCGAAATTTGGTGAAAATTCAATTACAATAGCCCCATTACAAATATATTTACTGAGAAAAATGTGGATTTGTTCAATACTTAATTTACCTGATGTAGGTGCACATGCAAGTATATGTGATGTGAGGCATTTGAATAACCACAGAGTTCAAGTCAGGGGTAGTTGGTATGAACCTAATTGGACTGAAAATGGACTGAGGAGTTGCACATGACCCCACAATAGGTAAAAAGAACAGAATAAAATAAACAATTACAGGACACTTTTGTCCTCAGGACAGTTAGGTCCGCCCTTAATCTGTTTTTTTTTCTATTAATGCTGTGTCAGCATTAAATTGTGAAATTGTGAAACCTTTAAAAATGTATGTTTTAAATCAGTGGTTCTCAAACTCAGTCCTCAGACCCCACAAAGTACATGTTTTCCAGGTCATCCAGCAGGTGCACAGGTGTACTCATTACTCACTGACACATTTTAAAAGATCCACAGGTGGAGCTAATTATTTCACTTGCTATTCTGTGAGGAGACCTGGAAAACATGCACTGTGTGGGGTCCTGAGGACTGAGTTTGAGAACCTGTCTTTTAAGTCATTTAAGTATTTGCTGTGAACACCAGTTTAATTTGATTCAAAACAGGAATTGTCTATTTTAAGATGATTTTATTAGATTAAATATACATGAATTATTGAATCAATTATATTTAAGCAGCCATTTCTGCATAAAAAATATACATGTTTATCTTTACAATATTTAGTGAGTTGCAAATCTTTATCTGAAGAATAGTAATATATATATATATATAATATATATGGAAAAGAGAGGGTACCTTTGGTGCACTACAACTTTCAATATTAATTGAATAGGAGAAATTTCCACCACTTAGGAGGATTTATTGTAATATTAGCTGTTGGTCAAACACAACCTTTTAGGTACTCTTCAAATCACCATTTGTTTATGTTTTGTATATTATTCATAAAATAAAAGCCCTATGGCAGCCCATAATTCTTATACCTGAATATTTTATTCTTGGTATATCTGCAGAGGTAAACATATATAAAACTATTTACAACACAAATCAATGCATAAATAGCATAAAACAACTTTTAGTAAAGCTGCCACAGTACAGAAGGATAGATGTTATCTGCCACCTACAGTACATCCTTATGGGTGTGAGCTCTTAGGTGGACCTCTCATGTGGTAGGTGCAGGATTTTCAAACCGATGACTATACACGTTTCATCCACATACAGCAGTTCATCAGTAGTAAATACAAAAATGGAACTGGTCTGAATAAACACTCGATATATGGAACTGGTTAGAACACTCAGTTGTATAAGCTTATTTTCTGTCCCTTGATAGGGACAAATTCCTAGAAAGGCTCTTAGAAGCCAAGTAGTTCTTATAATGATTTTACTGGAACAATTAGATGGATGTTTCTCAACTGATAAATGTAACCAGATTCCTTAATAACAATTTAAATATGAAGATGTATAATATACTCCAAATATGTAAAAACAAAGAGACCCAGTGCCAAGCAAGTGGTAAAACTGTATGCAGTCCAGTGAAGTGTATGTCTCCCTCTGTTAGCGCTAAATCTAACAAGAATTAGGGAAACATACACTTCATTGGACTGAATAGAGTTTTACCACTTGCTTGGCACTGGGTCTCATCGTTTTTGGGAGTATATGATACTAGAAAATAAGCTTATACCACTGGTTCTAACCAGTTCCATATTATCGAGTGTTTATTCAGACCAGTTTCATTTTCGTATTTACCACTGATGAAGTCCCGTATGTGGATGAAACGCGTTGGGTCATTGCTTTGAAAAACCTGCACCTACCACATGAGAGGTCCACCTAAGAGCTCACACCTGTAAGGGTGTAGGTGGCAGATAACATCTATTCTTCTGTACTGGGTCAGGTTTACTAAAAGTTGTTTCATGCTACTTATGTATTGATTTGTATTGTAAATTGTTTTATATATTTTTACCTCTGCTGATATACCAAGAATTAAATATTCAGGTATAAGAAATATGGGCTGCCATAAGGCCTTTATTTTATGAATAATATCCAAAACATAAACAATTGGTGATTTGAAGAGTAACTAGAAGGTTGTGTTTGACCAACAGCTAATATTGCAATAATCCCCCTAAGTGGTGGAAATTTATCCAATTCAATTAATATTCAAAGTTACAGCACACCAAAGGTACCCCCCTTTTCCATTTCTATTTTTAGGTCCTCTACTAGCAGAGGTCCACCTAATTGGTACAACTGAACCAGTGTAAGTGCGATACAAGGGTTAATTTTGATATATATATATATCTATTTAAGGTAAGCTTTTTGCATATAATCTTGTGGTCCTTGACAAAGGTAATAAATACCAAAACATTGGACTGACTGTTTGTGGTCACAGTCATTTATTTACTGTATACAAGACCCGGGGTGCCATACAGTTACGCTTGTATATGTGTGTATATATATATATATATATATATATATATATATATACACAAATATGTGTGTGTTGGTGTATAATGTATATTTGTCTTGTTTACACAGGTGACAGTGGCACTGATCAGTCTTTTCGAAACAATCTTACTAAGTTACCTCAGTTACAAGGTAAATGCTATTTTTTAATGTATCTACTGATTTCCATGCTTAACATGCACAAGACAACACAACATTGAACATAGGGCTGTTTTGGAAAAAACAAGAGTATCATCTATTTTAATAAGCTTCTTGGAACATACTGTTAATAACTTTGTTTTCACTAACATATATTTTGCTTAATTAGTCAACTGCTGGCTGAGAGGAATGTCTAAGCCACTCGACTTGGAGTTTGGAATTTGAAAAATAAGAAAAACCCAGATCTAGTTCTATACTTTTTTAACTGGGGTCACCTTGGTGTGCTATAGAGCAGTAGTGTAAACCACACTGGACCTTTGGGAAAAGGGGGTAATAAATTAATATTCACACCTAAAGTATATAATTTATATAGATATTTAATTGGTAAGATGTCTTCTGCATACAGTATCTGATATTTATGAATATAATTTTGTAGAAAAGTGTCTACAAGCATAGGAGGGAATGTTGTAAAGAAATGAAATTCCTAATTAATCCACAAAGTATATTGGTACTTTTCAATTTGACAGACAAATTTTTTTTTATATGGAACAGAAAAACATGATAACATGTGAAGTACAAGTGTTGGCACTGTAATACCCCTTTCACATCGCAAATACCGGGTCGCACCCGAGATTTGTACACGCGTCGATCCCGGGTGCGACCTGGCTGAGACCCCTTTCAGACTGGCGGCCCAACCCAGCAATAATACCAGGACAATGTTGTCACCACCATTACTGCTGAGGCTGCACTTGGAGATGAGATCATCTCTGAGCGCTGGCTCTTCCAATGCAGTGAACATTACCCGGGTCACCTCGACCTGGGTTACCCATTCACACTGCATTGCGAGCCAGGTTGAACTCGTGTTCAACCCTGCTCATTACCCGAGTTGAAATGCCGGGTCGCGCAACCTGGGTAATTTCAACTGGGCCCTTTCACACTGCGCAGTAACCCGGGGTGCTGCGCGTTCATGTGCAATAACCCGGGTTATTTGCTGGCAGTGTAATCGGGGTATAAGTTGCCCAGTACGATTTAAATGCTTCACTATGTAGCAAACACTAATAACTGTATGCTTTTGATATTAAGAAATTCCTGACAGTAAAAGAAATTGAACTGTCACTTTCTCACAGTTAAGTATCTGTCATGACAGGTAATGTTGTTTTAAGATTAAGACAATGGAGTCTAATTAACAATACTTACAGTACTATTCTTTGGAACTGAGATTCAACACTTCTTACTGGTTGAGAATCCCAGAGTATTTAGTACAGACATTCCCCTTGGTGATGTTTGATGAAATCCTTTCTCCACATGGCTAAATTGTTTTCTCTCACTGCCAGTAAATCTGCAGTGACCTGTTTCTCACAAGTTCCTTTATGCAGTTTGCATTAGCCATGCGTGGAAGATGTGTCCTTTTATGCTCACTATTGTTTACCAAAATGATCCGCAAGCTCTTACTTGTATTATGCCAATTCCATTTTGCCCCATATCTTTGCTCCAATTACTCCAGATCACAATCTGTGCTCTGCAAACAGCCTTATAGTGAGAGGTTCGAAGGTGATGTCACTACTGCTGGAAAGTCACAGGCAGGGGCGATAAGAGGGGGTGAGTGGGTACTAATTACCTGGGCCTGGGCTTGCTAGAGGGGCCTGGCGGGGGCCCGGATCCGGCACCGCCCCCCCACTTACATCACAGCAGCCCAGCACATGCTGCTGTGTGCTGGGATACACTGGGAGACTGCTCGCGGCTGCTAAGAAGCAGTCACAGCAGTCTCCTATGCCTTTGGGTGAAGCAATCAAGCTGATCACGCCCCCCACTAGTTATGCACCCGCTGAGAGGGCTCACTGCACCCCCCTTGCCAGCACACAGCACTTAACAGTGCTGCAAATCTTTTCTTTTTTTTTCTTTTTTACCTAAGGGGGCTCAATTAGGCCGTGCCCCCTTTTACCCAGGCCCGGCGTGGCTTTTGGCTGTCCTGGTCACAGGCTGATTTTCTTTGCTGACTTACTTATCCAAAGTATAGAACCTTATTAATACTAATATATATTCAAGACAAAAGGAGAAAAATACTTTTGTCAGAACCAACATCTTTTTTCATTTGTCTTGATTCACTTGTCATCTACTCTAATTATCGATAGTCGCATGGATATGTGTTCATAGCTTCTACATTTATTAGGTGATATAAAATAAATGTATTCAAGACACATAGACATATGACCAGTTGTTCAGTCTGTAAGTAAATATAATGCTGCCCATCCACTAGGCGATTAAACCTAGCGATTGAGCGATAACGACTATCGTTATCACTCAATCGCTTGGTAATCATAAAGTTTAATGTCTAATATGACCAGCAATGCACGTGCCTGCTGGTCGTATTGGGCATATGTCATCGGGGAAACAGGCTGGTCAACCTAACCATAACGTCAGGTTCAGCATGTTACTAGATGATTGCAGAGCCTGCACTGAACGACTGCTCGTTCAGTGTAGGCACATCACACATAGAAACGAGAGCACGATTACAATGTCATAATCATGCTGTCGTTTCTATGTCATGTAGAGGATGGGCAGCATAAGTATAATTAAAAATATAATGATGTCAGAGAGGCGCTAGCAATTTTATGGTCCAACAGAATGCTACAGATGTGTCCATTTGCATCCTTGCCGCTCGAGCTGCAAACATGTGCATGCATCGTGCCATGAATATTGCAGCAGCTGCGTGCGCCACGGTATGCCATGCCACATGTTGCATGCACACTATGCAATCCTATGGGGTCGCTGGTGCAAACACAATGTGTGTACCCATTTGCCGGTGCACGACTCGTGCCATGTGTGGCACGATTTGAAGCAAAAGAAGCACAGATGCAAGAGGACAAATCTGAAAGTCAGAGATAATGGCACATGATATAACCCATGGTTATAGTTTACACTACTATGCAAGTATGTATTAACAGTGTTTGGGTGCTATGAGCTACATCTACACTGGATGACAGGCCCGGCAACAGGGGGGAACTATGGGTACACCCATACTGGTCCCCAGGTCCAGAGGGGTCCCAAGGATCGGATGGGCACAAAACAGGGACGCAGACTCACTGTTCAAGCCGGTGGCCCATGGAACCCATAGCCACCGCCAAGCCCCTGCTCCATCCCTTGTAACCTGGCCCGGGCAGAGCAGGGCTCTTCCCGGTGGCTCAGCTGCAGCCCGAGTCAGGGCCTGCTGACTACTGTCTGCCCTTTTGAGCAACACGGCAGTGTGACATGATTCACATCGCCTCACATCTCTGCCAGTCAGGCAGGCTGCATTTTGGAGGGGATGTTAGAGGAACAAGGGTGGGTGACACAGGAAGGTTCTGGGGGCAGAAGAAGGTGCTGGGGGCAGAAGATGACAGGGGCTGGGGGCAGGAGAACAGGATGGGTGCTGGGGAAGAAGGTGAAGGGGGCTGGGGACAGATGAAGGGGTTGGTTGCATAAGAAGATGCTGGGGGCAGAGGGGGACAGAGTCTGGGAACAAAGGAATGTGATGGGGACAGATGAAGGTGCTGGGGGCAGAAGAAGGTGCTGAGACAGAAGGTGACAGGCTGGAGGCAGAAGATGACACAGACTGGGGGCAAGAGAACAGTATGGGTGCTGGGGAAGAAGGTGAAGGTGGCTGGGGACAGAGGAAGGGGCTGGCTGCATAAGAAGGTGCTGGGGGCAAAGGGTGACAGGCTGGGAACAGTGGAAGGTGATGGGGCAGATGAAGGTGCTGGGGGCAGAAAGTGACAGGCTGGGGCAGAAGATGACAAAGGCTGGGGGCAGGAGAACAGGATTGGTGCTGGCAAGGAAGGTGAAGGGGGCGGGGGACAGAGGAAGAGGCTATTTGCATAATAAGGTGCTGGGGGCAGAGGGTGACAGGCTAGGAGCAGGGGAAGATGATGGGGCTTGGGACAGAGGAAGGGGCTGGTTGCATAAGAAGGTGCTGGGGGTAGAGGGTGACAGGCTGGGCGCAGAGGAAGGTGATGGGGCTGGGGACATAGGAAGGTGATGGGGGCAGAAGGAGCTGGGTGCAGTGGGCAACACAGGCTGGGGGCAGGAGAAGGTGATGGGGCAGTAGAAGGTGCTGGGACAGAAAGTGACAGGCTTGGGGCAGAAGATGACACAGGCTGGGGGAAGAGGAAGGTGATGGGAGCTTGGAGCAGAAGGTCACACGGACTGGGGGCAGAGGAAGGTAATGGGGGAAGGAGATGGAAGAAGGTGATGGAGGGCTTCTTGGCCAAGGATTGTGATGAGGGGCCGAGGACTGAGAATGGCTGGCTGCTGACACCATTCCTCCTACCCCATCCACAGCACTGTCATAAGGAAGACCTTGCAAGAGATGGCAGACAAGAACTACAGCCTGCATAGTTAGTGACAGAGAGACAGTGTAAGTCATAGTGTATTTTTACTTTATGTAAAGGCTGATATATCTTTCAGTTAACATTATCATGCTTCATATATCACACATGCAGGGGAGGGATGTGCGGGATCGGGGTGTTGGTGAGAAGCTGGGGCCCCCAGAAACATCAGTGTACAGGGCCCCGAGATTTCTGTTGCCGGTCCTGCTGGATGTTATGGATAATATCTCTCTACTTGCATACAATGGTAGTAAAATTTTCATTGAAACTGGCTACCTGTATTTATTACATATTGGTTGCAGAGTCACTAAGATAGCTGAGATGTGTCCGTTAACTTTTCTATCTCTGTGAGACAAAATAGCTGCCTAACACCAGCCTTAAATGAAAATAAGTTTGTTTTTTATCCAGAAAGTTGTTGCTTGATAACTTGCATCAAACAACTCTCCCCATATCTCAGAACAGGGACGATGCTGCTCTTAGAAAATTATGGTATAGCCAGAGAAAACTATTATTTCTCTAGCAAGAACCGCTTAATAAATTGTAAAAAGCCTTTCTGTGGAGATAATTGTAATTTTCTTCAGAGACTCGGCTTTTCTTCTGTTAATAAATGGACTCTAATATTCCTAATGTACACTATTCTTCTCCAATTTACTAATTAAAATTCTATATTTATGCATTTTATTTTGGTTGTTTAAAACATTGTTTTCATTTTCTTCAAAGGGAAATATTTGGGAACAAATATTGAGGATACCTTTCATATTGGAAATGATTAATACTGTACCCTTCATTATTACAGTAAGTATTTAAAATGACAACGGTATTTATGTATTTTATAAATTAGTTTATTTATGGTTACATCTTTACTTTTTTTCATTAAAAAAAATGTTTCTTTAATAACATCTATCATCGCATAGAAGGCCAGGAATACATAACTTGTATTTAATATAGAAAACAAAGTAACCTTTCCTTTTTGGATTGTAAAATTAATAATCATAAATTTGTTACAAAATAAACAGAAAATATGGTATCATATATTTGAAGTGTATTGGATTGGAAAAGGTTTCTGCTCTATCATAAATGCACGATGTGGTTATCAAGGCTTTTCATCAAGCATTTGGCATTTATTATAAGTAGTTTAAACAAAATACATTTGTAAACATTTTAGCAATAAAAAAAGAACATACATGTAATGAAAGTAGAATAAATAAATGATGGAAAAGATGCACAACAAAATATAGAGTGCAGCTAAAGAGAATACACTAAAGTATACACCCACATAACACTATAAATAAAGTAGTCTGAGACTGGCCAAAAATGACAGTGTACAGTACTTAAAATAATGGATCTATATTGTTTGGTAGGTTATGCAACTAACAGGTGAGATTTCTCAAATATGGATCAATACTTTTCTTTCCAATGCGAGATGCTGGTAATAATTTCAGCAGTGAACAAAACAAAGTAATCCAGTGTTTAATATTTTAAATGATTCCCTTTTTTAGATCAAACATGTTTAATGGTAAAACTGTCCAAATTACTTAATTTGATAATAAGTCCAAATATTTATCAAAACCAATCATTGGGACATTTTACCAATACCAGAGAAACCATAATTGGGAATTAGTGTCTGAATGCAATAATTTCCTTAATCTAATACAGTACTGTACATTGGTTTCTTGTGATTACTTAGTTACCATTATTTTAACTTTCTTTGTAATAAGGGTGCTACTTTATTGCTAAAATATCTGTAACATATTGCTAAAATATCTGTAACATCTACCATCATTGCCTGTGTGTTATATTTATAATTTTTTGTGATCTTTGAAAAATCAAAACTATGAAGACATTCCTACTTATGTTTTGTAACACCTTGATTCTGTAGGTTGATTACAAAAATCTAGAACTTACAATATGTCTATGAGTTATGTGCATTTTAAAAGACCTACAGTATAGGGTTTCATTTACAGCTAATTCATTTGCATCACAAAAACATGCAACAAATGTAGCGCTCATATTTAGAAATATTTTGCACTTACTGTTTTCAATAGCAATTAGAGCACAGTAAAGGATGCACAAGTATGGTAAGCATACTTCTTAGGTATGTTTCCTGATTGGACTTGCAAGCACCTGCTGATGTACCTATCAGGAGGCATACAGTTTTCTCAACCATTAACAAGTGCTAGCTGCTGAGATAACTTGTATTGCTGCCTTTTTTCAAAATGATTTAAACAAAACAAAAAAAAGTTGGTTGCGCACTCCCCCAAAAATATTTAACCAGAAAAATAAGTGTGGAGTCTATATACTACAGTGGAAACCAGCATTCGGCTAGACAGCCCAGGCTGGTCATCTTTTAACAAGGAATACCATAGCCTGAAATAATGTAAACTACAACTAGTTTAATGAGTGAATAGCCAGAACTTATTAACTCATTTAATTATTTGTATTTCCTCCTCTGCTAGTACCTTCAATATGCTCCATTCCTTTTATTCTTATATGTGGTGAATCAGAATTATGCAATATCTTAGTGTCTGGAAATACTGATTCTCAAAGTTATTTAAGATGTTATTCTGGTTGTGCTGCCTACATACTGTAGGACGTAGTCACATTTCATAATGTATATAACATAGGATGTGAATTAATTAATATGACTCTCTATTTTAAATATATCAAGCATTGAAAAGAGTGAAGACGTAGACCAGTGGAGATGTTGCCCATAGCAAAAAAATCAGCTTTGAGGTAAAATTTATCAAGTACATGCTAAAAAAATGTAGAAAAGGTAGAAGCCGATTGGTTGATATAGGCAACTTTTCCACATCACCCCCTGTTTGACAATCTATCCACAAATAACACATATATTCTTCTTACATTTAAAACACCTAATAGGTTTTTGTGGGAGCCATATTGTTTTAGGTTATTAGTTTCTTTTTCTATTTTATGTATAAAGAAGCTTAAGACTGATTTGCATTTTAGTATTTCTTCTCTTCTAAAGATGGTAACATTTTTCTTTGTCAGAATCGGTCTTGGAATATTATTGCATTAAACTATTCTCATAATCTGATTAGAAAAATAGTTAAACTTTTAAAAGAAACACAAGAATAAGTAGCGCTGAGGTTATCAATTGCATAAATTGCATAAAAATATGTGGTACTGGATATAATCAAAAAGTTTAATACATTAAAAAAGTATTTCTACTGTTTCCAAATTTGGATATACACAGTAAGCATATAGCATTAATATCATGGAATCTCACCCACAAGCTCAAGTCTGTGATAGCCTGTTCATATATAACCCTTATAGGGTATCATAGGAGTGCCAATAGTACGTGAAGCCTGTCTGTTGAATGATCTTCCTGGTTGCCGCTAGAGGAATGTCCCTTTGGTATAGTATTCCAATTAGTGGGTCCTCAGATATTGCGGTGTCCAATGTGGCACATGAAGACTGTCTGCTGGATGATATCCTGATTGCCGCTAGAGGGATGTCCCTTGTAGATGTATATATCCAAATGATGGGTCCTCAATTTGTGCGGTATCTATGGGCAGCAAATGGCTGACTGCAGCCAGAGGATAAGTCTCCTGAGTGGCTTAATCCTTATAACCCCAAGGGCTATTTTGAGGCAGGAATGTATAGTCCAAAGAATGTCCAAAAGAGGTCAATATAGTGGGAGTGATAGTTCCAAAAAGTTCTGATGTGTTTCCTGCATCTAGGTGCAGCTTTATCAAAGGTAAGTAATGAATGTCTGGACTGGTGCTTTTATACCCCTAAATGGGGTTTGTTAATTGGCACCTGATTAGATGTAAACAGAAGGTGCTATTAGCAATATATCTTTTGTTAAATGCAAATCACGGCTATCCATTTAAATAGTCTCCCGAGGGAGGGTTAAAACAAGACTAGTAAATCTTATTTACCTTGTTACTCAGGTTGTAGAGCTCCATGAGCATGACCGATAGCGATCACTAGTCCGGTCATTAGTCCAGTCACGTGTCTCTATCCCATGCTGGAATCGGGACTCATACATGATGTATAGTCGTGTGGTCCACAGAATGACCTATCTCATATAGGTGGGTGTGGGTAATGATCCGATCATGTGCTAATGTCACATGATCCTATTCAGTCCACATCTTGTGGTCACATGGCCCAAGTTCCACCTATCAAAATGGGGAAACTATCTAAGGATTCTGGGATATGTAGTAAATACATGATTCTTGTCCCTAAGATATATGGAGGAGAAGGAAGATTGGCAAAATAGGAAAGAAAACGAACAAAAAAGAGGAAAAAAGTATCATGACATCTATAGCCCGCGATTAAATATACAACAAATGTTTTGTGTCAAAGAGATTATACATATATTGTGTCTAAAATAAAATACTAGACTTCAAAAAAGTTTTAGTAAGTACATAATTCACATGATAGTCCAATTATTCTTAAATAGAGGACATACAGAAACTATTGTTCCTCTAATTATGTTGTTAATATAACTAAAGATCTAATACATTTGTAAGACATTGGAACTAAAATTTATGAGTTTACTATTAATATTTAAAACTAAGAACAACCATCCAGCGCTAATTTGACTAAATTTAAATATATAAACTAAAATTACCTGTGTTCGGCAAAACTTGATGTATAAAGCAGCAGAGATAAAAAATGTGCTAGTGGTAACACAGTTACACACCTGTGAATCGGGTGTGTTGGACAAACAAAATATGTGAAGGAACCCCTGCGCTAATTAATATGCTTAAGGGTTGATATGGATGAACTGACAATCACCACACTGCTAAAATTATTTATAAATCATTACTAATATTAAAATATAATGTAACAATATCAAAGTGACTGATCAATATACAATATAAAAGTCACCATAATAGAGTGATTCAATTCTTAGATACACTATCAAAAAAATGTTTTGCTGAGAGAGGTGAATTCAAAACATACACAAGCATATAATATTTAATAGGTGTCTTATATTAAATGTCTCTCATAGATAGTCTCAATATAAGAGATAAAAAACAAAAAGCAAAAAGCAATAATCCAGTTCACAGGGAAAATATTGGAATGTTTCACACTGAACATGTGATCCCGCTGCAATGCTCTCACCAAAGCACTGATCCTATGTAATATCAGACAGCTGGCTCCATGTTATTAGGAATCCTGGGAGGCATCTAATGTACATCTCCATTTAGATAGATGAAATTTTGTCTATTTCCAGGTAAGTATAGCAAGGTAATTGTTGGAGGAGGCTGCATCCACGGAGAGACAGTGTATGAGCGGCTCACCTGATGATGCAATAAAGGTGCTTCAGCCGCGTCTCAATCCCAGCCACTACTCCGACTACCAGCGAACGTCCTCCGGGGTCGCTGAAATCCACGTCGCAGCTGCTGAACACCACCAATGTGTTTGAATGAGTCTCAATGTGTCCTGGAAGGCTACCTCTGACCGGTTTCGCTCCACAATGCTGGGGCTTTATCAAAGAGTGACTAGATGCTGCCTGATAGCCCTCTATATATGTGTCCAAATTGGTAATTTTGATATATCAATCAATAAGATGTTTGACACCTGTTGGAATTCACCTCTCATTCACCTCCCTCAGCAATCAGTAGAAATCCTCATCAGCTGTGTGTTCAAGTCACATAAAGAGCGACATAATGTTAACTGATTATAAAAAATATAATATATATATACACATATACATATGCACAAACACATATAAATATATCTGTTTTAAATGTACCATATCCAAAAATGCAAAAATATAATTACAATTAAATAACTTATCAAACTTATCTGAATAAATATAGTAGCATACATTAAAAACATAATTTAAATAAAATCATCTCTATTGAGAATAACGTGTGTCTAGAACCCATGAACTAGTGCACAGGTTCTCAAACTCGGTCCTCAGGACCCCAAACAGTGCATATTTTCCATGTCTCCACATTGAATCAAGTGAAATAATTAGCTCCACCTGTGGACCTTTTAAAATGTGCAATTGAGTAATGAATACACCTGTGCACCTGCTGGGTGACCTGCAAAACGTGAACTGTGTGGGGTCCTGAGGACCGAGTTTGAGAACCACTGAACTAGTGCATCTCAGTCAGTGGCTCTAACTGCTACACTATCTCTCCCATCCTGTTTTATTATCATTCTATATTACCTTATGTAAACAATTCAATACAATTCAAATACGATGAAACTCATGTAAGGAAGTGGGATAGAATCCACTAAAATAATGTCTTAATCCTCCCATGCAAAAATAATCGGCACATTTGTATTTTAAGGGTGACATGTGTCTAGAACCCATGAACTAGTCTATCACAGTCAGCAGCTCTAACCACTACACTATCCCTCTCATCTATTACTATCTATTTTACAGTCTATAGTGTCTCATGTATACAAATCTATAACATTCAAATATGATGCAACTCATGTAAAAAATGGGATACAAAACATTGTAATACTGTCCTAATCTTCCCATGCAAAAATGTTTCTCAATTTTCGGCATACTAAATATTGCCTTGGATATTAACTGAAACAACCCATACATTTCCTAATATGTACATGGTAAAGATATCTATGTTCTAAAGAGGCAATTATATATGAGAACAGCCATAAGTATATGTAATTCTGTAATCCAAAACTATATGGAAAAACCTGCCATCATATTATTATTAATCAAATGACTCAAACTCTATATTGTCATTTAATCCAGATGGGAACATGAAAGTGCTACAATTTTTAAAAAATATATATTTAATAGCACTTGAATTTGACATTAATATCTACTGAAAAAAACATGGATCTCCAATAAAGAAAAACTTCTCACCCAACATAATCCACACCAACAAATTCTTGAGCATTTCTCCGTCAGTCTAATTTATTTCTAGTGTATAATCCATAAACTAATTGTGCCTCCAGTTTGCTCTCTCTACCTTCCTCTTTATGCCCTTTTCCAGCGTTATGGCTCTTCACCTCATTTGGATGACCACTGCATTAATCTTGAATTCTTTAAGATATGCTCAATTTCTGGTTTACTTAATACTCCTTTCCCTCTCTTAGATGACCACCTTATCACTTGCAAAATCTCATTTTACTCTAATTTTTCTGTTGTTGAACTCTAAAATGCTTCCTCATACCTGAATAAATCTAAACTTTGATTTTTTAACAACTGCAACAACTTCTTATTTCTACATTGAACCCTCCTGGTATTGCTGTAACACATAATAACCAAGCTCATGTGATAGTCATTAAGTGGCTCCAGCTACTCTTTATCAAAAATATGGCACACCAAAGTAACACAATATGTAATTTCTGCTCAAGCTTCTACTCCTAAACACCTTTTTAATCCATTTCAATCTCTTCACAACCCTCTGACACCAAACCCATGACTGCTGTCAGTGCACAAGATCTTGCTTACTACAGTACTTCAAAGATAAGATTAATAAAACCTGAAATAGAATTGAGTCATCTTCCTCAACCAGTTATTTGCTTAGTTCTTTCTCTGCACCATCTGGCAATTTTTAATTGATTCCACAAATGCAGAAAAATTATCAACTCATTTCTTATATCTGTACTCTACCACTGCACTTGATCCTATACCAGTACAAATCAGTTGAACCCCGTCACCTATGCTCATCCCAACCTTAACTAAAATCTATATTGTCACTTACTTTACTGGTTCCTTTCTTCAAGGGTCCAGTGATTAATACTAAACAAAACTCTGACCGAAGCTCTCTTTCAAGTTAACAACCAATTTTTCATCTCCATTGCCCCTTTCTTTCCTCACTCAACATATAGGACCCATTTTAATCAGATTTCCACTCACAAAACTCCACAGAGGTTGCAATAACTAAGGAGGTCAATGGTTTAATCACTGCTAAATCTAAAGTCCATTACTTGTAATTCTCCTGGCTCTCTCTGCAGCATTTGGCACTCTCATCTGATACAAACACTACAATCCCTAGGTCTTCCTCAACCACTATCTCATCCTACTCAAATTGATTTTTCAATGTGTGTTTCTCTGCATCCACCTCCTCTCCACTTCCTCTTTCAGTTGGAGTACCACAAGGATCAGTCCTAGGTCTCCAGCTCTTCTTCATCTATACCACTTCTCTTGTAAAACTAATTAGTTCCTTCAGATTTCAGTTTCATATCTATCCCATTTACAGTATATATCCTGTCCGGATCTCTCCCAATCTTTGTTGGCCCACATACCTTAATGTCTTTTTGTCATTTCAACCTGGATATCCTTTCGCCACCTCAAACTTAAAGTTTCATAAACAGAGCTAATATTTATTGTGACCAGTCAACAGAAGTTACCTACCTGCTATTTTTGTTGATAACATCTCAATATCACTGCATCTGTGTTATCCTAGACTCGGAATTGTCATTGCTCCTAACTATCTCTTTACACTGCACTTTTCTTACTATGGTGTTGCCCTGGGGCGGCTTGGCTGGGCCAGTTTTTTGAGGTCCTGCGGTCTGGATTTGAACCCTAGTATGTTAGGGACCTACCCGAAAGAGGTTACCTGGATATGGTGGGTAGGCCCATAACCTTGGCCATGATTATGCTAAAAACCTCTATTGATTGCAAAATTTTATTGCATTTATGTATATTATTAATGATTTGGAGTTGTGCACCTGAGATTTGTCTGTTTCTGTGCCTGCAATTAGTCTCATCAGGTAGCACCTCCCATCATATATATAGTCAGGTTGTGCAGTCCAGAAATCTTTCCCATATGCAACTTTTATTAATATTAAATAAATGATTATGGGGTCTATCTACTAACTGATGTTAAGTTAAATTAATGGGAATAGTTGTTATTAGCTATAAGTGCAATATGTAACAATCCATTCACACTTGGTGGTAAATTTACGAAGAATCGAGTTTGGTCGAGATTGCAATCTCGCCTGTTTTTAGGCATGTTTTCCATCTCGCAAATTTACTAAAGGCAAACTCGTGCGGGTTTTTGTGTTGAGTTTGGTCCTCTCACCTGTTTTCTCTCCCAAGATTTAAATCTTGCCTTACCTCGCTTTCCGCAAACATCAGTAATTTTTAACATGTCAGAAATACAGTCCGCAAATTTACCAAAAAACGAGTTTGTAAACTCGCCCGTGAAATTGATTATCTCATGCAAGATTTCCCGATTCCAACAGACGTGCCTGTGAGCTGCAGGTTCTTACGAGACCACTGTAAATTTTGGGGCAAATGTCAACTTGACGCGAAACTCGCACCTGTTTTTTTCAATTTTACATGTGTTTGTACTTCCAGTAATGAGGACACTCTCAGGCAAACTATAAAAAGAGCCAGTTTTTTGGTTAGTGTTGTAGTGAGTGATTATGGCATTTTTTATGACTGCTGGTGTGTTGGGTGTGTGGCTGGGATACCAGAGGCTCTACCACCAGGCTGGTGGGGATTTGGAGCAAGAAACTGAGCAGGCTGAAGAGGTTGTGCAGGTACCACGGAGGCTGCGCAGGCAGCGCTTTTTTAGGGGGCGTTTGAACCTGAACGCATTGGCCGATGCCGAGGTCATACAGATGTTGAGGCTCAATAGAGCCAACATATTCCATCTGTATGATCTTGTCAAACTGGACCTAGACCTTGAGACAGGTCGCTCACATGCTGTCTCAGGACTGCACAAGCTTTTGAGTGTATTGCACTTTTTTGCTACAGGAAACTTCCAGTCTGTCACTGGTAGGGTCATTGGAATTTCCCAGGCCACATTTTCAAGGTATTTAACCAAGATCATGGCCTAATTTCAGCCTCTGCTCCAAGCCTCAATCTGCTTCCCTAACCAAGAGTCACACTGGCATGCAGTCAAGGTAGCTTTTTATGGCATTGCAGGCATGCCAAATGTCCTTGGCACAATAGACTGCACACACATTGAGCTGAGACCACCTCAGGCTAGGGCCCATGTGTTTTTGAATAGGCACCTAGCCCATTTGACCAACGTGCAGGTGGTTTGTTATGCAAAACTCAAAATCATAGGTGTTTTAGTCGGCTACCCTGGCTCATGTCACGATTCCTTTGTCCTCAGTCAGTCATCCCTCCATGACAAATTCGAGGCTTCTCAAATTGCGGAAGGATGGCTGCTGGGTAAGTATTTTATTTTTTGTTTTTGTCTAAGTTACCTAGAAATACACACATTGTTCTAAATCTAATTTCTCTCTTCTGACCAATAGGTGACTCTGGCTTTGGGTGTTTTTCTTGGTTAATGACTCCACTGTCGCTACCAAATTCGCCAGCTGAGCATAAGTATAATGATGCACATAAGTCCACCAGATGTGTGATAGAACGTGCATTTGGCTTGCTAAAGTCTAGATTCCGTTGTCTAGATAAATCTGGTGGAATTTTATTGTATGCGCCCAATAAAGTGTCAGATAATGTGCTCTGCTGCTGTCTTTTGCATAATATGTGTTTGCAGCAGCCTTTAATTGCTGATTATGTGGAGGATAGCCAGCAGGCTGGCTTTTTGGACACATCAGGTGACAGTGTGAGTACAGAAACTGGAAGACAGGTGAGGCAGAATCTAATTGAGGAGCATTTTACTGGTAAGTGTCATTACTCACCTGGTTTATTAAATGTCTCCTATGTTTTAGGGTTATAAATTGTGTTTTTTTATTTTTAAAGTGCTTTTTTGATGTCCAAGTTTTTGTCCCTTATTCTAATACCCACTTTTTACATTTTTATGTATTAAATTAGGAATTTGCATATTTGGACAATATGTTTTATCCATAGAGTTTTATGCTAGCTGGTTTGGTCCCCTGAATTTGTTGTGTCTGTGTGTTACTCCCACACCCATGAGCCAACATTGCTGCTTTATCTGTTATTTGTTATTCTGTTTTGTTGCTCAACCTTTGATGGAACCTGTACCTTTCTCATCTTTAACCAAAGCTTAATACATATTTACCACGTCATTACACCCATTTTGTGATGTCTAAGTAAAAAAAAGTCTGGACTTTGGCATTCCAAAAATTGTTTTTATTTTGGAGTTTTATTCTAATTTCCGGTTGTTAAAAACAACCAACATAACCTATATGGTTATTTGAAATGTATCTTTTCATACAAAACAATCGGCTTGTTTTTTGGTACAAAAATATTACACAACATCTTTGTTAAATAAACAAACACATATTTGCAACAAAAATGGATGAATAAGTGTATTAAAATACACTTGAAACTCACACAACACCCAAAACAGGACCATCCCCTTTTGATGTTTGGAGGTAGCTTAACATCTCCAAATTTTAAGCAATAATAAAAAACATAGCAAATATTTACAAATGTACGTAAGCATAAAATAGAAATTGTCTATTAACAATATGGTTAACATCTGTCTTTTGGTCTAGAAATCAGTTAGAGTGACCCCTGCCACCCTGACTTGGTTTGCTGCCACCTCTGGTTTGCAGTGTGCGTCTAGGTGGTGTGTTAATTGGCGTTGGTGCCAGTGAAGTGCTGCTCGAGGTCAGGCTTGGTGTTGTTTCAGGTAAGTGACCTAATATTTGTGTGCCTAAATTTTGCAAAACAGCACCAAACTCACGAAAGGCAGTGGTTTGGTTTGCCATGATGGCATTGAAATTAGTAGTTTGCCTAGTAGAAAACTCAGATTGTTGTACATGTGCACCCTCAAATCTCACAATGCTCTGTCTTATTTGTTCTAAAGAGTTGGCCATTCGTGTAAGCTCCACACTCTGAGCCATATGGATTTTGATATGCCTATGACCAATTTTGTTTATGGTCTGATTTTGTGAAATGTGCTTTCGCAATAAATCAATTTGTTGTTGTTGACAAACATACATTTGTTGCCAGTATGTGGTTTCTGGCTATGGTGGTGGAGGTTGAGACACTGGCTGAGCTTGTGGTGACCCCCCAAAAATTGGGGGAGTGGAGGGACTAAAATTTGATGCTGGCATCATTGGTGTTGGAGGTATGATGTTTAATGTAACCATGTTTTCAGGATCAGAAAGTCCCTATTCAGTTGATAAGGTGTCTTCCGGAGGATTAGGTTGGTCCGGATAATCTAGAAGAGAGTTTTCGGTAAGTTTTTTGAAGTTCACCTTCATATTACTACTGTTTTACCCACAAGAATAACGTTTTAGTAGGTATTGTCCTACAAACCTACAAACATGATCCACATTATCTTGGTTTACACATATTAAAATGCCAAATTAAGGAGAATGTTGGGTTTCTTTACAAACAAAATTAATGTTTTGGTAAATAACACCAAACTAGGGGGTAAATTTACTAAAGAGAGAGTTTTTAGAAGTGAGTTTTAAAAGTGATGTTGCCCATAGCAAACAATCAGATTCTATTTAACATTTAACTTGCACCTTCTAGAAGATAATAGCAAGAATCTGAATGGTTGCTATGGGCAACATCACTTTTAAAAATCACTTCTACAAACTCTCATTTTAGTAAATTTGCCCCTAGCATGGGCAAAAAAATTATAACACAAAATAACAACAGGTGCAACATGACATACACAAGGCCACAAAACCACAAAAAGATGAATGTAGGTTTTACAACATACAAAGAAAATTTATGTAAAAGAGAAGACACATAGGTTACAAAATCACCTTTTTTTGTTTGGACTAAAGTCAGCAATTAAGGTTCGGACATTTTACAAATGCGTAAACTATGTTTGTAACATGCATGTGGATGGCTCATAAAACAAACCACCGCATATCCAAATCTACATAAAAAAACCGACAAAGTCAATATATTATATGAACAGGGTAACTTTAAGTAAAAAAACAAAGTTATCCTTTTTAAAATGCAAAATCACAGGTATGATCAAACATTTCAGCACCTAAGTTGAGAAACCAACACCATACTGCAAATGAAAGGCACAACAAACCTTGCCAGTGTGTTTCCATGGGCCGAATTCAAAGTAGAACATTGAAAACCTTAAAACTGTTGTTTTTTTCTACAAACATCAAAAAAAAGTAAACCCCCCCAAAAATGAGACCTTAAGCTAACAATGTCAACCTTGAAAAAGTTTGAGTCAAAAAATGAATTCACAACTATTATGCATATCTTTATCCAAAACAGATCCACAACAACTCACCATCCAGAAGAGGTGAAGAGGGGCCTCCAGGAAACATGGCAACTTCATATTAGAGTTGTTGATTGGTGCTGCAAAAACTGGGGGGTCAGTCGCCTCTTTTTGGGGGGCAGATTTGATGATCCTACAGAACAACATTAACATCGTCATGGTCTCATTTACA
Source organism: Taudactylus pleione (assembly GCA_031769625.1). Taxonomy (NCBI): domain Eukaryota; kingdom Metazoa; phylum Chordata; class Amphibia; order Anura; family Myobatrachidae; genus Taudactylus; species Taudactylus pleione. The sequence continues at coordinate 2,940,023 of JAUIMM010000222.1, read as the reverse complement.
TTACTGTGGGTCTACACACAACTCCAGCTCCACAACTCACCAGCCTCCTCGGCCTCTTCATGCTGTTGTGTTATTTGGAGCTGCTGCTCTTGTTTCTTCTGCTGTTGCTGGGGTGTTTGCTGCTCCCTTTGGGGGAGTGTTTTTTTTACTCTTGTTCTTGGCTATTTGTTTAAAAAAAAAATGCATGACATTTGTATGTGCTAACAAGGTACCATAAAATAAAAATTAGTGCTGCCACATTAATGACAGAGGGCTTTAAAGAAATTAAGCAAGTTGCATTATGTATGTTGCAGGGGTATTTCCTTTACATTTCCAGGAATTGTGAACCTAATCTTTGTTTAAATTAATTGTACTTTGGACCATTTATTACATAAAATCATTATGTTGTTAACTCCATTATCTAAATAAACATGTGTGTTTGACTTATTTAGTACTTGGTTTTTTAAAGAGTGTTCCAAGAACAAATCCTGGAGGAAATGACAAACATGTTTGAACCGGCCAACTGCAAAATACACTGCAAGCTGGGTGAAAAAAACGAACACAATGCATGTGATTGTGGGGTCCAAATACTTTCTGCAATAATGAGTGTTGGTTACCACACTCAAATTAGTCAATTCTTTGCAAACAAACTTTAACAGAAAAAAACAATCACACTGGACCATTAAGTGAAAACAAACACTTTTTACATGTTGAAATTAACAAATAAAAAAAACTACTCACAGGTCTGCTTAGCGGCATCGGGTGTCACGGACATACGTTTTACGGACAACCTCAGGTCAGGAGGGATGATCTGCGTGACGGGTTCCTCATAATTTAAATAAATTGCATGATACGGGGATCCTCCACCAGTACCACTGGCATACATCAGCTCATCCGCCATTTTGGCCTTAACATTGCGCTTTATATCAGAAAAACGCTTTTTGCAGTGGTTGGCATCACGTTTAGTGGGCCCCACTGCATTGACAGCATTCACCACTCTAGCCCAAATAGCAGCTTTACGGTGTGCAGAGGTGTGGACAGACAGTCTACCATACAACAAGTGCTGGTGCTTAAAAAGCTCAGTGACAAGTGCCATATTCTGATCAAATGTAAATTTTATATTCTTTGTCTTTCCCCTGCACCGTGCCTCAACCTCACACTCCTCACTGGAATAAACACCAGGCTGGGCAGACGACACATCAAGCCCTTCTATCTCTCCCTGGCTCTGCTGCTGGGCAGACATCACCGTTGCCACAAAGACACAAATAACACTTAAAAATGAAAAGACAAACGAACACAAAACAAAACCACCACCACTACTTATATCACACACACACAGAGATGACCACTGACAGGACAAAATTAAATTGACAATAGATAAAAATATAGAAACTTACAAAAAAATGAACTAGACTACAAACAGACACAAGAAAAAATTCACTCACAAATCAACAATCGAAATTACTACCAATATACCACCAACTGCTGACTGTCCCTCTCTTCTCTAACTCCAGCCACAAACCCACAAGGTCCGGATGTCACAGGGCGTATTTATATTCTGTCTGAACATTCCAAAACGTGACCACTTCCACCAATCAAAACTAATATGAAAGGTGGTTTTAAAAGGTATCTGGTGTTCTCGGGCGAGTAATTACACTTAATTAGATGCAACTGACCAAAATCAGAAAACAAAACCACCAAAAAACACATTTCAAACAGAAGAGAGATATCTCCCCCGAGTATAGCAAAACTGACCAGAGAAATCTCGATTTGCTTCACCATCGGAAAACTGACTTTCACCTAAACTCGCTTCTTAGTAAATTTGCAGAACCAAAAATAAAAAACCAGCCCGAGGTTCGACGATGCAAATTGAGATTTGAAAACAAAAAACTCAACCAAACTCGATTCTTAGTAAATTTACCCCTAGGTGTATACAATTCTATTGACACCAATAATGTTCATCAATGAATAAACATCTTAAATTGGGTTCAGTGTGGTGTTTAATATTCCATATTCGGATCCCTAGTATTTACAATGGATTCCTCTGAGTAGTGTTAGTATATTCACAGAAAACTATAATTATACAGATAATTCCCCCTACAATAGGGTTCAGATTCTTAGTTTGGGTTCATGTAGCTGCAGAAGTACTTGTATGACTCTTCTAGTGTTAGTTCAGATCCTTTATTAAATTGCTTTGGACACTGGGTTCTGCAACTTACAGACAATTCATCAGGAATTACTCAATGGTAGTTTCTACTAGGGGTGAGCGGGTTCGGATTTCTGAAATCCGAACCCCCCCGAGCCCCCCCGATCCGAGTCCGATCCGAGTCAGGCTCGACTTTTCCCGCCTGACTCGGATTCTGAAATCGAGGCAAAACGTCATCTTCCCGCCTTCCGAGTCTCGCGGGTTTTGGATCCTATATAAGGTACCCACGTCGGCGCCATTTTCTCACTCGGCTGTGGACAGTGAAGAGGGAGGGTGGGAGTTAGGGCTGTGTAGTGTAGTGTAGTGTAGTGCTGCTGTTGTCCACTACTTCAAAGTCCATAGGGGCTGGCTGTGTTGTGCTGTGCTGCTGTTGTTAATAGGGGCTGTGTCCACTACTTCAAAGTCCATAGGGGCTGGCTGGACTGTGTTGTGCAGTCAGTTCTCCATAGGGGCTGTGTCCACTCCAAAGTCCTGTGCAGTGGCCCAGTCCTAAAGAGGTGCTGTAGTGTTGTCCAGGGGGTGCTCTGTCCATCAGGGGTGCTCCCCCCAAGTGCTAAAAAAATAATATATTTTCTGTGTTTGTGAATTGTGTGCGCAGTAGCCGCACGTGCATCAACAAAGTAGTGCCAAGCGTGCGCCTGTGTCATAAGTAAAGGGCCGGCTGGCTTGACCGTTAAAGGGTGCTGTAACCCCCGAAAGTACACTCCAGTCCAAACCAAAAAAAAATTATTTTCTGTGTTTGTGAATTGTGTGCGCAGTAGCCGCACGTGCATCAACAAAGTAGTGCCAAGCGTGCGCCTGTGTCATAAGTAAAGGGCCGGCTGGCTTGACCGTTAAGGGTGCTGTAACCCCCGAAAGTACACTCCAGTCCAAACCAAAAAAAAATTTATTTTCTGTGTTTGTGAATTGTGTGCGCAGTAGCCGCACGTGCATCAACAAAGTAGTGCCAAGCGTGCGCCTGTGTCATAAGTAAAGGGCCGGCTGGCTTGACCGTTAAGGGTGCTGTAACCCCCGAAAGTACATTCCAGTCCAAACAAAAAAAAAATTATTTTCTGTGTTTGTGAATTGTGTGCGCAGTAGCCGCACGTGCATCAACAAAGTAGTGCCAAGCGTGCGCCTGTGTCATAAGTAAAGGGCCGGCTGGCTTGACCGTTAAGGGTGCTGTAACCCCCGAAAGTACACTCCAGTCCAAACCAAAAAAAAAATTATTTTCTGTGTTTGTGAATTGTGTGCGCAGTAGCCGCACGTGCATCAACAAAGTAGTGCCAAGCGTGCGCCTGTGTCATAAGTAAAGGGCCGGCTGGCTTGACCGTTAAAGGGTGCTGTAACCCCCAAAGTACACTCCAGTCCAAACCAAAAAAAAAATGATTTTCTGTGTTTGTGAATTGTGTGCGCAGTAGCCGCACGTGCATCAACAAAGTAGTGCCAAGCGTGCGCCTGTATCATAAGTAAAGGGCCAGCTGGCTTGACCGTTAAGGGTGCTGTAACCCCCGAAAGTACACTCCAGTCCAAACCAAAAAAAAAATTATTTTCTGTGTTTGTGAATTGTGTGCGCAGTAGCCGCACGTGCATCAACAAAGTAGTGCCAAGCGTGCGCCTGTGTCATAAGTAAAGGGCCGGCTGGCTTGTCCGTTAAAGGGTGCTGTAACCCCCAAAGTACACTCCAGTCCAAACCAAAAAAAAAATTATTTTCTGTGTTTGTGAATTGTGTGCGCAGTAGCCGCACGTGCATCAACAAAGTAGTGCCAAGCGTGCGCCTGTGTCATAAGTAAAGGGCCGGCTGGCTTGACCGTTAAGGGTGCTGTAACCCCCGAAAGTACACTCCAGTCCAAACCAAAAAAAAAATTATTTTCTGTGTTTGTGAATTGTGTGCGCAGTAACCGTACATGCATCAACAAAGTAGTGCCAAGCGTGCGCCTGTGTCATAAGTAAAGGGCCGGCTGGCTTGACCGTTAAAGGGTGCTGTAACCCCCAAAGTACACTCCAGTCCAAACCAAAAAAAAAATTATTTTCTGTGTTTGTGAATTGTGTGCGCAGTAGCCGCACGTGCATCAACAAAGTAGTGCCAAGCGTGCGCCTGTGTCATAAGTAAAGGGCCGGCTGGCTTGACCGTTAAGGGTGCTGTAACCCCCGAAAGTACACTCCAGTCCAAACCAAAAAAAAAATTATTTTCTGTGTTTGTGAATTGTGTGCGCAGTAGCCGCACGTGCATCAACAAAGTAGTGCCAAGCGTGCGCCTGTGTCATAAGTAAAGGGCCGGCTGGCTTGACCGTTAAAGGGTGCTGTAACCCCCAAAGTACACTCCAGTCCAAACCAAAAAAAAATTATTTTCTGTGTTTGTGAATTGTGTGCGCAGTAGCCGCACGTGCATCAACAAAGTAGTGCCAAGCGTGCGCCTGTGTCATAAGTAAAGGGCTGGCTGGCTTGACCGTTAAAGGGTGCTGTAACCCCCGAAAGTACACTCCAGTCCAAACCAAAAAAAAATTATTTTCTGTGTTTGTGAATTGTGTGCGCAGTAGCCGCACGTGCATCAACAAAGTAGTGCCAAGCGTGCGCCTGTGTCATAAGTAAAGGGCCGGCTGGCTTGACCGTTAAAGGGTGCTGTAACCCCCAAAGTACACTCCAGTCCAAACCCAAAAAAAATTATTTTCTGTGTTTGTGAATTGTGTGCGCAGTAGCCGCACGTGCATCAACAAAGTAGTGCCAAGCGTGCACCTGTGTCATAAGTAAAGGGCCGGCTGGCTTGACCGTTAAAGGGTGCTGTAACCCCCGAAAGTACACTCCAGTCCAAACCCAAAAAAAATTATTTTCTGTGTTTGTGAATTGTGTGCGCAGTAGCCGCACGTGCATCAACAAAGTAGTGCCAAGCGTGCGCCTGTGTCATAAGTAAAGGGCCGGCTGGCTTGACCGTTAAAGGGTGCTGTAACCTCCAAAGTACACTCCAGTCCAAACCAAAAAAAAAATTATTTTCTGTGTTTGTGAATTGTGTGCGCAGTAGCCGCACGTGCATCAACAAAGTAGTGCCAAGAGTGCGCCTGTGTCATAAGTAAAGGGCCGGCTGGCTTGACCGTTAAAGGGTGCTGTAACCCACAAAGTACACTCCAGTCCAAACCAAAAAAAAAATTATTTTCTGTGTTTAGCCGCACGTATATATCAAATCGATATAACATAAATGGAGGACCAAACTTTCTCCGATAAAAATAAAATAGAGAAAGATCAAGAACCACTTCCTCCTAGTGCTGAAGCTGCTGCCACTAGTCATGACATAGACGATAACATGCCATCAACGTCGTCTGCCAAGGCCGATGCCCAATGTCATAGTAGAGGGCACATACAATCCCAAATGGCAAAGTTCAGGAAAATTACCTTGAAAAAGACATTTAAATCAGCTGAAGAGAAACGTAAACTTGCCAATATGCCATTTACGACACGGAGTGGCAAGGAACGGCTAAGGTCGATCCCTAGTATGTTCATGACTAGTGGTTCAGCTTCACATGACGATGGAAGCCCTCCTCCCACTAAAAAAATCAAAAGAGTTAAGCTGGCAAAAGCACAGCGAAGAACTGTGCTTTCTAAGAAGATATCACAAATCCCCAAGGAGAGTCCAAGTGTGGTGGTGGTTGCGATGCCTGACCTTCCCAGCACTGGACGGGAAGAGGTGGCTCTTTCCACCATTTGCACGCCCCCTGCAAGTGCTGAAAGGAGCACCCACAGTCCACTTGCTGATATGCAAATTGAAGATGTCACTGTTGAAGTACAACAGGATGAGGATACTGGTGTAGCTGGCGCTGAGGAGGAAGTTGGCGAGGAGGATTCTGATGGTGATGTGGTTTGTTTAAATCAGGCTCCGGGGGAGACAGTTGTTGTCCGTGGGATGAAAAAGCCCATCACGGTCATGCCTGGGCAGAAGACCAAACATTCCACCTCTTTGGTCTGGCAATATTTCTATCCAAATCCGGACAACAACTGTCTTGCCATATGTACCATATGTAAAGGTGAAATAAGTAGGGGTAGGGACGTCAACCATCTAGGAACATCCTCCCTTATACGGCACCTGCAGCGCGTTCATAAAAAGTTACTGTCAAGTTCAGAAACTTTGGCTAAGACCGTAAGCAGTCCAGGGACACCTAAATCCCGTTGTCCTGTTGTATCCAAGCGCCTGCAAACCACACCGTCAACTCCCTCCTCGTCAATTTCCTCCTTAGTCAGGATCGGAAGTAGTCCTGCAGGCCATGTCACTGGCATGACTGACTCTCCTATCCGGGATTCCTCTGGAGGATCCTGCATTGCTACGCCTACTGCTGCCGCTGCTGCTGTTGCTGCTGCTGGGAGTCGTTCATCATCCCAGAGAGGAAGTAGGAACACCACTACTTTTACTAAACAATTGACCCTCCAACAGTCCTTAGCGAGGAGGATGAAGTACGACAGCAGTCATCCTGAAGCAAAACGTATAACTGAGGCCTTGACTGCTATGTTGGTGTTAGACGTGCGTCCGGTATCCGCCATTAGTGCAGTGGGATTTAGACAATTGATGGAGGTAGTGTGTCCCCGGTTCCAAATCCCGTCTAGATTCCACTTCACTAGGCAGGCGATACCGAGACTGTACAGAAACGTCAGAAAAAGTGTCCTCAGTGTCCTGAAAAATGCCGTTGTACACAATGTCCACTTAACCACGGACATGTGGACAAGTGGAACAGGGCAGACTAAGGACTATATGACTGTGACAGCCCACTGGGTAGATGTATCACCTTACGCAGCAACAGCAGCAGCGTCACCAGTAGCAGCATCTCAGAAACGCCAGCTCGTTACAAGGCAGGCTACGCTGTGTATCACCGGTTTCAGTAAGAGGCACACCGCCGACAACCTCTTAGAGAAACTGAGGGAAATCATCGCCCAGTGGCTTACCCCACTTAGACTCTCCTGGGGATTTGTGATATCTGACAACGCCACCAATATTGTGCGGGCATTACATCTGGGCAAATTCCAGCACGTCCCATGTTTTGCTCACACAATAAACTTGGTGGTGCAGAATTTTCTGAAAAGCGACAGGGGCGTGCAGGAGACGCTTTGGGTGGCCCGAAAAATTTCTGGCCACTTTCACCATTCAGCGACTGCGTGCCGAAGACTGGAGCGCCAGCAAACACTCTTGAACCTGCCCCGCCATCACCTGAAGCAAGAGGTTGTGACGCGGTGGAACTCAACCCTCTATATGCTTCAGAGGATGGAGGAGCAGCAAAAGGCCATACAAGCCTATACATCCACCTATGACATAGGCAAAGGAGGGGGTATGCACCTGACTCAAGAGCAGTGGAGAATGATTTCCGTGTTGTGCAAGGTTCTCCAGCCCTTCGAACTTGCCACACGTGAAGTCAGTTCAGACACAGCCAGCTTGAGTCAGGTCATTCCCCTCATCAGGCTTTTGCAGAAGCAGCTGGAGAAAGTGAAGGAGGAGCTAAGACGGAGCGATTCCGCTCGGCATGTGGGACTTGTGGATGAAGCCCTTCATTCGCTTTGCCAGGATTCCAGGGTGGTCAATCTGTTGAAATCAGACCACTACATTTTGGCCACCGTGCTTGATCCTAGGTTTAAAGCCTATGTGGTGTCTCTCTTTCCGGCCGACACAAGCCTGCAGAGGTGCAAAGACCTGCTGGTGAACACACTGTCAGCTGAAGCGGAACGTGACACGTCAACGGCTCCTTCTTCATTTTCTCCCGCAACTGGGGCTGCCAGGAAAAAACTTAGGTATCCTAAGCAACCCGCTGGCGGTGATGCAGGGCAGGCAGGACCAAGTTTGGACATCTGGTCCGGACTGAAGGACCTGGCAACAATTTCTGACATGTCTACTGTCACTGCATATGATACTGTCACCATTGACAGAATGGTGGAGGATTACATCGGTGACAGCATCCAAGTAGGCATGTCAGACAGTCCATACCTGTACTGGCAGGAAAAAGAGGCAATTTGGAGGCCCCTGTACAAGCTGGCTCTATTTTACCTGAGTTGCCCCCCCTCCAGTGTGTACTCCGAAAGAGTGTTTAGTGCAGCCGGGAACCTTGTCAGCGAAAGGCGTAGGAGGTTGCTTCCACAGAATGTGGAGAAGATGATGTTCATCAAAATGAATTATCAGCTCTTCCAGGGAGACCAGCCTCCAGAAGGTACAGAGGGACCTGTGGTGGTGGATTCAAGTGGGGACGAGTTAATACTTTGTGAGGATGAGGATGTACACACTGAAGAGGGTGAGGAATCGGTGGATGAGGAGGATGAGGATGACATCTTGCCTCCGTAGAGCCAGTTTGTGCAGGGACACATTAATTGCCAGCTTGTTTTGTGGGGGCCCAAACGAACCAATAATTTCAGCCACAGTTGTGTGGCAGACCCTGGCGCTGAAATGATTGATTTGTTAAAGTGTGCATGTCCTGTTTATACAACATAAGGGTGGGTGGGAGGGCCCAAGGACAATTCCATCTTGCACTTCTTTTTTTTCTTTGCATTATGTACAGTTTGGGGCCTAGTTTTTCTAACTGCCATCCTGTCTGCCACTGCAGTGTCACTCCTAGATGGGTCACGTGTTTGTGCCGCCCACTCGTGTCGCTTAGCATAGTCATCCAGCTACCTCGGTGCAACCTTTTGGACATGAAAACACTACTGTGAGGTGTGAGGTGTTCAGAATAGACTGGAAATGAGTGGAAATTAAGGTTATTGAGGTTAATAATAGCATAGGAGCAGAGAAACCAACAAATTCTGTGATTTTAGCTGTTTTTATGCTTTTTAAAAAAAAAATACAGATCCAAAACACAAAACCCAGAACCCAAAACACGGAAGGGTGGTTTTGGCAAAACCAATCCAGATCTAAAACACGAAGAAAGATCCAGATCCAAAACCAAAACACAAAACACGAAAAGTGGCCGGTGCACACCCCTAGTTTCTACCATCACATATCTTAACAGCATGACACATAATACCAAATATTTGCCTCTTGAAGCTGAAATTGTGTTTACTCCACTAAAACAACTCTTTATATCAGCACCAATTTTAAGTCAACCGAATACAGATCAGCCTTTCACTGAGTCTGTAATTTATTTTGCAAAATTAAGGAAGTTGAAACTAATATGTATCTTGAAGTTAAAAGTTCCAACAAGAACAGTTAACTATATAGTACACATAAATGTTACACTAACTCCTTTAAATTAAAAGATTGTACTGTTATAAAGGACAATGGACTAACAGGCTCAAGACTGTGAAATGGACATTATCCTTGCTTACAAGACAACATAAAGACTGAGATAGATAAAATAAAATATAATAGTATGTTTACTGATAAGGGAATTATTATCAAGACTAATGGTTACTTAGGAATAACATCATATCTTGTTTCAATGATGACTAACAAACAAAAGAATCAGGAAAAAAATTGAGTATCTTAAAATATAGAATGGAGTATTATGCTGGGTACACACTGACAGATACATTGGCCGATCAATTGATCGGCCAATGTATCTGCTGCCCGTCGGCCAGTGTGTACCCGCGATATGCTGGCGAACATCGCCGTTCACTGACATATCGCATTGGCTGTGGTGCACAGCCAATGGACAGATATGTCTGCAGACATATCTGTCCATTGGCAAGTGTGTACGAGCAATCTGCAGACCGCCCATACACACACAGCAGCAGCCGCGAGGAGGGGGACGGGACACACCCCCGATATGCCCCCCAGCCGCCGGATCCCTCCCCCCGGCCACCAGGACCTGAGCGCAGAAGCATATGATGTCCATTCAGTGTGTATGAACGACCATCATCTGCAGTTATGTCTGTCAGGTGTGTACCCACCTTAAGCTCCATTTATTTATGATAAGACCAAGTTTTTCTATTCTAAGGCCAATAAATGTAAAACTACAGTAGTGTTTGTTCCTTCCTTACCTGGCAGTCTAGGACACTGTAAAATCACCTCTTTCAACTGTGTGATATATCCTATATTTTGCAGTAATATATATTTGAGGTCTAGTTCTCATAATTTTAGCTGAACAGAATCATTGCTGTGTGTTCTTTATTACTGCTATAAATGAGTGCTAAGGATGTAGCACAAATACCCAGATGCCAATTAAGTTTGGAAAAATAGTGATTAAGGGACTATAAGTTAGACAATTAGAGCTGCAAAACGTGACTGACAGCTCGCACATATTTTTAGCAAACATGTTTCAAAAATGTCAGATTTCAATGACTATATATAACCACAGAAAATGTTGATATGCAAAAAATGTAAGTTCGAAAAAAGTACTGTAACCTGCAGAAGAGAATAATCCTTTAACAATCAATATGTTCCTCAAACAAAGTATTTCAGTAGTGTGGGTTCTATTTCCTATGTACAGTAAGTTGATAAGTTATGGTTGCAAAGACATCATGAAAAGATATCCATCCAATTAAAGTGTTCAACCAAATTGTTTTAATTATAACTGTCACAGTAATGTCCTGGCATACTGGTGCAACCAATCGGTAAAGCGATGAGAATTTTCACAGGAGTTCATAGTATCAACAACATGATGCTCACAGTATTGAAAAAATATTTAAAAATGTATTTAATTAAATATAAAATGAATGACAGTTAAATACTTTTGAAGACAGAAAAAAAAGCATAATGGTAAAATATAGGGAGTCTCACTGTAACTGCAACATTTGCAGAATCAAAACCAGTTCAGCTAATTGAAGAGCAAGTGATAGCTAGCTAGGTAGGCAAAGAAGACTAAACTTTAACTGATTATAGTAGAAATGCTAGAGTATATATTAAAAACAGGATATAGATATGTTAGAAGAATGAATGGATAAAATAAAGGACATTTTTCTTGGAGAATCAGAATCGAATATACATCCAATAAAAGCTGAACAAACTTTGTAAAAATGTGTATAATAAAGTATCATATATTTGAATAATATTAAGGACTTAGGGGCCTATTCATCATTACATAATTATCACTAGTGATAATTATGTTTTAAACATCCTGCAAGTTTAAAAAAACCTACAAAAGTAAAATTTCCGAAAAGGTGCTCTTTTTTGTGGTCAGCTTTTTGGAATTGTGATACGTTTCCCCCTACAGCTTAGGTATCCATAAGGATTTCCTCACACTGCATCTGTCTCCCACCCCCCTGGTCAACCTCGCTGCTGTCTGTAACCACAGACACACACCTCGCTCAGAACTGCAGCCCCCCGTTGCCGATATCTGTCCCAGCCCAATCTGTCCCCTCGCCGCTGTGTGTAAACACTGCTTCACCCCATGCGTCCACCACTTCTGCTGTGTGTAACCATCACCCCCTCCCTCTGGTGTCTGTCCCAGCCCCCCTGCAGCTGCCACTGTGTGTAACCATCGCCCCTGCCACTGTCTGTCCCAGGCCTCTCCCCGCAGTGTATGTGTGTAACCATCGCCCTTGCCCACTGTCTGTCCCAGGCCCCTTCTCCCATCAGTGTATGTCCCAGGAAAACACCCCTCCCATGGCTGCAGCTTCTGATGCCGCTGTCACAAGTTCCCCCAGGTGGAAGCTGCAGTCAATTAATAAAGGTCTTGCTGGAAGAACCCAGAGCCGCAGGTGGTAACGAGACACAACTGGAGGGATCTTAACAGATCCCTTTGCTGCAGAGGTTGCCATGTAAATTTCAGGCTGAAGATTATTGGGGGCTGTACGCAGTCTCGGGTGTACAGCAACAACACCAAGTTTTGAAAAAATGCTTTTGCAGAAGTTGATGGATGGCCCTGACATTTAATTTATACAAAAGTAGGTTCAAATTGTTAATTTTCACCTGCTTTTGTAAAAATGAATGTCCCAAGTGCTGATTGCAATAGTGAGTTTGGTCACTGATGTGAACTCACTGTTTATACTGTATGTGGCTAAAAAAATTAAATGGAAGTGAAAGTAACGATAGATATCCTTAAAAGGATTGTATGCTATGGAGAGATCCTCTGTGTGCATCATATGATATAAACATGGGGAGAGTAAATCTTTCTTAACAGGTGACTGATGGGGATTATGTAAAAAGTTCATAAAGGTTTATTAAAGAGATAGATCAACTCACATTTTGGGTGACAAAATACTGTACTACTCGATCCACCCGCCTAGGTGCACGTTGACCCTGGTGCTCGCCCATCTTCCGGCGGACCCAAGTACACGCTGAACTATCTGCTTGGGCGCACTTTGTCCTTGGGGTCCATTCACCACAGGAGACCACACGTCACATGCTTGGATGACCAGGGCTGTCTTTGTTAATCACTGGCCCCGGTAACCTGGATTGCCTCCCTATGGCAGATGGTAAACACTGGCAGACATAGTACTGTCTATTTACAACAATATTGTGTCTTTACCTGTGCTTCGAAAATCACTTATTACTGTGATGCTGAATGGTTCTAAGGCTAAATCCTAGCGGTGCTTTGTGGTGCAAGTGGCTACTATTATTACCAATCAATGGTTTGGATTGAACCTAGGTACCTTAACAATTGGAATGCCCTTGGAGAGACTTCAGTATAATTACATATAATCAGTACTTGTTGGACTATGTTGCATTGATTCAGGACTCCACTTTTTGCCTTTTCTACTTATTGTTTATATGAGGGTCAGCTCCTCATTGGAAGCAGCGGGACTACAGGTAATACAATTATAAACAATTATTACATAATTTCTGTCTAGCACCCCCACTATCTTTCGTTCTGTAACATAAAAGAGAAGGGGGAAACAATTGGAGTATCATTTGTAGGGGAAAGATAATTCAGTGAAAGGGCAATTAAAGATTAGAGTCACAATTTAATTGATATTAAATAAGGTGACATAACCAATAAAATGTATGGAAAATAACTTGGAGTGCTGTATGTGTTGTGATTACAGTGAATATGAGTGTAAGGACATGTAAACTGTAGCTGCTAGCTGTGGCAGGGGAATCCCAATAATTTACCCTCATTTTAGTAAAATTTATCAAAGTGTATGACTTTTATAGAGTACAGGTTGGGTCTCCCATATCCAAAATGCTTGGGACCAGGGGTGTTTTGGATATCGGAAAATTCTGTATTTTGGAATATTTGCATATCACAATGAAATATCTTGGAAATGGGACCCCAAATTAATCACAAAATGCATTTATGTATGATATACACCTTATACACACAGCCTACAGGTAATTTATTTTATATAATATTTTAAATAATTATGTGGTTTAAACATAGTTTGTGTACATACATGAAATTCATTTATGTTTCATATTCACCTTATACACACAACCTGAAGGTAATGTTATACAATATTTTTAGTAATTTGTGCCTTAAACAAAGTTTGTGTACATTGAACCATCAAAAAGCAAAAATTTCACAATCTTGGTCATGCTAAAAATATTCCGTATTTCGGAATATTCCGTATTTCGGAATATTCCATATTTTGGAATATTTGGATAAGGGAGACTCATTGTGTGATGACTTATAATGTAGTTGCTACTCATATAGTGGAGTATATAGTGCTTAACATCATACAATTTTGATATCAAACATCTAACAGAATGCATTATACACATACAAAGTAATATTTCTCTCAATCAAATATCAATGAGAGCAATGCAATACATTTTCATACAAAATAACAGCACACAAGATAAGATCAACAGCTATATTAGTCACAAAAAGAAACTCCGTCATAAGGGTATAAAAAAGTTACAATACTTAGGGCCTCATTTACTAACCAGTTTGATCACCACTGTGTATGATAAATGGTGCTCCAGCCAATCAACTCCCAACTGTCAACTATTGGAAAAATGTCAGTTGGGAGCGGATTGGCCTTGAGCACCATTTATCATACACAGTGACATTTATCACTCGTTTTGGTGATAAAACTCATTAGTAAATGGTGGCCTTAGTGCTTTCTTGATAGAGTATTCATTCCTATAATATATTTTTTTAAATAAATGTAAAAAAGAAAAAAACACATACAGATGTTTCCACATACATCTATCCTCCGTGCGCTACAAGTCGCATTACACATAACGCGGGAGCACCGAGCATCTTTTCGTGCAACTTTATGCGAATAGTTAGTACAAGCAGCTTCTTCTGATTACAATGATATGTGGCATGCCTATGTTCTGTGTGCGACAGCTGGTGTATTTGCATGCAAAACACTGTGTTAAAGCCGCTGACACTGTAACATAGCATTTCACATTTCACATCGCTGTGCGAATAAGATGCATTTGAAGGTAAAAAGTTGAACGAAAAGACACTTGGCGCTACTGAGTCACGCAACGGCATGGTGCGACTAGAAGCCTGTTTAACGGGCAAGGAGGATATATATATGAGGGCACATCTGTACTGTAGTGTAACATTGTGGGGTATTTTGTGCCACAAACAAACCAATCAAGGGTAAATGTTGACACTCCCATTTTCAAATAATGAAGAATCCATCACCACATGTTTCCTGCAAAATAACTCCCACAGGGAAATGGAAGATAAAATATGACAGTGTAACTCCCTTTTCAAAATAAATACCAGGTTTTCATCACAAGTGCAATTTGAAAAGGTGCATACACACGTAACGATTTTTGTTACCAACGATTTTCATTAACAATTTTCGTTCACATTTTTGCTTGAAAAAGTGAACGATTTTTTAATATGTAATGAACGATTTTTTCAATGATTTCCTGAACGTTGAACGATGAACGAAATTAGATGTAAAATTAAGTTGAAATAAAAAATCAGTTCAGGGAGTGGCTATCGTTCATCGTTCATTGTTCATTCTATCAAACATGAACGACTTTCTGAATGAAATTCGTCATGTTGGACAGTTAGAAGGGATGTTGAATAAAAACTACAAACAGGAGCGCACATTTGTGATTTTCGTTCATTGTTATAACTCAGAAACTGAATGATTTTTTGAACGACTTAACGATAACGACATCGTTAATGACAAATCGTTCAAAAAATCATTACGTGTGTATGCACCATAACAGATTATTCATTATTTAAAAGCGTGACTCTCAAAACATGTAGGTGGCACAGAATACCTGCCACTGTTACACTATGTTGTAATAATATTTTCTTTTTTTAAATGTATTGAAAGAGCATCTTATATAAGGGTAGCCAAACCGGTCCTCAAGGACCCCCAACAGTTGATGTTTTCCAGACCACCTGTGGATCTGTAGAATGTGTCCGTTAGAAATGAATGCACTACATGTTTTAAAATGTATAATACAGGCAAGAAAAGGTATTTCAGCGCTGAACCTTCAGTCCACAAACAATATGTGATCACTTTACAATGTCAGTCCAATCCTATGTTGTCCTATGCTCCCGAACAACTGGATCTAAACTTACGCGAGTGTATATAAAGGTATCTTTATGGTATCTTTTATTCTGTTCTATAATCACAGAACACTCTGGCATTACCATTAGGAAATACCAGGATGTTATGCAACAGATTGTTTTCCCTTAATGTAGTCTCCCTCAATAACACATATTGCACCAAAGTCTTAATGGCTACAGGCTGAAAGCAAAAGAGTTCTCTCCACACTTTGGACTGGGAATGTCAACGTATTACTATTATCCACAAGGTCGTGGCACTGAGATGAGATCTTAAATGTATCCAGACTAATGGTCACATTGCTTTCAATGATTTCCGGATGGTAGAATATATATATGTATAACTGTTCTGTCCTTGATAACTGTATGCAAAGGGAGTAACACCCTGTTCTCTTGATTGTCTGCTAACAGAATATATATATCACAGCTCTGTTCTTGGATTGAGTTAAAAGAGGTAAAGTTAGGTTAACTGTATACTATGCAGGCTGTAATTTTGACCAGTTCATTAAACAGCATGAATCCCAAGTCATATACAATGCACACCACTGGTTACTATAGACTGGTAGCTGGTTGCTTTGCTTTCTTAAGGTAAATATCCCTTGGTAGCAAAGGGAGGGAAAATAAATCTTGGATAAAGTTCAGTTTATAGTGCTGTAAGGGTTGTTACTCACTGTGCCTTACTGAGTCTTTCATAATAGATAATGGGAGCCACAGTACACTGTAGGATATCACTGTGCCTGCAATCACTGCACCTGCTCCTTCTCTCTCTGTCTCACTGGGAGTCTCTTACTTCATATTGCCGGCTACTTGCTGCCCACTGCGTCCTCTGACCTGGCAGTACAGCTTCTTCACTCCACGGCTTGGCTTCTGGTCACAGCCCTGCAAACAATCCCAGGTGCTGCACTCCTCACAGCCTACTTTTCAGTCCCTTCACACACCAGACATGTGCTTTCTCAGCCAGTTTCAGGGTTCTTCTCTCTCCTCCCCTTTTTGTTACAGTTTTTAGTCTGAGCTCACTAGTGAAGCACACTCTGCCAGATTTCCTGGGTCCTAGTGCACCTCCTCACTTCAGTTCCAGAACATTCTCCAGCTCAGGGCAACATACAAATGTCCACAAATATGGGGGTCTTTACAGGGTATCACACCAGCATAAGATAAGATTCATCTTACAATTTCCCTTGAACTCCCCGGAGCTCCCTAGCAGTCCCAGCCATACGATTTCGTGCTTATTTCACACACGATTTACATACAATCTGTCGTACGATCACTCGTTCCTATATGACGGATCGTGATATGATTGATCGTGTGCCTCACCAAAAACATGCGATCATAATAGATTTAAATAAAGCCGCTCGGATGGTCAGGCACACGATGCATCGCATGCTGAAATACACGGCACGATCAGCATTCAATTACGACATATAATATGGGCTGCAAATCTGATCATATGATACATTTTAAGAGCTGCGAGATGTGCATTGCATCATATCCTACTTAAAAACTACACAATTTCAACACAATTCATCATACGACGCGTAAAAAATCAAGCAATCAGCCCAAAATCGTGCTAGTGTATAGCCAGCATTATGTGTAAATTTACTAAGAATCGAGTCTGGTGGAGTTTTAATTTTTCAACTCAATTAGCATAGCCGAAATTCGGGTGATTTGAGGCTCCTAAACCTCACAAATTTACAAAGTAGTGAGTTTAGCTGAGAGTGAGTTGGCCAATAGTGAAGCAGATCGAGATATCTCCCCGAGTAGAAAGTTTTGAAGGAGAATACTCACCCAAGATTGCAGTGTTTTCTCTCTACAAAACTCTCCCGAGCAAGCAGCCTGCACATATCAGTGAGATATATGAAGGCTGCTTGTGTGTTGTAGCTGTAAAAAGTGGGTTAAATGTAAAAAAGAAATGATGGAGGGTCCCCCCCCAAAAGCATAACCTGCCCCGGACTGCTCAGCCAGTCCTGGTTCCAAAAATTACAGGGCACAAAACATTCCCATAATCCCATAATTTAGGAACCAGCACCTGGCTGCAGGGCCTGTCCTGGTTTTAAATATAGGGGGAAAAATGCATAGGGGTTCCCCTATATTTAAAACCAGCACTGTACCCAAACCAACTGGGGTGTAATGGCACATCCAGGAGACCCTATCTCTGGGTCTCCATGGCCAAAGCATTTGCATCCCAAGCTGGTCAGCCCAAGCCAGGGATCTGTGGGGTGGTGGGGATGACCCAGGAAGGGGTCCGCCCTCTCCCAAAACCCCAGGCTTGGGCTGAAGCCCGGGCTCTTCCCCGGCCGTGGGCATGGGGTTAATAATGTGGTAAATAGTTGAAAACTATTGTATTTTGCAGTAGTACTACAGGTGCCAGCATGCCTACCCTTTTGCACTTGTGGAACTACAAGTGCCAGCAGATGACCAGCCCACTTAACTCCACTGTAAATTAATAGTTAAAAAACACAGTACACACACCGTCTAAAGTACAACTTTATTATACACCTACCTACCTCACTCACACATACTTACCTGCTGCCATATGTTCACGTCCACTTGTCCCCATAGAACCCATTTGGACTACCTGAAAAAAAGATCTTGGGGTGCGAATGCTTTGGCCCTGGAAACCCGTAAATAGGGTCTCCTGGCTGTGGCATTGCACCCTGGTCGGTTTGGGTCCAGTGCTGGTTTTATATATAGAGGGACCCCCACACATTTCCCCCCCCCTATATTTAAAACCAGGGCAGGCCCTGCAGCCAGGTGCTGGTTCCTAAATTACGGGAAAACGCTACATGTTTTGTTCCCCATAATTTTTGGAACCAGGACTGTCTGCGCAGTCCCAGGCTAATTATGCTTTTGGGGGGGACCCTACATAATTTTTTTTAACAAACTAACCCTTCATTTACTATATACAGGCAGAAACATACATGATCACACTGATCTGTATATGTTTCTGCCAACTCGCAGCTCACAGGCAGGTGAATTGATTTCACAAATTTTTACAGAAGTTTTGTCCATTCTCATGAGAGTTTATAAACTCTCCTCTTGGTAATATCCCAAATCCTATCTTCACTAGTAAAAAGTTACTGAGTTTGACTGACGGTGAAGTATAGAGAGTTTGCTAACTCTCCATTATTTTCCCATAACAAAGGAGATTTCTCTCCCTAGTTTGCCATTAGTAAATTTGCGAGTGGAAAAAAAATGCCCAAACACTCCAGAGATTGCTAACTCGACCAAACTCGAATCTTAGTAAATTTACCCCTAAGGGTTAGAATGTTTTAGATTCAGAAGGAAATCAAAGTATCTCTTTCTAATGGATATGCATTGTTGTGAAGGGAGGTTTTTCCTGTGGTATGTGGAATTTTTGTCTTGTGTTGTATTGAGACCAATTCCTATAATGTCTAGAGGGAGTATAGATATGTGGATGATGTCTATATTGGGGGTATAAATATCAATTTTTATGTACACAGTACTGTACATCTCTACAGTATCTGTTTGATCACAAAATTATTCATTTTTTACCTTTAAATTTGATTTGTTCACATTAATATCAGTTAAATATCAACTATGTTAATCATGAACTACTCCAATATATGAGTAGCTACTATGTCACATGTCATCACATAATGTTCATGAGTGGAAATATTATATATTGGTTATGTCCACCATTGATATGATTATTTTGTCCAATTTTTTTGTAATGCTATATACACATTCTAAGCACTAAATATATGTAATTCACTTAGATGTACTTACATGAGGACAAATACTCTGCATCCTCATGGTCTGAACAAGGGGTTTGAAATTACACCCTTTTTAAAGTAATTATCTACATTTTGTCTATTTATTTTTAATCAACCGCAATAATCAAGTGTTTTTTAGTCTGGATGTTTATTTTTATTTGGGAGAATGTAACTATTGATATTAGCTAACAATTTTCTAAAGTTTGTTACTTTCATAAATTAACTGCTATAGCTATATTGTTCTCATATTGGGCTCTATTTATTAAGATTATTTTTACTAAAATAAAGTGAAAAAGGGTGTTTTCACACCCTTTTCACATTATTTTAGTTTCACCTGTAGTTATTACAGGGCAATTGGAGTAGAATTAGTAAAATTCTACTCCAACCCCCAGTATCACTTATTTTTAGTAAAGCAGATCGCATTTCCCATAATTGTAATGGGAAATGTGATCTGTGTGCAAGTTACTAAAAATAAATTGTAAAAAAATACCGGGGGAAGCCCTGTGATAATAACGCCTCCCCCAGTTACCGGGCTCCCACTCTGCTCTAACGGAGAGAGCAGAGGCGGGAGCCGGTACCAGTAATCAGCTATGTGGTCTAAGTAGACCGCAAGCTGATTACTGTAAAAAAAAGAAAAAAAAATTCAACATTTTTTTTTTCCCTTACCTGAATCAGTGATCGGGCCTCCGGTGATGGCTCCTCTCCGGTCAGCTGGTCTCCCACAGTGCACTGGGGCCCGGTCATCAGGTGATCGGGTCCCAGTGCAGTATGGGAGATCACCTGATCGGGAAGCCCGGAGAAGATCACCGGAGGCCAGGAGGATGCAGGTAAGTGTAATGAAGGGAGGGAGGGTCGCGGGGGGGGGGAGGGGGGGTCACGGGGGTCCGCGATCGCGGGGGGCGGGGCTTAGCGCGGGGGCGGGGCTTAGCGTCGGTGGGGGGGGTAGTAGCGGTGGTCGGTCGGCGCATCGCGGGCTCTTAGTCGCGGTATTTTTTCCGAAAATACCGCGACTAGAGTGCGGATGGGATCCGCAGGGACAGAGCTTTATCGCAAGCTCTGTCCCTGCAAGGGATTTATAGTAAATCCCTGTGATATTGCCTGAATTCGCAATGCGAATTCACTCGGTAATATCACACTACAATCCGCATTCAATATGCGGATTGTAGTAAATAGAGCCCATTGTGTTAAACATATTTAAATTAATAATTCTATAATGAGAAATGTCACATGGAAATGAGAATTGAATATGTATGGATTTATATGGTTGTATACTTATATTCTGTGAGTGAATGATAATTTTACTTTTGTGCTATTTGAGTGTAGTAATTTCATTAGGATTAATTATGGATATTTCAGTTATCAGTACTATCCTAATAGATGATTGGGTAGATTGACCTTTATCAATAGAGAGAGTGTGATGCCAAGACAGCCCTCTGACGAAGTCAAAGTAAACTGGCAACCTGATGACGTAATGTGGATTGTGGAGACGTGTATGATAAACAAGCTAGCAGTGCTACACTTGCTGTATTTATTGGAGCTATATTAACTCGCAATGGCCTGACCACCACCATTGGTATGTTACTTATGACCTGTCTCTGTTATTGCTGATTAAAATATCCAAATTGTTTTTATGAATTACGGAGTGCACCCAGGATTATTACAAATTTTTCTGTAATAAATTATATATATATATATATATATATATATATATATACAGTATATATATATATATCTAAACAGAAAACTTAGCACTCACCATTGTTAAATCACTCACAATAATATATACATAAATAATGGGGTTTGGTTCATGGATTGATCAATGCATTTAAGCCTGAAGCCCTCATCACGGGACCCCACCTCTCTGCAGGTCCTACACTATCTGTCATACTTATGGAAACCTGGTAGCTGCAATCACAGAGTTTAAACTGAAAAAATGTTAACTGGTTTAAAGCTCACCTGCCAACTAATGGCTTTTAAAGGCAAGGCAGTCACCAAACATAGCTTCTATCATACTAGCAAAAAGGCAGCTGTCACAGGTTATTATAAATGAGCTTGCACAGGGGTGCATGAGAAAGCTATGATCACAAAAGTTTAAAAGGTTAATCTTAAATGCATTGATCAATCCATGAACCAAAACCCCATTATTTATTTATATATTATTGTGAGTGATTTAACAATGGTGAGTGCTGAGTTTTCTGTTTTTATTTATCTTAGCAATGTGGTCACAAGCCACTTCCACCCCATGCCTGGGAATGGCGAGTGCAGGTCTGCACCCCAAATCTGGGAGTGGCGAGTGCAGTGGATTTCTGACTTTGTTTATTTGGTTAATTTTAATGAACCTTTTGTGATCATAGCTTTTTCATAGCTGGTCTTCTCTCCACTTGATATAAGGTATGTTTTCACTGTATTTCACTTGCATACACCTTGACAAAGGAGCCCAAGAGCTCAGGAACATTGGGATTATTTTGTGACCATTTTTTAATACACTTGCTTTCATATCAGTCTCCGAGTGCCGCAGTTATTTAACTTCTTTATCAGTCCTTCAATTCTGAGGGCACCGGAGCAAGTCGCTTTTGCAGCAGAGGAGTGCCGGTCCGTTTATAGTTTATATATATTCAGTATATATATATATATATATATATACAGTATATATATATATATAAATATATATATATATATATATATATATAATATGCACTTGCAGAGATCAGCCAAATAGTGCTTGGAGGGGAGCTACTGTAAATTCTAAAGATGGGGAACAGAGCTGGGTGCTTGCCAGCTAAAGCACTTCTGGCTATGTTTGCATCACATGCGATGTCACTAGTTAAGTGGTTAAATGAAAACTTACTATAGGTCTACATTGCTTATTGTAAACTTTCAATTTCATTGGTCATCTTCATACACATGATTTATTAGACCTTTACTGTGTTAGAGGACGTGTTAGCATTACTCTAATGACCACTCTATTATGTTGTTAATATTACATTAGCATTTCTGTGCTTTGACTTTTAGAGAAGCTGTTTTTCCATAGAGGTTAAGTGCACCCCTTCCATGATGAGTTTCTATAGTACTTACTTGTTGACATTGACCTTTTACTTAAAGTATTTAGTTGACATGATTGAGATTACTAATTTTTTATATTATTATGCTTTATTTATATGATGCCACAAGAGTTCCACAGTGCCTAACAAAGTACATAAACAAATGAGCACACAATAAAAGGTATTAACAGTACAAAACAATGCTCAACCAGGATATGGTTATAAACATTAAATAAGCAGCAGGGCATCACCAACCAAGTGTTAGGAGCCAGTGTAAAGCTTGTAGGAGAGGGGATGTAGATGAACAGATGTGTCCTCACTCATCTTTGCTGCAACTGCACCAAACAGCCGCTCTTGGCGCACCTTGTCACTTGAAACTCTGCTAACGCTGGGCATCTTTTTTGTGATTTGTTTTGCAGACAATGCATCTAAGTCATAATGTGATGCATCTAGCATGCACCAGAATACTGTGCTGAATAATTTGATATGCAACACTTGTATATCTGTCTGTGATTGAGTTTCAAAATATGCATGCAAAATGCTACAGTGCAGTGGTCGCAGATTTTTTTCTAAGCCAAGTTCCATTTGCAGACTCAGTTGCACACAGATATACTATACAAGTGTCATATATTAAATTAATCAGCACAGTCTCCTGGTGTGTCCTCGTCATAATGCATTTTTAACAAAAAAGACGCCCAATGCTAGCAGAGTTGCACTGGACCTGGTGGCTTACTCATGCCAGGCATATTGTACTGCATGGCATATTGAGACTAGATGAGCAAGGACACATCTGTAGAATATTTGGAGAGGAAGAGGAACTCTCAAGAGTGAGGACAGATTGGAGTGGAGAGAGGTGGGAGTCATGGAGGCCAGATAGGAGGAGGTTACATTAGTCCAGTCTGGAGATGACCAGTGAGTAAAATAAGGGTTTTAGTAGCATCCAAGATGAGAAAGGGTCTGATCCTGAAAATATTATATAATATAGAGATGGAAATGGCAGGACTGCGAAAGGTACTGAATGTGTGGTTTGAAGGAGAGGGGGCTAGTACTGAATGTGTGGTTTGAAGGAGAGGGGGCTAGAGGAGGTGGTTGTGCCATCAATAAATTATGATGTTCTTGGGAATGAGGTTATGCAGGAGGGCGGTAAGATGATTATCTCATTCTTAGATGTGTTAAGTTTAAGAAAACTCTGGGTAATCCAGGAAGAGATGGCAGAGAGAAAGTTGGAGAGGGGAAGAGGCCAGGGGAGGAAAGCTATCATCAGCATAGCGTAGATATTGGAGTCCAAAAGAGCTGATGAGTCCACTTACAGAGGATGCATAGAGGGAGTATTGAAGAAGTCCAAGAACAGAATCTTGGGTGACACTGTTAGTGGAAGTGAGGGTATGTGGAGTCAAGAGAGGAGACAGAAAAGGAATGGTCAGAGAGGTAGGAGGACAGGCCAGAGAGGGCAGTGTCATGTAGTACAAGAAAGTGAAATATTTCCATGAGGAGAGGGTGGTGCCTAGTGTAATAAGCAGCAAAGCGGTCAAGGAGAATAAGCATTGAGTAGTGGCCCTTTGATTTGGCAGCAAGGAGGTCATTGCTGCCTTTTGTGAAGGCTGTTTCAGTGGAGTGGAGAGAACAGAAGCCAGACTGGAATAAAACAAGCAGGGAGCAGGAAAAAATAAAGGTGGTACGGTGGCTGTAAATAATATGCTTAAGTAGTTTGGATGTAAAAGGTAGGAGAGAGATGCATGCTTGAATGCAGAAGGAACAGTGACTGATGAAAGGGAGGGATTGAGGAGGTCAGGAAGATGGGAACAGGCAAAAAGATATGGAGTAAGAGGCAGGAGGGGATAGGGTCAAGGTCTGCGTGAAGGTCATGACTTCCTCTCCAGATAATGGGGAAGAATAATGTTATGGTTTGCTAGATGGATGGAGAGGGGTGGTCTGGGAAATCATGGGAGTGCTGAGGGTCTGGTGTGATGCAATGCCCTGACTTATGTAGTCCATTATAGATGAAAATTAGGTGGCAAAATCTAGGACAGAGAGTGAGAAGGGGAGGTGAGGAGGAGGTGGGCAGAGAAGGGAGTTGAAAGTGGTGTAGAGACACCATGGGTTTGAGGAATAGGAGGATATGAGGTTCATAAAATATGACTGTTTAGAGAGGGATAGGGAAGCACTGCAGGATGAGAGCATATATTTGAAATGGAAGACATCTGCTTTGGAGCATGATATCCTCCACTGTCACTTGGCAGTTCGTAACCACTTTTGCAGATATTTGGTGCATTTGGAATGCTCTGGTTGAGGTGTGGATTGCTGGAGCACCAGAGTCAGGAGCAAAAGTAAGTGAGGCACTGTTATAGGGAAGTGGCTGTTTGGATTTGCGGTTAGCAAATCTTTTGGGTGGTAGTTACCCGTCTTAGTGTTACTGGGATACTGCATCATGTCCTGTCCTTTTTCTGGCTTTTTGCAAGTAGCTGGAAATCCTGTTTTGTCTGTGTCCATTCATGGCCTGTCATTCATGTCAGTCTGTGTGTTGTTTCATGTGTTCACTAATTAACTAGCTCTCTCTGCAGAGCTCAGGTGCACACATGCCTTTGATTAGGAAGTGCTCTCTCCAGGAATTTGTTCTGATTGGACCCTGCTTCCTTTAAGTTTCAGCCAGCCTTTCACTTCACAGCCAGTTATATTGCCTGACATCTGGAGAGTGTTTGTGCTCAGAAGTCTGAATCCTTTTCCGGTCTTACCTTGTTCCACAGTTCCTGTATGCTGAGTTATTCTTCCAGTGTCCTCCACCTGTCTGTCTGTTTAGGATTAGCCTGTGGAATATACCCTGCTGCTGCCTGTGGACTTTCATTCCAGAGTCTAGCCTAGCTGTGTCAGTCTGTTTCCAGCCTGTGTTCCTGTCATGCCAGAGTTCATCTGTCTGCCATATTGCTGCAGACACACCTCAGCCTGCATCTCATCTCGGCTCTCAAGCTGCATCTCGGCTGTCATAGCCACACCAGGTACCATTCATCTAGCAGCCCCCATGCTGCCAACATTCATTATATGGCTTACTAGCTGCTCCAGCAACGCAACATCGGCACAAGTACTGCACCATCGCCACAACATCGCCACAGTTGCTGCACCATTGGCTCTCAAAGCCATTTCCAACCCCTAGGCTGTATATCTATGGCTATTGCCGCAACATCAGCACCATCGCCGCAACATTGGCACTATAGCCGCACCACGGCCCACAAGGCCGCACCTTGAACTAGTTGCTTCAGCCACTGGTCCTGCCACTTCATTGTTCATTGTCTGTTTAGTCTTAGCTTGTGTTTTGTCTGTCTAGTTCTTTTATGCATCTTGTCTGTTCAGTCCTTGTTTTGTTTTTCTGTCACTCTTGTAGTCCATTCTTGTCTAGTCTTGTCTTGATATCCTGCAGTATCGAGTCCTGGTCATTCCTGCTGTGCTGCCTGCTTGAGCTGTCCTCTCGCTTCTTGTCTGACTACCCAGCTGCACCATTGTCCCTAGACATTCCTGAGACCTATCATCAGCCACTGCTAGAGTATCCTGTCACTCATGTCAGTCCCTGTATGCATCATTTGCAGCCTCACTCCAGCTAGTACCAGTACAGGAAGCATTGCCCCTCCTCAGCAGTCCTGCAGTCTCTCATTGGTTGTGTAAGCCTCTACTGCTGGAGGCATAAATCCAGGTAGCCACCTAAGTACCGGTGTGTAAATAAAGCACTAAGGGAACAGCGGGTGGCTGTTATTGGTAGAAGATCCTCTCCCTGGCTCTAGAGGTCTTACACAACCATGCAAGTATCGTAACAGTGGCTTGTTTAGGGCAGATGGGAGATACTGTGTCGATATTCTCTATGGTATATATAGTGATGGTAGCCTTAGCAGGCAGAGGTGGAGAAGGAGAAAGGGTTAATTTAAGAAAGAAGAGCATGGTCAAAGAGGGAAAAGGGGGAGTTGGTGTAACCAGAAATATCACACTGGTGAGTGAAGACCAGATCAAGTGAGTATTTAGTCAGATGGGAGGGTGATGAGATGATGATGTGAGGGTAAGGAGTTTAGATGCAGAGGATTCTGTGGGTACATTGACATGGATATTGAAGTCACCTAATATGATGGTGGGGAGGTCAGAGGAGAGGAAGTGGGAGAGCCAGAAAGCAAATTTGTGAAGGCATTTAGAGATAGAGCCATGGGGACAATGACAGCAACTCAAAGATAAACAGGTTGGAAAAGGAGAAGAGCGTGAACCTCAAATGTAAGAATGAGATGGATAGTTTAGAGTGTATAAGCTGGAAGGATATAATGACCCCAACACCACCACCATGGAGACCTATGGACCAGGGTTGTGATAGAATGCGAGGCCCCCAGAGGAGACAGCTGTGGAAGAAGTAGTGTCATAGAGGGAAATCCAGATTTCAAGGAGATTGAGGGAGTTGGAGATAAAAAGGTCATGGGTTGGGACCAGTTTGTTGCAGACAGATCTGGCATTCCAGAGGGCACAGGAGAGGGGAACTGAGCGAGTCAGAGAGATGTTGATGAGATTATCAGGGTTGCTGTACGTGGAGGTGAGATTCATTTGGAGAAAAGAGATGGAGAGAGTTTATTAATAGTGCTTATCATTAGTTCCTTTTCTTACATTTGTATACTCTATTCTGGACATACCTATCACATTGGCATAATCTGTCACATTATATTTAAACATGATTGCTACTATGTATTTCTTTGTTTGTGTGTGGGTGGTCATTGCGGTAACTATGAACACTGTGATGAAGTCACATCCCCACACCTGCGTTCAATGGTAGAGAAGGCATGCATCACTTAGGTGGCTGGGGTTTATAACATAAGACCAATGTGTTTTTCTTTATTACACCTGACTATAGTGCCAATTAAAGGGTGTTAAGTATATTATTGTATATTATATAAAGTATGCACATTAGAGATTAATCTGAAAAGAAACAAACAATAAAAGTTGTGCATTGCACATGTACATTACCTGCATTTTACCCTGCAGAACATATAGTAGCCGCCATCTTGCCAATGCAGCAGTAAGTACAAGCAGTGGTCAAAGAGATGCAAAGAAAATGAAGCCAAAATTACAAATGTGCTCCACCATGGAAGTGACCTCACTTCCTGTCTAATATCATATAGTAAAATACTAAGAATCTAGGCCAGACAAGCCTCTATAAAGAAGGCTACACAATCAGGTGCCCTAGTATCAAAAAACTGCCAGCTTAGATGATCAATCCAAATAGACATGGCCCTGAAAATGCGCAGATCATGCATTCCAGCCTAGAATGTACAGTATCAGCGCATGTCCAGTAGGGAGATCGGCCAGTATATATATATATATATATATATATATATACTGTGATAGAAGCACTGGTAAAGTGGTCAATGGCAGGTACGTTTGTCCTAGGTCTGAAGTGAATGTCAGAAAATAAGGACAGTAATGGAAGAATAATGAGATGGTTCTTGGCATTACAAACCTTTAAATTTATGGTAGAGCACAGGCCAGGAAGCCAGCTGGCCAATGCAGATGCTTTGTCACATGTCCATTGTTTGGGGGCTGCAGTTCCACCCCACAGGTCGAAACACAGGGGGGGGATATGTGATAGAAGCACTGGTAAAGCAGTAAATGGCACGTATGTTTGTCCTTGGTTTTTGACGTATGTGTTCTAAAAAACCCCAGGAGAAACATATCGGCTTTTGAAAAAGCCGGTTTGGGTCCTGGGGTGTGTATGTGAGGAGAGGGAGGGCTCCATCCACAGGCCACTCCAGGTTTTGGGCCTTTCAGCCTGGTAGCAGGCTCGTTAGGGCTTACACCTGGAACTAGCTGATTTAAGCTGTGTTCAGTTGTAGCTGAGTGTCTCATACCGGGGATAGCAGGCCGCAGGTTAGCTTGCTCTGAGACGCTGTTGGTTGTAAACCAGAAGGTACTCTGCATGGGGATTTTGTTTAGTGTTCTGTTAGATTGGAAACTTGCTGTCTAGTTAGTGCCCAGCTGGGCTAGGGTTTGTTTCATGTTTTATTTGATTGTTGAAATTGCACAAAAAAAACTGGCACCATCCAGCTTGCATGAAAATCCATGACTGGAGTGCTGTTTCCTGGCTGCTGGGTGTGAGGTGGTGTCCATCTACCCCAGGAGAGGGATTTGCTACGCCATCCTTAACACAATATATATATATATATATATATATAAAAAATATCATGATGGTATGATCACATATCAAGGGCACCCCAGATGGTTGATTGCTATTGATTACATCTGTTTTATATATATATATATATATATATATATATATATATACTGCAGTACCACGGGTGTGGCCCTCAGGGCTAATGTGAGAGTAGAAACTACAACACTGCAAGTTGTTTACAACATTTCAATCAATTTATGATTTTCATCAGGTAATGGCAGACAATACAAAAAGCACCTTACCTTACACATTTACAAGCAGCAAGTAAAACACCCAGTGACTCATGCTCCAGCCCGACTCGGGTCTGTGCCCACATCAATGACGTCAACCACAGCGCAATGTAGTTTCTGTCAGTGAGACCGAAAGAGAAACCATCACCATGGAGACAACATGATGCATAACAATGTAATGGATAACAAGACGCATATGATAAACACAGACACTTCTGCAAAAAAACGAATGATCATTTATAGAACAATAGCACTTGAATAAATTTTAACAGTAACATAGATACCATAACATCAGTAAGTAGGTGCTATAACGTCCAGAAAATGAATCCAGAACAATTCACGTTTTAGTAACATCAAATTCCTATCACCTCCTCTTGCAGGTTGGGTCACATGGTCAATCATTCTATATTTTAAACAAGAAAGATTATGGCTAGCCTCTAGAAAGAGGCGAGCCACAGGCTGATCACTAGAACCTTTTGTAAGTACCATTCTGATGGAGGACCTATGTACAGCCATCCTTTCTTTAAATTTTCTAGCAGTTTTACCTATATAGGTGAGACCACATGGGCATAGGATCTGATAGATAACATAAGTCGATTCACAGGTAAGATGGTGTTTAATCAATAATTTTTTCCCGGATTGCTGATGATAAAAAGTATCTCTGGTAAGCATAAATCCACAGGTAACACAGAGACACCTAAAGCAACCAAGTTTTCTAGGAAGCACACTCCTCACAGGGTTACTGCCCATACCTGTAATATCAGTCTTAACTAATACATTTCTCTGGTTATTACCCCTAGAATAACAGGCACCTAATGTGTGGTCCTTTAACCCTAAATCTTTGTCCGTCTGTACAAGGTGCCACAGTTTTTTACTAATACCATTAATCACAGGGGAATGTATATTATACTGTGTGACCCAAGTAAACATATCCTGCTGCTCGGCATGTATCTTTCTACACAGCAAATCGTTCTGTTCAAATTGTAACACTTTACTTTTAAGCTGCAATAGATACTTCAATGCATAACCTCTATCAACAAAGCGTACTAAAAGCTCATCAATCTGTTGTTCAGCCTTCTCTCTACTGTTGTTGATCCTCCTCAGTCTCACCATCTGAGAACAGGGGATACCAAGTTTCAAACCTCTGGGGTGGCAACTACTGGCATGTGAAAATATGTTGCGGTCAGTATTTTTCTGAAATACCATTGTCTCCAATAGAGCATTTTTTAGGCTAATCCTCACATCCAGAAAATCTACTGTCTCAACTTGTATATTGAAAGTAAATTTCACAGGGCAGTCAGAAGCATTGTGATTTTCAAAAATCATTCTTAAATCATTACAAGAACCAACCCATATTAGAAAAAGACCGTCTATAAATCTTTTATAAAACAAAAAATCCTGGAAGCAATGCTGTTGTCATTAAAGAATAATTGTTGTTCAATATCAAACATATAGATGTTAGCATATGTTGGGGCTACAGATGAGCCCATCGCACATCCTTTAGTTTGCAAGTAATGGGCACCATCAAATATAAAGAAATTGCAAGATAAGACAAGTTCTAATAGATGTAATATAATGCCAATAGAGGTTGAGTCCATGGTGGATTTATTAATGAGAAGTCTCTTCACAGACGCTACTCCATCTTGATGTGGAATAATAGTGTATAGGCAAGTGACGTCGGCCGTAACTAGCCAAACATCCATAGTTGGCAGGATATCAATCATCTTTAATAATTGTAATAATATAGTTGTGTCTAATAGAAAATTGGGATGGTCATGAATCAAGGCTTGGAGTATAGAGTCAAGTAAGATAGATGTTGGTTGAAATAATGTTTTACGAGCAGACACAATAGGTCTACCGGGAGGCAGATTAAGGCCTTTATGCACCTTAGGGAGGGTATACAAGACAAGTTTAAGTGGAAATGCTGGAATGGGTATTTCAAAGATCTGGTCATCTATAAGATGTGCATCTTTAGCCAAAATTAAAGTTTCTTTAAGTTCCCGAGTAAAGGTGTCAGTTGGGTCACACTTAAATTTGCTGTAAACCCCAGGTTCATTCAACTGCCTCATAATCTCCAATCTATATGCCTCAAGATCTTGAAGAACTATTGCCCCACCTTTGCAAGCAGGGCGAATAATAAGTTGATCATTATTGCTTAGAGTTTTCAATGCACGACTTTCATCAGGTGTTAGATTATGATGTATAGGTTTGGGTTGAGATATGGAGTCAGTAGTCTCACTTTCCAGAAGTCTCATAAAAGTCTTGATAGATGGATTATTCGATAACAGATCGAATGTACATTTTCTTTGTATAGGTTTCAATTTATTAGGTATAGACGTCTGAGAGGTATCAGATATTGTCACATTCTTAGAAAAATATTCTTTAAGTTTAAGCTTACGGTTAGGCTGAAATCTTTCAGCCTGCCATCTAAGATCAGAGAAATACTTTTGTGGGGATAAAAGAGAGACCCTTAGATAAAAAATATGTTCACTCTTAGTTAACTCATGACTGAACAGGTTAAATATTATTTCTTCTTTGGTAGCATTGGTGCTTTTTTCCACATCCTCTCATGTTTGTATTGACCACTTCTCCGGGTAACTCATTTCTTTGGGCCCCTTGTGTGCGGGTAATGACCACTAAAGTTACAGATGGATCCCGTCGTCCTCATTGTCTCCCCTCATTTTCACTCATATTTCTTTTACTCTCTGCAGATGTGTCTATATCTATGATGCTTTTAGGGTATTTAACTCTTTTATGAAAAGGCTTTCTGCGTTTCTCAGACCTATTCCCAGATAGCCATTGGTAGACTTGATGTTGCTCATAGTCACTATTTACCTTTTCTAATTTCTCCCTTTTGAATTTAATTAAGTCACATCCACATGTAGCCAATTGCTGATTAAGCTTATTAATCCAATCTTCGTTTTCATCCTGTGATAGAACTGGCAGATGCTCTGTTTCAAACTTTATGATTTTGTCTTTAGCCAATTCCATTTCTTTGTTGGATTGCTCGATCACCAATAAGAGGACTTTGGGCTAGTTACGGCCAACATCACTAGCCTATACACTATTATTCCACATCAGGATGGAGTAGCGTCTGTGAAGAGACATCTCATTAATAAAACCACCATGGACTCAACCTATATCGACATTATATTACGTCTATTAGAACTTGTCTTATCTTGCAATTTCTTTATATTTGACGGTGCCCATTACTTGCAAACTAAAGGATGTGCGATGAGCTCATCTGTAGCCCCAACATAAGCTAACATCTATATGTTCGATATTAAACAACAATTATTCTTTAATGACAACAGCATTGCTTCCAGGATTTTGTTTTTTAAAAGATTTATAGACAAACTTTTTCTAATATGAGTTGGTTCTTCTAATGATTTAATAATGATTTTTGAAAATCACAATGCTTCTGACTGCCCTGTGAAATTTTACTTTCAATATACAATTTGAGACAGTAGATTTTCTGGATGTGAGGATTAGCCCCAAAAATGCTCTATTGGAGACAATGGTACTTCGGAAATAAACTAACGGCAACATATTTTCACATGCCAGTAGTTGCCACCCCAGAGGTTTGAAACATGGTATCCCCTATTTTCAGATGGTGAGACTGAGGAGGATCAACAACAGTAGAGAGAAGGCAGAACAACAGATTGATGAGCATTTAATATGCTTTGTTGATAGAGGTTATGCATTGATGTATCTGTTGCAGCTTAAAAGTGTTACAATTTGTACAGAACGATTTGCTGTGTAGAAAGATACATGCCGAGCAGCAGGATACGTCTACTTGGGTCACACAGTATAATATACTTTCCCCTGTGATTAATGTTATTAGTAAAAAAATGTGGCACATTGTACAGATGGACAAAGATTTAGGGTTAAAGGACCATACATTACGTGCCTGTTATGCTTGCTAGGGGTAATAACCAGAGAAATGTATTAGTTAAGACTGATATTACAGGTATGGGCAGTAACCCTGCGAGGAGTGCGCTTCCTAGAAAACTTGGTTGCTTTAGGTGTCTCTGTGTTACCTGTGGATTTATGCTTACCGGAGATACTTTTTATCATCTGCAATCCGGGAAAAAATATTGATTAAACACCATCTTACCTGTGAATCGACTTATGTTATCTATAAGATCCTATGCCCATGTGGTCTCACCTATATAGGTAAAACTGCTAGAAAATTTAAAGAAAGGATGGCTGTACATAGGTCCTCCATCAGAATGGCACTCACGAAAGGTTCTGGTGATCAGCTTGTGGCTCGCCACTTTCTAGAGGCTGGCCATAATCTTTCTTGTTTAAAATATAGAATGATTGAGCATGTGACCCAAGCCGCAAGAGGAGATGATAGGAATTTGATGTTACTAAAACGTGAATCGTTCTGGATTCATATTCTGGACGTTATAGCACCTAAAGGTCTTAATTAAATGCTACCATTAGTTTGCCTTAATTACTGATGTTATTGTATCTATGTTACTGTTAATATTTATTCAAGTGCTATTGTTCTGTTTAAATGATCATTAGCTTTTTTGCAGAAGTGTCTGTGTTTATCATATGTGTCTTGTTATCCATTACATTGTTATGCATTCTGTTGTCTCCATGGTGATGGTTTCTCTTTTGGACTCACTGACAGAAACTACACTGCGCTGTGGTTGACGTCATTGATGTGCGCACAGACCTGAGTCGGGCTGGAGCACGAGTCACTGGGTGTTTTACTTGCTGCTTGTAAAGGTATAAGGTAAGGTGCTTTTTGTATTGTCTGCCATTACCTGACGAAAATCATAACTTGATTGAAACGTTGTAAACAACTTGCAGTGTTGTAGTTTCTATTCTGACAGTAGCCCTGAGTGCCACACCCGTGGTATTGCAGTTACTATCTTTTTTGGTGGTGGCACCGGGCGAAGCTATTCATTTACATGAGTGCCGGACCATTGTGATCTTTATATATATATATATATATATATATACACATATACAGTATATACACCGTTCCTGCGCTCCATGCTGGAAAACATGATGGCTGTATAAAGAAAACATATTGCTTATTATACACAGGTATTGGGTATCATAATGAGCCACAGGGAATCCCGGTCTATGATCAAATAAAAGATAAAAAAATAAAAATACAAACAATAAATAAAACTATTGAAAAATGCAGAGAAATTAATAAAAGTAAAACAAGAGATACTATTGATAAATAATAAGAAAACAAGTATTAAAGAAAGAAAAAAAATCAATATAAAGCTTTTGAAACAAAAAATCCTTACCATTAAGTATCTATTCAGAGAAACATAATATACCAAAAAACTGGATTATTTAATATAAACTTTTTTTTATCTGTTACTGTTGACCTTGATGTTTCTTCAACAATATCCCTATTGTTCACCATATTAGTCTTTTTTCCTTTCCCTTTTCCTCTGCTCCCTTTTTCTATTTTTCTTTTTACCTACTAATACTTCGTTCTTTTCATTCTCAGACTCCTTCCTAAAAATCTTCTTTGTTGAAAATGTGAACTCTGTTACATGTAGATACAGGATTATTTCTAATTTTGGAGTATTAATTAGCATACCACTTATCTTTAACATAAAATGTGTCCCTCCTAGGGGTGTAATAATACTTGTTCCTGTAGAGATTAAACTGTCTTTCTCTTCCCTTGAAATCCTCTCTCAATTCTATATCTTTATACCAGGACCTGTATTTCTTAACCGGGGTATTGTATTTTTTTCTCCAATTTACTCTTTGTTGACTCTCCCTCCTAATCTCTCTATTGTGATCATAATCTTCTTTCGTGATTTTCCACCTCACCACAACTACAGTACACAGTGATTCTTCTCTATTCCTTTTACTGTCACTTCTAAAGGGTGTGTTCAAACTTACTATTTCATTTTTATTAAGTGACCTTCTTCTAATTTCATGTAAATCTTCTATTGTTTCATTCTCCTCTTCTATCCTATTCCTTATGAACTTACATTTCTTTCTCAAGATTATCTCTTTATCTTTTCTCAAGACCTTAAGTTTCATTGCTTTTTCCATTGCTTGGTAGTCTTCTAATTTTCTGAATGGGTTAATTAATGAGGTTAAGATACCAATTTGTTCCTCTATGGTTGTCAGCTCCTTCCTCATTTCTTGGACTACAGTACAAGGTTCATTTGGGAGAAGGAACAATTTTCGAAAAATTTTGATCCTTTTTTATAAAAATCACTATTTTAATTTTTAGATGAAGAAAATGTATTGATTGTCAACCCTCTAGGTATCGTCTGTTCTGCAATGTATTTTTCCATTGTAAAGGTTTCCCGCCGCAAACTACTTTCCTTTAATAGAACATCTTCCAACTTTCTCATCATCTGGCTAAGATCTTCTACCATTTCATCATTGCTATCCTCTCTCTATATATCTTCCATCATATTGAAAACTGAGTCAATGAGAAGTTTCCTCTGGTCCTTATACCCTAGCATGATGCTGCAGGATTTACTAGAGTGACAAGCAAAGATACAAAAAATTTAAATCCTGTGCTTCACAATAATGGATGCTGCACACAAAACCACAGATGTGGTCACACAACACCTCATATGCAAAACAATCATACAAATAATCTGGGTTTCAGCACACCTATCACGCAAATCAAACCCACCCAAACTTCAGACATCTGAGTCAATCTGAGCGGCGGCTCGGGTCTTTCCCGCCTGATTCGGATCCCACTTGTAGGACAACACGTCATTCTTGTGGTGTAGGATTTTCATGGGTTTTGGATTCTATATAAGGCACCGCCGCTGTGACTCTATCTATCTACCATTTCCCTATCAGGCATACTACTGTATGCTGTGCGTTACTCTGCTATATAGGCTGTTCTGTGTCCAAACTCACAAGTGGCTGTGCTTTTCTGTATTAGTTATTGTGTATAGGGGGGAAACACTGCTGTATGCTGCAGTGTACTCTGCTGCAAATTGGCTGTGCTGTGTGATGTTCACATGCATATATAAAACCTGTGACTCCATGCAGCTTGAATTGAGCTGCGACCACAAAAAATCAAAATAAAAACAATGCTAAATTATAATGTTTGTACTGTTTAGTGCAGTTTACCTTAGTGCACTTTGTTAATGTGCATATATAAGCTCTGTGACTCCATGTAATTTGAATTGAGCTGTGACCTAAAAAAAATCAAAATCAAATAAATAGACAGCTAAATTCAATTGTATTTACTGTTTGGTGCTCTTTACCGCAGTGTGCTTTGTTCACATGCATATCTAAGCCGTAGTGATCTGCAAATTTAAAAATAGATAACGTTCAGTTCAGAGAAGAGCAACCAAATACTGTCGCTGCAACTGCTACCACCAGTCAAGATGACGCTAGTCCTTCAACATCATCTACTAAAACCAATGCTCAAGGGCATAGAGGGTCTAAGTCAGGGCATCTAAAAATCAAAATAAAATATACAGTGCTAAAGAAAAAAACGAATTTATTAAATGGAAAGTGCAGAAAAACATAAAATTGCTAACAAGCCATTCAGCATATGCAGTGGCAAAGAAAGTCTGAGGCCTTGGACTTTATTTATGAGTGGTGGGTCTGCAAGTGTCAGTAAAGAATTTCCCTCTGCCTCTCATGATGATGCAAGACCTTATGGAGTGTAGAAGAGGTGTAAAAAAATTAAAACCACTAAGACAATAGGCAAACTGTGCGTTCAGTAACAGAAATGTTGCAAATCCCTGGGCAGAGTCTAAGTGTGTCCATGAGCGCTATGTGTGAGCCTGACCTGTCTGATACTGTTGGACTCACAGAGAAGTCACCTTAAACCATTTCTGCTCCCTCTGCAAATGTGGGGATGAGCAGCACAAATATAGTTGATGACATAGAAATAGAGGATGTCAATGAAGAAGTGCAAGAGGATGAGGGAGATACTTGAGTACCTGATG
Organism: Taudactylus pleione; assembly: GCA_031769625.1. Taxonomy (NCBI): domain Eukaryota; kingdom Metazoa; phylum Chordata; class Amphibia; order Anura; family Myobatrachidae; genus Taudactylus; species Taudactylus pleione. The sequence continues at coordinate 2,903,420 of JAUIMM010000222.1, read as the reverse complement.
CCGGTGCTAATGAGGATGTTGAGGTCGAGGATGTTGTTTGTGTAAGTCAGACACCAGTGGAAGCAGCTCTTGGCCATGATAAGAGGAAGGCCAATGTCATGCCTGAACATAGGACCTACAAATGCACCTCTTATGTGTGAAATTATTTTTACCCAAATCCTAACAACAGTTGTCTGCAGTGTTTGTAAAACCACAGTAAGTAGAGGTAGGGAAGTTAACCATCTAGGAGCCTCTTTCCTGTTACGCCATTTGCAGCAAACTCATGAATAGTTTTTGACATCAGAATTTAGTGCTAAAAAATAACAAGCAGTCCAGCATCATCTAGCTCCCTTTTCTCAAGTTCAACTAGATCCCAGCACCTGCAATCTCTATCCGCCAACACCTTTATCCTCAATATCCACAGTACTGATCGGAGGTAGTCCTGCATCCAATTTGTTAAGGCTAGGTGACTCCTACTGCTGCTGCTAGGGATTGATCTTCATCCTAGAAGGGGACCAAGAAGACTGCTATTTAAAAAATAGCAACCGACTGTGAAAAAATCCTTTGCAAGGGGAAGCAATGACAGCTCTCACCCAGTCACACAGCAGATCACTGATGCTATCATAGATGTGCTAGTATTATATTTGAATCCAATATCTGCCATTAATGCAGTGGGTTCCACACAGTTATTTGAGGTCCTGTGTCCCCAGTACCAAATTCCATCTTCCATCTTCCATCCATTTTACCCAAAAATCCATACCTCGACTTTCCCTGGATGTTTAAAAAAAATTAATTATTGGCCTACAAAATGCCAATGTACCCAACGTCCATCAAAGCATAGATATGTGGACAAGCGGTAGTAGCAAACTAAAGATTACATGACTGTGACAGCCCGCTGGGAGGGTGATTCGTCTTTAGCAGCAGTATCTAGCAAACAATGCCAGCTCATTCAGAGGCAGGCTACTCTGTGAATCACTGGCTTCACTAAGAGGCATACTGATGATAATCTCTTAGAAAAACTAAGGGATATCATAGCAAAATGGCTTACCCCTCTTGGACTCTCCTCAGGATTTCTGACTTCTGACAATAACAAAATTGTGAGAGCATCACAGCTGGGTGAATTTCAACATGTCCCATGTCTTGCTCACTCAATTAACTTGGTGTTACAGAGTTTTCTTTTCTAAATGACATTAGCATGCAGGAGAGGCTGTTTGTGGCCAGAAAAAATTTGGACATTTAGCATACAGGAGATTGCAGCAGCTTCAAGAACAGTTGAATTTGCCCTGCCACCAACTAAAGCAAGAGGTGCATTCCAGGTGGAATTCCACCCTTTATACAGTATGCTTTGGCAGATGGATGAACAGCAAAAAGCCATCCACAGCTATACAAAAAGCCATGACATTGGGAGTGGAGGGCAGTGTTGCTTAGCCCAGTGCAGTAGCCAACTGTGAAGTGAGTTCAGGCACTGCTAGTTTGAGTTAGGTGATTCCCCTAATTAGGCTTTTGGAAAATCCACTAGAGAAATTTAAAGAGATGAAACAAAGCAATTCTGCTAAGTATGTCAGAATTGTAGATCAAGTCCTTTGTTTGCTTCACAAGGATTGAAGTGTTGCCAATATCTTGAAATTGATGACTAAATTTTGGCGACCAAGCTTGATCCTAAGTAATATGTTGTGTCTTTCTTTCCAACTGACCCAGATCTTAAGAGATGCAAAGAGCTCCTGGTGAGCAAGTTGGCAGCTCAAGTGGTACACATCAAAATGACATCTCCTACTTCCGTCTCTCTGGCAGCTGCCAAAAAAAACTCCACTTTCCCAAAAGACCCAATGGTGATGCTGAGAAATCATCACAACATTGTGACATCTAAAAGAATTGCTGAAAATTAGTGACCCCTCATCTGTGACCCCACCCAATATGGTCACCATCTAAAGAATTGTGGAGGATTATTTTCATGACACTGCACACATAGGTATGTCACAGAGTCCCTTTGACTACTGCAAAAAAAGGTACTTTGAAGGCCCTTGTACAGACTGGCTTTGCATTACTTAAGCTGCCCACCCTCCAGTGTGTACTTAGAAAGATTTTTCAGCACAGTCAGGAACCTTATCAGCGATTTGCATAGAAAGTTAGTGTCTCCAAATGTGGAAAAGATGATGTTCATCAAAATTAACTGGAAATTCCACTGGAAGACTTTTACCTCCAATTATGTCAAAAATATACAGAGGCACTTGTAATGGTGGAATCCAGCAGGGATGAATTCATATTGTGTGAGGATGATGTACACACTGATGAGTGTGAGGAATCAGATGAAAATGACCTCTTCTAACTGTAGAGAGGATTAACAGCTGCCTTAAACCCATTGGTAGCTTTTTATGTGTGGGCCCAAACAATCCAATTACTTCAACCACAAGTGGCAGTCCCTGTCTCTGAAGTGATTCATTTGTTAAACTGTACATGCCCTGTTTTATATATGCAACAGAAGGATCAGTGGGAGGGCCCAAGGACATTTCCATCTTGCACCTCTTTTCTTTGCATTACGTGCTGATTGGAGCATTGCTGACTGTCTTTTTGTGTAGATGACAAACCTATTGTTATAGTTTATTAAACTGCCATCCTTTCTGCGACTGCAGTGCCATTCTCTTTCCTAGATGTGCCATGTTGGAAGTTGAACTGCCACAACAGCTGAAATCTTCTACATGTGGTTGATGAATGCCAAAAATGTTCAGAAATTTTTATGGTCAGAGACAGCATCTCCTGCATGCCTCTTAGGTATTTTTAAAAAAGCTTCTGGACCACCGAAGAGCTCCACTGGGGCAAGGACTGATGTGAATGAGTAAATTTTTTTTGTAAATGCCTCCTCTCCTCCCTCATAAATTTGCTTTGGGAATCCAAAACTTAAATAAAATTTACTATGAATCAACTCTTCCTTTCACTGCATTCAACTACATACAGTACATAATCCATCTCCCTTGGGCCTCTGATCTAGTTCTTGATTAATTAAAACATTCTTTGGTTCTTTCTATGGGATTGTATAGTTTATTAAATTGCCATCTTGTCTTCCCCAGCAGTGTTATTCTGTTTCCTAGATGTGCAATGTTGGAAGTTAAACTACCACAGCCGCTAAAATCTTCTACATGCGGTTGATGAATGCAGGAAATATCCAGAAATTTTTCTGCACACAGACAGCATCTGCTGCATGCCCCTTTGATTAAAAAAAAATCTGAACCCCTGAAGAGATCCACTGGGGCATGTACTGATGTGAATAAGTAAACTCTCTTTGTAAATGCCTCCCTTCCTCACTCATAAATTAGCTTCAGAATCCAAAACTTAAATTAAATTAACTATGAAGCAAGCCTTCCTTTACCTGCCTTCAGCTACATAAATACTCCATCTCCATCAGGCCTCTTGATTAATTAAAACATTTATTTCTTGATGTGCCATGTTGGAAGTTGAACTGCCACATTCACTGCTGTTGCTTAGCTTAATCAACCAGCTAGCTAGGTGCAACCTTTTGGACTAAACTGGATGAAAACAATATTGTGAGCTGTGAGGTGGACTGGAAATTACTGAAAATAAATTTTATTGAGGTTAATAGTACCCTATTTTGTAAATTTTTGGAACAAATCTAAAATCGAAAACAGTTATGACGTTTTGGCAAAACCAAAACCGGATGGCGAATTAGAACCAAAACTAGCAAAAATAGTCTGGGGCACATCTCTACTTTAATGATGAGTGCCTTCATATATTTAAGTTTAGTAGAAAAATCCATTTAGTTTCCAGTTTTAAGAGACTGCATGTCCTGTTTCCTCCTGATGGATGGTGGTACATGGTCTATTATTTTGTATTTCAAACTGGAACACTCTAATGCACAGTATAGCAGACTAGTTTGTCTTCATATTTGCACCCTAAGGAAAGAGCTCCCAGTATCCCTGAAATGTGATTATTTAACACATTTTTGTATTTTTCAAAATACCGGAGAGTGTTGCCTGTGTATTTTTCTATAAATACATATAAATATACATTTGAATTTTGAGGAGGGCACCAGGGTCTGCTTAAAGACAGAGGACCTCATTCAGAGGTGGTCGTTAGTTGCAAGCGGTCGCACTGAATCAGGGCGGCCACTTGCAGCCTGAACGGCCGCCTTCTTGTCGATCGTTAAGCTGTGGGTTACCACCCAAAGCTTAACGACCGACCAGGTTGATGGTCATGATGGTGATCACCATCGCGACCATCGGGGCTTAAGACCAGACCCTAGGGTTGGGTCTGGGCACTCATAAGCCCCAGGTAGCTTTCTGCTCTGATGGAGCAGGAAGCTCCCCACAAAATGGTAGGCACTCAGAAAGGAACGCCTGTTTTTAAAACCACACCCCCAGCCCGCCTACCAAATGTGGCTAGCTGTATATCAACATCGACATCCGCCCCTTTGGTAAAGAGCTCCGGAGCGACAGAGTTTCTCTGTTGCTCCAGGGCTTGCACACGCACAGTGCAGCTGCTGCGCATGTGCAGGCCAAACCATTGAGTCGGTTACGACCGCATCGGCGCTCGCGACCGACTCTGAATGAAGTCCAGAGTGCTAAATGATAAGGATTAGGCTGCACTATAAGACCACTGCATACACGTATCAGCGAACATATACGTAATATCAAAAAAGGCTTGGATGAGCACAATTTATCTAAACACTTCAAAGATTTTCACAACAGTGATTATAGCTCATTATCATTAATAGGGATTCAGGAAATAAAACCAAACTGGAGAGGAGGCAATTTCATTAACAAAATAAACAAACAAGAACTTAAGTGGATGCACGAACTGAAGACTTTTGCACCCAGGGGCTTAAATAAAGATAATGAAGTCATGTCAATTATATGCAATTAATGTGATCATCACCATTTGGCTTACATTGTTTACCCTCATCTTCTGCGAATGCCCCACCCTGGCCATTTAGGGTGTGAGGAACAGATATACACATTTATATGCAGTTTATAAGATCTGCATTATTGACCTACTTATTGCCCCGTTCAAGACCTTTAGGGGACTATAATTTAGATGACTATTGTATTGTCATCAGCGATGTTTCACACTAGGATTGATGGCTTTAAGTATAATTACCTGTCACCACCCTGTCTAACTATATGATGGACAGCAGATCACACCAATCCAGAGTGTTTATCAGTTAAACCAATCACTACAGACCCATCTGCATATGTGTGAACCGCCCCTCAACTACTTATAGAGACTGCCGCACTACAACCATTACCTCCTTGAAAAAGGCCTAAAGGCCGAAACGCGTTGGAGACGATTGCACTATTAGCCAACTTCATCCTCTTTCACCTATTGTTTATTACTACCAGAGACCCAAGATCAGCGTGCAGGAACTAGGAACTATTATCAAGTTTCCCCGCTACACGGCAGGACGCTATTATTTGGAACCCTCAAGTCACGTGACCAACCCCAGAAGCAAGCCTCACCACGAAGTGGAAACGAGCTGGCAGGACAGGAGCGGTGCCCACGTGGGTAGAGAGGTAAGTCCCCCATCTGCGGTGGAGTACGCCCGGTGCACTGCTTTCATTAGCGCTGCATCCGTGCCGTCCCCCCCGCAGACTACAGCACTTACCAGTGTGCGGTGTGGCTTGCCGGAGGTAGCCTGTTCATTCAGGCACCATTCGGCACCTGCGCCACTTGGTATTCACATGCTGGAGCCAGGCAACCTCTCCCCATAAACAGCGACCGTACTCTTTGTCCCAAAGAAGACCACCCCGGGCATCTGTTTCATCCATCCCAACTAGACATCACCTTAGCGGGACGCCGCTTATGGACACATTCCCCCTGTTTTTTACATTTTTCACTCCTAACGGATGCATCATTCACCAATCTGAGATACATCTATTGACAAATTGATTATCCTACAAGTGCATCTTTTCTGGCTTACTCTGGTTTAGCGCATACTGAATAAATTGATTTAATTTTATTTCCCACTGTTTTATAACTTTATTGCTATTAGCCATCTTTCAGGTTATGTTATCCACTTCCATGATTATTTATAATACCCATAAAGCCCGAACACAGGCATTTACACTTGTCACCAGCTACTTGCAGTTTTTCTATTCTGACATATATACCATTTGTTTTGTATGATTAAGACTGATAGTTAGTATTATATCATTTTGCATCAAGGTGCAGCGCTGCAACACCCTCTTTTGATATATTTACTTTGCAGGTAGGGGTACCTGTCAGTTGTTAGCAGCTCACCCTGTGTTTAGTTATCTTAGTGCGCAGGCCGACCCCGTTATATCATAAATGATAAGGAAGGCTATACCTTCATGTGTGTGTGTGTGTGTGTGTGTGTCAGAATTTTTTTAAGTCAGACTTTGCAGATATTTGCTATTGTTCATGTTCATGTCAGTTTTTACAAAGTCTCTCCATTTCTCTCACACAGTATGGGATTTCATGTCAACAATAATAAAACTACCATTTCTGTTTTTAATTCCACATGCTCTGTGCAGTCTTTGAGTGATACTGCTGCCTCTGGCTAACTGTCTTGCCAAGTCTATTTTTTCTAAATAAAAAACTCAGTGGTTTAATTACACAGTTTGTAAAAGCTCCTGACAGCACAAAATTACTTCTAGGTTGGAACCTATCACTAAATTATAAGAGCTATAAACCAATTTTATTCATATATGTCCAAAAACTAAGTGTTAGAAACCACTGTGAACTGAGATTGTAATTTGCAGGATGTCATACAAGTATGATGCAATGGTCTTGGCCATAAAAAGCAACACATTTCATATGATCAAAATGAGTGCATGGTACAAATGTGTTGATGACAATAGCTTATAATGAAACAAATGAGAACTATTTTGTTTTACTGTATTACTTCCAACACAGCCTATAAAATGGTTCATAGTATTTGTGTTTTATACCGCCATCAAAAGTTTTGGAATTCTCTAAAAATTTATAAAAACTGGTAAAATCATCTAATTTGGATCTGTTTTTTCTCCTACAATATTATTAACCTCAATAACATTTATTATTTCCAGGCAATTTTCGACCACGTTACAGTTCAAAATATTGTTTTCAGCAATATTGGCCAAAGGCTGCGGCGAGCTGGCTGGCTATGCTTTGTAACAGAGCAGTGGCACAAACACATGGCAGTTTAAAATATTATAGCACATCTATTAAACATAGTGGCACAGCAGTGGTAGACAGGATGACAGTTTAATAAACTATACAACCCGATAGAATGTTTTCAAATTCATAAATCTAGAACTAATACCCTCAACGTCAAAGCCTAATTGAAATAAATACAATATATTACTAACACATGTCTTCAACCTGCAAATCAGAAATCACAGGCCTCAGGCCAACACAAGTGATTCAAGCCAGGGTAACCGCAGAGTAAAAGGCGAGTACAATAAATTAATATAATTAACAGTTCTCAATTAAACTAAGCAACAGAGCAAATCAACAAACACATGGTAGTTTAAAAGAATATAGCACATCTGTGAAACATAGTGGCACAGCAGTGGCAAGCAGGATGGCAGTTTAATAAACTGTATGACCCTATAGAATGTTTTCATTAATCAAGAACTAATAACCTAAAATGAAAAGCCTAGTAGAAAATATAATATATTACCAATGCACTTATTCAAAGCCACTAGTTTAGATACTGCTCCTAGCAGAAACATAGTTAATTGAAAAAAAATTGTGTGGGGTCCCTTTCCCCAAACCGACAATAAACCCTGGACCTCAGAGCCTTGTCTGGGGGGCTGGCACTATATCAGGGAGACAGTCAGTATGGGGTCCCCCTGCAATACCATTAACCATACCCAAACTGGTCATTCCAGGGATTGAATTACTTGGAAAGTGGGATCCCCCCTCCAAAGCTACTAATAGCCTGGACTGAAAGACCAGGGCTCATCCATGCACCCACTGAGCTTTGGAAACATGGGTAATAGTAAAATAATAGTTCAATTTAAAAAACATGCATGGGGTCCACCCTAAATCCATAACCAGTCCAGGACCTTTCAGCCTTGTCTACTATTTGAAAATAGGGGGGAAAATTATGTAAATTTCCTCCTATTTTCCAATGACCAGCACAATGAACAAGGAAGTTGACAGGGAGAAAGGTAGAAATGTATATACAATCCCAAACTTGCAATATCCAACATTTCCAGGATTGTGATGTTTTGTCTCGATTTGAGATGTGGATTTGACTGAGGGATTTTAGGCATGCCCTAGGTTTAACTCAGAACCTTGAAGTTTGGGTGTGTTTGATTTCTGACAAAACCGAACCGCTCATATATACTTTTTTTTTTTTACCAGCAATATTGAGCCTGCAGTTGATGTCATTTGGGCACTTAATTCTACTAATAGCCTGATTTATTATTAGATATTTGAAATGAAGAAGTACCAAAAAAAACAGATGTTTAATTTCCTATCAGTGCCATTTTTTGACACGTATGAATATTTGAATACTAATGTAGCATGAAACTGATATTTACTTGTGGAGATGCTCAAATTATTTTAAAGTAACTCGCAGTTGGTTGTTTTACTGGTTCTAAAACTCACAATATGTTTTTGATAAAATAAACTCTCTGAGTTAAATTTTTGCAAAATTCAACCATGTTCAATTTAGTTTGGCCATATTTAAGGTTGTTTAAACTTGAATGGCTTCATAGTATAGGTTTTTGCAGTTAATGGAAAAAGTGATCAGACAATGTTTGAAGTAATGTATTTACAGTAGGAAGCTTCTTAGTATGTTCAGTCTGCATTTTTGAAGTTTAAGACACAGAGCTAAATGCAAATACAGTCTATTGTTGAATATATTTTTACAAGTTTTCCATAGTATAAATTATAGTATAAACACCTTCTAAAACGTCAAAAGTCTTCTGTAAAAAAAAAATTGTATTTTGATCATTTTCTCTACAGCAATTCCAATAATGGGAAGCAACTGTTTGTCCATGTCAAGGCATTAAGGCACGGCAGTCAGCACTGACAAGTATAAACATAGCAATTACCAAGTCAACTATAAGCTCTACAGCATTCCCCAGTGCATGAACTGATGACCTTATCTCTCACAGTACTTTAAAAAAGAAGGTACAGGCATGACACATATTGGTTTCAAAAGATAAAATAAGACATTCATTATTTCAGTTTTTTTCAAAGAACAGGAAGGTGTACTGGTTTACTCTTTTATGAGCAGAGAGCTACGGTAGTTTGTCACTTAATGAGTGATGTCTGTAGTGTACTAGAATAAAGACATTGAAGGTCTTGAAATGTTAAATTTTCAGGCAATGCAGTTGATAACATCTCACCTACTTTACATCTATAAGCCACAAAGTAATGTGCTGCATAACATAGCTGACATGACCTACCCACACAATAAAATGCTGTTCTTTTTTTCATCTTAAATAAATCTTACATTTGCTTTCAATTAGGGACGTGCGCCGACTACTGTGTTTTGGATCTGTATCTCCTCATGTTTTGGATCTGGATTTGGTTTTGCCAAAACCGCCCCTTGTTTTTTGGATCTGTATTTTTTCTAAAAAAAATCATAAAAACAGCTAAAAAAACATAATCTGGGCCTGTTTTTGCTCCTACAATATTATTAACCTCAATAACATTTATTTCCAGTCAATTTTGACCACCTCACAGCTCACAATATTGATTTTTAATCTAGTTTAGGGCCAAAAGGTTACATTCAACTAGCTGGCTGACAAAGCTAAGCGACAGCAGTGGGCCGCACTAACATGTGGCAGTTCAGCTACCAACATGGCACAGAGTGGTAGACAGGATGGCAGTTTAATAAACTATACGAACTCTAGGAAATTTAAAAACCAAGAATGTTTTCCTTAACTAGGTCAGAGACCCGACGGAGTTGGAATATGTTTATGGACTGAAGACAGGGAAAGGACAGAAGGATTGATTCGTTTTTAATTTATTTATTTTAATGTTTTTATTCTTTAAAAAATGTATGAGGGAAGATAATCTAGAATCAAGTTTTTCAGTTCCTAAAAGACATCTTTGATCTGGAGGAGGTTTTTTTAATTTTTATACATCTAATAGAAATTATGTGGCCTTGCTTGTGGAGATGCTGCTAGAACATAATGTAAACAGATGTTAACTTTGTACTCAGGGAGATTGTTAGGGATAATGGGACCAAGACTTGAACTCCCAACATCTGCTATGTTTGCTGGGCCTACTGAAAGTTATTTGTCAACAACAGGTGGCGTGCTTCAGGTTACCTCAGCCTGCTTTACGCACTGTATGTAGCATGTAAATATGTATGTATGTGACCATGTGCTGCTGCTCATATTTGCCCAACCCATCAACTTGGTGGTTCTGAATTTTTTATAAAAAAAATGTAAGGGGCATACAAGAGATGCTGTCTGTGGCCATCACAATTTCTGGACATTCATAAACTATAAAATTAAAAATGTCAGGCAGCAATGCACCAAAGAGCACATAATGCAAAGAACAGAGGTGCAAGATGGAATTGTCCTTGGGTCCTCCAACCCACTCTTATGTTGTATATATGAAACAGGACAGTCACAGTTTAACAGTGGCATCAAACAATATGTTTTTTAACACTGGAAGAGCACCCCTGAACGAGGCAACAGCCCCTTGATGAACAACATAGACAGCACCCCTTTTTTATAGACAACAAAGCACCCTTACGTGCAGACAGACCACCTGCAGAGTCACAAATACGTGGACGATAAACTGTGGTGTGGTCTTGCCGGCAGTATCATTAAACAATAATAGTGCATCTAAGTTGCTAATACACACAAAATAAAATATATATTGTTTATTTTTTGTAGATTGATAATATTAATTTTATTTCCCTTTTATTTATTTTTACACTGGGGAAGAGCACCTCTGATAGAGGCAGCAGCTCCTTGATGAACAACACAGAAAGACCCCTTCTTTATGGACAACAAAACACTCCTGCCAAGTGCAGACAGACCATCTGCAGCACAGAGTAACAAATACATGGATGATAAACTGCGGTCTAGCCAGCAGTGTCACCAAACAATAATAGTTTAACTACTACTACCTAGCACACACACAAATGATTAATAAAAATACAAATAAAATTAATTTTAACATTTGTTTTACACTGCGGAAGAGCACCCTTGGATTGACAGAGCACCCCTGGACAACACAGCACCCTTTATGATCTGCAGCCCTAGCCCCTTGATGGACAGAACAAGACAGCAGCATCCATTTATGTACTGCAGCCCCTGCCCCTTGATTGACAGGACAACAGTGAGTGACACAGCAGCACCCCCCACTTTATGTACTGCAGCCCCAGCCAAGTCACTGACAATGATTGATGACTGTCAAGTTGACAACTACACTAACTGCACCAAGAGCACATCTGCTCTGTATACTGTCCCCAGCCAGAGTGAAAATGACGCTGATCACCGGGACCTTTATAGAATCCTAAACCCGCGAGAATGCGACAGCAGGATTCACCCTCCACTATACAACATCCAGCAGGAGCGCATCTATGTCTTGCTATTGGTGCCACAGACAGTTGTCACATTACCAGCGGACAGCACCTGTGCTATAGGGGACCATTTCAATTGCAAAAGCTTCACCAACATTGCTAAAAGGACCACACAATATTATTTGGACACTGGAAGTGGTAACTATAAACTCATGTTGGACATTACTTATAAAGCACCATCAGCTTTCATATGAACATGGAATTTAGGCCCTGATTCAGACCCGGACGCAAGTGGCCGTTCGCACGTTCGGTGTACGTGCAGAAAAATGTAAATTCAAGCGCTCACTCATAATTTCGTACGCAGCTAATCTTCCGCCCCATAGTCTCCAAACCCCTCCTCTAGCTAACGAGCGAGCCAAATTGCGACCGTACATCTCCAATTTTGCTTGCAGGGAACGCTCGCACAAGTACAAACCGGAAATGGGCCTGCATACCTACTTCAATCGTATCATGCCAACCAATATATCAATTAGCTTAATTGCTCTTCACATGTTTGCAAATCGTTTTTTTTTCATTTTCAATAAACTTTACTCTTGTCCATATTTTTTTTTTCCCCGGAGAATACGTACGGTTCAAACAATGATTTACTTTATCCAAAATACATGTTTTATCCAATTATCCTATTGTTTTCCGTGTTTTGTCTTACGCATATTTTACTTGTTTCATTTCTTTACTTAAAATAGCTAACGCATGTGACTGCATTAAGCCTATCATAATTCACATTAGATTTTTTAGCCTGTAGAACACATGACTCATACACTAACCAATAGAATGGTTCCTGTTAATTTACCAACTACATTAGCCAATCAAAATTATTATCTGGTCTTTATTAAAACTGATTTTTTTAAAATACACCATTGCCATCATGAGAGCCTCTGCGTTCACCAGGCGGGAGCTTCTGGTACTTACGGAGGTTATGGACCGGCGGATAACCAGCCAGCCTCCCCCCATCAGCAATAGAGGGAAGCACTCCTTCGGCTCACGCCGACAGATCGGCCAGCTCGAGCGCAGGTTGTCCGATCTGCAACGCCGCACGCCACGCTTGCTGGCATGTTTTAGACAGTGTATAGCTGAAAGTAAGTCTATTTTTTTTTGTTTTCCAGAATTTTTTTGCGGCCCTATCTGCGTGTGCATGATTTCATTCTTGCCCTGTTTCTTTATTTAGTACATATCTGCGTGTGCATGTTTTCATTCTTGCCCTGTTTCTTTATTTAGTACATATCTGCGTGTGCATGTTTTCCGTTTCACGTTTTTTTTTTTTTAGGATTTTCTAAAGGAAAAAAATGAAACAAAAGTTAAATTGTTATCCATCATTTAGGGGCAGAGCGCAGACTACGTCGTCATCGCCAGCGATGACGTCGGCCTCGTCCCCTATCCCCAACTCCCAGCCAAACCTCCTCTCCCCAAACTTCCCCTAATTCACCCTCCACCACAGCCTGGCCAGACCCAGACGCCCCTCCCTCTCCGATAATTCCCATCCCTCAAAATTCCCCCTCCCCTCAACCCCCCTCTCTCTTTTCATCACCCCCCCCTCCACCCACCCCTCTCTTTTCCACCCCCTCACCACCTTCCGAAATAACCCCTCCTACATCCAACCTGCATTGGCCTACCTCCGAGGAGGACGATGGTGGGGCTACAGGTCCAGGCGTCATTGTGAACGGTATGTTTCCCTTTTAAATTATGGGTTGTTTTTATTTATTTTGGTTTTTGGGGGATGTTATCCTTTGCCTGTGCATTTTTCAATTTTTAGGTATTTCTAATGTTTGTTATATATATCTTTGTTTAAAAATGTCTATGATGTTTTCCCCTTACACATATCACACATGTCCAAACACTCATACTTGTATCTCTTGTTTACGGCACCAACAAATGTAGTTTTTGGGCGTACTTCTCCATTTTTTTTTATTGTATTTTTATGAGTCATTTTTTAAATTATACATTGGCAAAGTTTTTTGGTTTTGATTTGTAAGTTTTAATAAAATTGTCACTTTTTGTAAAGTCGAATTTGCTTTTGAAGTTGTTTGGAAACAAAAATTAAGGTTTCATTTTATTAAGCACCACAATTTTTTAACCCACAGAGGACCAGAGGCGGCTGACCGAGTTAGCAGCTTGTGTGCAGACGCTGAGGGGCCATGTTATAGGCATACTGGTGGTCCTCGATCAGATGTCGGATATCCTGCGCCACAAATTTTTTTTACTTACAAAGGATTTGTCATGTTTTAAAAAATAAAAACAAAAAATTTGGGCTAAAGTCTCATTCCTTCTCTGTAAATATTAGATTGTTTAACCTTACATAAGTCGACTATTGCAGCAAGTTTTCTAAAGTAATGTAACTTAGATTGTAGAAAGCTGAATTATGTAAGCTGGCACATTAAACACCTAACAATACCAATAGGTTTTTAGAATTACCAGCATTTGTTGTTAAAATTATTTGGTGGGTAAGGTAAATATTAAATGAAACCTGCTTAGGCCTAGATTAGAAAACATACTGATTCACCATAATACCTTTTGGTGTTTGTTTTTAGCCACAAAGCATGGTAAAATACTGAACAATTTTATTCATTACAGGATTAGCCATTAAGCAAGTTTTCCTTTTTTGAACCAGGTTACACTTGCTTGTAATTTAGAAATGAAATGTTTGTTTAAACTTAACAAAAAATGTATTATTCACAAATAAGAAACACAAAGTGATTTTTCACAATCAATACACACAGTGAAAACACTCTCAAAAATACAGCCTACACCCAAAAAATAAAATTAAAAGAACAATCAAGAACTGTTTTAAGAAGTAGCATGCCAACATGATTCCACAACTGAGGCGACGAAAAATTTGTTCCAGAAGTTATATCCAATGTGTCCACATGAAGTCAATTTTTAGGATCAGGTAGTAGTCATCGTTTTTCCGAAAAATATTATGGAAGAAAACACAAAAAGATAAAAAAAAATGTTAAAATTTATAATTAAATTATTACATGTCTACATTGTGACAAATAACTTCATTTGGGACAATAATTACCTAAAAAATCGGGCCACCACATCATTGCATATGCCCCCCCACATACTGACCTCCTACCAACCTCGGGTGGGCCATCCCCAGGCAAGGCATCCTCTGGCTGCATTGGGACACCACTCCTTATGGCAATGTTGTGAAATATCCCACACAGGACCACAATTTTCGAAACCATATCCGGCAAATACATGAGCTCGCCACCAGAGCGGTGGAGGCATCTGAATCGGCCTTTTAAAAGGCCGATACAGCGCTCCACCACTTGCCTGGTGGCTGTAAGTGCAGAATTAAAATCACTTTGTGGGCCTGGTGTGGGAGCCAAATAAGGAATGAGCAGCCAGGGCGTGCAAGGGTAGCCACTGTCTCCTGTGAAAAAGAAGTTACAAAATCAGGATCACTGTGTATCAAGCTCTGCATTGGTATCTAATAAAGGTCTCCACTTACCCAGAAGCCACGCATCACCAGCTTGTAGGTTGTTTAATTTATGCCAAATCGCTGATTGCCGGATGACGAATGAGTCATGTGCACTCCCGGGTAATTTTGCATTCAGGGACAGGATCTGGAGGGATGCATCACATACCACCATTACATTCAGTGAGTGATAGTGTTTTCGGTTCCTAAAAATTGCCTCCAGCCGTGCTGGAGGCTGAAGTGGTAAGTGAGTACCATCCACAACCCCTATGATGTGTGGGAAGCCAGCTATTTGGTAAAAATTGTCCTTCGCCACACTAAGGGAAGCCATATCCAAAGGCATTTTAATAAAATGATGGAGGTGCTTGAATAGGGCCTCCATCACTGCCCTCAGGATCCTTGAAAAGGAGGATTGGGAGATTCCCGCAACTATTCCCACCGTGGTTTGAAAGGATCCTGAGGCACAGAAATGTTACACCGACATTAATTGCGTAAGTGGTGGTATTGCTGTAGGACTGTCAATTTGCCGCTCAAGATCACTCTCTATTAATGAGAGAGTGTCTATGATGATTTGTGGAGGAAGACGGTATCATCTTAAAACCTCATCGGGCATTCCAAAAAGGGTGACACGTGTTCTATATATCTGGGGCCTTGCACGCCTACGATGCCTATGCCTGGGACGAGATTGATGTTGGTCGGCTTCCGGCAGCATGGCCAAAATAATACGACCAACATCAACCTGAAATGGTAAGTAAGGTAGTTAATGTATGTTGAAATTAAAATAAAAAAAAAATACTTATCTTTCCGTTAAAATCCAAAGATGCTTACATGCCGGGGTATTGTCATGATTGCAACAACCTACATTTCAACATAAAAAAATTAGTTTTGAATTTTGGGTGGTCAATTTGTAATCTTCAGAATTTAGAAAATGGGCAAAAATATAGGGGGGGAGCACACATTTCGAAAAATTGTAAACCTACATTGAGAGGACTAACAAAATTTGCAAATAAAAAAAACCCCAAAAAATTTGAACGCTAAATAGTTCGCAATTTTTACAAGGGGGAAGAAGGAAACAATAGTGCGCTAAATAATTCACATTTTTTACAAGGGGGAAGAAGGAAACAATAATGCAGTAAATAGTTCGCATTTTTACAAGGGGGAAGAAGGAAAAAATAGTGCGCTAAATAGTTCACATTTTTACAAGGGAGAAGAAGGAAACAATAGTGCGCTAAATAGTTCGCATTTTTACAAGGGGGAAGAAGGAAACAATAGTGCGCTAAATAGTTCGCATTTTTACAAGGGGGAAGAAGGAAACAATAGTGCGCTAAATAGTTCGCATTTTTACAAGGGGGAAGAAGGAAACAATAGTGCGCTAAATAGTTTGCATTTTTACAAGGGGGAAGAAGGAAACAATAGTGCGCTAAATAGTTCGCATTTTTAAGATCTCAAAAAACCCCAAAAAAACCTTACAGAGTCCAAAATATGCGAAGAACAATACATGAACATTTTAAAATCCAGTTATAATCAAAACTTACCAATACACGATAAATAAGTCACAGTCCAAAAACTTCGTTGGGGCCCAGCCAAAAAAAAACTACAAAAAAACATACATAATATTTTAAGAAAAAAAACATCTATTTTGTAGATCCATAATTTAAACAAGGATGACGGGAAAAAACTTACTCCAAAAATAAACCACTAATAAAATAACCACACAAAAAAATGCGAACGGAAAATTTGAAAAATAAAGCGCCTCGAACCAACTCCAAAAAACCGCCTCCAAAAAAAGCCATAAATAGTGTTTAGTTTCCCGCTCAAATTAAGGACGGATCATAGGAACGCACAATCAATGATGCAGTCGAATAATAAGGACGCATGTATAAATACGTCACGGAAAAACACAAACGGTCTGGTGTAGTTCAAGTTTTTACAAGCAAAATGGCTACAGACCAGCCAAACAATGGCCAAGAGGCGGCCGGTAAGTATTTCTCTCTTTTCTATTCAAGGATTATTTAGAACCAGAATATAGTGAAAGATTGACATCTAAATTTTAATTAATTTAATGTAAATAGGTGTTGAGGATGACATGGAAGAGGCTGCTGGGCCCAGTATTCCGGCCAAAGCTGGCAAAAAGAAAAGGCAGCCACAATTCACAAGAAAGGAGATGGAGGTTTTGGTTCAGAAGTGTATAGACATCCTGCCACAGGCAGACAGGAATATGGGTGTAAACCAGAAGTGGAGAATGTAGGAGGAGATAGCCAGTGCTGTCAATAGGGTGGGTGAGGTGGTCCGTCTAGCCCGGGATGTCAAACGCCGGTAAGTTAAAAAAATATTTAAAGAAAAAGTGGATACAGGGCCAAATAATGCAGGAATAATGCCAACTTTTTCACCCACAGATGGCAAGACTTCAAATATCGGCTGAAGCAAAAACTGGCTGACAGGGCTAGGCATGCAAGGGGGACAGGTGGGGGTCCCACTCCTGTGTCATTGGAGCTGACTGATTTGGAAGAGCTGGCACAGGGGTGTGTGCAGGATGTGGAGGTGTTTGGCGTGTCCAACATGGATACGGACATGCCAGACTTTGCGGCTCTTCATGTTGTCCCAGGTAAATGTTGTGATGTAACCAACTCTGAAATGTTTTTGTGACAATATGTAGATGTTCCTCTTTTCTCTTTTTTCTCACAGAGACACAGGCGGATGAGTCTGCTCCAGAGGGGAGCCTTGGCCGCAGAATTTCTGCTGGCTCTGCAGGGGAGGAACCAGTACATCCGGCTGAGGACCCTGCAGAAGCCAGTCCAGGGCAATCCCCCTCGCAGGCAGTGGCACTCCTCACAGAACTCAATTTTAAATCGGATTACCATACGGAGATTCTGCAGAGGATGGACGCCAGTCTGCTACAGGTGGCTGAGGCCCTGGAGTAAAATGCTGCGGCCAACGTGACCATTGGTCAGGCCCTGGCTGAAAATACCAGGGCCAACATCAGAATAGCCAATGCCCTGGAGCAGCTCGTTCACCAGAACATGGTGGAGCCGACCTCCCTTCCTGCCGGAACATCAGGATCCTCCACCTCTGGCACAACAGCCATTCCTCCAAATGTGCCTAGCCCTGTGCCTAGTCCAGAGGCCACAACATCTGCCTCTGGACAGGCCAGCCAGAGGACATCCCGGACCCTACCCCAACCAAACGGGGAAAAAAGCGATGACAGAACTGGCTACTTTTCCCACACTCCTTCTATGCTTGCCCCATATTCCTTTAGGGCCAAAACTTCCCTCTCCTTTCTTGTGAATTGTTTTTAATGTGTTTTTTTAATTTTGCCAAAACTGGCAATATTTTTTGGATAATTCTTTCATTTATTATTGGCTAACAATGACCAAAAACTTTAATTGCCAAATGCGCATGAAATATTAAAAAATGTGTTGATGAAATAAAAAAAATTACAAATGTTCTCAATTGTATTGTGACATTATTTGAAAAATGGTTTAGAGTTAATCCTGGCCCACAAGCCAAAAACGAAATAAAAAACAAAAAAAACAAAGGGTTAAAAAAAGAATGGTTTCTTTAAGGAACACTTTGAAATTAAAAAAAGGATGCAAATTCTCCAGGCCAAAGGAAAATGTTAAAATACACACAAACATGATGACAATATTGTTACAATATCACAAAATAAAAAAAAAATTGTAAAGAACATTCCTAAAAATGTACGCTAATTGATTGTGTAATCCTGAAATTAGCAGCTGAGATTTTCACCTGCGTACGGTTTTGTGCTAACCAAAAAAACTCTTTTCAAAACACATTACAAGCTGGTTTTCAATTCAAAGTTGATTGTTTTTCTGACAAGCCGTGATAAATCGATGAAACATCGAGGAGGCCCGGACCGGAGGACAAGACCATCGCCATTGTGGTCGAGTAATCCACACCCCAAGCTGTGCGAGCAGTTTGAACGGAAAGAGGATCAGCCAGTGACGTATGACTTGGTACGAACACATTTGACGTTCGCATGAGCTAATTTATGTACGCCCCAAAAATGCCTCGCCACGCCTGCATTTTCCCATCTCCACCCCCGTCAACGCCCAGAAACGGCCTGTTCTGTCAATCACATTTCACATGTCACTTCCTGTTCGCAATTTGACGAACGAGTCAAAAAAAGCTCGCAATCTCCCGTACGCACCTGCGCAGTGTTACAACGGCGCATGCGCGGTTTCACAACATCGGAACGCAACGAGCGTACTGCTGCTAACGAACGGCTCTGAATGAGGGCCTTAATCCGGATGTATGCTCCTAGAACAATTGCTATATTTTGGAAATCATATTTGTCCATGTGGATTGGGTGACTTTTTATCTTTTTATTTTCCTTTATTGTGCTGATATAGTTTTATCTATACATCCATATGTGTTTTTATTTCTCTGTGCTTATGAACATTTTTTTAAATAAAATCGTGTTACATTTTGATTTATGTTCATGTTTGTATTTTGAGCGCTGTCCTTTTCTTGTTGTACAGTATTTTCTCTTTGTTTGTGTGGACTGACCATCCTCCAATCCATACAGCAGCTCACTTTATTATTGGATACTTACACCACACTGTAGCACCTCCTCAGTTACCCTATAGGTACTAATTCCCTCTTTTTATGATTTTTTGCCTCGTTTTGAGATCTGAGTCATGCGGGAAAACCTGAGCCAGACTCTGATCTCACCTCGGAACACAAAGCTTGAGTGGGCCCTGTTCTCGAAGAACCGGACCTGCTTATCTATACTATCAATATAATTTTATTAAGAAACAAGTATTTTAGGTGTAAGTTACATATTACTAAAATGATCTTCAGGCAATAAATATTGCTTTGGAAGTAAAAAAGTACATCTGTATAAGGAGCTCTTATCACAGACATATGGTAACACAGATATAAACCTTCTAAACTTTACAGAAAACCTAGACATACAGATCAGTGTTCTAAAAAAATGGTATAAGTAAGCTGTAATATAAATGAGAACATGTTTATTTCCCACCCGGCGCACGTAGGGGGGGTTTCTGAGCACCCTAACGATCCATTTTTTTTTCAGAGACGGAGCCAGCACTCCGTCTCCGACCTCTGCTTTACAATGCAGCCCCTGCACTGTGAACACTGGCCACTGAAGCAATCGGAGGCTAAAAAAGCCTCCGATCGCTTCAGAGGCCAGCGTTCCCAGTGATGCACTGCGCGGGTGCCCGCGATGTGAGGAGCCTGCTGGATCTAGATAGATCCAGTCAGAGGTAGCAGCGCAGCGGGAGCCAGCCGGAGTAGGAGCCAGCGTGGTGAGGTAAGTACTTGCCGCAGGGGGGCGGCACTGCATAATGGGCACTACTTTAAGGGGCCTTGCATATGGGTAATTGCATAATGGGAACTACTTTAGGGGGCCCTGCATTTGGGTCATTGCATAATGGGAACTATTTTAGGGGGCCCTGCATATGGGGACTGCATAGGGGCACTGCTTTAGGGGGCCTTGCATATGGGGCACTGCATAATGGGCTCTACTTTAGGGGGCCCTGCATAATGGGCACTACTTTAAGGGGCCTTGCATAAGGGGCACTACTTTAAGGGGAACCTGCATATGGGGCAAAACTACAGGGGGGACTGCATAAGGGGCACTACTATAGGGGGACCTGCATATGGGGTTAAACCACAGTGGGCACTACTTTCGGGGGACCTGCATATGGGTCAAAACTGCGGGGGGCATGACATAAGGTGTGCTGCATATTGGGAAAAACTACTGGGGGCACTGCATATGGGGCACAATACAGATACACATAACTAAAAATGTTGGTGAATCTCACATATACACACATATACATATATATATATATATATATATATATATATATATATATATATATATATATATTCCATAGCAAAAAAACCTTACGGTTTCACATGTCCCATTAAGGCTGCTTAGACATGATCTGAAATTTCACAAAACCTATTGATTTTCTGCCACTCAAACTCCAAAAAGAAATGAAATTCCGATCATTAAGGCTGACGCCTTAATGGACGTGTTCCTTGCGCAATACAGATATGGTATGCCATCACACCCTGTGGTTAACGGCAGATTCAGCACTCTCACAGAATGAGATTGCTGTCACTCACAAAATGGTGGAGCTGCTAATTCACAGAATTGTGTGCTCATTGGACTACATACATGCAGTCTATGCAACTGAGGTTTGAGCACAAAATAGAGCTGTGCAGATGGGATTAAAAGTGGTGTGGATGGGGGGAAGAGAAACAGCAGCGTGAATAGGTGAGACACAAAGGCATGTAGAGGAGGGAAGGTTAAGCAGTACAGGGGGGGGTAGCCAAAGTAATGCAGATGGGTGGAAAACAGTGGTGCGGATGAGGGGAAACAAGAGGCATGGTTTGAGGGGACAGCAACGTGGATGGGGCAAGAGAGTGGTATGGACATGGGAAGACAGAGCAGTGCAGATGGTTAAAGACAGATTGGTGCAGATAAGGGAATACAGACTAGCACAAATAGGAGAGCACACAACATTAGGGATTGGGGAAGACAGATTAGTGTGGATGGGTAGGAAGACAGAGTAGTGCGGGTGGGGGAGGAGACAGAGTTGCACAGTTGGCGGGGACAGAGTGGCACAGATGGAGGAAGAAAGAGTGCCACAGAGGAAAGGAAGACAGCGGCGTGGCTTAAGGGAAGGCAGTGGTGTAGAAGGAAACAGAGTGGCACGGATGCAGGGCGGTGCAGATGGAGAAAGACAGATTGGTGCTGATGAGAGAACACAGAATACCATAGTTCAGAGACCACACAGCAGTAGGGATTGGCGAAGACAGATTGATGTGGATGGGGTGGAAGACAGAGTGGTGCGGGTGCTGGAGGGAGACAGAGTTGCATGGTTGGGGGGGATCAGAGTAGTGCAGATGGAGGAAGAAAGAGTAACACAGATGAGAGAAAGACAGCAACTTGATTGTGGAGAAGGCACGGATGCAGGTTGGTGCGGCTGGGGAAAAACTTTGGTGCGGATGAGGGAACACAGACTATAACAGTTGGGAGACCACACAGCAGTAGGGATTGGGAAATATATAGCAGCATGGAGGCATATAGGGGAAGAAAGTGTACATGCATAGTCAGAGTATGATATTTTAAAAATTAAGGAGCTGAACATGTATTCTAAATGAGATAAATGTATGCAGTGAGAAGGATGTGGGAAGCCAGTGAGATTGTTTTGGTGATCAAATGGGAAGATTGTGGGCACTGAGTGGGATGTGGGAGCCATATAACTGCTTTGACCTCAGTTGCATAGACTGCATGTGTGTATTCCAATGAGCACACAATTCTGTGAATTAGCAGCTCCACCATTTGTGAGTGACAGCAATCTCATTCTGTGAGAGTGCTGAATCTGCCGTTAACCACAGGGTGTGATGGCATAGCATATCTGTATTGCGCAAGGAACACGTCCATTAAGGCGTCAGCCTTAATTATTGTAATTTCATTGCATTTTGAAGTTTGAGTGGCAGAAAATCAATAGGTTTTGTGAATTTTCAGATCATGTCTAAGCAGCCTTAATATGAAACTGTAAGAATTTTTGTCTATGGAATTTCATAGCTTTTTTAAAATTTATAAAATATCATAGTTTGGATGAGCAAATCGGGCCACCTGCAGGGGAAAATGGGAACAAAATGGTACTCCAATGCAGGTGGGGACAGCACACAGAGGGGACAGCACACAGGAGGTTGGTTTGGGAGGTGCAGAGTGCGAGACGGCTGTAGGCATGTGGGGTAGCGGCAACAGCAGTGGTGCAAAGCAGTGGCAGCGGTGCAGTGCAAAGGGGGCATCAGTGGGGGCAACAGAGGGCTCACTGATAGTGCGTATGCACCTGAGAAAATCAAATCAATAAGTCACAGATGGATGCATGCAGCACTGAGATCCATGTATACATCTATGTTAAAAATTGAACGTGTAAAAAATAAAAACCGTAGCCCCGCCCCCCAGAAAACCACCAGCCCCTGGCTTTGGAGCCCCAGTACTGGTTGTGCTAAATACAGAGGACAAACGATGTAGGGGTCCCCTGTATTAAACAAAACCAGCACCAGGCTTTTCAGAACCTGTCCTGGTAGCCAAAATAAGAGGTACAAATGACGTAGGGGTCCCCCGTATTTAGCACAACCAGCACATGGCTCTGAGCTGGTCCTAGTTCTGGAACTACAGGGGGGAAAAAATGCATTGGGCCCCCCTTTATTTCCCAGAACCAGCAACGGACTCCTTCTAGCAGGGGGGTGATGCCACAGCCAGGGAAGCCCTTTCACCGAGCCCCCCAGCCACAGCATCACCTCTGACTGCTAGTCAGCCAAGGCTGGGGATCCCTGGGGCGTTGGGGACGCCCCCCAATAAAGGGTTCCCCCTCCTCAGGGCACCCCATGCCCAGGCTGATAGCTCAGGGTTATACCCAGCACCCCTGAGCGGTGGGTGCTGGGTTGATTATGTAAAGTGTGGTGCATTTGAAAATATAAATAGTGGCTTTTGCTGTGGAACTACAGTTCCCAGCAAGCCTCCCCCGCATGCTGGTACTTGGAGAACCACAAGTACCAGCATGCGGGGCATTACGGGCCTGCTGGTAGCTGTAGTTCCACAACAAAAGCAATATTAAAAAAACACACAACACACACCGTAGAAAAGTATAATTTTATTAAAACATACATGCACACACACATGTACTCACACAGTATCTCACATACTCACCTAGTATCCCAGAAGCCAATCTGTCCTCTTCTCCAGTAGGTAATCCAAAGGTGTACAGTACCTGTAATAATAATTCCATACTCACCTCCTCCTATGCGTAGATCTGTTCGATTCATTCCAAAGTAGGCAAATCCTGGGTCTTGGCAAAATAAAAAAACAAATTACTCAGGTCCCATGGACATTAGTAGTGTCACACACAGGGGTAGGGGGTCCAGGGTGTCACACACAGTGGTAGGGGGTCCAGGGTGTCACACACAGGGGTAGGGAGTACAGGGTGTCACACATACACATTGATAGGGGGTTACAGGGTGTCCCACACACACACATTGGTAGGGGGGTTACAGAGTGTCACACACACAGGGGTAGGGGGTACAGGGTGTCACAAACACATGGATAGGGGGGTACAGGGTGACACACAGGGGTAGGGGGTACAGTGTGTCACACACAGGGGTAGGGGGTACAGGGTGTCACACACACATGGATAGGGGGGTACAGGGTGTCACACACAGGGGTAGGGGGTACAGGGTGTCACACACAGGGGTAGGGAGTCCAGGGTGTCACACACAGGGGTAGGGGGTACAGGGTGTCACACACAGGGGTAGGGGGTGCAGGGTGTCACACACAGGGGTAGGGGGTACAGGGTGTCACACACACATGGATAGGGGGATACAGGGTGTCATACACACAGGGGTAGGGGGCAAAGGGTGTCACACACACAAAGAGGTAGGGCGGAACAGGGTAACACACACACAGGGGTAGGGGGTACATGATGTCATATACAGAGGTAATGGTGTACACGGTGTCACACACAGGGGAAGGGGGAACAGGGCTTCCTGGACACTCCCCGCTCTGTGCTCCGATCCACCTTGGGGTGAGGTGCAGGGTGTCAGTGAGGGAGGCCCGCAGACCCAGGTACATGCCCCCCCGGCTCTCAGCATCGGAGCTGCCTCCTCTGTCGGGTTCGGGCCCAGCCCGGTAGAGGCCAAAGGCATACATACTGTCACAGACACACAGTATACACTTACATACATACTGTCACACACACACACACACACAGTATACACTTACATACATACTGTAACACACACACACACACACACACAGTAAACACTTACATACATACTGTCACACACACACAGTATACATTTACATACTGTCACACACACAGTATACACTTACATACATTCTGTCACACACACACACACACACACACACACAGTATACACTTACATACTGTCCCACAAGTATACACTTACATACTGTCACACACACAGTATACACTTACATACATACTGTCACACACACACAGTATACACTTACGTACATACTGTCACACACACAGTATACACTTACATACTGTCACACACACACACACACACACACACACACACACACACACACACACACACACACACTATACACTTACATACATACTGTCACACACACACACAGTATACACTTGCATACAGTCACACACACACACACACAGTATACACTTACATACATACTGTCACACACACACACAGCATACACTTACATACTGTCACACACACACAGTATACACTTCCATAAATACTGTCACACAGACACACACACACACAGTATACACTTACATACTGTCACACACACAAAGTATACACTTGCATACTGTCACACACACAGTATACACTTACATACATACTGCCACACACACACAGTATGCACTTACATACATACTGTCACACACACACACACACACACACACACACACACTATACACTTACATACTGTCACACACACACACAGTATACACTTACATACATACTGTCACACACACACATAGTATACACTTACATACATAGTGTCACACACACACACACACACACACACACACACACACACACAAACACACACACACACACACACACACACACAAACACAGTATACACTTACATACTGTCACACACAGTATACACTTACATACTGTCACACACACACAGTATACACTTACATACATACTGTCATACACACACAAAGTATACACTTGCATACATACTGTCACACACACACACAGTATACACTTACATACATACTGTCACACACACACACACACACACACACGCACACACACACACACACACTATACACACTGTCACACACACAGTATATACTTACATACATACTGTCACACACACACACTTACATACTGTCACACACACAGTATACACTTACATACATACTGTCACACACACACAGTATACACTTACATACATACTGTCACACACGCACAGTATAGACTTACATACATACTGTCACACACACACACACACACACACACACACACACACACACACACACACACACACACACACAGTATACACTTACATACATACTGTCACACACACACAGTATACACTTACATACATACTGTCACACACACACACAGCATACACTTACATACTGTCACACACACACAGTATACACTTCCATAAATACTGTCACACAGACACACACACACACAGTATACACTTACATACTGTCACGCACACAAAGTATACACTTGCATACTGTCACACACACAGTATACACTTACATACATACTGCCACACACACACAGTATGCACTTACATACATACTGTCACACACACACACACACACACAGTATACACTTACATACTGTCACACACACAGTATAGACTTACATACATACTGTCACACACACACACACACACAGTATACACTTACATACATACTGTTACACAGACACAGTATACACTTACATACTGTCACACAAACAGTATACACTTGCATACTGGCACACACACACAGTATACACTTACATACATACTATCACACACACACAGTATACACTTACATACATACTTTCACACACACAGTATACACTTACATACTGTCACACACACAGAGTATACACTTACATACTGTCACACACACACAGTATACCCTTACATACATACTGTCACACACACACAGTATACAATTACATACAGTCAGGTCCATAAATATTGGGACAT
The DNA here is from genome assembly GCA_031769625.1 of Taudactylus pleione. Taxonomy (NCBI): domain Eukaryota; kingdom Metazoa; phylum Chordata; class Amphibia; order Anura; family Myobatrachidae; genus Taudactylus; species Taudactylus pleione. Next base: position 2,876,778 of record JAUIMM010000222.1, on the reverse strand, counting down.
TGACAGAAATTTCAGATTTTTGCGTCTATTCACCACAACAATGGTTTTGAAATGAAACAAACAAGATGAGATTTAACTGCAGACTTTCAGATTTAATTTGAGCGTAATTACATGCAAATCAGGTGAACGGTGTAGGACTTACAACGGTTTCAATATGTGCCTCCCACTTTTTAAGGGGCCAAAAGTAATGGGACTATCAACTCAGAAGCTATTTCATGGACTGGTGTGGGCTATTCCCTCATTATTTCATTATCAATTAAGCAGGTAAAAGGTCTGGAGTTGATTCTAGGTGTGACATTTGCATTTGGAATCAGTTGATGTCGACTCTCTATATGAGATCCAAAGAGCTGTCACTATCAGTGAAGCAAGCCATCATTAGGCTGAAAAATCAAAACAAACCCATCAGAGAGATAGCAAAAACATTTGTTGTGGCCAAATCAACTGTTTGGAACATTCTTAAAATGAAAGAACGCACCGGAGAGCTCAGCAACACCAAAAGGCCCAGAAGACCAGGGAAAACAACTGTGGTGGATGACAGAAGAATTATTTACCTGGTGAAGAAAAACCCTTTCACAACAGTTGGCCAAATCAAGAACACTCTCCAGGAGATAGATGTATATGTGTCAAAGTCAACAATCAAGAGAAGACTTCACAAGAGTGAATATAGAGGATTCACCAAAAGATGCAAACCATTGGTGAGCCACAAAAACAGGAAGACCAGATTAGAGTTTGCCAAACGACATCTAAAAAAGCCAGTACAGTTCTGGAACAACATCCTATGGACAGATGAGACAAAGATCAACTTGTACCAGAGTGATGGGAAGAGAAGAGTACGGAGAAGGAAAGGAACTGCTCATGATCCAAAACATACCACCTCATCAGTGAAGCATGGTGGTGGTAGTGTCATGTTATGGGCATGTATGGCTGCCAATGGAACTGGTTCCCTTGTATTTATTGATGATGTGACTGCTGACAAAAGCAGCAGAATGAATTCTGAAGTGTTTCGGGCAATATTATATGCTCATATTCAGTCAAATGCTTCAGAACACATTGGACGGCGCTTCACAGTGCAGATGGACAATGACCCGAAGCATACTGCAAAAGCAACCAAAGAGTTTTTTAAGGCTAAAAAGTGGAATGTTATGCAATTGCCAAGTCAATCCCCTGACCTGAATCCGATTGAGCATGCATTTCACTTGATGAAGACAAAACTGAAGGGAAAATGCCCCATGAACAAGCAGGAACTGAAGACATTTGCAGTAGAGGCCTGGCAGAGCATCACCAGGGATGAAACCCAGGGTCTGGTGATGTCTATGCGTTCCAGACTTCAGGCTGTAATTGCCTGCAAAGGATTTGCAACAAAGTACTAAAAAGTGAAAGTTTGACTTAGGATTGTTTAGTTTGTCCCATTACTTTTGGCCCCTTAAAAAGTGGGAGGCACATATAGAAACTGTTATAATTCCTACACCGTTCACCTGATTTGGATGTAATTACCCTCAAATTAAATCTGAAAGTCTGAAGTTAAATCAGATCTTGTTTGTTTCATTTCAAAGCCATTGTGGTGGTGAATACAGGCCAAAATATGAAAATTCTGTCAATGTCCCGATATTTATGGACCTGACTGTAAATACTGTCTCACACATATACCCTTACATCTTACATACATACTGTCACACACACAGTATACACTTACATACACAATGTCACACACAAATACCCTTACAAACATACTGTCAAACACACACACAGTATACACTTACATACTGTCACACACACAC